>OY776302.1:25165612-26365612 GCA_963675345.1 Trididemnum clinides | reverse complement strand
TCGGATATTTTTTTCAACAAAATTCTCGAAAGTTAACAAATTCATGTAAAAATTACGAAGGAATGACAAATATATTTTATACTGCAACTGATGATATGCCTAAAGTTTTGAATATTGACGTTCCCTTTAGAGCTTAAAGACTATTTTTTGTTTACATTACTTAAGTATAGGCAGGATTATAAGATGGGAACTGGAATTACCGTGAGAGCTCAGAGGTATAAACTAATCCTTAGCCTTATGTAATTAAAATTACATATTGCTGCTGAGCAAATTTTCTAAGCTGTCAAAGGACACCAATTGCTAGTACCTTATTATAACTTTTATGTATCAAACTTACCTGTTTTTACTTAGCTTACTAGTTTTTGGGAGGGGTAAAAGGTTACACTACCAGTAATAAAGTTAAGTATTTTAGTATAAAGTACAATAGTAAAGACACATATCACATATTATCGGAATTTCCTTGAAATAGCCTTTAATTCGTTGAAAAAAGTTGGAATATCGATCAAGAAATGAGGTCCCAAATTAGTTTTTAAGTAAACTGATTTTGTAAATATGTTGCAATTTTTAAAATTATCATTATGATTTCTGGCAAAACACTGAGTTAGTCGCACCAGATGGTATTATGACATCATAAACCGAGTTGTAAGCATGCGAGAGAAAAAGTGAAGAAGCATGCGTAGAAGGCTTGAAATGTTTAAATAAAGAATTGCTTGTTGCATTGTCAAATGAGTTAAAATTTTTGTTGAGTTGTTTTTATCAAAAGCACGTTGTTAGTATCTGCTGAATACGCGTTTAATCGCGTTTCTACGACCGGTAGTTTTTGAGAAAATACAGCTAACAAATTGTGCAATGAAGTGTTGATTGTGACGTTAACTTAGATCACAAAGGGATGAATTTTGTTGTAAAGTGACAAGTTGAGTAGTAGCTTTCGTTTGAGCTTAAAATAATTTTGCTCTGTCAAAAAAAGTCAATTCTTAAAAAATTCTCTTTAATTATGACGTCATGATGACGTCAACAATACCTTTATGACACTTACCCTGAGGTGGTAATCAATCGGGCCAAGTTTGATGTTTGTACTCTCAACAGTTTCAGAGGAGTTAAAACGTACGTACTCATGTACTTACGTACAGACAGAATTGCCTCTTATACAGGGTGGCCAAAGAGTCACGTACCATAGAGATTACATTCATAGCGTGCCGAGGGGGGCCACTGTGCCATGCCCCCCCTCATACCCTAAAAATGAAAAAATGTAAAGCAAAACCAAGCAGTTTTAGCAAAAGCAAAGCTGGTTTTTCACAAGTATTTTGGGTTTGCCCTGGATTTCGATTTTCCGTGCCTTCGGCACTCTTCATAAAGTTGATTTGTGACGTCACACAATTATGACGAAACTAGGCGCCCCCCTCGGAAACTTTTTGCGTACGCCACTGATTACATTACAATTACAATTTATTCTGTAATGTTAAATGTTCTGTTGATTTTTTGGGCTTGCTATTGCCTTTGCCAAAATCACATCCTCAAACTCTGCAAATGCTTTTGGTCCAGATCTAAGATCATCACCTTCACTTCCAGTTTTCTTAAATTTTTTAAATAGCTTACCGACTGTGCTATACGTTTTTGGGGGTGATTGTGGATTAGAATGCCTGCGATTAAATTTAGCACCTGCATTTCTTTGAGTGTGTCCTTTTCCTACACCATGGGATAACAATCTTGATGCGTTCTGCAGCTCCTATCAATCAATCAATCAATTAAGTTGCCAACATTTTCTCTCTACGGTTATTCATTTATGTATTATCTTCTAACAATCTGAAATCCAAAAAATTAATTGCAGAACAAATTGAAATGCCTATGGTGCGTGACGTTTGGCCCACGCTGTATATTAAATAAAAAGTAAATGAATTGCATAAGCTAGTTTTTGCTAGACACTAACCTGTCACATGCCGGGAGCACTTGACTTTCCAACGTTGCTTCAATCGCTAGAAGAAGAAATAACAGAACAACATGCATCTTTCTGGTAGAAAGATAGAATTGCTAAACAGATCAGTCAACTGATTTCAAGTGTATTCAGATCGACGACAAAACCATCTTCACTGGCACTTACTGTCAACTGTAGTAGAAATACGCAATGTACTCGTAAATTGCTATGTTCACATACTGATAGGATGAATTGAAACTCTAATCGGTTTAAATAAAATGAAAGTTGGTTATGTGATCAACAATTCTACCAGCCACGGAATTCCATCTGCTTTACTGACAACGCTGCATCAAGCCCAACAGAGGCTCTGATGCATCTTTATGGAAAAGGATTTTAATTGAAAGTACACTTTTTAATTATTAGTAGTCTTTTTATCCTTAAGACTCGCAGGAGAGCAACAGTGGGCCTTGTAAGCTTAGGACAATATTTCAGACCTGCTTACAAGTTTCCAAGTTTCAATATTCCACTTAAATTGCTTGATATTACTTTCAACAAATTTACTTCTTGCTAGAAGTCGTCGAGTAGAGAAAATTAGCGTTAAAAGCCTTTCTCACAGGTATAACAAGTCATCATCGTGAGATTTAAACCCATAACCATTCAATCTCTGTCGTCATAAAACAGAATGTAGCCTACTAGACCTCGCTGCCGACTGCCGCACTGGATGACAAAGCACGGACTTTGAAAATGCTGACACAAGCATAAGAAGACTAAACACGAATATTTGATGGAGCACAGCAAGCTTCATTGATTTTTACGTTTCGAGTTTAGGTGGGTGTTACGAGTTTGAGTGCAAGATTGTCTTTGGCAAACAAAACTGATCAAAATCAAGGTAGGTAAAATTTTTGTTAATTGCATCTGCACATAGGATTGAAAGCATTTCTGTCATCTTTACCTGGCCTTTCCCCAAAGTTGACCCAATTTTTTTGTTTCCAATTTCGGTTTAATGTTCTCCATCAACTACATTCTGTGAAATTTGTTATCAATTAACTTAACGTTTAAGAAGTAGAATTTATGTTTTGAGTTTGAGTTCAGCAAAACGGTTTAGTTCTTTCGTGATAGCAGCCCTGATTTAACCACAAAAATAATTGTTTGACAAACTTAGCGTTTTATTAAGAAACCGTTAACTTCAGATCTCATTTCTAGGGGAGCAATTGCCAAAAGTTTAGGACCCTCACAACTTTGTCGATCTATGCATAATTCAAAAAAGCATAATTTCGGGTTCGTATTCTAGGCGATAATTATTAGAAGTTTAGAATACGTTTCCAGCTGCCTCAATATATATTTGAAAGTCAAATAACCTCTACCAGTGGGGTGGTGTAGTCGTAGTGGTTAGAGTGTCCTCTTCGGATATGATTGACCTGGGCTGAATTACCTTATCAAATCATATCAAACACTTTAAAAAACGGTGGTCACAACTTCCCTGCTGGACGCTTAGTAGGAAAAGAGTGGTGTGGAGAACAAGCCGGGAGGTTCACTGTTTGTGCCCTCAGGAATAGATTTCCTCCATGTTTATTTGGCAGACCGGTGGTGGGACCAAGCGGTCCATCCTTGGCGGTGGTCCCGTTAAACAGAGCCTCAGTTCATACCCGTTCATGACATGATTTCTCGTCTTGTTTGAGATTATGCCTACCTATCTACAAAACGGGGTTCACAGTATTCCGATCAGAAGTTATGAAAAGCTCTGAAAGCGACAAAAAATGGTCCAGAGCTCGAAGATGTGGTTTAGTCTGAAATCGCTAGAGAACAAAGCATATATTTTTCTATTTTTTGTAATAATTTTAAAGCTTTTTTATTTCATGTTTTAATTTTTCATGTACAAATAGGTGGGCGTAATTTGAAATCATAAGTTGTATAAAACAGCGTTGACAACAACTTGAGAAGTTTGGGACATACTGATGGTTTTATGCAAATAAACTGTACCACATTGATCCTTTAGCACGTGAATGTAAATCCACGATTAATAGAAACTATAAAATAATACGAATTATAAGAGCTGGTGATAACCTATTTAGATATTAATTTAATGATATTAAGGCATCTTGAAGGCTAACCTGCAATCAGTTGATTAAAATACCACTTTTTCCTATTAGAACTCTTATTGCAGGTTAGCCTTCAAGATGCCTTGATATCATTAAATCAAATTGATGTAAAATAATAGTAACCATACCAACAACATTAAGGCGCGAAGTTAGCTATTTTGTTTGAAAATGTATGCAGCTTAGTATGGGGTTCAGATCAAAGATATTTGGGATCTTAGGTCTTGTGTTTTTCCTTCCCTGACTACGTTTATGCCAGCTTCAGTCGTCACTTGCATTTTACAGATCAAGCTAAACGTTGCGTGGTCAGTGATTAAAAGTCAAGAGTTTCAAAGTGTTCCTCTACTTTGGGATATTTTTGAATTGCCGTACATATGTGAAGGATTTGCAAAGCAAAGCAAAGATCACTTTTTGTTTTAAGGACTCGTATAAAATCTACATTTTGACTTTTCAAGGTCCAGTAATGGCATTTTGCAACCATCACATAGCCTCCATTTCTCTCATAGAGACTCTGATTTTAAAAGAACAAATGTCTCACTGACAATTGATAGCCAAGCGTGTTTATTTGATCACATGACTTCAGTCTTGCAAATGCTGGGGGTAAAATTTTCATAAATATCTGCTCACATCAAGTTTCTGGGCAGCCTGGGCTATCATCGTCTCTGATATTTAGAGCTGCCAACTTAACTGCTGCTGATATCAGAGTGATTTAACTCCAAAAAAGACTGGATACGGCACCTTAAATAGTCTTTTTGGTAATCCTGTGCTTTAGCGCGGTAAATTAAAAACGCCAGACTTTGTTTGAGCTTCGTAAAAAGCGTGAGTGGGTGTTATTTTGTGCTCGAATGGGACTTATCCATTGCGATCAATGTAACAATGAAATGGCGTTTGTCAACTATGCTCCATCTATTGTTTATGTACGGAAATTATTTACCGCGCTAAAGTACAGGATTACCGTCTTTTTAACTGATAACTGTAAAACTGTATCCTGTTTGGATTACTTCCATTGCCCGAAGCACAGTCTGAAAAAAATGGCCATATCAAAAAGTAAATTAACATAATGCTGCAAGCGTCATTATGCATATATACTCATTCCAAAGCTATTTACACAAAGGCTTACGACTACCTCAGTAAAATATTATGTACTGATATGCGCACTAGCGTACCGAGAATTATTAAAAAGAACGAAGGCTTAAAGGCAACTTAAGCTCTTTGTCAAGGCCAAATGGGTACCGCGGGTCAATATTCCTAAATACGCTAAATGCACGAGAAACCCAGTTATAATTGACAACATAAAATATCGCAGGCCAGTAAGATGAGCTAGTAGTAGCCTAGCAAGTAGCCAAGAATTTTTTATTTCTATCCAAACTCCGAAAAAAACGGCCTTCAAAAAAAGCTATAGAAAAGATGTAGGACAAATATCCATAAAATAGCTATTGTCATAGTCAAACAAAGAAGCATGTTAAAAATTTCAAATTTTGGCCTCATTTAAACCACTTTTTAGTTTCTATTAAATTTTCTCTATTTTTGCGTATTGAGTGTCGAACCCACGTGTTTAGTTTTGCAGTTATGCGTGTTATGCCAGAAGTAGTAATTTTGTTGAGTACTTGCTATGCACGCCTTTTTCGCACTGCACTTTGACCCTAATTTGTATCAAGACGTTTTTCTTTGGTACTTTGACTCTGGATGTAAAAAAAAACTTTTTTATTGTGTCACTCTTTGTTTGGAAGTCGATGAAGTTACAGTTGGTCATATTAGCGAAACATTTGAAAATCAAAAACTTATTTGGAAATCTAATTCTTCCATCCTTATTCGATAAACCAAATTGAAAATGGGTTCAACATCTTGATTATTTTCTTCTGTTATTTTCCGTGTTAATACAATTGATCAAATAAACTGTCACAAATTAGTACTCGTCATTCAACACGGACATCGATTCTGATATAGGACAGAAAAAAGAAACAGCAGACCGTTCGTAATTTAAAATTTTACAATGCATATGATAGTTATTGCTTAGTTTGAAAAGTATGAAATATTTATTATTCTGTTTTTTCATAATTGAATTGTCACGTCATAAATGCTATACGTGACCATTGCTAATTAAATTTTCTAGTGATCAGTAGCACTATTTGGTTGAGAATGCTAGCAGCAGTTAGCGAAATGCCATAATTAAAATATGTACAGCTGTATACTGGCTCTAATTGTTTTGCTGAGAATCGTTACAAGATGCATATCTTTGAATATGCTAAACTTCTGCCCAAGTCGGTAACTCTCTGTTTCCATTTGTGTCGTAACTAAGCTACAATTGCACGTAGTACCTTTTGTACAAAATTGGCAAAAATACTATGTGCTGTTATTGCCTTCAAGCCAAAGTTGCCGGCAGAGCCCCGTTGGTAATGTTTGGCTTAAGAATGAAGGTTTAGCTCCATGGTTGCGTTGACTGTACTCAAAGTTTCTAAACTAATTGCCTTTTACAAGTTACTATTTCTACCGTAAACGGAGCCCCTTCACAAAGTACTTCAAGAGCAACCGTGCTCTGCTAATTATTGATTCACGTGCTGTTACTGATTTTCAAAGTTTCTTGAGTTGTATTAAAAAAGTCTTTCTGCGTATATCTTCTACCAACATCAACAGTCAAGTGTGCGTAGGCTACATCTCTTTGCTGGAGGCCAATTTTTTCCCACATCTTTAGACGTTGCGCTGTATTCCTACTTCTATATGTGATCCCATTAGTAAGTAGTAGCCCCTTTGTGTGTACTTTACAAAACTTTTCCCTGCCCTTCTTACTTAAGCTTCTCTCGGGTAGCTTTCTTTCCTTTGCGTTACCGTTGTTACTAAGTGAGAGCAACTTTACAAAGCAACCACTACTTTTATTGCCACCTGCCTCTCACCCTCTTCTTTTATTTGAAACTCCTTCGCTTCTGCGGATTACTCATATTCGTGACTCGCCCAGTCCTTTGTATGCGCGGGCTCTACATCTACTTTGGTCTTCCTTTCCAATATAAGAATTGTTAAAGCACAAAGTGAAACCAAGGCAGCCTACCAGGAATACCTAGAGACCTTTGCTTCCACTCATTTGCCTATTCTCTTCTTCCTTTTGCGGTGAAGTTCTGCTTTTTTTCTTTTTCTGGTTAATATTCACCTTTTTTTAAACGTAAAGTTAACTTTTTCTTACTTTATATACTTTCTCTTGCCCTCCTCTTTCTTGTATAAGTGTTGATCTTGCCTGCCTTGATCTTAACTGACGGTTCTGTCCCTTTTCTTTTCGGCAAAGGAGGCTCTAGTATCTGCCCACTGCTCAGACTGCGGTACTAAAGTCACTCTTATCTTTTCTGCACGCCCAGTTTTCTCCAATTTTATGCTGAAACTTGCTAGCTACCTACTGGACTTGGCTGCACCAACAAGTCTGTCATTTCTCTTTTTCATGCTCTGTCTTTGCCTCTTCTCCATCATTTCTTTTCTCTTCCGGAACTCTCCACCATCTCTTCTTTGATTTTCTCAGGCTGCAATTTGACCAGTCACTTTTTTCTCACAAACGACACGGCATTTTCAGCCATCCACAGTCCGCTTCAACCTCTCTTGTTTCATATTTTCTCGGATTGGAGGCGCCCAGTCACCTTTAAATTTTTCGACGTAAAAAATCCGTGCTTTCCGCTGAAAAACCTGTACTGCTTGGTCACGCTCACAGCATCTTCTCTTCTTTGCTGCAACTGACCCAGCCTTCTACTGAACGCTTACCTCTCCATAATTAAGAATTCTTTGAGCAATGCCTGCGATCTTTAGAATTATGACATGAGGTACCTTTATTTACCAGAGGTTTCCTATGCCACACGTTAATCAACTTTTGCATAAAAACAGAAAAAATCTCACTCTTCATAATGTTTAAAAAAGCCATCCCAAAATTAAAAATTAGAATTGTCCTGTGTTCACAGCTTTATAATACTCGTCATCGTCATATCCTCAGCTGGAACACTATGACGTCAAAATCACATGCTGTGTGTTGTTATCTCACAAAAATACACAATGCACGACTGCGCGTAAAAGTTTTTTCCCCAACATTATGGCCATGAATGTCAGCCACTATTGTGCAAAAGTTTTCATTGCATGCTAAAACCTAATTAGTTGGCCAAGTATCTCACGTGATATTTGTTTCAGAAAAAGTACATAAATTTAGATCTAACATGTTGCATAAGCGATAGAGATTCCAAGAAAAACGTAGATATTTGCATCAGTAGTGATCTTTTTAAAGATTGGATTTGGGGCCCGAACTTTAAAGGTGACCAAATTTTCTGAGTTTTATCTACAATTTAGCACGATTAAATATTAATGCGCCCTTGCGATGCAAACTGGGAAATCTTTGACAGTTTGATCAGAGGAAAATGTTAACCAACAACTAATTGGAAAACTAAACCTAATTTTACACTATAAGAACCAAAATTTAAAAAAACAATTGTTTTTTGGTCATTTATCTCGCAACAAAATCCAGGGTGGTTGAAAAGTAACTAGGCATTAAAAATTTGTAATAAATTCCAGATTCGCACTTTAAACTCATTAAAAGTTAATGATGCATGTTTAGTATTATTTGGAAACTTAATTGCACAGAAAAAAATGACTTGAAACATGCTAACTAAGCTAAATGATCATATTTCATCATCAGCACTACTTATGTTTCAACTTCAACACCTAGCAAACTCAGCATTAATTTTCCTTATTCCATTCTGCAGGCTAAAGCTCCTGCACGTAATGGGGATTCCACGGACGATAATTTAATTCTTTGTGCAAAATGGAGAGTATTGTATGTCTTATTAATCTACTTTCACGAGCACCCTGATGTGTAGATTTTTGCTGGTTGCTTACAAACATTTCCTGTTCCCTTCCCACCTTCTCCGCTGATCGACTTGTGATTAGACGCCCGCTCCTTCTTTTACCTTTACCTTATCTCCTTCTTCACAGAGCCAATGATCATAAGCTTTGCACGATAACCTCTAATTGTCTCTGGACGTAGTGTTTCATGTCTACCTTTACATGCACCCCAGAGTCTCTGCACCAAAGCATTGAAGTTCCTCACTTCATAACCTGCTGCAATTTTGGCTCGCTCTTGAATGATCACTTTTGAAAATGCTCCTACATTCCATAAATACCACAAAAACAATTAAGAAAATCTGAAAAATAAGTTAATCCCTGTTAGCGTTGTCTCACCTAAAACGCCTTACTATCAATAAATTAAATTAATCCCCTAAAACAGTTACTGTCTGGACTTAAGTGATAAAATAAGATTACCAGCAATTTTTAATGCCCTGTTACTTTTCAACTACCCTGTATGTTTAGACTCAAGCTCAAAATAGATAAAACTTTCAGCATTAATGAACAAAGGATGCAGCTTAATGCCACATTTGTATTTAATTCTAATTTGAAATTGAAGTACAGAAGCAGCGAATCACTAAATTCGGAGCACAAACACACATGGCCAAATGTTGATAAGCTATGTTGTGTGATTACAGTTTCTTCATGCTTTGAACTCATACTTACTTGCTAATGTTTAATTAATTGAGCTATCATGACGAGCTTACTGATTGGCGGACCATCTGTCCGCCTCGTTAATTAGAAGGAATTCAGTTAAAGTGCCTTTTCCAGCGGCATAACAAGCGAATTTTCGTCTTTTTCTCCGCGCTATCCTTCAAGACTAAGCTAAGGCTGGAAAGTTGTACATACTGTTTTTAAGAAGAATGTTGATATCTAGATCTAGATTGCAATTAGCAATTCATGCTTGTTGTGTTGTCTTCTGTGTTTGTTGCAACCAACAGTTTTCGGTTTAACTATTATTTTATCTCTCTAGAATTGAGAATTCTTTTTTAATTGTCTGTGGTCACCCGATCCAGAACAATTCTGATTTCATTCTGCTCTGTAAAAACTCTGCGCTGCTCACTCTTTTCGCAACTGCTCTTTATAGTTTTAGTGCAGGCCTGGAAAGTTCTGGGCTCCATGGTTTCCCGTTACGCCCCTACCTCTCGGAAGTGGTTGGGCAACAGCATACTAGGAAAAGCACTTTTTGGTAGATAGAACAGGTAATTACGAAGTTGCTACAAAGGAATTATGAAAGGAGTTTTCTGGGGCGTAAGCCAAATTATAAACTACCTTGGCTAACCAGTCAATCATAGAATTACGTAGAGATTTGCCCATGGCATGTGACGAAATGTAAACTAACGGATTTTGGCGCGCAATGTATCATGGTCAGAAATAAAAAGCCACATTAAAACTTGACATTGGTTGATTTAAAGATTTTGTAACCGTTTCAACAGGTTGATGTTTAGGCATAAGATTATGAAACAAGAAGAAATTTTGAGATCATTTTGCTTTCACGAGATGTTTAAAGTGGGGCACTTTTGCTGTCAATTTTAGAGGGCCTGGAGCACTTGCTCGACTCAATCCGCATAAAAACCAACTCTGATTTGGATGAACTATCTACATAAAATGCTCTTTGGACTTCTACAAAAGTTTATCAAATTATGACAGGGAGATCTGAGTAGGTAAAAATGCCATAACCCTTGTAGTCACCTGACTCGGAATACTTAGTTCTCTCATTTTGTCAAATTTTACTCTGTCCTGCTACAGCAACATTTTTCAAACTTCAAAACAAAAACAGCATAATTCGCGCTACAAAAATGGGCAAAACAGTTTCTTTTATAATGCTGATCTCCTAAAAAAAGGTCTTCAATTTGATAAAGTACACATATTGATCAATACATTTTTTGCTAGCTGTAAGTGGTTACGATTGATAGAGAGCGTTTTATAAGCGAGAAGCGAAACAACAAAGCGAGTGTTGAAGGCGTGAGGCTTCCGAAGGAAGCAATGCTATTGAGAGATATTTAGAAAACCATCTCTGGACACGTTTCGTCCTTTTGGACGCATCAGCAGGGCTTGCCAAGGGCCAAGAGATCCCCCAATAGCATTAGCGTTGACTTCTAAAAACAATCTAACACAAAGCAGAAAACTTACTTGCCGTTTACTTTTGAACCAGGTTCGTTTTGACGTTACTGCTAACCATTCGAGTATGGACTAAAACTGATATCCCCACATAAAGCTGATCATACAAGAAGTGATTAGGCTTAGAAATACCTTCAAAAGCTTATAAACTAAACGCGGTGCTTTAAGGCATAATTGGCAGTACGCGGCTGCATGTCAGCGGGCGTCGGCGCGCGAGGAGATCAGCTCTAGACTTAGGTTCGAATCCCACAGGAACCAGACAGGATGCAACATATCTACGGACAAAAATTAGTTTTTATGCGTAAAGTTAAGAGCGCCTAACTAATTTCGGTGGGTCCCAAATGACTGCGCTGCGGCTTATATAATGCACGGCCGCCAAGAGGCCAACCACTTCGCCTATTCCACTCCGAGTACAGCTACCGATTCTGACAACTAGCACAACGCACGAGTAATGACTAGTGTATTACATAGTGCGACTTGACAAGCAACGTAACAAGCGCCAGATACCACTTAACAATCACACGCGGAGATTCCCCCACACAGTTCTTCGGCAGGGTTTGCGCGACCACAGTGCTCGAGCCACTAACAGGGCCCCCGCACCACAGGAGCATACAAGAACGGGCGTTTCACCGAACGATGAACTTGTTAACATGAACGTTCCAATGCTCCGGGCCTGGGTATTTTAGTTTATATCAATTGCAGTTAATTTTCACAGCAAACTGCATTTGTGAACAGATTTGGGTCGCAAAATAAAAAGCTGTGCTACGAACTTCACACCACACTCTTTTCCACAACTCTTTTCACTTTATGCCATACAATCTGTGGTCCAGGGCGTGGGAAGTTTCACACCGAATCATCGATTTAATCGTGCTTGGTGTACACGTGGGTATAAATTACTGGCCAACAGAGAAACTGAAAACAAAGGACAATAAAGTAAATGCAGTTGTTTTATATCTTTTCAGTCAAAAGCCTCGTTGACGTCTCTCTTTTTAGGGCGATAAGCCGATAACCTCGTTTTCGGAGATTAACTTGTGAGGAACAAAAGAGGAATTACAGTGCAATGTACCCTAGAATATGCTACTGATTTGAATCCCACTCCTAGCATTGTGTTTAACATTGTACAGATTCAATTTTTAATTATCTTGATATAATATCATGGTTAAATGATATATCATTTCAAATTAACAAAATCATGAACAAAGAAGTTTAAAAATAACTCTGTCGGACTCTGCTAAAAAATCGATCGCATTGCGGATACGTGAAATTGGATCCTGCTGAAAGGCAGAATTTGGTGGATTTGCAAATCAGCGCTTTAGGGTTGAAGTTAAAGTTAATTAGAGTTAGAATTATGATTAAAGTTAGTTCAAGCAATACGGACGACTTTTTACGAGACCCTTTCTAGCACTTGAGAATCACATAACAAAATCAATTAATCATGAACGCCTTTGAGTGATACAAATCAGTTAGAAAACACACGAAACAAATGCATATTGAGTAAACAAGTGATCTCAAATTGTATTGACCAATGGAAAACAAATTGTATTTACCAATGGAAAACAAATTGTGAAGTGAGCTTGCACTCTTGAGCCAACAACAACCGCGACGCGACAATTCATCAAACGACATTTCATTGAAAGAGAGTTTATCGAGTGACTGCTACATAGACATAAACAGTTATCTCCGAGCAATTGCGCACAACTTGTAACAATAAATACTTTGCGACCATTGGGTTGTTAACTGTCGTTTTCATAAACTGCCATAGTACCAACAACACGGATACAACAGCATACAAGACAACACACGTGCTGACTATTGATTTGCAGTTTCAAGTAGAAATTCTTCATTTTAGGCCATGATGTCCACTTTGCTAAACTTGCTGATCTAATTTTTCGGGTGTTGTCGAAACTTGTGAGTTGAACAGCTTTCGCCTCAGCCAATTCATTATCTTGACATTTGATAATTTCCTTACATAAAGCAAATAAACCTTTGATTCATCTTCAGTGACAAAAGAAAGTTGTTTAGTTGCACAGGTTTGTGGTGTTGTCACCATTTATTCATAATTCTTTGGTCAAACAGTTTAGTCCTTCAAAGCATAATTGGGTGAGGGCAATCGTTGTCTTTGGCAAGACTAAGTCAGATTTATGAGAACTATTGGTCATTGTTTTCAGCACTCTTGAAGCTTCTTTGTTCTTTAATTATTTGAAGAAATGTGTGATACTTCCATGAAGGCACAGCTCGTATTGACTGCACTTTAATTACCTTATTTTCCTCTTTCGTATAAAATCTTCCAATAACACGAAAAAAGGCATGTTCAACAATAGAACTTATATCACACCCTGTCAAATCCAAATGTACAAATAAATTTTTGTCTTCTGATGACCGAAGAACACCTTTTCCACCATCATAAGGTGAATAACTTTCAATCAAGCCAATAACCATTACCATTTGACCTTCACATAGCATTGAACAAAGCTCGTTTATATGATAAAGTTTCATAAAATCCATAATTATATAGATCTGGTAGCAATATATGATGGAACATTATTATGAATTACCTGAAAATACTAGGGAAAACAATTACCTTTTATGTTTTCTACTTACTAAAAGTTATTTTTATTTTCATAAACAAATTTTAGGCTAATGTTTTACAGTCAATAACTGACACAGCAAAATAGTACGCTTAATGAAAAAATTATTAGGTTAAGAGGAAGTCAACACAAGTTTAAACTTATTTGCTCCATCCATAATGAATTCTATGAATGGCTTCTCATTTAAAAAAGGCAAGGGTGCATATAGCAGTCCCCTAACTCAACGTGTTGTTGCAGCAACCCATCAGTACCTACCAGAAGTTCTAATCAAAGCATACACAGTAAGGGTTAGAGTTAGGTTTTGAATTAGGATCAGGGTTAGTTGACACTGCAAGACATCGTGCACCTGTTGCTGTTGTTACCTGACCCCTTCCAAGGGATGGGGCATGGCGGAAGACCATGGAGCCCCAGAAGCCAGGCAACTCCCCCAGGGCTTAGACCAGAGGTCATAAAGAGACAGAGTCGCCAAAAAGCGAGCGGTGCAAAAAGAGTCCCGGGCTGGACAGTGCAGAATGAGATTAGAGATGTCCTGGGGCAAGTGTCCGTAGGCGCTGCAGGAAGGGCTCTCGATTCCACCAATTCTAGAAAGGTGCGAACTCAACAGAAGGCTGCGTTCATTGCAGCATAGACGAGAAAGAATACAGCAAGTGTGACGAGGGAGCAAAAGTTCCTTGGTGGAAATTGAGGGAACCTGTGTGTCGAAGAATTTAGATGAGACAGTACACCTCCAGTCAGAGAAAACAGAAGAGTGAATACAAGAGATAAGAGGAGAGAGACTACAAAGGATTGCAAAGGGCACAAAAAAGTGCTCCCTGTCTGGCCAGCTCATCAGCCGCATAATTCCTGAGAAAAACAAATGTCCGGGACCCATTGTAGCCTGATAGAACAGGAGGAGAGAGAAGACAGTTCCTGCCAGAGAGATTGAGGTAAAAGGAAAGATGGAGGAGAGGACAGGGTAGTAAGAACAGAACGAGAGTCAGATAGGAGGAGAGAAGAAAAGTGGCAGGCTTGTTGGTGATGCCGAGGCCAGCAAAGAACGTGCAGAATGGCGCAGGCTTCAGCTGAAAAAAACTGGAACAAACTGGGCCAGCTGAAAAGGAAAGAGTGGCCTCATGCCACAGAGAGAGCAGTTGGCAAGTACACCAGAGCTGCCTTTGCCAAAAGAAAAAGGAACAGAGCCGTCAGTCCAGAGAACCAAATCATGAGGAAGGAGAGTCAAAGTGAGCAAGAGTCACACCTTGGAAAGTGAGAGGAGGATCAGAGCAAAAGCATGGAGAGGAAAGGGTGGACTCTACGGTGAAGGAAAGCAGATTCCAAGGAGGAGAGGGAAGGCAAGCAAGTAGAGCCTCCCTAGGAGTGGTAGAAGGAAGCAGGAACAAGGGAGTAAATGCAAAAACTCTCCAGGACGATCTGCAAAGTCTTGGTTTCACTCCAAGTCTGGCCAAACCTGAAATGGGAAAGGAGGTTGGGAGACAAAGAGCTCGCTTATAAGATGAGAGTGAAATGAATCAGGGTGACTCGTAGGGGAGGTAGAGAGGCCTCAAAGAAATAAAGTGGGATAGGGGAGGACGACAGGCAGCCAGTGATGGCATGACTAGCCATTTGATGAAAGTGTTCCAATTTGGTGATATTGGTAACACTTAAGAAAGGAAATCATCTTAGAGAGGCATATGTGAAAAGGGGCCAAAAAATAGCTTTATACAGAACAGAGAGGGACTCCTCAGAGAGGCCCCATTAGGAAGCAGAGATACAGCGTAAGACCTTGAGACGTGGGAAAAACTTGGCCTTCAGCAAAGATACATGCTTAGAAAAGGAAAGAGTGCGGTCAAAGGTGATCCCAAGAAAAGTTGGAGTGGAATTGAAATGGAGGCGAGAGCCAAGTAAGAGGAGGTTGGGCTGGAGGTTAGCTTGGTGGGGATCCACTGAGGAGGCCTCACATTTGCTTGGATTGAGAGGAAGACACCAGTACTCAGACTGACACTCCAATCGAAATAGAGCTCCTTGTGTAGCCTCCACTACAGCAGGATTGAGGGGGAGGTGGACCAAATGGCCAGATCGTCAGCATAAAGAGAGCAGCTGATGGAAGAAGGCAGAGAAGCCAGAAGATCATTGAAGAGAGAGAAAAGTACAGGGCCAAGAACGAATCCTTGCAGAACATCTTGACGGACTCGAAAGGAGCGACTTTTGTGATTTTGATAAACCAAGTAAGCGCACCTATCAGAAAGAAAAGATAGAGTCCAACGAGCAAAGCAAGGAGGGAGGCCAGCCAAAATGAGTATATGGTAAAGGGTGGAATGCCAGACAGAGTTAAAAGCTTTAGAGAAATCAATAGTAGACAGGATCGTCCAAGAGCCCAGCCTGGGTTTGTTAAACCCATCCGAGATGGACTGAGAAAGATAAAGAATTTGATCTAGAGTAAGACCATCCAGGGCAGAAACCGGCCTGGTGGGGAGAAAGAATGCAAATGAATTCCAGAAAGAAGAGTAGACGAGATAATATGTTGCATTCAAAAAGCTTTGAGACGCAGGAGGTGAGAGAGATAGGCCGAAAGGAAGCAGGAGAGTTGAGAGGTTTCCAATCTTGTGGATAGGAATAATAGAAGATGTCTTGCAGATGGAAGGAAAGGAATGCAAAGTCCACAAAAGATTGAAGATGAGAAGAAAATCCATGCCAAAGCAAGGAAAATGCTTTAGCATGGGATAGGCAACTTTGTCTGGGCCAATGGCAGTGAAGGAAGAGATACTGGAGGCAGCCAGCAGAAATTCAGCAGGGGAGAAGGGGAAGCAGAAGGACGAGTGGGATTCCTCCGGGGACGTGGCTTAACGGAGCTCAGAGAGGTAGCCTCTGGCTGAGAAATAGAAAAGTGGGATCTCAGGTAAGTGGCATAGACCAAAGCTGATCCCTGGGAGAAGAACAGTTAGGGAAGCTGGAAGAGGAGGAAGAAGAGCCAGAGACAGAGTGAAGAAGAGAGCATACAGATTTAGGGTTTCATTTGCGTGAAAGAGAAGAGCAAGTCATCTGCCATGCCTCAGTCTTGGCCTAGGCAATGACTGACGAAGCATGTCTAGAAGTGGAGATGTAAGCCTGGCGATCTATATCACTTCTGTGAGTGGCAGCGAAAGTCTTGCATCTTTCACTAACCGCATCTTCCACTTCAGTGAACCACCAGGCTTTAGAATGGCATTTGATGCGGCAAAAAAATGGAAGATGGCCAAAAGAGGAAAGAGAAAGAGACGAGTATTCCTCTGCAGAAGGACAGTGAGAGTCAAAGTAAAAAGCAAAGTCATCCCAGAGAGCTTTCTGAAAGTTGAAAGAAGGGGGAATGCTTGTTGGGGTGAAAGACTGGAGAGAGAGATGAAAAGATAGAAGAATTGGTAGGTGATCAAAACCCAGGTCCTGAAGCACCTCCCACGAGCAGGATAGGGCAAGAGAGGAGGGAGCAAGGAAATATCAGGAGAGGAGCGACTGCCAGAGGCAATGGAAAAGAGTAAGTATGTCAGGGTCATTGAGGGGGGGAGGTCAGAAGTGATGACCTAGTTGAATACATCCTCTTTGCAGGGGTCGGAAGTACGTCTTGAGTCCCAGAAGGGGTGATGGCAATTGAAGTCCTACAGAAGGAAAAGATTTCTGAAGGAGGACAGAATGGAGGGAGAAAAGAAGTTGGTTCTGCTATCTGTCGCAGAGGGAGCATAAACATTAAGAAATGAGAGAGGAGGAGTTGCTTAGAGAGATGTTGACCCCTACATAATCAGAGTAGGGGTCAAGCGAAGAAAGACAGGAGGTAGAAAGTTCAGAGAAACATAAGCCCTGCCAGACAAAAATGATGACACCACCACTAGCGTGCGTGGCATCATGAGAGAGAATGCCAGTTGGGAGTGGGTGTGATCAAAATGCAGAGCAGAGAATCCAGGGATCTGAAAAGAGGAAGATGAGTCAAGAATGGATTCCTTGATACAGATAAGGTCAATGGGATGGGACAAAAGAAAGTGAAGCAGTACAGTGCTCCTGGCTCGAAGACTGCTGCATTGAAGAACCTTGAGGGAGTCAGGGGAGAGCGGAAAGAGGGGTGCAGAAGGACAGCCAGGAGCAAGGGGTGGAGGTGATGGGGCAGAGGGGAATAAGAGGTTTGAAGACGAGGGTGGGCAGGAAGTGCAGCATTAGCAGAGGGGGACCAGATTGTACAGTGGAGGTAAACAAACCAGAGGAGTCCGAGGAGGAAGTCACAGTGTTACAAGTAGGGACACATTAGGGGCAGCTCCAGGAGTGATAGCTGCCAAGAGTTCTGAATTTGGGGGAGAGAAGTGAGCACCTTATATGGACCCATTTGGAGCAGGTGCAGCATTGCACTGACTTGCTCCACCACATCACATTTCTAGTGCACACTGAGCAGGGATA
This sequence comes from Trididemnum clinides, assembly GCA_963675345.1. Lineage (NCBI taxonomy): Eukaryota > Metazoa > Chordata > Ascidiacea > Aplousobranchia > Didemnidae > Trididemnum > Trididemnum clinides. The sequence goes on along the minus strand of OY776302.1, from coordinate 26,347,637 downwards.
GATGTGACCAGGGTTGGGATGAACGTTACTGCTCATCAAGAGAAGGAGAAGAATGAGGAGACGAAAACGGGCAAGAAAAGACAGGCAACCGGTTTTAAAGAAGCTGTGTGCTGCCCTTCTACAGTCGTTCAGGGGGCAGCATGGCAAAAAAATAAAGGGGAGTGCCTGGGGTAACTGGGACCCTTGGGATGGCCAACAGCCATTTTGGTCCAACCCAAATGGGATTGGGGACCGCACCACCATGTTGAGGCAGCTGTTGATTGGTGCAGATCGTGCACCTCGCAGACATGCATTATTTAGTTGGACACAAACCCAACAATATCAAGTACTAAATAACTTGAAGATATCAAAAGTTACTGGTATGACACTTGACTAATTTCAAAAAAAACCAGAGCATTTTTTTTTGGTCAATTTGTATTCACTTATGAAAAAAAAAATTAAATCAAAATTCACTCAATAAAAAATAAAAATTTGTTCAACAAAGTGACTTTTAAAAGTTAGTGATTTACTTAGGTAAAATTGGCAATTACAGACAAGTACCTGCAAATCAGAAAAAGTTAAACAGCTTTATTAAACCGTAAACAATAATTTGCTTCAAAATAAGACACACAAAAGCTTCATTTCACCAACTGCACCACAGCTTTTATTTATGCGTATGAGCTTATGCTCTGTTTGCATGTCTGTTGTCAGACTGGGCCACCACGATGGGTAGACTGCTTGGCCCTGCCACCTGTCTGCCACGTAAAGGTGGAAGTACCCCGTTAAGTGCCTTGCTTAAGGACACAACAAGCAAGCTTGCCTGCTTGCTTTCCACACTATCTCTAAGTGCTGACCACAAAGCAGGAAAGCTGTGAATACCATTTTTTAGTCTTTTGGTATAACTTGACTTGGGGAATGAACCCCAGGTCTACCAACAGCAAAGTGGATGCTCTAACCACTACACCATTGTACAGGTCATACCAGCTGAATCCTAGACACTAGACAATAGCAAAATTAATAATCTGGTAATGGTGTGAAAATAACCAACTCCATCCATAGCCTATAGAATCAGAACAACTATCTCATAAACTTGAATAAAATTTTTCTAAAACTTTATCAACTATGGTTTATTTTAAAAATACTCCAGGCATTTTATGAGGTGGTGTAGTGGCTTTGAATGGCAGTTGTGAATGGCAAACTAAAGTTTATCTCCTGGTACTTGCACCTCAGCAATACAGAAAATGTGGAGAATAAAATGTAAACCACAAAATATTTACTTAGTCATGATCAATATGTCCTGGTGCAAAAAATCATTGCAGTTAAAAAGTGCTAAAAACAATCTAATCTTTTATTCATCTTGGAATAGGTGTATCATTAAAATATAAAATAATGCCAATGAAGTAATGTTGTGCCATGGAATTTCAGAGCTTCCTGTTTTCTACAATCACTTTGCAGACATTGAATCACAAATTAGTTTTGTGACTGACAGCTTATCTATTGTTGATTTGATCAATTTACAAGTAACATGTAAATGAGCTTGATACCTGAAAAGATTTTATGTATTTTCCTTGTCCTACTAAAACTTACTGTTCTGGTAACTATGACTATGACTTTAGGAAATCAGTTCATCATGTTAAAAGCATATTTTTTCCTTTAATTTTCCATGCAGGTTTTTTTGTAAAAAACATTTAGAAATGTAATACTGGCATTTCTTACCATTTTCTGAAGAATTTGCAAGGCGTCTAAACACAAATGTTAAGTACATTACCTAACAGCCTAACTACAATAACTCAACAGTGCTCTCTTATAAGCACATTGTCATCAGAAATGGCCCGCACAGCACATGCTTTCACGTAGCGCAGGTATGAGTACACCTAGCAATTGGAAAGTCTTTTTAATGCTCTATGAAAACCGAATGTGCCCACCCGGAAGGGTCATCAAAAATAAAGAGCGAAATTACTCAACACAACACCATGGTGTGAATGTTGGAACTATCAGATAAAAATGATGTAAGCACCAGTAGAAAAGAACTCTGACATATACTCCCTTGGTATGCATAGCCTATTTGAAAAAAAATGGTGTTAAAATTAATGATTTCTCCACTCAATTAATTGACAGAGAAACTAATCTTCAAGAAGCAGTGTTTAACTTGTATACCCAACAGACTTTTAAGTTGTATTATATGCAGCTTGGCTTAAACACACCAATAATGGTAAGCTATCAAAAAGACGGGTAAAATTAAAGTTTACGTACGTAAATTATTTAAGCTGAAAGGGCAGTGTACACTGTAGGGCCAGGCCCAGTATGTAAATGTATGGGGCAGTGTACACTGGAAGGGAGTGTAATTTTGCACCCCCAGTGTATATTCCCCCACCCTGTATACTCCCTTCCAGTGTACACTGCCCCATACATTTACATACCGGGCCTGGCCCTACAGTGTACACTGCCCTTTCAGCTTAAATAATTTATGTACGTAAACTTCAATTTTACCAAAAGACAATAACAAACTAAACCTAAGTTGCTTTTTTAGGTAAGCATGAAAAAACTGTCACAGTAAATTTATTGGTAAGGCTGGAAAACTTTCTTTTCTGTAAAATTGTGAGAACTATGAATTATAACGAGTATTTTTTCACAAATATTTTGTATTTCTACACAACAAACAGGAATTCCTACTGTACAACTTCAACTAATTTTCTCGCATTTTTTTACTTTCACTTTATTTTTTCATTTTAATCATTTCCTTTTTTATATATCTTAGGAAAAAAATTTTTCAAATGAGGAAATTTCCTCCAGAGCCTTCATCCAACTGCAAGTTCTAGAAAGAGCCAAGAAATAAATCTTAACAATTAAATTTCGCGGAAATTCAATTTAGAAAATACTTGATTCCAGAACGGAATTAGGAATCTATCCTAAAGTCATAAGCTCTTTGCGCAATCGGTAAGAGCGTGGAAATTTGGAGACAAAAGTAGAAGCTTTACTTGCGATTACTTTAGAATTATAGAGTAAACCATAAAAACTGAACAAAATTACGTTCAAAAACAAATTTAAATATTCGCATAGTTACGCTATGGTTCGCAAAAATAATTAGCTACCGCACAGGTAGTGTAGGTACTACCGTAGCTTTACGCTGGTAACTTTACTTCTGATTTGATAAAGCATATTCTTACTTCAACTATTTAAGATAAGAGAGAAATACCAATTAGAAAAACAGACTCTATAGGCCTTCAAGTATGGTTTATCCTGCCAATGCTCTAAACTTATATTTAATTTAGCATCAATGGTGAAGCCCAAACCAGAGTTGTTTTGGGGGGAAGGAGATCTTTCCGTGCAGCAACTTTCTAATCTAGTGAATGATTTCGTGGGCACGATAACCCTTTTTAGTGGGCAGGCTCGTAGCGGGTGTAGATCAAACCAACGTCTTGCAATATCAAATTTCAAAAAATAAGGTTACGGCTGGCTGCTCACAGTTTTTGCAATGGCATATTTAATCTTAAACCTAGCCCAACACTAATCTTAGCTCTATCCCTAACCCTAACTCTAACCCTATCCCAAAATCTAACCAGCGTGTAATAATAAATAAAAAAGCCTAATTCTATCCTAAATCGCTGATACGCGATTTTGAGTTTTTATAGTATCCCATTTTACCTACCCAGCAATGCAACTGATTCCATGATTGACCCGCCGGAATTGTTTGCATTTAGTAAACAATCTTTTCATTCATTGATCAATTTATTTCAAGTGTTTTGACTCTATTGTAAGTTCGTAGGCTATTATCTTAAATTTAGATATGAATAAATGATTGATTCGCAATGCCTAGGAGTAAAAACATAATCTTTTAATTACCTGCAGATTTATTCACTGGCAAAATCGATGATTGTGGAACGGCACTTCGTGGCAATCATGCAGCTAGCCTCGAAAGACATGTGAAACGACGTCATGACGGGTGGTATAAAGCTTGTTGTAAGAAAAAGTGTACACTATCAAAATTGAAGAAAGTTCAAAAAGATTGCGAAGTTGGTTCTTCATCTTAGATTGTTCCTAGGCCTGCTTGTCATCAAACAACTTTGCGTCAAGCACTCTTCTAAACAGTTCTTGTAAAAATGGACTTACCTCTTCCGAGAGCTGCTTGCTTAGAACTGGTTACCGTTAATGGACGACCATTTCAAGTGATTAATAATTCAGAATTTAGAAAAGTGTTGAATCCTTTGTTGCAAGCATTGTCCAACAGCCGCACTAAAGCTTGCATTAATGCGGAAAACACACGCGATGAAATTGGCACGCTTGCAGGCAAATTACGAAAAGAAACGCAGAAAGAAGTTTGTGGAAAACTTATTTCACTTAAAATCGACATAGAACATGATTATCCAGCAGAGTAAAACATTACATTATTAAAAGAGTGCCGTTTTAATATTGAAACAGAGCCAATGGAAGCGCTGCTAATTGAACGCCTTAAGCCATTTTTAAACATGAAAGTTGGTCATTCACAAGAATCGAAGCCGCTTCTTCGCGGGTTTCATTGAGAGCTACAGAGCGAAAATGATACTACTCTTCTCAATAGTGTCCAGTACCGAAACATTAACTTTTCTTTGAATTCACGGATTTATTTTGCCGTGATGAAGTCCCCGAGATGGGGCGAAAAGCTTCGACGTTTTTTGTTTGTATTAGGCTTGCTATGTTAACCCTAATATGTTTAATATAGTACTGCTCTGGATGGTTGTTTAGCTCATTTAACCATGAAAGCAAATTTCTTCCTTATTTGAAATCTACGTGATTTGATATGGAAATTTTAGAAGTTAATATTCAACTTATACAAAAACGGGAAATTTATATTGCATTTTCTAGCAATGAAAGAATTTACAGATTGCCATACCGCAAAACACATAAGCACTAGCGTACGCAGGGGGCCTCCTATGCAACCCACCTTTCCCCCCTAAAGAGAGTAAAACGTCACTTTCTGCCACTACTTTTCAAAAATTCATTCTCGCACCCCCACAAGGAAAATTTTAAAAATGTAGTTCTGCCATTGCATTTGTAACGGTAACACGCTCATCCCCTAATTTAGCACTTAACATATGGATCTTCAAAACAACAAAAGTTCCTCACCCTGCCGTGATATTTGCAAAAACCATTCTCGTGCGCCCTCCCTCAACAAATCTCTGCGTATGCCCCTCACATAAAGAATACTTTTGCCGAGACTTTAGAGCTGTATGACATTTCTTTTGCTGAGAAATATATAGGTATCATTGACTGTAGGAGCTAATATGCTTGAGTTTGTAAAATTGCAATCGGATGAGCACGTTAACCGCAATGCAAATGATGGTCATAGCGCTTATCAAAATGAAAATCATAATGAAGACGCTCCTTGGAGTAGTTATTCTGTTACATGAGAGTGCACTTCTGATGTGAAATTGACTCTAATATTGATGGTGATGAAGCAGCTGCTCCATCGATTTGTAATGTAGAAATACTACGTAACAGTTTAGCTGCAAGTAATATTATAGAATCGTTGTATCACGCTATCCTCAGACGTGTACGCTGCGCTGCTCATATCTTACAATTAGCTGTCGACGATGCTTTGAAGCAAACAGCATTTAGAGAAAGCATTGTGAAACTCGAAGTGTTTTCAAAATTTTACGATATCCGTTTACTATGGTAATTCTAAAAAAATTGAAACAAAGAAAACCGATTTTGGTTTGCGTCATTTGAAGGGGCAAGACAGAAAATTTCACTTTTGAATAAATTCGCTTTTAAATGAGGTTAGCCTTGGTCCTGGTTTAGTTATAGCGTTAGATTTGAAGTTTGGTGGACTTGATGAGTGAGTTAAATTGCATCTTATTAAGAGAGTTAGATTTCTGCCTTACCCCTTGTCTTTCAATTGCTAAATACATGTACAGTCCCGTAGCACTCCAACTTCGGGCCCCCCCCCCAAAGTAAGCGCAAGAGCCCCTGCGCACAGGTCATATCACTTTAGAGGTGTAAAATTGAAAAGCTGCATTAAGAAAATACACCACAATTTGTACATAAGTAAACAGGCTAATGTCAGAATAAAGCATGCCGATACCGAAGGTGCAAGTCATAAAAAATTCGGCACCGATGCCAGAGTTCAGTAGGACATTTATGCAGACACTGCGAAACGAAAGCAATGACACTGAAAAACATGAAAAAGTTATAAAAACACAGTATCATTTAAATAGTCTGGAGCGAACCTTTTTGTTCGCAAATGCTGTTATGACATTGTCATAATCAAGAGATCGGGCGCAGTCATTTTCGATTGACAACATGGCTAATGAAGATAGTCTACTGTCTATCATAGACGTTCTATTAAAAGTTTTGATCAGTTTCAATTTGCTGAAAAATTTGCTGAAAAGTTTGGATCAGTTTCATGTTAGCACCATTATCATATGACTGACCTCGACAATCAGACAATTCGAGTTGCAGTTCGGTCGCTTTTTCTAAGAAAGCGTCCAACAAGCCTTTCCCAGTACTGTCACTTATTCTCAAGTAGCCAAAAAATGTTTCTTTAACAACAGCAGCTTCTTCATTACATAGTACATAACGGAGAATGACAGACATTTGTTCATGATGTGACATATCTGGAGTGCAGTCCAAAATTATAGAAAAATATTTTGCCAATTTCAATTGCTGTAAATTTTCTTTTTCAACTTCTGTCGCTAGCAATTCAATTAGTTCATTTTGTATGGTAGGACTCAAATAGTGATCTTTAGTGTTTTTATTCTTGATTCTGTCTTGAAGCTCTTTTAGGATCGGATCTCTTCTTGCCAAAAGCTCAAATATACCCAGAAAATTTCCATTGTGAGGAGATCCTAAGACTTCTCCAGATCCTCTAAAAGCAAGATTCCTTTCCGATAGAAACAAGGCAATGTCGATAAGTCTCTCTAAAACATTTCTCCAAAAACGTCTTTCATTGAAAAAAATATTCATCTCGCGTTTGTCGATAGTGGATGAATTTCTTATCCCTTCAGCTAGCAACATCCATTGACTGCAGCATTCTTGGTGGGAAATGCCGTTTTCATGGTCATTCAGTTTTTTCGAAAAACCCTCCCATGTATTTATACCACTACAAAAGGGGCTTAGTGTTTTTCCAAATAGCTTACAACAAAAGCAAAAAACTTGATCTGATTCCCCAGAATAAACTAGCCACGACCGTGAAACACTTTCACCATTAGGTAACACACGTTTATAATGGTTGGAGGAAAAACGTCGCCTTGGAGTTGTGTTATTATATGGAAAATTCATTATTAGTTGATGTGGTCCACGCTTTACTATATCACATCGTTGAGCATCAGAAATACTTTCAGGCCATTTACATGGGTCATCAGGGATAGGGGTAAATTGAGATTCAGTTATTTTTGATATTGAAGGTTGCGTATTGGCAGGTAAATCACAACTTACATTTTCTGGAAATTCACTATCACTTTGATGCTGATCGTCATAGTCTTCTTTTTCTTGTACGCTATAGTTTTCTTCATCCCTCTCGGTACTAGTGCCAGGTCTACTCTGCTCAGTAATCTTGAAAAAATCTGTCATCTTGGGCAATTTCGCTACAGCATCTCGAGCAGTGGCTGCTTCTTTTCTCTTTTGAGCACCACTTTTTGAACGTTTCATTCTATACAATGTCAATAAAATACTTTATCTGCACTCTGCAGTGTATATATATATATATATATATATATTGTCCCGGTATTTATAGCCAAACAGAATTCCAGACCATTCTATGATTGTTGCGTAACAACGGCATTGTTACGTCAATCGAATATTCAAGATTCTACCAGAAAATCAATCGAAATATTCTAGATTCTGCGAGATAAAATGACGTTGCATTCACTTATGATGTCACAAGCCAATTTCTTCCTACAGTTTAAATCGGTTGTAAACAAGTCTGCTGAACTGAAAATAGTCACGTAGCCAAAAAGCAATTTCAGACTAACTTGGGCCGCCAAAGTTGGCCTGGGCCCCCCCAATTGGGGGGTTTGGGGGGCGGCTGCTACGTCTCTGTACATGTAGATAGGCAAATAGTTCTTAAAGATAACTTGAAAGTTTAGTCATATTCAGTGAGTGGTTTATCGGTGTTTCTTTGATTTTAGATAATTTTTGAGAAAAACCTTAGATGGTGTAATTTTGTCCTCTCGGCGGTATAGGAGCTTCGTTTCAATCTGGCAACACTGCTTTGCGCATCATGCTCGTTGATGAGCAGAAAATTGAAAATTTGCTGAATGAGCACAGTGACTCGGAATATGAGTGGCAGAATGATAATGAATTGTGAACTCTTCTGAACTTTAAAGTTAGCAAAGTCAATAAATTTTGTCGTTTTGTATCTCTCTTTGTCAGTGGTGGATATTCAAATTTGGGGGCCTGAGGCAAAATTCAAATAAGGGGCCCAGAAAAATTGATGTAGCTATAAATAATTGCGATCAAACAACGCTCCTGGGTAGGCTATAGATTGTTGCAAAAGAATTGATGCAGATACATTAGGATATATTCATAATCAAAGCCATACATTTGAAATATTGAAACGCTTTTTTGCGGTGACTAGTTACCGCATTTCACACAGTTAATCATCCTTTAAAAAAATTAGAGTAATCCGCTATCGAAAGCATTACAATAGCAGCACAATTGTAGGGAATATTCAAATGATTTGCTGCAACACAAGTGCCTTAAAAACTTGGTGTGACTTTAATTGTCATGAAACACTCCGCAAAACAGAATTGTGCAGAATATTTAGATGTTATGCAGCAACATAGGCCATTTTTTTTGTCAAAACATTGTGAAATAAGGGCTGACAATATGCTTAGCTAGTGCACAGCTAGGTAAAGATTAAACTTCCTAAAAATATGAGTCTTCACATGCTTATAAACGTTACGCTTGTAAAAAACCATTGAATTTAATCGTAATGCATTGAGATAGGAGCTATCTAAAATTTTAAATGCTGGCGCTGGTTATTGCATTAGGTCTATTGAAAAAAACCAGGAAGTTTAGTTACAATGGTTGTTGCCTTGTTTTTTGCTGAGCACAGGTCAGCAACCAATTTACCAATAACAATATCCTCTACATTATTATCTTTGAACCTACTGACACTTGATTACATAGGGCTACTGGTATCATTTTCTGTTTCATCAATACACATAACGTGAATGCTTGAAAATTCACTTTTTTCTCTCAGTTCTGTATTAGTAGTAGTAGGGCTGTTACTTACAATAAATCTATCCATTAGACGTTTGCATTATCCATGTTCCTACTTTCTTCCTTTCGCCTTCTTTTAAATCTATACTTTCATACTCTCTATTTAACCGATGCACCAAAACCTTCTGGTATAAGGTAAGGTATACAGCAAATCAAGGACTACTATCTTAATTGAACTAATAATTTTACAAATGAATCTGAATAAACAAACCTTTTTGATAGATATGACTGTAGTAGACTTCATGTTTGGATGAGTCACCAGACAAGTAAAGCGTTAAAGCCACTAAAATCTTTTATTGTTTTACTATCATAACCCAAGATAGTGGCATATACCAATCATGAATAATGACTTAACTAATTCTCCTTTTACAAATTCCTCTAAAAAGCTAAATATGAGGATGTAGCAAATTTGCCGTTGAATCATTGGCTTGAGCAGAACACAGCAAGTACAAAGATACCAAACAACTAAAACTTAATGTTTTTAAATCTTGCAAAAACTTTTTGTGCTTGCATATCTCTAGTATTATTTTGCACCACAAACGCAACTGACCGATTATTCTTTCAAAGCAAATTTATTTCCGCTTTCACTAGTATCTCACTAACATCAATAAACCGCTACCGGCGCGATGGTGTAGTGGTTAGAGCGTCCGCTTCGCAGTCGGTAGACCTGGGGTTCACTTCCCTTGTCGAGTCATACCAAAAGACTTTAAAAAATGGTATTCACAGCTTCCCTGCCTGGCGCTCAGCACATAAGGGATAGTGTGGAGAACAAGCCGGCAAGCTTGCTTGTTGTGTCCTTGGGCAAGGCACTTAACGGGACGCCTCCGTCTTTATGTGGCAGACAGATGGTGGGGCCAAGCAGTCTACCCGTCGTGGTGGCCCAGTCTGACGAAAGACATGCAAACAGAGCATGAGCTCATACGCGTAATAATAATCAATAAACCGCTCATAAAAAGATGAATTAATTAATTCACGTTTTGATACAACGGAAAGCTGGACCGATTTCACAGATAAATTATCACAGTTCACAGGCAAAGACTGGTCTGCTCAAACAGCTAAAAATATAAGTTGTTCTGATCACATCAGTAAAATGAGGTTCCACCCTAAAAAATATGTTAAACCCACATTGCCACAACAGTTTCTGTCAAAAGACCTGGAAAACCTTCAGCCCAAAACAATAACAGAAAAAAAATTTCAGTGTTTGGTTTTTATTTAGGCAGTGGCTATTTTGCGGTCAATGACATTTTACTCCTGCACTCTATTTTCCGTTGAATGTTTGTGATTGGTCAATTTTAGTGACATATTAAAAACGTGACTTTTAGTCGTTTGTGATTGGTCAATCTCTATAATCTATTAAAATTGACAAAAAGTGATTTGACAAAAATAGAGCTTTCAGCTTACACTTCCACTCATATCCACAAACTGCCATCCCCTCCTTAATGTACACTGCCTTTGTTTAAGTACCCTGCCTGCAAGGATTCGAACTTCTACCCATTTTATTCATAGTTAGTATCACTATCCAAACAGTAATTATGAGCACGCAAAAACAATACTTATGAGCACTGCAGCAAATAAGCCAATTTTGAAGACACACAAACGTTGAACGGCAAAATAGCTTGCAAGGGTAAAATGCAATCAAAGGCAAAATAGTCACTTTTAGTGCGCACTTACACAGTTGTTAAGCCCAAGGACCCATTTCAAAATGCCACAAAATAGCCTAAAACTACACACGCCATTTTTAAAAGAGGGGCCCCTCGACAACTCAAAAAAGGGGAGCCTGAGGCGGCTGCCACATTCGCCTCACCCAATATCCACTACTGCTCTTTGTATGTGTAGTCCTATCTAGTACACATTATACTTAAATTTTCATAAATTTAACAACTTTTATTGAATTGTATTTTGATTCGAATCCCATGGGATGGGATGGGATGGGACAGGCATGAACTGCTATGGAATGGGATGGGATGGAACAGAAAAATATGTCCCATGGGCAAGCCTGGGAATATTAGAGTGACAAGAATCAAGTGGCTGATTGATTGATACAGTTTTTTTTCTGACTGGTTTCTGATTGATGTATTAGACCTTAGAGTACATTGGTTTGTGTGATCGGCGAGTGAAGGAATTTAAAGATTTGAAGTATTTTGTGAATACATCTGTTCTGTTCTTGATCGAAAAATACGTGGTTAAACTCTTTCGCAGCGACGTGCATTGCGAAAAAAATGTCCACAAGGTGGGAGAGCGAAAAACTGTCATAATTTGTCATAATTATTTATAACTAGCCGGCGTCGCCTGGCAGAGGCTTTCCATCAGTAATGTCCGGGTTTAGTATTTCGGTTCAACCTTCAACCGGCCCAGCCGGCTTCACCCATCCGGCTCTTGTGTGAGCAGTAGCGAAAAGTTAATGAATTTTATGCACTTTCACAATTCTTGTACACAAAATTGTGATCATCATATTCTCTTAATTATGAATGGCAATGCTCACAAAGAATCTTGCCACAAAGTATTATCGTTAACACTTGTGAGGGAGCACGGGTTGCACATAATCAAAACTGATTGTAGCGGTGAAATGGTGGTTGCTTTCACAATTAAAGAAAAAACTATTTAATGGTAAGCCTTTTTGCCAATTGGTGCTGCCGTTTTCCTATTTTAATTTGTGGTATTAAGTTCCTAATTTGGCTACGTTATTGGTCCTGTTTCTGGCATAGCGACAAAAGCGGCTATTGTTTTCTTTATATTAAGTTTTACAAATTGTTGTGGTTATGGTTTTGTGTTGATTTTTTAAACTTGGGATTTTATTACAATGATGTAGAGTATAGACATAAACGACATTAATACCATAACAGGCAGCGTATCAGCATAAGAAAAAATTCTTGCTTTATAAAAAAAATGACAGCGTCACCCGAAAAGACCCCGTCAGTAACGTCGGGATTGAGAGTGTCGGTTCAGGCGGCCAAGCCGTCTTTACCTATTAGGTTTTTGTATGAAGAGTTACCAAACGTTTGTTTGTTTTCTGCACATTGGATTTGCACGACTTTTTGTGCTCCTTTTCCTAATAGAATTTCTCGTTTCAAAATTGTAGCTATGCCTTTGGTCTATGTGCTCAATTTATTGCTGACACGAAATCCAAGGGGAGCCTTGCGTTTCCGTAGTTTGGAAGTAGGGATTACATTTCTGATATTAAGCTATTCTAAAGCAAAATAGCAAAAATGTATTTCGTGTAGTGCGATTTCACACAATGACGACGCAATTTTCTTTTAATTTTCCCTTTAAACTTTCTCAAGTCCTCACTGGCTACGCATTATGTAGCATGTTCTTTTCTCCCTGCATGAAGTGCCCTGGGGAGTTTAAAGTGTTCTTGCTTTTCCTCAAATGTTTGGTTTGACTCCAGTAGCTCTATAAAGCGATTATAAACCAAAGTTCCAATAATATGTTCCATGTGGTGCAATTTAACACAGTGACGTTAATTTTGATTTCTCTTCAAACTTTCTTAAGTCCCTGCTGGCTAGGCATTATAATTCCTATTTGTTTTTCCTTGCTTAGATATGCTCAAAGAAGTTAAATAAGTTCTTGCTTTTCCCAAAATTTTAGGTTTGATTGCGGTAGGGCTATAAAGCTATCAGCAAGAAAAATAGAAAAAATGTTTCTCCTAAGTATGGTGCGATTTAACTCCGGCAGACCATACTATCACCCCTGCTGATTTGAAATGTATCAATTTATGCAACTGCGCCCTCTTAACCGTACAAACATTTGTGAGAGCAACAACGAATTGTTTTAGAAAATATAAGCCATAGCCCCTGTACATATAATGATGATCATGTTGGTTTATTAATCAAGACCGGAAGTAATCAAAAAAAAACGATGACACAAACTACCATTCGTAATTTTTCAAAATGTAAGGGGAGATAAAACGTAGTTAAATTGATGGCGTTGCCCAAATGGTGCTCATTTCTCCTCATAAAGAAATGAGCTGTTTGGTGGTAGGCATGTTCGACGATTTGGCGGGCCCGCTTTCGTATTAATATTTGTGATATTAAGATCTTTGCCTGCGCTGTTTGCTTTTATTTGGCCATAGCATAAAAAAGGGTCCTGCCTTTCGCTAAGTCATACAACTTATTGCAATAGGCGCCTATTAAGCTATTTTCAAACAAAAACATTTGCTCTAAATCGAGTGTTACAGATTGATGCTATTATTGTTTATTTTGATCTTTTCTTAAATTTGGGATTTTACTGCATTTAACTTTTGCTGCTAATCCAGACCTCCCTACTTCTAAATAAAGATTATTGTTTTGTACCGATATCCTTGCAATTACAAATATCAGTAATGGGGTTTACCAATTATGTTTGCTATCAAAATAATACCGGTGGTAGATAATTTTGCTGCCTGCTGCTGTATCCATTAAATAGTAGCAAGCATTGAGATGTCATTTAACAACCTCACAATGCGTTTTGAGCTATTATTATTATTAGGATTGCTGCTTACCACTTCTTGTTTGTTTGTGGTTACCCCTCTTCTTCCTCGGGATGGAGGTATGGCATGAACGGCAATTCAGGTTCATGCCGTCAACCTATTTGAAATTAGACTAGGGGAACATATGGCACCCATTTCGAACCAGTCATATTTGACTGGTAGCCCCACCACCAACAAGGCGGACTGCCACTGGTGGATACCCAAGAGTCGTTTTTTACGACATGCTGGGTTAGCAACTTCACAATTGTAACCCGGTGAAGTACTGGTAAGGCCACCTGTCTGCCACATAAAGGTGGAGGCGTCCCGTTAAGTGCCTTGCCCAAGGACACAATAAGCAAGCTTGCCGGCTTGTTCTCCACACTATCCCTTTTATATGCTGAGCGCCAAGCAGGGAAGCTGTGGTTACCATTTTTTAAAGTCTTTTGGTATGACTCGACTTAGGAAATGAACTCCAGGTCTACCGACTACGAGGCGGACGCTCTAACCACTACACCAACGCTCTTACCACTTCTTCGTCACTGTAGGCGAATTGATATGAACTAACGTTTCTAACTGCGTGCATGTTCCGTGGTGTGCCCCAAACGCCGCCATGCAAAGAGCAAGCTAACCCTAAATGAATTACTCACAGTTGAGTTATAGCAGTAGCGAGAGCCCCCATCAAAAATGTCGAGTTTAAGAACATCAAATCAGCTGGCTGCTGCGACAGCCTTGCCCAATTGCAAAGGAAATTGCTTCAACGTTTAGATCATATGTAGCTCGACACTTACTTTTTGTTGCAAACGATAAGAAAGGACTATCTTTATTCCATCGTCTTTTTCTTGGGTGATCACCAAGTGTTTTGCTTGGAGTTGGCAACATATTAAAATTTGTTGACTTTATTTTTCGATGAGTGTTTTGAATAATTTGATGGATATTGCCAAATATCCATGCTATTGAGAAAGAATAGCCAAAATGTACTGAAGGAGTTAGTTTTTCTAGAAATTGCAGTTTTGTGAAATGCAGGCACTAAAATTATGTGTATTTCTAACCGGTAGACTACATTTCATAAACATTTGGAGACTTCAGTTTTTGATAAATGTTTTTGAAAACGTCGACAGACAATGCAAAAGAACCACGCTTGTGAGGAAAAGTAGTCAAAATGTACCAAAGAACTAACTTTGTTTAACAATTGCAAGTTTGTTAGGTCAAGTAGGATAATTGTACAACTACAAATGAAACCTGATGTATGGTAACAAACTTTTGATTAGCCATTATAAACTAATCCTTAGCTTCAAGTAATTGAAGTCACATATTACTGGAAAGCAAATTTCCTAAGCTTTCAAAGGACAATAACTGTTAGTACCTCACTATAACGTTTTTATATTAAGCTTACCTGTTTTTACTGAGCTAACCACTTTAGGGAGGGGTAGAAAGTTAGTTACACCACATAAAGTTCAGTTTTAGTATAAAAACAAGATTAATTGTACATATCATACACTATCGGAATTACCTTGAAATAACCTTTAATTTGTTGAAGAAAGTTTGAAAATCGGTGGAGAAATGGGGTCACAAATCAGTTTTTAAGTAAAGCAATTTTGCAAAACGGGTGCAAATTTTGGAAACATCGTTATATTATGATCTGCGGTAGCGAAAGACTTTTTGATCGTACGAGATATATTTTGACATCGTAGAGCAAGTTGTCAGCGTGCAAGGGAAAAAACTGCTTTGAAGGCTTAAGTGGTTAAATAAAAAACTGCTCGTAGCATAGTCAAACAAGCTGTAATTTATGTAGTTGTTTTTATCGAAAATTTCTTATTGATATCTCCTGAAAGTATTTAATCGCGTTTCTGCGATCATACTTTTTTGAGAAAGCGTAAACACACATTATTCAATGAAGCGTTGATAGTGACGTCATTTTAGACTCAAAGAAAGGAAAGTTTTTGTAAGCAGCAAGAAAGGAAGCTGGTTTTCGTTTGAGCAAAAAGCGGTTGTTCTCTGTCAAGTAATGCAAATTACAAAAGCAATCTTTTTGATTGTGACGTCACAATCACCACCACGGGGTGATGATCAATCGTTGTGTTTGATGCTTGTACCTCCACCAGTTTCAGAGGAGTTGAAATAGACACACAAGCAGATAAAATTGCGCTTTATGTATCAGATTCTAGCAACCACAAGCAGATATGCTTTGCTAATCAGGAACTTGAGATTTCAAAACCAAAAAGCAATTGTTTCATGAAAATAAACTGTATTTCTGTGTTCATCTGAATAAAATAACAGCACACAACAAGGAATTAAGCTTTGCACACCACACACACACAAACTACAAGCATATCGAAGTTCATTTCTTTAACTGCTGGTCAAGCCTGGTAGTCACTTGCATATACCACAAGGGTATTTTTGATTGGTTGAAAATTCGATTAATATAGCCCGCTTTTTAAAGAAACATTCTAACGTACGCTTGTAGTAGGAACAGTCTAACGTACGCTTGTAGTAGGAACATTCTAACGTACGCTTGTAGTAGGAACAGTCTAACGTACGCTTGTAGTAGGAACAGTCTAACGTACGCTTGTAGTAGGAACAGTCTAACGTACGCTTGTAGTAGGAACATTCTAACGTACGCTTGTAGTAGGGACATTCTAACGTACGCTTGTAGTAGGGACATTCTAACGTACGCTTGTAGTAGGGACATTCTAACGTACGCTTGTAGTAGGGACATTCTAACGTACGCTTGTAGTAGGGACATTCTAACGTACGCTTGTAGTATGATCAAGTGAAGCTGGCCTCAAGAGCAGCACAAAAGGAACATGATTGCATCAGCGCAAAGTAACCTACAACTGCTAAAAAACGACACCAAAAATGCACAGTAGTAGCAAAGGAAGAATACTAGCTATAAACGATAAAAACTTTATCAGACACGTTTAAGAAGACTGTTTTAAAATTTAATCAGTAAACTAAGTACGTCACGCTTCATTTAAAGCTACTTAACAGGGAAATATATTTGAAAATAAGCTAAGCGAATATAAACAAAACGATGAATTTTGATCTTTTCAAAACTACTGCGCGTTAAATTAGGCACAAAATCAGAACAGTATAAAATCTTAGTAAAAAAATTCATTGAGTAAAAATCATAAAAAATACCACACACTTTGCTTAAAAGTAGTAAGAGAATCAATTTTATAAATACATGTAGATTTTCAATCACTTTATCTATCTCTTTCGGGTAAGTATTTCGGCGAAGAACTTTGAGGGCGGATAGGAGAGTAGCTGAAATAATAACAAATACAAAGTTTTTTTAAGGGTAGGGGGGCAACGATCGATTACACATGCGTAAACCACAACAATCTAGAGTTATAATGCCCCCTAAAAATACTGAATTTTCCCACTGAAAACCAATGGTAAAGTCTAGGAAAACAAATCTATGACTTTGTCAATAAACCAGGCAAGAATTTAAGCCCATCTCACCTTGTGCTCCTTGAGTAAAAAAATTCCCAGTGTAAGTTTGCAAAGCGTACAAACAGAAGTTGTCGTACAAAATCTTAGACCAGCGGTCATGACTAAAATACACGGAAGGACTGCAATCGTCCTGCCAGAACAGTGTGCTTCTCAACCTTTCTTACTTTTACCCTTTCACCAATTCAATACACTACATTTTCCCTCTCACTTTCAACTTTTTTCAAATTTGCTTGTACCCTCAAAACTGAGGAAATTCACCACAGGTTAAAAATGCTATGGTAGGGGGTCTAAAACGGTTTAGTCGATTTTATACATTGTAAATGTAAAATCGGCAAAATAAAAAGCTGAAACTATATAAGCACTACACAGTATAACTCAGGCCCACTGAAGACTCTCCAAGCACCAGTCCTGTCAATAGGTCTACGTCATTGCAGGCTCAGACATTTCCACCAGAAGGATGCAGGATAATTGCTGAACAATGATCCTATAGGCACAAAGCAGAAACTATGCAAAAGCTATAACAGTATTGGTGTATGCAGTACCATTATATTATGTTAAGTAATTTGCAAGGACAATGCCAGTAAATTATCAAAAATATAGATAATTTACAGATTTCTTTCTCATTAACTTTTTTTAGCCCTATTTGTATAAATTCGAAATTTTGAACTACTTTGCTATTGGGGTCGCAGCAAGCTGTAGCCTAAATAGATAAGCATTGGCGTTTTCTTCGAAAATTGCGTCATAGGCTTTTCCTTCGCTCCCGCTTGAAAAAAGTTTGGCTGGCAGCCCGAAAAGCGTTTCCAAAGCTCAACCGCCTCTGCTTTCGACTCACCCGTGTATTATCGGAGTTGTATCCGCAACAGTCACTTTTTTAACAGGAGAAGAGGAACCACCACTTGCGCTTCCTCTCACCTGCCGTGATCGGTTTCTAGAATCTTCCAGCTCTGCTTGTAGGCAATCTATTGTGTCTTTATATCTACAATCAAAGAACAATATGACTACCTCGATTTAGCAATTGCCAAAAAACAGGTAGTGCCGGAGAGCATCGTAACCAATGTGCTGCAACAGAACTAAGAACATCACCTTAAACTTTATTTGCATGAGGACCTATTGCGGGGAGAGGGGTCTGGGTGTACTTCTAGTAGCAACTAAATCGGTTTGTTGCTCAAACCTTGACAGTTGTCCCGCATGAAAAACTGGAGCGAGACAGAATACTTCAAGGCCTTGATACAGCTAAACAGATATTTGAACCAAGTTTTCCAGCATGGTAGCCTCGTAAAACATCGGTATGAAAATGATTTTCACTTCATCTTAAAATTACTCGTCATCCATCATTATAATTTCTTTTACAACAGTACATAAAAGTCTTTTTTCCAATCACAGAACACTTCACAACCACGTATTCAATAATCAACTTGTGTCAAGACCTGCTGTGAAGCTTTCATAACTGTAGGTGTTGTCACATATATTCAGCCTGGTCTACACTAAAGCCAGCGTGGCTTTGGTGTAGACCAGGCTTAAGCCAGGACAATTTCAGCAGTTTTTCCAATCCACAAATAGTATATCGGTACATGAACTAAGCTGGTATTAAGCATCAGTCCTCTCGCTGATGAGATCAGCGTATGAGCTATTGTTGCCATTACGGTATTTGAACTACACGTTCGTACTTTGTATATCTCTCTTGTATCCTCTCTCGCTCCTTTTTTGACTCCTGTCAACAAAACGAAACATCAACAAAGGTTAACTAGCTACAGTGGTGCAGATGAAGGGGTTTGGGTTTCAAAGCACATGGTACAGGGTTCAAAATCTCATTCGTAAGCATGATTAAAGCGACATAGCGATTTTAAAACTCTCTTGGTAACTCCGGTCTGGCACAAAAACCGGTTAGTTACAGTTCTACACCACACAGCAAAACGAAACCCTGAAATACTTAACACCAGTTAAATCACACTTTATGCTTATAAGCGAAAAATGCAATTTAACTGGTTCTTAAGTAATTCAGGGTTTCAATACATATAAGTAGAAATCACATAGTCATGCTGAAATTACAACGAAGTGCTCATTTAGTTTTTAGAAAGATAGGAAAAATATTTGGCGTTTATGTGATGTTAACTCATGCAGAAACAACTGAGCAGTGTAGTAGAGCAACGTTTAGTCTGAGAAAGATTGTAGAGCAACCCTGGTCCAATCAGCAGAATTTAGTAAAGGTATTGTTGTTCCCATATCTCTTCTTCATGATGGGGGCATGCAGAAGATCGTGAAGTCTCAAGAACCGAGGGACTCCTAATGGCCAGCACTAGATGTCGCACAAAAAGAAAGAGTTACCAAAGAGCGTGTAGCGTTGAGTCCAAAGCAGTTCAAGATAGAATAAGATGGTGAAGTATCCTGCTTCGGACTATCACAGGCGCTGCTCGAAGAATTCTAAATTCTGGGAAACTATTGAAAAAAAAAGCACGAAGAGGAAGCAAAAATTCTTCAGCAGAGAATGGGGGATTTGAGTATCGAAAAATATTGACGAGACAACATGCCTTCAGCCCAAAAGAAGAGATGAGTGGATACGGGAAATGAAAGAGAAGCTGAAAAAGACCTGATAGCTGAAGCAGCGCACCTTATATCTTTAGCTCATTGACAGCACTGTTACCCGGAAATATAAGTAATCGGAAATCTGGTGTAGACTGAGAATAGAGGAAGAGGGTGAAGAGTTCCTGATGTTAAATTTAACCAGAACTTAGTAAATGTCGCAAAAGCTTGTCGTAAATTAAAACTGCTGGCTGTCACTGCGATCTTCAGAAGCAGAGGAAACTTAAAAGCAACAAAGAAATAGCAACAGCTAACCACTTGCACTCTCCAAGCATAATCTGAAGTATTTTGATATATGTGGATAAAAATATCGCTTTCACTGGATCTAGTACTTTTGGGCGTAGTAAGCAAAAACTCTATTTCCACATATCTGTAGTAGGAGAGTAAAACTGGCCATTATACATCAGCAATAAACAGTTAATTAAAACCAACTACAGGTAAAACAATTATAACCTTGACATCAAAAGAAGCCAATTTTGAAGCCTCCAGTAAATTCCCATACAGTCGTGCTTTACTCTTTATCAAAACACAGCAAAGAAGTTAGTAATTACAACAAAACATCAAACTCGGCATGCTCTTGGTAAGACAATATATGGCTCGTCTTTTTTGCAGTAACCGGGTTGCTTTAAGTGCAAGGAATTAAAGTGCGCTTGAAATTAGGTTCGGGGGAACAATAAATGCTCTTAAGTTCCGCACCTATTTTCATCCTTCAGCGACAGAACGCTGTGTTCAGGTCCACTTTGGAGTTTGAAATACCTTTGACACAGTGCGTTTCCACTGCATCCAGTAAAAGAGATTTCCGTGAAGCGTTTCACCAAGGGACAAATTAGCGAAGCTACGCGGGTATTGTGCAAATCAATGTCTTATATGAGGTTTGGTTTCGGTGAGGCAGTAAAGCTTTGCAGTAGCCCCACCATTGATGCATTTATTGGCAGTTTTTCCAACTTAAACGCCATTGAAAGAGGCTATTTTGGGGAAATGACATAAATTTTTCTAATCGTAAAAAAATATTAAACAATTCTAAAGACAAGGTCGAGTTCTTTAACTAAATAGAAAATTTAGCATCATTCTTTGGAAAGCATCTGTGAAAACTGGATAATCTACAACTGGGGCCATGATCAAAGTGAACAAATTAAAACCGCTGGCAATCGTTTCATTTTCGATTGATTTATAATCGAAGCCAATATGAATCACCTGCGATTGGGTTGAAGTTTATTACCAATTTTTACGGTTAAATCAATTCAAAGTAAACGCAGTGACAAAATGTGCCGACTCTTTACAAAGGTAACCAAGAGCATGTCATCTGTAATCATATCCAAACAATTCACAACTACTGAAAAGCGTGCACAGGTGCAATGATTGTTGGAAATCAACAAAACAAGCAGACAAGCATTGATAGTGTAATTACAATTACTTAGTCGTTTTTTACTACGTTGGAAAATGAAAATGCTCATCCATCATGTTTGTATGCTACTATTGAATATCCACCCATGGCTGTCTGCGTTGTTAATGGCAGAACTACCAGTTCATATTAATGATTGGTTCAAATTCACCGCTTGTTTGGTAATCTAATCATCATGCGTCGACCACTTGCTTGATTACGTTGGGGACTGACTATTCCCTCACACACCAAACTGCTATCTCAACGAAGTGGGAAGCATCATCATCAATAACATTGCTAGTTTTTTTGGAATTCTTTCCGGTATATAATTCGGGAGATTTAGTTTTTAATGCCAGTAAAAACGACTGAGGTTTTGCCAATTGCACCCGTAGCACTGATGATACTGCTCGTGTGGCAGATTGAGCAGGGTTTCTGAAGCAAATTAAACCACTTCTACAACTACATACAAATTACGAAAAACTTTGCAAAATGACTGCAAACTTGACAACAGCTTTTCGTGACACACCGATCAAGAGGATAATGTTAAGGCTTTTATTAACGCTACTCAAAAGCTCTAAATCAACTACACTTAGTACAAACTTTTTAAGCCTAGTCGTACTCACGTTCTCCAAGTCAGCTGTCAAATTACTAACGCGATCTTCGAGATCATGCACAATCATGCGAGCCTCTTTATTCTCCAATAACAACGCTAAAAATTCAATTCATCCAGTTACAAAAGTACCACATGTTAACTTTTTAATCTGTCTGCACAGTACTGCGTAGTGTCGTCAGCAGTGTGCAGCCTGTTCTCGGTCTTGGGCTCCCCGCTGCCTCTAAAAATTGCTACAAAGATAATAAATATCTGGAAGCACCAGGAAAAATCTATGTGACTTACTTCATCATTATTGCCTAGTACTTTCAATTTTATTATACTTCTGAAAATACCATTTCAAAAGATATGGCAATGCACCAACTCTCTTCCGACATTACAGACAACTCCAGAAAGGACGAACCACTAGCTTTTGCATCAGCTTTAGCTTAGCAAGCGAGTCTTCAAATTGCCGATGTTTTTTCTGCGACTGCTAATAGCGCTTGCGGGAAGTATTGGTCTCAGATGCAACGCTTAACACCTTACATCCGTGATACCACAGCGGTGGAAAAAAGCTAAAACTAGTATATTTCAAACAATGGACAAATGAAAAAAGTTTAAAAAATATTGAAAACAGCTTACAAGTTTTTTCTTTTGAAAGTGAATCCACCATCTTGTTTTGTTCGGTCACTTCCGACATCAGCTGCCGCTTCTCTTCTTCCATTGTTCGGTACAGCTCTTTCATCTGTGATGCAATCATTACGATCATACACAAGTTTGATAACATGTTTTAGCAAGGCAACGGAAGCATTCTAACTCAGTCTAACCAGGCTTCAAAATAAAGGCTCACTTTCTAATTAAAGTCTAATAAAAAAACTAGTGGCAACTGATTGACGCAGGTCGTACCAGCACGCAGTAGTGCACGAGAATGAGACAAACTAACATTGCTCCTTTATATCTGTGGGACAGGGATATTTCTGTTGGTTAGCTTAAAATACCAGACGGCACAAGCAAACACGGTATAGCTTAGCAGGAAATGTTTTCATAAAAAAAAATAGACGGACGGTGTTTCAAATGTATTTAGATGTAAACAACGAGTACTTCACAATTAGATCATAAAGATGAAATTACGAAGATTAAAGTCGTCTGCAAAACGACTTTATGATCTTCGAGTCAGCAGCCACCTTTACGTATCGATGCGGTCAACTCAATCCATAGTTGAACTCGAAACTCGAGCTGTATACATACGCCGGTTCCACCCGGTCATACCGCATGCAATGTGACGCTATGAGCAGACGATTCGCAGACTGCGAACTATTAGTTGGATGATATATGGATTGGCATTTCGAGGTCGATGGACTGGCACAAACCATACTGTTAGGAAAGGTTAAGAAAAAAGAACGGCCGAAGAAATAAGTGGTAAGTTGAAATATCAACCAGGATGATGTTTTGATGGCGCAAAACAGGAAGCATACAACCGGTAAGGAAACTGGTAGACCTTTTTTCGAAACAAAAAACGCCCCAAGAAGTTAGGGTGTTTCAAGCTACCGCACATTGGTTTTGTTTGAAGTAGTTAAGCAACCACGTGGCTCATCGCAGAAAAACTAAAATACAGTACAAAATAGCAATCAAGTTTACACATACTTTTTGTTTTTGGTCTTTCAGCTCATTCAAGGCTTGCTTTCGATGATCCAATTTCAATCTAACTTCTTTTTTGATGGCTGCCATTTTTTTCTGTGAGATTTAATAATATTGAATATTTCTGATACGGGCGAAAAGCACATAATGCATTTGTTTTTGGTTACAAAAGTGGCGATATTTTTCTAAAGCCTATTTACCCACGTTAAGATTTGGTTCAACAGAGTTTTTTTCTGACTAGTGGAAAAGCTGAGCCTATTTTCCGTTTATTTTATGATCAGTGCGATGGCAACGGTAAAAAAATTCTTTTCGCGCTTTTCCAAAAACTCCACGACCGGCACCTTGGCAGCAACTGTTTCACCTGAGAGCCGGACTATTCCAACGCACTTTCATCATCGCTTGTAATGGAGCCAGACTTGACCTCGGTTCTGCTACGAGCGGTGATGAAAGTAAATTACAATGATCCCGATCTTTGCACAACGGATCAGTTCAAGGTGCTTTATTATAGGATCGGTTTATGCAAAATTCAATTGAAAATAAGCAGCTATTTAAGCCGTTTGACTGCAACGGTTTCTAGCGCTAGGAATTTTTTCAATTTCATTGGCGTATTTTTTATATGGTTCATTCTCTGTGCATTACTCCGTTTGCCGAGCGTAAAGCAGGCAGCCGGTAAACACCACTTTTGAAATCTTTTGCGAGAGTTGACGATCGAACGAAACGCAGGTGTAGTCGCTGGGAAGCAGACGCCCCATGCAATAAACGGCAATAATATAAAATCAGATAAAACGGCCAAAAAATCTTTTTGAAGTCATGTCAGGTGGAAGAATTGTAATTAAATGTAAACTGCTCATCAACATACAAAAAAGTGTAACATGCCATCTTAAACGGTACAAAAAATCCGCACAAGCACGGAAGCAGAAGCCACTGACCGCAAGACCAGAATCTTTGCATTAAGTTATGACTGCAGCAACCAACCTAACAGTTCCTTAAAGCTACGACTAACGACCAACGCATCTCAATAATGTAGTCACACACCTCATTATGAGCTTTGCATAACTTACTCTGAGCGTGGCAATCCATGAATCGCCTTTCGTCGATCCATTTTTATCGAAAGACTCAGAAAAAGAATCCGTTAAAGCACAGTCTGAAGATCCTAAATCGAGAACAATTTCCAATTCCGCAATGTCTTCCGAAATCAAGCTATTGGCCGATTCGATCAGCTGCTCGAGTCGTCGCGCCTGATCTCGTGACCATAGCAAGTCGTCTTCCAATCGCTGAACTTTGGTCCCCTCACGTGACAAATCGACGCACTGAAATACAATCCTTGTAAGTTGCGCGCCGCTGATACTATGGGCGCCTGCTTCTAACCACACATAGTATTCGCGACGTTTGATTTTTGCTGCCCATTTACGGCGCATTCAGTCTTTTCTATGACATGAAATGCACACTTCATAGACGCAACGTTTGCAACGCCAGCTTTATGAAGTAGATTACTCACCGGAAAAGCATAGATTTTGGTAGTTGACTTTTTTGTGGGCTGAGGGATATAGTTAAAAGACATAAATCAATGTACACTGCAGTATAATACAATCTACAGCTTGAGTCGATATGTAAATCTAAAGGACTTTCAAACATCAAATAATGGAATTCAAGGGAGATTCGAACCCTATTCACAAAACACCAAACACCTAACGTAAAGAAAAACAGGTGCGCATCACAGAGCCAGAGGATTCAAGTACGTGCGATATGCTATGTGGCAGAAATTATGAAATAACTGAAAAGCAGGATTCCTACTACCTTATTTTCGAGAGTTGATTTAAGAGTGTGGTATTTGTCTCGCCATGACTTAATTTCAGCCTCCAGTTCTTTGGTTTCTTTTTCAAATAAACTCAACTCGTCTTTTGCTTTTGAGAGCAATTTCTGTGATTCTCGTGAGCTAGCTTTGGCACCATTTGCTTCAATCTAAAAACAGAGCAACTTGGTAGCTTTTGAAAAAAATTGTCAAGCAAAAGCTTTTGATTACACGTACATCAATATCGAGTCAAATATTACCAGTGGTAACAATACTCTGGTTTACATGTACAGGCAATGTATGTATGCAACTTCTATCGATAAAAAAAACAGCACTGTTGTTCATCTTGTTCCACTTTCGATAATATTACTAATTCTGTTAAAAAAAGGATGTCAAAAAAGCAGCTTCGGGTTCGTCACTGCTTGCTAGTCTGTAGTGATAAACAAAAATCTTTTACCTACATGTTGTTTGCTTACGATCTGTGAAGTGACCAAGCAAAAAATCTTATCAGAAAAACTAAGTTTCAACACCTCGTTCTTTGGGAAGTTCTCTTCAAGTGTCGCTTGGCCGCAATAACAAAGATTCAATGGCTTTTTACTCACTGTCTATCGGGTGGAAGAACAACTTCGATGTGCAATTACACATACCGTCAGTCTGGCACGAAAGCGAGTGAGTTGCGACAGATATACAATATATCAGCACGTTTAAGCCAGCAAAAAAAGCCAAGAAAAAAGAACGTAAAATTGAGCAACAACGCACAAGCAGGCTTTAGTTGGTTGAGATTCAGACCGCCTTCTTTGTCGCATGACGTAATGCAACACACCTTAAACATGTCTGAGTAAGACGTGAGATAATAAAATAAATAGATCAAGACAGCTCTAAAAGCGCAGTTTAGATCAACCAAGTGCAAATCTTACGTTCATTCGGTGGATTTCTCCTTCAAGGAAAATTCTTTCCTCATCCGCTTTTTTGCTAACCTTCTGAACCGCATCCATTCGTTGAACTTCCCCAGCATGGATCTCGGAATGGAGATCCTTCAGCTCCTTTTTATGAGTCTCCCGCTCCTGCATGGAATTAACACTGACAACATGCATACATCTTCTAAGTATACAAGGGAAAACCACAGTTAAAATCAACGCCAGACCAATCGAGTGCTCTCACTCTGTTCTGCTGTGTTTGCTCCACTTCTTGCTTGTTGGGGGCACAGCATAAACGGCAACACAAATTCGCAGCGCAAATCTGATTAACATTAAGCTAGGGGAAGTGGCAGTCCATTTTGAATCAGTCACAAATACAAATTGAAGACGGGTAGCCCTTCACCACCAGGGCGGACGGGCGCTGGCGGGTCCCAAAAGTCGCCTCTTATGACATGCTGGGCGAGCAGCTTACTAGTGAACAAAATTTATGTTTACGTTAAATCGTCCATGCACCCAACTTTTTTTTTGTTACCACTAATTCACCGAAAATGTGTGAAACCTCAGTTCTTTAAAAATTAGCATCTTTCTATAAACCAAAAATCTTTTTTGGAGGGAATTCAAACCGCACAAAGACTTAATGATCATTTACGAAAAGCTTAACTTTCATAAAATCCAGTTCTGTTTGAAAGCAATATTCAAAAAAGGTCCTTGGTGATTATGCAGTAAACAGTTATGATAGGTTCACACTAACAATTTCGAGTTGTCTATGTACAGCATTAAGTTCGATTTTCATGGCTTGCAATTGCTTCGATGATTCTTCATTCATTCTATCAGCGTTATCCTTCTCTCTTTTTTCAGACAATAACACCGATTCAAGTTCATTGCCACGTAACTTCAGTCCACGAATTTCATGCTGCATAAAAATAACTTTCCTTACAGTTAAGGATCATTTGAAAACAGGCGATTCTCGGGCAATATGACATAGATTTCCATCTGTAAACCAATAAAACAGCGACAGTGGCATTAAAAATACCGCATATCGTACAATTTTTGGCGCAAGAGTTTTTCACCAACAAGATGTCTTTCATGATAAGTGAGCAAGCTTTTCAATTTCATTCTCTACATTACTCCTGTAGCTGAGCACCGAGCGAGAAATTTGTGAAAGTCATTGTAATGACTCGACAGGAGAACTGAACACAGGTCTACAGACTGCAATGCGGACGCTCAAATCATTGAAAGTAGGAATAAACAAATTGCATTTATTGCAACCAAGGATATACAGAATTATATTTTGCTTTTGTCACCTGGCATCTTTTAACTTCTCGATATAGCTCTTCTGGTGTAATTGAAAGTTAAAATGATCTTTATTTAGATTTAAAATCTAAATAAAATTCATAAAAACTCAACGTTTCGAAAAACTAAAATCAGTTTTTCTTCGTCAGGAGTGACTAAAAGTTCAAACACAGACAACGGTTAGATAGTAATCAACGGAACGAAAAGGAGAAAAGAAAATTATGGTAATAAACAAGTGCAGTAACGACAACTGGCGGTCAAAAATTTATAAATTTGTACAATCCGGGATTAAAACTGTTAATTTTATCGTTAAAAGAAAAATCAGTTTCGTGTATATAAAATGATTCTAAAAACCGTCTTTTCTTATAGTCACTTTCAATAGCTAAAATTGCAGAGCTTTCTCAATCAATCCGGTGTCCATTTAAGCAAACGTGTTTCACTAGAGCAGATTTCTTTTTTAAATCCTCATTTGTTAGCTGGGCAATTATATCAGGTTTGACGTCCCTTTGATGTTCTTTGTGTAGTGTTTTAAATGATCGACCAGTCTCACCAATATAAACACCTGTGCAATCTAAACATGGAATTTTATATACAACACCACTTTGATCAAATTTGTTAATTTTATCTTTTAAACTTGGCAGCATGTTTCCCACAGTGCGTAATGGTTTTGTTGCCACTTTGATTTGATGGTTTTTCAAAAGACGTTTCAATCTTTCAGTTATTCCAGGTATAAATGGGAAAATAACTAATCCAATATGTCTCTCTTCTTCTTGTAACTTAGCTTGAGCCTTTCTTTTTTTTAGTGCTTTTTGTATGAACCATTTAGGATAATCATTTTCAGTGAGCATATGAGATAGAAAACTTTTTTCTTTTTTTCGGTCTGTTGATTTGGTAATGAGCGATTGTGTTCGATTGTATAAATTCATCACCACACCTTGTTTTTGTTCAATGGAGTGAGCTGAATGGTAATTCAAATATCGATGGGTTTGGGTTGTTTTTCGGTGTACTTTAGTGGCCAATTTTCCATCCTGCGTTCGCATGACTAGGACATCTAAAAATGCTAATTGGTCACCTTGCTCTAGTTCAATTGTCAAATTTATGTTCGGGTCCACGTTATTCAAATGATCAAAAAATCTATTCACTTGATTGGTTTGCATGATCACAAATGTGTCATCGACAAATCGTTTCCATAATTTAGGAGATGAACTGAAAGAAGAGATTGCTTTCTGTTTGACATATTCCATTACCAAGTTTGCAATTACCACAGAAATGGGGGACACCATAAGTACGCCAAATATCTGCTGATAATGTTTTCCTTCAAATGTGAAATAAGTGTTATTCAAGCAAAAATTTAAAGCGATTTCAATATCATCCATTGTCAAATCGGTACGATTACATAATGTATCATCTTCATTTAACAAATCAAAGGAAACTTTTTTTGCCAATTCTATCGGAATATTAGTAAAGAGTGAAACGACATCAAAAGAAACTATGCATTCATTCTTTTTTAATACAATGGAATTTAAAAATTGAACAAACTCGTATGAATTCTTTACTGTAAATTCAGTATTGCCAACTAATGGAGATAACAATTTACATAAAAATTTGGACAAATTGTATAATGGAGAATTTATAAACGACCTAATGGGCCGCATGGGAATACCTTTTTTATGAATTTTGGATAAACCGTACAACCGGGGTGCTGTGGCATCCGTGCTTCGTAATTGATAGTATTGCATTTGTGTAATGCGTTGTGACTTAAATAAATAGTAAATAAAGCTGTTCAAACGTCTTTCAATGCATTTTGTTGAATCTCGGTTTAGAATTCTGTAGGTAGATTCGTCTTTCAATAAACTGAACATTTTTTGGTCATAATCAGTTTTGTCAAGAATGACAGTGCTATTTCCTTTGTCCGCTTTACAAATTCTAATTTCTGCATTTTTCGTTAAGTTGTTTAACGTTTTGATTTCAGATGAGGTTAAGTTTGATTGCAATTTTTGTTTTTGATTAAGGATATTGATAGTCTGGTTTCGAATTAAATCTGCTTTGTTTTCAGGTAGTCTTTGTATTCCAGTTTCTACCTCAGCCAAAATTTGTTGTTTTGGGATGTAGTTAGTTACGATTGCGAAATTCAAACCACGTGATAACACGTCATTCTCTTCTTCAAGCAATTTGTATTTCGATAAATTAATCACCCAATTGTTCTTTGGTGTGATAACGTTAGACTTGGTACATTCATTTTATTTAGCTCTTATGGTAATGTAACGTTTATTTAAGTTGATACAAGTTCTTATCGAGCATGCAAGAAACTTTAATATCCGTCAACGTTTCGAACAGCTATACAGCTGTTCCTCATCAGGACTAATAATAAACGAAAGCACGAGTGAGGCAATATAAATAGTGTGCTACGCAATCGAAAGAAAAAGGCAAAACAAAAGGTTTAAAGGCGAATAATAAACAACTGTAGATTACGTCAAATTATCATAAATTTCAGAATAAAAACAATTTTCTTTATCATTGATTGAATTTTTAGAATTATGAATAAAAAAAGATTCAAGAAATCGGCGTTTGGTAAAATCTATTTCAAAGGTTAAAATTTTGCTATGATCCCAGTCAACTTGGTGATCTTTGGTGATGACATGCTTGACCAATGCCGTTTTTTTATTACCCCTTTCCACTCTTTTGTCGAGCTGGACTCGACATTTGTGATTTTCAAATTTTTTTAAATTGAGTTACAAAATTAGTTTACTAAAAAATCGATTTGTGACTTTATTTTTCATCCGATTTTCATAAAATTTTCAAAAGATCACGCTTATTTATTCACACATCGGAGCATGTATAATTTGTGCCCTAATTCTTGGATTTTTATACCCAAAAACGGTTAAAATGACCAACAACCCAGTTGCAGACGACAAAATCGGACAAATTCTCAGCACGTGCCAACTAGACTAAAATCAAATTGAGATTACATCTTTACCACATAACCAAACCTTTTATCATTAACACAGTCTGAAAACTACTCTTTTGGGGCATCATTTGACAAAATTTCAAGCGATAATAATAAATTTTACTTTTTTAAATTTCCAAATTTTTTAGGGGTCTCAAAACCCCCCCACACAAATTTGAATGGTAAGTAGATAAAAGTAAATTTAGTGTTTAAAAAATATCATATGTTGCTAAATATTGGTCTCATTTTGAAAGCTTAGGAAATTTGCTTTCCAGCAATATATAACTTTAAATAGTTTAGACTAAGTGGTATATGATATTTACTGATCAAAAATGAGTACTGTACATCATGTCAGTTCAAAACCCCCCAAAATTTTTTGACTTGCCTTCACTAAATTATAGTTTTTAGAAAAACTACACTCTTTAAAAACATAAAATAAATTGCAAATGTTTCACCACTAAAGTCCTCATTTTGTATCAAATTTCCAAGGAGACAAGAAGCGAAATACAAGTTTATAAGCTAGCAGAAGTTTGGCTTCTCTAAATCAAAGTTTGCTGTATCCCCCTTGTTTCTCAAGAAATGGGAAGGGTGTAAACAAGCGGCTGTTTCATTGTCAGTGACAGCATATTCTATTTAAACTTGATATTTTCTGAATCTTGAAGAAATTCCTTGTTCAAAAATACATAATGTTACATGGTTTAGGCTAACCTCTAGCAGATAATGACTGATCATATTTTAGGTACTGAATTTAACTACCAAAATTTGGTACCGGTCGGTACCGGTCAAAAAAAAGGTCATTTGCCTTAGAAAATTGCAAATTGTAGAAAACCTAGGCTTTTAGGTAAGTTTTGAGTGATGTATCTTGAAAGCTTATTTCCTTGGCATCCTTTTGCGACCATTTCTAAAAAAATTGGTAGAAAATAAAATCTGTAGTGATCTTTGAGGTGAGGGTACCTCTTTAATTTTGAAGACAACTACGCCCCAGTTGGGGGGGTTCATTTGCATAAAATTTGCATATTCAAAAAAAAGGTTTTTTTTCCATTTGAAATCCTCAAGAAATGTAGATTTCAACGATATATCACACTTAATGTAGAAGTAGACAGCTGAGTAATGATTTACAAACAAACTTGAGGCAATTAATCATGATTAATTATGACAAATAAGAGTTGGAGAGCGCAATGGTCAGATTTTAATAGAGTGGAAAGGGTTAAAATTGTTGTCATCAACTTTTGCCAGATTTGCTGGCTTTAAATCCCTTTTATGCTCAGCCAATCTTGTTTTGTAAGCCCGTCCAGTTTCCCCAATGTAGATACCAGTGCAATCTCGACAAGGAATCTGGTAAACTACACCAGGTCTAGACGACCTTTCAACCGAGTCTTTTGCCTTTGGTAACATGTCTTTTAAAGTTAAATGCGGTTTGCTACTAACCAAAATTCCCACGTTTCTTAAAATTTTTGACAAAGCCTCAAAGTATCTAGGAACATAAGGCAGCACAACACGTGTTTTAATTTCCTTTTTATCCGCTAACGATAAATTTGTTTTTGCTTTCAAACTTCTAACTGTGCGTTGTAGAAACCATTTGGGATAATCATTCTTTTTCAAAGCTTCCATAATTTTTGAAGTTTCTAATGTTTTATTTGCCCGCTTGGAATTTAATTGTGATTGAGCTCTTTTTAAAGGACACTTTACCAGTCCTTGCTTCTGACTCATAGAATGCGCTGAGTTGAAATTTAGATATCTGTTAGTGTGCGTTGGCTTTTTATAAATCTTTGTTATTAACCCCCCACTAGCTTCTCCAGTAACACAGACATCCAAAAAAGGTATGGAATTATTGGTCTCATGTTCAGTGGTAAATTTTATACTAGCTTCAATGTTATTAATATGATTGTGAAATTCATCAACCTCTATTTTTTTAATAATAACAAACGTGTCATCAACATATCTCCTCCAAAATTTGGGTGGGTCTAAAAAGGTTGACATTGCTTCTTCCTCTACATTTTCCATCACTAAATTTGCAATTATGACGGAAACAGGTGAACCCATCGCGACACCAAATATTTGACGATAAAATTTACCACGAAAATAAAGATACGTATTATCAAGACACAAATTTAATGCAGTCATAATATCATTCAGGGTAAGGTCAGATCTATCATCAAGGGTGTCATCCTTTTTTAATCGTTCTAATACAACGGTTTTGACCACATCAACTGGTATTTTAGTAAACAAAGAAATGACATCAAACGAAACCATGCATTCATCATAACTGATTGTCAAATATTTTAGTTGTTCTACAAATTCATAAGAATTCTTCACAGTAAAACCATTAGCGCCAACTAGCGGTGTCAATAAAACAGCAATGAACTTGGACAAATTATAAAGCGGTGAATTTATAAAGGAAACAATAGGTCGAAATGGAAAACCAGTTTTATGGATTTTTGGCAACCCATAAACGCGTGGAGCAATGGAATCAGTGCTGTGTAAATAACGGTAGGTCTGTTGTGAAATGCGATTTTTCGTAAAAAGTATGTAAACAAATACAATTGCCCAACCAACAAATGAGGATTTAAAAAAGAAATCTGCTCTAGTGAAACACGTTTGCTTAAATGGACACCGGATTGATTGAGAAAGCTCTGCAATTTTAGCTATTGAAAGTGACTATAAGAAAAGACGGTTTTTAGAATCATTTTATATACACGAAACTGATTTTTCTTTTAACGATAAAATTAACAGTTTTAATCCCGGATTGTACAAATTTATAAATTTTTGACCGCCAGTTGTCGTTACTGCACTTGTTTATTACCATAATTTTCTTTTCTCCTTTTCGTTCCGTTGATTACTATCTAACCGTTGTCTGTGTTTGAACTTTTAGTCACTCCTGACGAAGAAAAACTGATTTTAGTTTTTCGAAACGTTGAGTTTTTATGAATTTTATTTAGATTTTAAATCTAAATAAAGATCATTTTAACTTTCAATTACACCAGAAGAGCTATATCGAGAAGTTGAAATACAGAATTATGAAATACAAAGCAATGTAACAACGCATTTATAATTTGCAAATTAGTCAACCTGTAAATCACAAGTTTGTTTCTTCGCTGTGTTGTACAAGTTTGTGATGCTATCAACTTCTTTCTCAGCTTTAGACAACTGTAAATTGGTTTCTGCAAGTCTGTTGTAAAGAAGAAAATGAAAAGTAAGTTATAATTGAGTTGGGTACAGCAAAGCTCCTACTTACAAGAGATCTATTACAAAAGGTGCTTCATGGCCTAAAGCAAAAACTTACTTGTCGACCATTCCTTTTACTTTCATGTCCAAATGCTCAGAAGTCTGCATCGCATCTTTCATTTGCTTTACCAGCACCTTCTTTTCTTCTGATATTTGCTCTATCTCTTCATTGCGATGACGTAAACGCTCATCCATCTCAGCTCTCTTCGCCTGTGTTTCAAAAAAGCGTTTTTCTGCTACTAATCAGTGGCGGCATTTGAGTCAAAGCTGAGAGTAAATTATATCAGCCATTAACGCCTTCTTTTCAAAGTTCAACGAACAGAACAGCATTATTCACCTGAAGACTAGGATAGAAAAAGACATGTAATAAAAATAGGTCAATTTTATAAACATTTTGATCAAACAATAATGAAGAGTTGGGGAATTGGAAAATGATCAAGCGGGATTACTACCCGGCCTTTTTCTACGAAAGGGGCCATGGCGGGAGGCCACGAAATCCCAAAGCCTAATCTTTGTCTTCAATCAGCAGTTGCCCATAATGTGTTGTGGTCGTCGTAATCCATAATTTAAACCAGGGCACACAACTTGGACTTGTAATTGGTTGGTTTTTAACTCGGGCTTTACTTGTAGTTTCTTCTGACAAGTCCAAGTCTAATTTAGTTAAATGTGGCGTCAAATGGTAATTCTTGTAAATCAGAAATAATCAGCCTAGAGCTGATGTTATCGTTCAAACAAGGCTAATGCTTTAATCCAGTGGTTCTCCCACGTATTTTTTTTTATACTGGTACTGCATTTTTTTAATAATAAGATTGGATTTTCAACACCACTTATTTGTGTTTTAAATTCATATTTAGGGGATCACCAGTTCACGAGTTAAAAACTTTGTCACAATTCGGCAAATGCGATAAACTCGGACTTGGGCCTTGCACTTGCCTAAAAATGTCTTGGTTGATACTCAAAGCACAGACTTAAAAGCAAAGGACGGTTAAATGGAAAACGCCATTTCTACCACCAGATAAAGAAAAATTAGCACATCACTGCTTCAAAGTTATTTGGAAAACAGATTGGTAGGTACAGAAATATGCTTACACTCATGACTTCTTTTTTGTGGTGATCAAAGCAACCAACCCTGAATGTAAGGACAAGACCCAAACAAAGCAATATACAGTCAACAATGTACTAGAAAGAAGACCAAGGAATCGATTCTGCATGCTCCCCTCAAATGTGTTTAAAAGCCTTATTTCTAGCGTACTTCTCTTTTTTGAGATGGAAGCTCGGGTTAAAATGATAATTTAGATTCACACTGCAAACCGAATCAACAACAACTACCGGAGAGTGGCAATTCATTTCAAACCGAACATGAACGGTAACCCCGACTACCACCAAAGTAAATACCTATTGATGTGTGTCCAAAAGTCGCTTTTTACATGATGGGTGACTTTTGTACCAAATTTCATGTTTTTGTTGTGATTACCCCTCCTTTTCCTCAGGATGGAGGTACGGTGCGAATCGTAATTCAGGTTCATACCGCTAACGTAATTGAAATTAGGTTAGGGCAGTGGTTCTCAACCTTTCCAATCCCTGGGACACCTATTCTAAAGATATTGGCTTGGGGACCCCTTGTCTAAGCAACCTGCAAAGGAGGTGTAGGTTGAAAGAACAATCACTATTGTGATAAGGCGAATAACTTGTGTACTACTGGATCTCTAATTAATTAAAACTTTCTTCATGAAAACATAACACAAGTGGTTAGTGAAATATCACCATTTACTCAGCAAAACACAACATAAATGATAGTCAGTGTGACTTCTGTTCGTGTCTCTTCGAAACAAGCTCATCAATACGGGGTTTAATATTGCTGAGAGCAATCCTCATGTCATTTGCAACTCTAAGGCGATTACGATACGTAGTTTTGATATTAACTAGAGCAGACATGGCTGCTTCACAGAGGTATGTCGTTGGAAATGGAATTCATGCTTCCAGAGCTTTTTTTGCCAATTCAGGATATTCTTGCAACATACTGCACCAAAAATCTATCAGTGAGGAGGAGCTGAACTTGGTCTTTGCAGCTTGAGAACTCTGCAATTTCAGATGTAGCTCATGAGCTGCTCATTGTCGTTCATCTCAGCAATAAAAGGCTGCTGAATCCATGCTGAAGAAGGTTCAGATGTTGGAAAGTAATCTTCCATTTTTTTTTATCGAGGTTGCTTTGTGATCATCAATTAAACCAGTCAGCCATTCGTTGGTTCCTGATCACCAATTTTACTGTCCAGCAGTAAAAACATAACACAATTTCGGTTTCTTACTCTCTTTTTCCATAGGGATAACTTCTTTTTCAAGGCGGAGACCTTCTCTGCAGCCTCTATCTGAGATTGAAAAAGACTAAAGGTGAGCTCATTGAAAAGACTAAAGGTGTCTGCCAAATAAAAGACCTTCAATTGGAATCTATTGTCATCAAATAATGTAGCAGATTCCACTGACCCATGCTCATTGAGGAACTCGGCAACTTCAGTGACAAGTTCTGCAACATGGGAGAGCACTTTTCCCCACGATAAACATCACACTTCGGTGTAGAAAAGAAGGTACTGATGCTCCTTTTCAAAGTCGTCGCAAAATGCCTTGAATAATCGGGAATTCACGGCCCTGCCACGAATGAAATTCACAGCCTTTACTACAAAATCAAGAACACTTTTCAATTCAAGAGTGTCTTACAAGCTAAGGCGTATTTATGAATATTACAGTAATTTGATACTATATGCGGAGCAACTTGTTTCAATGGGGCAACAAAACCGGATCGATGTCCTAACATTGCTGGCGCACCATCTGTGCATACCGATCCCACTTTATTCCATGCTATTGAGTTTTCATGAAGAAATGCATTAACAAGATTAAAGACGTCTTTAGCTCTAGTTCTCTCCTTTATTTCTTGGCAAAATAAAAAAAAAACTCGTCCACAATCGCGTTTTCTTTAACAAATCTCACCTATGCTACTAATTGGCTATTTGACTTGATATCCGTTGTTTCATCAAATTGAAGACTTATTGCACATGGGTTATCTTGGATTTGAGCGACAAGCTGACACAAAATGTCATTTGCTACATCTGCAATCTTGTTACTTACAATGTCATCCGACAAGGGAACTGAGTCTATTCTTTTAGCCTCGTTTCGGCCAAGTAATATTTGTGCCATTTTTACCGCACTTGGCTTTATTAGTTGCTTTTGCTATTATCAAAGAAACTTCATATCAAGCATGCAGGAGTGGTTGGAAAGTTAAGCAAAAGCCTAACGCAGAGTGCGTTCCCCTCACATCATGACGAGCTCTTTTCGCTTTGAACATTTCAACTGAGTCTGTATTCTCTTTATGCTTCAGTTCCTTGTGCCTCGTCAACTTCGAAGACTCTAAGGAATCGTTGCCCAAAATGGTATTGCACAATGTGCACTGAGCATTGTCAAGTTTATCACAACCAATAACTTTTGTGAAACCATATGGAACGTAAGAATCTTCTCAGAAACATATTTTATGTCTATTTTTCGCAGCCATTAGTAAACAAAATGATTATAATCTAAGAAAGCGAAAATAATGACTAATTAAAGTCTTAATTACACTAAAAGTGGCTAAATCATACAAATTCACTTTCGTAGTAATCGCCTGTAAAATGCAGAAATGATATAGCAAATACTGAAAGGAAGCAAGCATAGTGATTATCTTAAATTCCTTCCGCTCCTTCATTGCTTAGGTTGTAAAATTCTATCCAGGCCGGTAGCAAGTAGCTATCAGACACCAGAAAGCTGCTGGGAGAAAATTAGACACTCTGGTATCCCGCGGTACCAGAAGTTTTCCATTTTTTCCTTTCACGCAGTGGGGTTGTGAGTAGAGCAACCCTCAAATGCTTTATAAAACCTTATCTTTTATGGCTAGGGATTTAATGTTTAGCTCCCAATACAGAAACAACTAGTTGGATGATCATATGCTTCTCCAGAGGAGTTAGTTGCATCATTCTCACCAGAATTATCTTAGCTACTGCCGTCAGTTTTCAACTACTTCGTCAATGCTATTGTCTAAGCTTACGTAACTGCATTCTTGATAAAAAAAAAGTCACCACTACATAGCTTTATCCAGCTGACTAATTTTCAAATCTGGAAGCGGCAAACGTCAGTCTTTCTATTACAAAACCTTGAAACAGGTGTAGCAGTGGGATTGTTTAACTCTGGTCTATTACATCATAATATGTGGTAAAAAACTAAAAATGACGATTTATTGCATCAGACTAAAACGAATAATTTGTTCGCCACTAGAACGATGTGAAACTGCGTACGTTTGACCCTAGGCAGCATGTTACGGTAAAACCACTGTTATTATTAGTCAAAGTGGTGGACTTGTTGTTTGTGCATTTGAGGGTTAAAAGAATAGTTTGGCATTCCTTCTGGGGACACCCAGATTTTTCACGGGGAACCCTGTTGAGAACCGCTAGGCTAGGGGAAAGATAACAGCCCATTTCGAACAAGTCATGAGTGACTGGTAGCCCCACCACCATGGCGGACTGCAACTGTTGGATACCCAAGAGTCGCCTTTTGCAACATGCAGAGTTAGCAACTTCACAATTGTAACCCGGTGAAGTACGGGTAGGCTACCTGTCTGCCGCATAGAGGTGGAGGCGTCCCGGTAAGTGCCTTGCCCAAGGACACAACAAGCAAGCTTGCCGGCTTGTTCTCCACACTATCCCTTTTATATGCTGAGCGCCAAGCAGGGAAGCTGTGAATACCATTTTTAAAGGTCTTTTGGTATGACTTGACTTAGGGAATGAACTCCAGGTCTACCGACTGCGAAGCGGACGCTCTAACCACTACACCAACGCGCCGGTTACCAAATTTTATCGACCTCACAGATGAAGATCGTTTTTAAAGAATTTATCTGGTTGCGATAACCCAGGGGTGGCCAACCGTGGCGCATTGCACGTTTTTTGGTGGCGCGTTCCAGGTTTAAGATCTTTCGGGCAATTTGGGTAAGTGTCCTTTCATGTGGCTGAAAAATTTGTCACTCCAATGACATCTCCAAAAAAAAGAAAAAAAAGTCCGCATGTGGTTGGCCTCACGTTTGGTGGCATATTTAAGCCAAAAGTGATGGAAAAAGTGCAGCGAAATAGGGGATGACCTTTTTTTTGGAGATCACCGCTGAATATGGCCCTGTTTTGTATAAAATTTACACTTTGAAGTCAAAACAAGGCCATAATCAGCGGTGATCTCCAAAAAAAAAAGAGAAAAAAAAAGGTCATATATTTATACTATGAAAATATTACTACACGTTCGAGAGCAATGAAAAGCTATGAATGTTTGTGTGGCGCATCTTCAAATAAATGCTAGTGTGGCGAAAAATTTTGGCGCATGGACTGAAAAGGTTGGCCACGCCTGCCCTACATTTATGGCGCATCCAACACGGGTTGGTAGAAGAGTTGGCGCTTTGCATAAAAAGCTTGGCCACCCCTGCGATAACCCATGTGGTGAATCCCAAATATTGTAGGTGGTTTATTGCATGAACCACTGCACTTACAATAAGATCATCCATTTCTTTGCGAAGACTTTCAATTTGCTGAAATGCTGAAATAACACACAAGCATAAAGTAAATAAAGTGAATTGGAATACAAGCTTTAGTAAATGCAAATGCAATCAAATAAACAAAAACTAAGAGGTTCATCTCAGCAGTGAACAAAAACGAACTAAAGCCAAGGAAATCAAAACAACCTAATTCCAATCCGTAGTTATGCTTTTTTGTATAACAATTGATGTTGTTCCAGGTTTTAAGGAACCAAACAAAAATCCAAAATAATGCTTTATTAAACATAATCAAATTAACATAACAATAATTAACATAAACAAATCCACCGAAGCTTTTCGTCCCCTCACGGGGACTTCATCAGGGCTAAATAAAAGAAAAGAGAACAAACTTTACTCTTAAATTAAATTTAATATGGTATTAAGATACTAGTCATTGATAATTCAGTTAGTAACGTTTTAGCACTGTACCGCTCAATGGAACACCTGTAAGAGCGACTTGGCTCCTTGTGAGTAACCGAGTTTTATGTTAAGGGATGGCTTAAGGCGTTTGATTAGAAACGCTTCCATTAGTTCGGTTTCAGTGCTGAAACGGCACTTTTTCAGTAATGTAAAGTTTTGCTCTGCTGATATTGTTTCTCTGCAGGCTTTGCACTGATCGCGATGGGATTTGATAGCGGAGTTAGATGAGCTTAAGTTATT
Source organism: Trididemnum clinides (assembly GCA_963675345.1). Lineage (NCBI taxonomy): Eukaryota > Metazoa > Chordata > Ascidiacea > Aplousobranchia > Didemnidae > Trididemnum > Trididemnum clinides. Next base: position 26,307,942 of record OY776302.1, on the reverse strand, counting down.
GGAAAGATGGTTTTCAATTCTGACGAATAGTTGTCTAGTCGTCATACCGATGTATGACGTGTTCTTATCCCAAGAACAAGTATATTTATAGACGACATTCGAACAGAAAAGAGCGGGTAAAGGAAATTTAAGGTTAAAATAAGAGATTATTTTAAAAGTTTGATAAGCTACTTTTATATCAGTGCTCAGTCTGTCACGAAACAATGCAGCAAGGCGTTTACTAAATTTGATAGACGGGGTACCAATATATGGGAGGGTTAAATAAGGACTTAAGTTGGGGGTATTATTGGAAAAATCCGTAGGGGATTGTTGGTTCTGGTTTTTGAATTTAATCTTAAATTTTTCAATTACATTTAGGATGAAAGATGTTGGGTACCCGTTCTGTTTAAATAAAGAGATGATACGGGTAATTTCGGTTTTTAATAACGAATCATTTGAAGAGTATAAATAAGCACGATGTAGTAAGCAATTAATGAGGCCTCGTTTCCAAGATAAAGGTGCTATGCTGTCGAAATGTAATAGTACACCGGTGAAAGTTGGTTTACGGTATAAACAGATATTGAATTCTCTGTCGTAAATCGTTAATTGGACATCTAGAAATGGTAGTGAGGGGCCTGAAGCCTCCTCACATGTGAACTGAAGGTTAGGGTGCTGGTTATTAAGCACTTCTAAGAACATTTGATTTGTTCTTAGAAGTGCTTAATAACCAGCACCCTAACCTTCAGTTCACATGTGAGGAGGCTTCGGTGGATTTGTTTATGTTAATTATTGTTATGTTAATTTGATTATGTTTAATAAAGCATTATTTTGGATTTTTGTTTGGTTCCTTAAAACCTGGAAGAAAAGTTCCCCCCTATCCGAAATTTAATTGATGTTGTTATAATTAGTCCTCCTCTTCCTCGGAATGGAGGTACGGCATAAACGGCAATTCAGGTTCATGCCGTCAACCTATTTGAAATTAGACTAGGGGAAACATGGCAGCCCATTTCGAACCAGTCATATTTGACTGGTAGCCCCACCACCAACAAGGCGGACTGCCACTGGTGGGTACCCAAGAGTCATTTTCTACGACATGCTGGGTTAGCAACTTCACAATTGTAACCCGATGAAGTACTGGTAAGGCCACCTGTCTGCCACATAAAGGTGGAGGCATCCCGTTAAGTGCCTTGCCCAATGACACAACAAGCAAGCTTGCCGGCTTGTTCTCCACACTATCCCTTTTATATGCTGAGCGCCAAGCAGGGAAGCTGTGGTTACCATTTTTTAAAGTCTTTTGGTATGACTTGACTTAGAGAATGAACCCCAGATCTAACGACTGCGAAGCGGACGCTCTAACCATAATTGATCGTATCTAAGTATCTTACATCTTGGTTATATATTTATCAAAAAAATATAGCACAAGGAAAAACATGGTTCTAAACTTTGTTCTGTTCCTACTTTCGAGCTCTGCCTGCTATCTAGAATGCAAGGGTTAAACTATCAAATTAAAAAGGACAATAGTACAGCATAATCTGGGGATTTTCCGCAAAAAGTGTCAGGTAAAAACATTAAAAACTGTGGCGAAATTCTTTAAACAATCAACTATTAGCTTCTACTTACCATTATTCGCTTGCGTTTTTCCAGCAATATTTTCCTTCAATAGCTCTTCGTTTTTATGGTTGATTTGCTCAATGCTTTCACGCAAACGATCCAAGTCTTTCTCCTGCTTTCGGCATTTTGATTTCCATCTAAATGTATGCAGTATCATCCTGGTTTAATGGAAAGTCTGGCGCTTAATAACAGCACGTAGTTTGAGGTTTAACACTTCTCAGCATCATCGGCATTTGTCATCAAATATTTGAAACTGTGGTGGCTTTTCGTAAACGTTTTTTGTAGGCTCTCCCCTCGAAAACCTCAAACTCAGTCTCTTCTTACCTACCGTAAACTTACAAAAAATATATGCACAAGGCTTTTTTACACAAAAATGTACAAGAAATATAGGCACAAGACCGATCTACCCTAATTGAAGGTGATTTGACAATTTTTCAATCTCAATTAAAGGTAAACATCATTTTTTGGAGATTGACACGTTCAAAATTTTAATTTATGTATTTTCAATCAGAGTTCAAGGTGTTGACCATTTTTTCTCTTTTTTTAGAGATCAGGTGCATATCTTTACTGAAACACTGGATTCTACACGTAAGCCCCAAAATAAAAACTCAAACCCTTATTTTTCCTCCCCATTTCCTCCCACGAATAAATAATTCCTCCTATAGGGAGCCAAGTGGCATCCGGTTGAATATCGCTGATCGAGAACTTAAAAGCGCGCTTGCTTCTATTCACAGCAATGATGCGACAATAGAAATCGTTTTCTTGCTAAATCTTTTAAAAAGTAATGTACGGCAGTTCAGGGGGCCATTAAACAAGAAAAAAATGAAGCATCAAAAGGGGTAATTCTACGCCGTGTTAACATATGATACATTTCGAAAGGGGCTTTAATTTGTACCAGCTATTCATTTCAATAAAAAAATTCATTACCACCCAAATGCAAATGTAAAGCTTGAATAAAGGGAAGTTTTAGCAAGAGGTTTACGCCCTCACCATTATGCAAATTGTTGCATCCCAAAAAGCATCTTGAGGGTTTCTACCGCTAAACAACTTTCCATTAACGTTGCCAAAAACTGGCTTGCTAAAATCTGGCGCAAAAGAGGCGCTTACAGATATAAACAGCATCATCAACGCCCTTTCCTGCGCAAAACATGAAAAATGACGCGAATTCACCATGATCACACATTGTCAACATGGAATAAATTACTACAACCTGTTTTTGTAATTAGCAGAAACCCCAATTCATGCATCGCCTTAAGCTGTTGTAACTCAATCTTAAGATGGGGCAAAGGGTTATTGCGTTCTCCCAAAACTGAAGAACTGGACAATTCTTTTTCAGTATTTACCATACTTACTGTCTAATCGAATCTTGTGCAGCACATCGCATATCTTCTTTTTCTTTTTCGCATTCATGCTTGTCATCTTGTGCTTTACGAAGACCATCGCAATACTTTTCCGTATCTCTGTGATGGAGCAAAAATCAAAACTAGTCTTAATCAGAAGCAGACTCAATACGTTATTGCTTTTGAGCAAAACAAAAAGCGTCAAAAACATGATGCCCAGCTCGCAGTAAATCACTCAAGAGGAACCAACTTTAAACTACTTCTTGTCAGTTCATAGTACAGTTAAACGACTAGGCCAATGGTTTCCAATTTTATTTGGTCGGCGCTCTTTCAAAACTTATGAATACTTGCAGTGCTCAAACCAAATCCAAAATTACCAAATTTAAGCTTGAAGATTTTTTTTGGATATCAACTAGTTGAAATCGTTTGTTTTGCCCAAACTCCTGGGGCAGTTTTTCAATAGTATATTTGGCCAATTTGAAGTTACAACTCTGTTTGAGTTACGCGGCGCTCCTAATAAACCCTGGTGCCTACTTTGGAAACCGCCGGACTACGCTATTCTTTTGTTACTGCCGTACGATAGCAGCAGCAAGTTTAATATATAAAAATTTATATTTTAATTCAAGCCAGCCGAGAATCAAACTCAGTTTTTTGTTTCAGACCGTCATCGTTTACCCAATTTGCGTTGCTGGTAATTGCGTTCAGTTTTAGGCGTAATTTGTTTCAAATCTCGCGATACTTCATTTCGGAAATCCTACCAAACGACAATTGAGCAGATTGAGCCAAGAATGGACTAGAATATTTTCGGATTTGTGTAATGAAGTTTTGTATTTTTATTGTTTAGAATCTTAAAATTTATATGTATATCAACTTGTGCTAATGTGCTTAACTTTGAAACAAATGAAGTGTCACAATTGCCAGTAAGTTCGTTGTTTTTGTTACTTTACGATTAGTGGTTTATTTTTTGTTTCTTCGTAGATAACGGTCTTTCAATATATTTTGGACACAACCATAATATTTGAGATCTGTGTTGAGGCTGTAAAACTTCGACCAACGCCCATGTGACGGTAACTAACGGCAATCGTCGTCACACCTTTCATATTATGGTCTTCTGTCAAGCCCCATCCAAAGCAAGAAAACGAGTGTACAAGTATTGAATATTATAGAAAGTTGTAATTACAATATAAACGCAAGATTGTAAGTCCTTTTTTCCCCGCTGTTTTGTAGGCTTAGACGTGCTGGTTTAGTGTATGCCTACCACTACACACAGGCGCGTTGGTGTAGTGGTTAGAGCGTCCGCTTCGCAGTCGGTAGACATGGGGTTCATTTCCCAAGTCGAGTCATACCAAAAGACTTTTAAAAATGGCATTCACAGCTTCCCTGCTTGGCGCTCAGCATATAAAAGGGATAGTGTGGAGAACAAACCGGCAAGCTTGCTTGTTGTGTCCTTGGGCAAGGCACTTAACGGGATGCCTCCATCTTTTACGTGGCAGACAGATAGTGGGGCCAAGCAGTCTACCCGTCGTGGTGGCCCCAGTCTAACTGAAGACATGCAAACCGAGCGTGAGCGCTATCGCAGTGTAACCTATATATACATTCTTTTGCATAGAGCTCACAACAAATAGCTCAAACGACGAAGACTACACACTCGCTTTCGAACTTGCAATATCAATAATAAAGTAGTAATTAATGCTACCTAGTTAGTTCTTTGATTTTTTTAAGAGCATCTTCAAGTTGGCCATACATGCGGTCCTTGTCGTGTTCTACTTGGTCGAAAGCTCGTTGCAGGTCATGGTGTTGGTTCAGTATACGAGAATGTGCTTGTTCTTTTTTCTCAAGATCTTTCGTAAGAACCTGCAAGATGACGTAGCAACAATGTCACCGTTACTGCGTAAAAAACCTATTAGTAAAAGCAATGTCAAAAAATTAAACAAACATTCCAGGAAAAAGGACAGTTAGTTTGCAAAGCTGACAGCATACTGCACGGAAAATGCTTCAGTACCAATCTGAAGCATGCAACTACCTCCTTATTTGATACAGCTTTCATCACAAGTTTTGAAAATATAGGTATTTACTTCAATTGCTGCAATGTACGACAGCTAGGAGTCAAACCTCAATGTGATCGGAAAGTTGCTGTCTTTGTCTTTCGCTTTTTTCCAATTCCCGACGTGTTTCATCAAGTTGCTCTACACCAGCTGACCGCTTGAGGGCAGCACGTAGTTCTTCTATCTCGCTTTCTTGACGTAACCTTTCTCTGTCCTGTCGTTCAGAAGCTGCAAAAGTTTGAACATATTTTTGAAAGATAATTTACAAGATTTACAAATTGTAATGGTACATACAGTCTTATTTTAAAACCCAGATGAAAAATTACCATGTAAATTATATTTTTATTCTAAATTCTGAACGAAATGAGAAACGCTTTAACGTAACAAAACTCTTAGTTCATTTTGCTCGTCATGTTACGTAACACAATTTTTGTCACACTAAATCTAAATTACAACATATAACACATACGAAGCACAGCAATCAATTAGGTGTCGAACTCATGTCTAAATTACTGGTTAAAAATTGCCCATATCATGCTGTGTTCAGTGTGCAGTATATGAAATGAGGTAAATGAATATATGGAAGATACGCAAAAATGAAAAGAATTTTAAATCAGGCAAAAATATTTTGTTTGCGAAATAAGAGTCAAGACAATAAAAGAAATAAAGAAACCAAATAAGAAAATACCATGTTATGACCATATAGTGCTAGTCAGGAGTATACGCAAAGAGCGCGCCACGTTGCACGCTGTATCAACCACGAGGGAAAAAATAGAAATATCGAAAAGTCGCAGTATTTCCAAACACAAAAAATTTTGAATTAAGATGAACTAGGTGATGTGTGCTTAACGTTTATATAACCACATTACGAATAAATAAGCATTAATTTATGAGTTTGAAAAATTTGGACGATACGTAATCAAAGCTATGCGAATTGATTCCGCAAAACATTCCTTTGTTAGAGCATCAAGATGTTTTATTTTCATAAGCTTCATCATTGAAAATAACAATTCACAGCAATAATAGATTTATCAGAAAAAGTCGTCATAATTTGTTTCATGATGACCTTCTTTCCTGCTTTTTTTTGACGAAACGATTAGGCGCAGATTAGGCACAGAAGCTTATTATTCTAGAGAGTAAATAAATAAGTTTCTCCTATCTTGGCTGAAAACCTCTCTTCTCCTCTTCATATTTGGATTCTCAATATTTTCTAATCCCATCTGCTTTCGCACTGAATTAATTACCAACGGCAAATTTTCTCTGTTTCGTTTCCCACTTCCTAACTGCGTATGTTTAGATATTATTTGGCGACAAAGATTGGTTGGTCATGAAACGCTTATTGTTTAAAACATCACTGCTTTTTGTCATCAGATCAGGGATTCCACTTTGGAGGAAATTTTAGCCTAAATTTAATAAGAGGAAATTTTGGAGAAAATGATCAAAATGACGAAATCACGAGGAAATACAAAAAATAGCTAAGCAGTAAACAATTCCAACTGTTGTGATGAAATAACGGAATTCTGGAAAAGAAAAAGCTCATTTTCTACTATCCCCACATTTTCACCAAAATACGAGTTTTTACTACCTTGATTTACTAGTAACTTTAAACTGTTTTTTCATACCTAAATAAGACGAAAGCTTAGATCTAGATAGTTGTTTTTGAGAGCTTGGTATTGTTGGTAGGTGTAAGTAGCGTCAAGTTCAAGCCAACCAAAAAGTGTATAGGGTGTGCAAGTTAAGCACCTCCCTTAACCATGAGTCTATGCCATTGAGTGTAGAAACCATTAACTTAGGTAACCGTGTTAACCGAGTTCGCCTGCTGCAAGTTAGTTGTATCAGTGTATTTGCCGGAAGAATAATGGCTTCAAAAGAAACTAGATTTAAATCAAAGATTTCCATTTAGTGTGGTTATTGTAAAGAATCTATGCAAAGGCACAGGCTAAGCGAACATACCCGCCAGCAACATCCCGGTTGGCCTATTAAAGAACGTGGTCAAACAAGTCTCACAGATATTTTATCCCGGAAAAGACCACATGATCGAGAAAATGATGGAGAAACCAGCCCAACCGCAAAAAAGAAAAAGACCAATGGACCAGATGTAACACAATCTGGTAGTACTGCTGCTACTAGCGAAAGTCCAGGTCGAACAGATTGCTACTGAAATACAATCCGCAGACAGCGTAACGTCAAATACCCAACAACCTGAAGAACCTTGTCGTCGCAAAAGTAAAGCAGCTGAAGTCAAACAGATTGCTAATACGCGATGCTTGTTCCATTGACGCAAGTGTTAGATTACCCTGCAGTGCAGGACTACTTAATTACGACTTTGCTCTTGGAATCGATTTCGCCGAGAGTAACCAGCCAGTTGGTTTTATCAACTTTTAAAAATTCATAGCAAGACACATTGCTGCAGAGACTCATCAAGCAAATTTGGTTCGTTTTATATTAAGAACTATAAAATAATGCTTTAGCTATCGACATTTTGCGTGAAGATTTCGCCGAAAAGAATGGTGTTAAACGATTATGACGTCATAATCGCCATTTCAAGCCGCGGGAAATTTTTAGTTCAAAAAATGGAAACTTTGCATTTTAATCAGGCCTGGCTGCAACTGGCTAAAACTTTTTTATTAATACGTCTATGGAAAATTTTCACTTGCCGAGGTGTTTTCATTATGTTGTCAAGTTTATTGTTTTTTCAGTAACGACATTGTTACTTTCTCGCTTTATTTTATTTTTTTAGATGACGTTATGCAAGGTTAGTTGATGGTTGGAAGGTTCACACCGACATAAACCACATACATTATATTGAAAACAATTTAGTGTGTATTGCAAACAATGTACCCAACCCAATTTGACGAGACCATCCCTGGACACGTTTCGTCCTCTTGGACTCCTCAGCAGGGCCTGTCCCGTCCCCCAAACCAAACCCTTTATTTGTTTTAATCTTTTGTGTTTGCAAGGTAAGCCTATTTTTTTGAATGATAGTATTCAATCCATTAGTTTAGTATTTTGCTACAAAAAAGTACTTCTTGATTTGTTCAACTTTCTTTTACAGATTTGCAATAATATTGTAATGGATAATGACAGATAAATACCCTAGAAAAAATTCAAAATGCAATAAAAAGCTAGATTTACTAAATACATTCTTTGGTACTGCTTACAAAAGCTTTTATTGCTGGTGCTCAATAGATAAAAAGCATCGGTGGTATCGGTATCGGCTCAAAATGCTGGTATCGGTAGTAGTATCGGTATCGGTAGTAGTATCGGTATCGGCTTAAAATGTGGTATCGGTACATCTCTAGTCAAGAACTGATGGATAGGCTGAATTAAAAAAAAAAGAACTATCAATAGACTGGCAAGTTATTGGAATGCGAAGAGCCAGAGGTTCTTGAACATTTTTCGATGCAACCCATTTCAAAAAAATTGCTGTACCTACGACGCAGCAGACAACCCAATACATTGAAGTTTTTGCTTGCAGTTCGTCAAAGAATCGATCTATGTATGCAGTTGAAGACATTTTTTTCGGTGATCAACTTTTTCTAAGCGAGACTTTTAACTATTTTGCGATGCACTCTTTTTTTATGCAAAATTTTTGGTGATCACTTGCTGAAATCAATGTTTTTCAATTTTGAATTTTGTGCCATTTTTTCGGGGTCACCTTAGCAGATCCAAGCCTCCTTGCAACGACCTCAAAACATCAAAACACCCCAGAGCGATGTAATGCAGTTTGAACACATCTGGTACGAGCCATGGGGCGTGCTATAAGAAGATTTTTTAATGATGTGTCAAGTGTTAAATTTTTTTGTTGTTGGAAAAAAGGCCAAGAACGACCAAAGGAAATATTGACAAGACAGGTGAGAAAGATCAAAAATATTTGACTACAGAAGGAAAATGCCATCAACAGAGGAAAATCGAGCAACACTGCTTTCTACATTTCAAGGAAAAAAAAGTGAATCCAGCCAACTCTAGTAACTGCGACAAAACCGCATTAAAAGAAGTGGATATATCTCGTAAGTCGGAATATTTCTGTTGCATCTATTTTGCCAAAAAGCACAGCTGAAGACGCATTTCTACAACAAAACAAAATACTGTTGCAGAGGGTGAAAGTGAAAATCAGCTAGAACCCCGTTAATGCTAAAATCTGGCTGCACGGTTGACCATTAGGCTATTTTCCATTTGGTGCTGCTTGTCATAATCAAGTGTATACAAACCTGCGAGCCTTTGTCTGTCTTCTGCCTCTCTTTCAATTTTCAATCTCTCCGAGATTTCATGCTGTTCCACTCTCCGTTGAAGTTCGGAGCGTTCTTTATCAGATCGATTAATAAGACTTCGAAGTTCGCCTGCAGCAATTTGAAACAAAACCATCTTATCAATCTGTTTGCAACGACAGATTTGTCCTTGTACATCTTTCCTTCTCATTCTTAATAAATCTTCATTATACCATTGCAATCGCGGCTCATTTGAAAAACACTTCACAAGGATTTTTTCTCCCATGCAATTCTAAGAAGGAATACATACATTCTACGTAAATGTAATACAATTTGGAAACTCCGAAGTAGATCTGATAGTTATTCATTGTTTGCATAATGCCTCTACCCCCCGAACAACGAACTAACCCAGGGGTGTGCAATCTGAGACCAGCGGGCCAAATGCAGCCTGTGAAGCGAAGTTTTGTGGCCCGCAGATAAGATCCCAAACCTGTTGGCCTTGGATGGCAAACTTAGCATTTTCATCTCGGAAAAAACGATTTCCAAAACAAAATTGGTCTACTCTTGTAAAATGAGAAAAATTTGGTGTGAAATTTGTAGGTTTCTTATGGCAAACTTATCGCTTGCATCTTGGAAAAACTGATCTCCAAAAAAAGTTCTCACACGTAAAATTTTGGCGAAAACGTTGTTGTTATAAATGTTTTAATCACCAAAAAAAAAATCTTCACCGTCATTTGTGTGAACATTGCCACCAACTACTGCTTCAAAGATTATTTATGCGTAGAAACAAAAAAAATTACGAACTTTTACTGGTCCGCAAAATTGTCAAGAAGTCTAAAATTGGCCCCTCCTGCAAGAAAGGTTGCACATCCCTCAACTAAACTAAAAATTCAAACCTAGCGTTTCAAGAAAATGTATCGTTGGGTTTGCGTAACAATTTCGGCGGCCTAAAATAAAATATATCGCTACCGATCTGGGACAGCAGAGCTTCCCTCCCTCCTTCCGATTGTTCCAACCGCCTTCTAGTTGCTTCCAGCTCGCCTTCCACAGCTCGCTTGCCCGCCTCCACTTGCAGCAAACGATTACGATTTGCCAAGTCATCTTCTTGTAATCTGAAACAAAAAGATATTTTCTTTGATCTAAAGTCACACGAAAACCGGTTGCCGGTACTACAATAAAACAAATCGCGTTCACGCCTGCTCTAGAGTTATCAATATCGCAGCTACGCACAATGCGTTTCATCGCTGGTACGTACAATGCGTTTCTGCGACAAGTAATACCATTTTGCATTAATTGCTGAAGAGGTAGAGTACATTTGATCTGTGTCATCACCGCATGCGCTACTATTTGTTTAGCTGCCCAAAGTATGAAATGGTACAGAATAAATAGCGAAGTGTCAGCAAACGTTCTACACCAAAACTTCAACATCGGGTCTCGGTTATTCGAGAAAAAAATTGTCAGCTTCTGGCTATTCTGCAAGTGTACGATGGCAACATCACGCTACAGCAAATAACTTGGCCTTAAGGTGCAAGCCACAAAGTTGTTGAAATAGATTTTCTACATCAAGCGCTCTCGCGTAACAACAAAAGCAAGTTTTGTGCACAACAAAAAAATATTATAGACTAAGATGAAAACTGTGATTGCAGAATACACAGCATTACCTCGACTGAACGTAAACACAAGTTCAGATTAACAGTTGTTCAATCCTACATACGTTAAATATATATAAAAAAAACGATCCGATTTTTAAATAATCGATTCAGTGCAGTTGAAGAAGCAAAAAAATGCTAACAGCATTACTTTGATTGGCTTTTTCTTAGTATGTCAGTTGCAACGTCACTGGCTAGTTGTACAGCATGGTTCCGCTCCGCATTTATTCCTCGCTCAATTTCTTTCAATCGTCTCTCTACTCGGTCGGCAGCACTAGAGCTTTTTGCAGCTTCATTTCTACCTCTCAACGCTCTTTCCGTCCTGCAACAGTAAACCTGTCAATCACGACTACCATATTTTTTCTTCTCCGGTAAAGTTTTTAGAATCATACATTTGCCTGCGTTATTTTTTCACTATCGTAAAATGTTGAAAAGCTTGGCATCGCACGTGGTGGAATTTTGGCCTCTGACAACAAATATATAATCACTTTGCGATTATGATGTTATTTTGACGGCAAATCAGTCGTTTAAAAATTAGGAGAGCAGCCAAATTTAGAGGTTTGGCCATATCTTGAACACGAGGTATCGTGAAAAATGATCGAAAATGTTACTTTTTTACCCTCCTTACATACTGGAAAACTTCTCAATCGGCTTTTACTGTAAAGAGGGTAGTAGGGACTGCAATCCAAGAAGCTTCCTAACAACTACGCTATCTCCAGCTATATATGCTAACTCAACCGGTTTAACTCCATGCCTTGACAAAGTCAAGTCGCTCATGTAATTTATACTTAAGCGGCTAAGCGGTCCTTTTCTAATTAGTGGGGCAAAAAGAAGTTGACGAGTCGTTCTTTCTTGAAACATTCCACTAATATGGCCAAAACGACACAACAGAGACCTATAAATGTGAAGCTGTGACTTCGAATTTTCATAAGACAAATTTTTTCCATTTGTAATATACCTTTAAACGTGTAAACACCCAAAATTTCTCAAAAACTTGTTGCAAGGTAAAAATTTGGTCCGTTGTGCTTCTGCCAGGACGAAAACCACATTGCCTTTTTACGGGTTTGGTTTCAGTTATTTCGCGACATCGTTTTTTAAGAAACTTTGCAAATACCTTTGCTGGAAAGCCAAAAGGAGCGTGCCACAATAGCTCGTACATTTCTTCTAGAAAATTGAAACGGCCACCTCTGTTCACCAAACTTATGGTGCCATCTCGTAATAGAGTGCAAAGCTGTATTTTCACTAGATCGCAAGTTTAAAAACAAACCATGATTTTTACCTATTTTACAGTTAATCAAAAACAAATAACTTCAACTACGTGAAGTAACACACAAATTTAGACAGTCATTCGACTATATTACTACTTTCATTAATTCGGCATACGTCGGAAACTACTCGGTTGTCGGTGGCATCAACAACTTTGATGCCACAATAGGCTATCGCCCAATGGTACCCATGTGTGGGTCGTGAACCAAAGTTGGATCGCCTAAAAATTGTTTTGGGTAGCTTGTTTTTGTAAGCACACATAGGGTTATTAATATTTTATTAACAAACACGCATTATTGATTATTTTATTCTGAGGTGAATCCGGCCACCTGAGTTAACGCAGACAAAACTAAATCTCTCTCTCTCTCTCTCTCTAAGGCTTGGATTTTCTGTTGAAAATTTTATATAATGCGATATCTAACTGTTGTGCATCAACTTATAGCTAAAGGAAAGGCGGGACGAAAAAGGCCATGGCTCCCACTAAATTTCCTGAAGCTGATTCCATCATTAAAGGTTATCTATTCATGCATAAGAGCTCATGCTCTGTTGGCAAGTCTTCGGTCAGGCTGCCCCATGGCGAAAGGTAGACTGTTTAACCTTATCTCCTGTCACCAACAAGAAGGTGGAGGTATCCAGTGGCGGAATTCAGCCGGTTCTTTTTGGTTTGTGCGAACCTATTCGCGGAATGTCATGAACTTTATAAACGATTAAAAAAAGTGGTCTAGTGGCAAGCCCTAATAGATCGTAATCTACTTTGATATGTACATGCTACAGGCCTACTACCATTTGAGAACTTGCTGTATATATTTTCGAATCCACCACTGAAAGTATCCGGTTATGTGCCTTACCCAAGGGCACAACTAGCGAATTTCCCGGCTTTTTCTCCACACTATTTCTTTTATGCTGAGCTCCAAACATGGCTGCTGTGAATTCCGTTTTTACAATCTTTGATTTTGCTTAAAAAAGGAATTGAATCCATGCCTATTGGCAACGAAAAGAACGCTCTAACCACAACACAACAGAACCGGTTTAGTAGTGAAGTTAAACATTAAAATTTTCCACAAAGCCAACACTATTTTTCGATTTTTCTGTAAGCTCTGCATTTCTTGAGCAGCGTAGCCCAGTCCAATAAAGCGCTGGCTATTAATGGTGAGTTCAATGCCCGCATTGGCTTTTCGTTTTCATGCTCTAGGAAAAAGCACTTCACGGCAACTTTGCTGCACTCGGCCAGATTTAAGCGACAAGAACCAGTCTGATCACAACCATATTTCATCCAAAACCGCAAAGTTTTCCAGTGACCACAGGATAATAAAACAGAGAAAAAACTTTTATTACTTTCCTTTAATTTGTCATCATCACAAAATAAGGCTACTAAATTTATCTGTCCACAATTAATCGACGTAGGCCAAGTTGCAGTTAAAATTATTTCCTGCAAGTTAGGATGCAAAATTTACGTGCAAAAAATCTATGCAAACATAAACTAAAATTTATCATTGTAGTCAAATTTTCCTTCAAAAGATCGAAAATTTTTAGAAAAATTACCCCCAACAAATTTTGCTCTGGCTACGCCCTTGCTACCGCGTAATAACAACAAGGTAAAGGTATAACACCATGATAGCATTTACATTATCCAGTTTTTAATAACCCAAATAATGGCCATAACCAACAGCTGCTAACTTTAGCAGTTTAATTTAGTTATGTTCAATAAATTGTTATTTGTGATTACTGTTTGGTTTGTCAAAAGTGAAAGAAAAATTTCCTACTTTCGAACCTCACCCATTTTTTTTCAAAAAAGTTTTCATCTCGTGCCTTTTAGCGTTTAAATGTATTCTTGCGTCGCGAGTTTTTACAAAAATTAACTTTTTGGAATTTGAGTCGCTTCAAAAAAGTTGGGAAACATAGCTTAGGCCACAACTAGTTACTGAATTTATCTGTCTTGTCTCAGTGAGCCCAGTTTCAGGGAAATCATGATATTTGATCGGTACCACATAAAAATGTATCAAAAAAATTAATTTAATTAGATCTTTCAACATCCAACATGGTAAGACAATGCTAGTAACAAGATTCAAGCAGCCAAACAGTGGTCATTGAATCATAGGTATTAAAGACAATGGTCTGGGAGACTATAAAGATATGTCGGCTTGTCCACAACAAATGCTTCTCTTTCGATTTTCCAAGATGGTATCTGAAGGACAAGGCAATATAGCACGTCCGTAATTGACTTGGCTGCAGTTTTTGGCTAGAATGTTAAATAATAACCAATTTTGCTGCAGCGTTAGTGACAGCATCTTTGATAGGGGTAGAAGACCATTTTGCCTCCTCGGTGACCACAGCCGATGAAAACGAACCTTGCATTTCCATGGCCTGCTCCACCGTTGCAGCATTTGCTTTTAACCCAGCAAGCAGATCACGGAGTTGGCTTTGCTCAATGCACAACCACAGGCTAGAGAGGAGATGCCTTACTAAAGGAATAGAAATTATAGGTATATGTAACTAGGCAGAACCAGAAACTGCTTGGAGCGCAAGCAATAGACACACTGAAGCATCAACATTGTTAATACCACATGCAAAGTAATTTTTTGCTTTTGCCGAAACAAAGAGCTAACTTAACTCAAGGACAAACAAAATGTAAATTTCAGTTCATCGCCTGCTTGCATTTTGAGTCAATTTTTTGAATTTCCAACAAATATGTAAAAATCAAGTTTTCTGCAAATAACTGGCGATCCAAATAAGATACGTCTCTACACTCCATTACATAAGGGTAAGAAATCCGCCGTTACACTATTAGCCATTTTGATCCCATTTTTTACGATGCCCTGTTTTCAAGATAAGGCCTGGCACGCCCAATCTTTTAATTTTCGATAAAACCTCAAAATGATTTTATAATCACATTTACGCACCTAAGCATTTTTAATTTTAAAAAATGTCAAAAAAATGAAACACACAGTTGTACATAAGCTTATTCGGAGATGCATCATGATCACCTATATTGCGAGCAGTATTGTCTGGCTTTCTACCACAAAACACTGTAACCAAGCTGAAATAATTGTATTTAATTGTCTTTACAAAGAGCAAAGCAACAGACCCGATAGTTATTGAACTTGTGATCTCTTGATTGTGACACCAGAATCATATTAATCTAATCACCTGAGTAACCGAAACTGAAATAAATCTCGTAAGTTTATATAGAACTTCGTAATTAATAGGTTCCATTTGTACACATACCAACAATTCTAAACCAAAGTTCTAGAGTAATAATGCCAAATAATATAATTTACACCGATCTGATTCACATACTTTGTTCTACGAGATATCTCGTCGTTTAGTTCATCTTCCAAACGAGCTTGATTTGAAGTTAGATCATGAACTTTGTCGTGAATCTATTTGCACAAAAAAGCAGTTTAAAGCACACTGTTGCAAAACCGGCCCAGTGGCATAGTGATTTGAAGGTTTACTCTGCACTGATAAGACCTTGGATTAATTACCTTGTTAAATCATACCAGACTTTAAAAATGGTTTCAATAGTCTCCCATTTGGCGCTCAGCATGAGGGGATGAGGTGGAGGGGGACATCTGAAACTGAGTAAACTCAGTCATGATTAAAAAAAAGTGCGCAATGAACCTTAAAAGGCTTGAGCACATAACCACAAAACAGAAGTAACTCAGTTACTGACAAACTCGAATTTATCTACTTGCTACTGCACACAGTAAGACACACGCCGAAAACAAAAACAGCTGTTAAAAATGCATTTAATGCACACTTCCCATTCTTGCTAACCAGTTTAACAAAACAGCATACACTAGCATAGTTCGTATTGAGCCTCTCTCTCGTTTAATGCATCAGTCAAAGAGCTAGATGTAACAGACTTTTGGTTGCTAGAAATTTCCGGTTGTTACATGCTGCACTTACTGTGATTACCAAAAACATCAGTCACCTTATGCTTAATTGCTTTCATATTTTACAGAATTGAAGATGCTTTAGCGAAATGCAATTGTTATCTTGTATTTCAAATTTTAATAAAGGTTGAATCGTATGACAAATGTATGACATCACATTTTTTTCAACTGGTGTTCTATAAAATCTATCTAGCTTCGGAAGAGAAACATTAATATACAGTTAATCAACATGATTTTGATAAAAAAATATTTCACTTTCTATGGTAAAAACTTACTGATGATGATAAATAATCTCCATACTTTTGTCTTGAAAATCCCAAACTACTGGAAGGACGATGAGAGCGACCTACATAAACAACATGTCACATGAAACTAAATCATGTTGTTTAAAACCATTTGTCCTAAACAATTGTACATAATCATTAGGAATTAAAGTATAATATTTTTTTATGTTTTTTCAAATAAAAGCAAAAACACAGCTTTCCAAAATTAGTAAAATTCAAGAACTGAAACGGTACTACTAAAATCCAAAAATAACATTAGCAATTCTTCAACAAATCTTTCGTGTAAAGCAAAGAGATTAATCAATTTACCCTCATTTTTACTCTGGACCTTGCCGACCAAACATGCCCTATTTGTCTGTCTTCAGCTAACCACCATCTCTTAGAATAGACTTTCAAGCATTGACTGTATGTGAGGCTTAAATTGTACGTGTTTTCCAAAAAAATCTCTCCAGGAGATCTGCAGCATGAATTTATTTGTTCTCAGACCTTGTGTTAAAGGCAGTTCTAGCTGTGTCAGCTAGTCGTTGATACAATAGCTCGTACAATCTACCTGCAGAATAATCAGCAACATCACTTTCGTAATAACGTGATATAGGTGACCGAGCTCTATCTGCTCGTGACATTGACATAGAACGACGAGATCGAAGATCGCTCTGACGCAAAGTACCAGGTTCTTTCAACATTGATCTTTTTTCTCTTGTGCTGCGTAGACGATGAAGTGATCCTTCTAAATCTTCTTGTAACTGCAATGTCAGAAAAATACAATGACAAGTAAACAAGCAGTATGGTGCAAAACTACGATAAACTTTCAACCTGACACCCATGTGCTAAAAATATCGGAATCCATAACAACAAATACAATCAATAAGCATTTTTTTCTTCATTAAAGATTAAAAGGATATTTAAATGACTGCATTCTCTATTTTTCCTTCAGCACTGAATACAGTGCTTCAAAATAAACTCAGTAAAAAATATAACAGTTATCAACACAAATGAGTTTATCACAAAATGCATGAAAATATAAAAAAAATCTAATGGAACACAAGATGGACAACAGTTCTAAAGTGAACCAATCAACTTTATACTTCAAAACTTTTATTATTGTTTTAGATCAAGACCCAGCCCTGCGTTTCGTACAGGAAATGAACTTACTTTAGTTAAAGCAGACATTGAATCATCATGGAGGTCGTGAAAATCTGAAAGCTTTGCATCAACACTCTTCAAATTTCTTGATGTGTCTTCTAAATTATCAGCTATGCGTTCAACTCTTCTTGTTATTGTTGACGGATCCACAATAGTGACATGACGACTGCTGCTCGTGTTTCTCAAAATACCACCAGGTGGTGATGGAAGGCGTCTCCTACTTCCAACAGATTGATTTTGAAACGAACTTTCAGTAGAAGATGAATCATAGTAATGTCGTTTAGAAGGCATACTGGTACATGGACTAAGCAGTGAACACGAACTACTGTGCTCTGTAAATTATAATCACCTACAAATCAATTCAAGCGATAAAAGCAACAGTATGACTGTGAAAATAATTTCTAAATTACTTTATGCACTTTTCTCTCAACAACTTGACTGAGCTCAAAAAACTTGACTATAGACCAGAGGCGCGAGGCAGCATCCTAGAAGGTGTGAGATGGTCATTCAGATTTTGTGTTGCATTACTGTACTGTCACGCTGAGTTCATTTTGTGATAATTGTTCTGCACTATCTGTGTCTAATTACAGCATGCCCAGTGCACGGCCTTCAATTCAGCTCGAAACGATGCTCACCTCCGAAAAAAAAAGAAACGTCAACACATGCAATTTCAGCCAAGACTTCAAAATTGGCCCACATCTTCACCCTGGTCATGTTATGAATTCACTGCATGTTGAAATATTTTAGGGGGTGAGGACATATAAGATATTTTAGGGGTGCAGGCCATGACAAAGATTGGGAACCACTGCTATAGACCGAAGAATAAATAAGAATAGTTTTGTCCTGGCTTATTACCCAATAAAAATGATTATCATTTTTACAAAGAAGCTAACTTTAGTGTTTTTTAAATTTTAAGTAGGCAAACATTTCAGATCTATTTGGCAAGACAGAATTTGAAAGAAACAGTCCCCGATATTGAAATTTAGTGGCTTTGATTCCAAATGCCACAGCAAATATCAAAAAAGTGCACTTACAATTGTTTGAAAACTTGTTCTCTCACGTAAAGTTGAAGTGTACCCTAACGCATTACTGGCAGGAAACTGTTTTAATTTGGTCTTATTTATTGGATTTTTATCTTCCAGAAATCTCAAGACAGTGACAGCTGAATTCAACATAAAACAATTAACGGGCCAATCTAGTTCAAAGTTACCACGTTCCAACATTCGGCTGCAACTGTTTGTTTATTACTTTATTAAACAGAGTTGCTGACCGGCCTGCTTCATACTACCAAATCTTTTTGGGTCAACTATATCACGAAAAGACTACAAATGCAAGTGATATTTATAGTATTAAAAATATTTCATGCTTGTGGTACCTTAGCAAAATAGCACAAAAAAGTCTTTCGATTTACCATGTACTCCCACTGTGAGCAGGAAAAGTACACGGCAAACTGCTATCATTTGTGGCTAGGGTAGTTATAAGCAATGAATACAACAAGTTCATCCCAGTCGACTAGTGGTATGACGCAGCCAGTCTCCCTGTGCTCGAAGATAGCTCTGTTGCTAGCTGCTTCTGAATATCCTTGAGCATAAGGAGACAAACCTGCCACCAGTCGACCGGGAAGGAGTTGTTATATTCACTGCTTCATCACATTTGTTGCTTGTTAGAATCCTTTAAGCAGAGAAAATCATGATTACGTACCTTCTTCTGGGCACAACAATCGCCAAGCTTGAATGCATGATCATGCTGTCAACGTTGGCATGAAACAGTAGTTAAATGGTGTTGCTGACAAATATTCAAATGCTATTGCAATCATTGACTATTGTGTTTACTGGTGCTCAAAAGTAAGCTGCACTCTATATTGTGTTTGTATTCATTTACATGGATTATGATTAAGAACAACATATGCTTATTCTTTGGCATTACATTATTTTTCTGAAATTTAGCATCGCATGTCACTGCTAGCACTGATTGATTTGTAAGTCAATTACAATGTGAAAAATAAACTGTCTAAATTGCTGTGAAACTATGGACAAGTGGTAAGAATGCTTGTCGTTATTGTTTCCTATTTTTGGCTGTTGCTCTGATGTATTCTTTTGTGTCGCGCGCGTTTCGTTGGCCAAAAATAAATGTAATACATACATACATACACTTGGTTGCAGTTTATAACATTTTAAAGTAATCATTTGCACTCTGTTAGTTGAAAATGCACACAATGTTTGGCAAAACCTTCCAATAAATATGCCCAGCAGCATACTAGCTCTGGCTTTTTGCTTAGACTTGCACGACGACAAAGCACATAGTTATGACAGTTACAGTCATGATACACGTAACACCACCATATGGACTTACATAACTTCTTAAACACCCTCACCATTGCAGATCAAGAAAGCCTTACAATTAAAAAAATATGGTAGTCATTGCTACTGTACTACAATGTGATTCTTTAAGATCATTTCAAAATTCAATCATTTAAATAATACAGGTTAACTACGCAAAAAATGAAAGTGTGGTAAAATAATAGAGAAAAAGCGTATGCTATGCTGTAGCAATGCTGGCTAGTATTATTTATGCCTAAACCGGACGAGTGGTAGCCAAATTAATTACATAAGATAAAAGCAGTTTTAAAAAACTAAAACTGATCGTGAATATAGAAATTTAGTGATAACTTCACTTGCAAAGGTTTTATGGTTATCTTTTAGTATCAGCCAACATATTTTCTAAGAAGACATGTCTTACACTAGGGACAAATAATTTTGGTGCAAGAGCAAGTGATAGAACGTAGTAAGAAACACACACATCAATTCCATCTTCCTATCACAAGGTGTCAAAAGCAAAAGTGCCTCCTTCTCCTGGAGTAGGAGACTGAGCCTTTTGCGAGCCTAGCAGCAAAACTGTCAAAAGTAATTTTTGGTCACAGCAGTGTCACATAGCATTGAGGACCAAAGAGAAAAACAGACTAAGTGCAATTCATTAAGAATGAAGCAAAAAATAAGTTATATAAATTTAAAATTATAAAGCATTTTAATTAGGTAAGTCATGTAATTTTGGCATAATCAGGGCATTGGACTTGCACCTTGCAGGTTTACATTTCGGATTTGGACAAATACTTGTTCAGAAAAGTCCAAGTTGAATTCACTAAATGTAAAATGTAATTTTTGTTAAAGAAGAGAATATATTTTCACCATCACTAATTTGTGTTTTAACATCATGTTTAAGAGATTGCTGGTTTATGAGCAAAATTTTGTGTCTGACCGTGGAGTGAATTTGAACTTGCACTTCCCAAAAAATGCAAGTAAGACTAATACCCTGACTTTCACACATCAAGAGAAACAAGTTTTATGCCTACTTTTTGTTACATTTTCTTCAAATCATTCTCCTTTTTCTGACAGACTTTTTTTGATTATTAATTTAATTAATGGATGTTAAGGCATATAGGCTAACCTGCAATCAGTTGAATAAAATACCACTTCCATGACCGGTTTCGTTCCTATTAGAACTCGTCAGGTGGACTCAGGTATTGAACCGATGGTCACATGAATTGCTTCATGCGGTTTATACCACTCTGCCATCGGTCCATTCAACTGATGCTGTTAATTTTAAGCTTATATATAATGCACGCTCACTACAGTGAGCTTGATGCGGTATATGCTCTAAATTCCCAGCCAAGCCAGTGCCTTTATTACCTTATAATACAAATTATAGGAGGTGGTGTTAGCCTGTTGTTAGTTGCAGGCTAACAACAGCTCCTATAATTCGTATTATAACGTAATTTTTTGGATTAGTTGAACAGAAGCACAAACTCTGCACACGTTTTCCAAAAAGATCACAAAGATTGGTAGACCAACTTCACCCTTTCTGCAGAAAAGGATCTTGCTCATTAGAGAAGTAATTTTAAAAAAGATTTCCATTTACTTTACTTTGGCTCCTATCAAACAGTTGACGTTTTTGTTTTAAAATTAAGTTGGGAGCTATGCCCTGTTAGACGTTGCAATTAAAAATAATTTTCAAATGTAGCAAAATATTTTGGACTACATCAAACCTTACTTTAGACCTCTTCTAAAATCACCTTTATATCAAAATGAAGCTACATAAAATGTTCTAATATTGTCATACAGCCAAGTTTAAGCACAAGCTCGAACAGTACAAAAAAGACATTTTGTATCTCCATTAAATGTTTGTGATTGATAATTTTGGTGACGTATTAAAAATGTGACTTTTCCACCTTGCATTCACATGTTGGGCTCCCCCAGAGTACACTGCCTCCATCAAAGTACCCTGCCTGCAAAGACTCAAACCCATAATCATTGTGTTGAAGGCAGCAGCACTATCTACTATTCCACAGCATCACTCCAAGCATTACAGCAGATGTGTGAATTTAAAGGCACACCAATGTTCAATGGCAAAACCAATTTCAAATGTCTAATTCTGTCAATGGCAAAATAGCCACTTCCTTAATTTTTCAGTTGTTTGAAATGTAATTTGTAATACATGTATAATAGAAAGTGTTGCAATTGCATGCACATTCTCAGCAACATCGCTTTCACTTGCTCTTAGGTCCTGATCAAAAAATATCAAGTACAATATCAGGTTTCCTTGTAAAAACTGCTGATTGAAATTAAAGAAACAAGCAACACATAAATACAAAAATCTAGATCTACAGTAATTCATGAAGAAATATAGAAGAATCAAATAAATTTATGTCAAAATAAGGAATTACTAAATTATAAAAATACAGAAAATCATAGCAAAATATTCAATTACGAAAATCCAACTACAGAAGTAGAAAAATCAAAGAAATAAGAAATGTAAAAAACTAAAAGTATAATCAAACCAGATAATTGAGCTAATTTAGAGACTTAGTCTATGCATTTCAATATTTAGGAACTGAAGATAACTCATTTGATTTCCACAAATATCTGTATTTCTAAATTTCAAAGATTTAATGAGGCTAGTGCAATTTGTTTTTCCCAAAATCTATATCATCATATTGTAGTGTCAATCAAAAAACAGAGGTCGCCTTTGTTCTTCTTGCATGGTATTGCAGTATGCAATTTAACAACTAAATAAGAAATGTTTAATGGCCCAAAACTGTCTAATTAAGCCTATTAGGGTAACCACTTAACTAACTTTTAGGGCTTTGAGGGTTTTTCCTGTAAAAAAACAGCACAGAAAGTTTACCAGCAACAAAACAACATACTGGTACATTTAGGCTGGTTATCCTAACTAGTACATGTCTGCAATGTTCACAAAGACTGCCATATGCAAGGTTAAGGTTAAAGTTAGAGTCAGTTGGCATCAAAGGTATTGACATGGACTTCATGCACATCATACACATGCAGGAATTAGCCTATTTAATAGGACTCTATTTAAGTCAACACTGATCAAAGTGGATTCCAAACATTAGTTGATGAAAATGTGCAAACTGTTTGTTCTGAAGCAGCAAGGAACCTCATTTGCTACTTTTTCAAATAGACTGTCAAGCAAATTTGGAATGAGTGGTAACAAAGGTAAATAATGCAGGTATTTGCATCCCAAAGTGTGTATCATTCTCCTGAGCTATGGCACATGTTGAAACAGCAAATGTGAAAAGCTACACCCAATGTGATATGATTCAGTAAATTATGAAGAATGCCTGCATTCTCAATGCAAGTTCTGGCACAAAAAAGGCAATATCATTTGTTTGCTGCAAGTCAAGGTATGACTCACCTATCAGAAAGTCAAAGCCTGCAAGTGATAAAGCTACATGCACTGCTGCCAATAATTAAAAATCTACCAACAGAGATGTGCTTAAATCACTGCCAGGACAATATCAGGAGCCAGGAGACTTAACTCCAAATCATTTCCCTCCATTATTGGTGACAAAACAAATCAGCAGCATTAATTTTTTAGACAAATTCAAAACCCAACTAGTCACACAGCAACAAGAATTAATTTCCTGCCTCACCAATGTTCTAGCAAATGCAAATTCACTATTATTTCATCCAAACACCAACCATTCAAATCAAGTATCAGGCACAATTAATGCCAGATGTACAACAAAATGTTCTTTACTCTACTTTAATACAGTGAACTTCTGACAAGGATCAGCTTCAATTTGCCAGTTTTATTAACATAAAACATCATTGCTTAAAAGAACGACGTGATCAAGAAAAAATCTTAGCAGTGGTGCTTTTAGAAACTTGGTTGAGTGACAGCCATGATGATCATGAAAAGGCTAAAACCAACTTTGACCTTTTTAGAAGAAATTGCAAACAAAGAATGAAAAGTAGGGTTGATATTTGCTTCCAGCAATGTTATATCGTAAAGCATTCTCACTCCTCTAAATCTAGCAACAGCTTCTGTGATGCTATTCCATTATACATCAAAAAAGAGAATATCACTCTGATCTACATACATTGACCTCCAGACTGTAACATCATAAAATACAATGAGATGTTATCAGAAATAAATCAATGGATGAAGCAATTCTGCATAGACACTACAAACATCTTAATCTTTGGGAACTTTAATTTTCCCCATCTTCAATGGTATTCCACCGAATCCAACACTATATCACATGCAACCACATGAAAAACAACCAAAAATGTTCAGCTACAAGCACGTAGTACAACTGAGACTTTTGACAATTACTTTCTTGCTCAGAAAGTTATAACTCCAACTTGCAACAACAATTATCTTGATCTTTCATTCTCAAGCTCAACTGTGTTTAAAATCACAGAAGTTTTTCCATGTTTATTCAGTGATCATACTATTATAAGAGTATCAGGTTTGTCCAGATGGCAAATCAGGGGCAAAAAGCTTGACCGTCACCATAAAAATAAGGCGTATGGTTTCAGATATCACAATTTCTTGGCAACGGACAATAACTGAGATATATTTTGTGATGTCCTTGAAAACTTACTTATGGAAGAACCTAAATTTAATTCCACTGAGAAAGAGTTAGATTGGTTTTAGAGTGCTTTCATTTCAGCACTCCTACAAGACTGCCAAACAAAATCGTGATTAAGAACCTGTGAAAGAATTCCAAAAGATCATAAAAATCTGTCACAGCAAAACACCAATTACAAAGATGCACAAACATTTCAAAAACCAAAAAACTAAAACAAAACTTGCTGACTTTCAAGTCCAAAATTAAAAGTATTCTTCTAAATGAAAGAATTAACTGAAAGTTTTATTGTGGATGAAATTAAATCAAATTTAAAATATCTTTATTCATATGCTAAATAGCACAAAACTGTGTAAAATGTTATTGGGCTACTTACTCACCCAGTTACCAAACAAAGCACTTAGGATATTTGACATTACATAAGCAATACCAAACAAAGCACCCAGTTGGTATTGCTTATGCAATGTCAAATATCCTAAGTATACAATACAGCAGTGTTTTTTCTACGCCAACAAGTCAATGTGTTCCAAGCCTATGTCTCAAAGACAAATAAAGAATACCTCTGTTACTAAATTAAGTGAATTTTTGACAACACATTATCCAAATCAGTAGTTTACAGTGTCCATGTATGATGTTGCAGAAGCCATTGATTGCATGAAATTTCATTCAGCCGCAAGGTCAGGTGTGCTGCCCATCATATTTTTCAAAAAACTCAAAACACTATATGCTAGTTTATCCCTGAATTTATAAATTTGTGTTTAAGTGTTGAAAGCATTCCTCAGACAATAAAAGCCACTGTTGTTGTTCTTAATTTATAAGAGTGGAGATAGATCTTTGCCAAAAAATTATGTACCTATAGCCTTGACCTGTCATCTGATGAAGGTAATGGAAAAAATAGTGACTAAATGTTTGTCTTTTCTTCAAGACAATAATTTAATAATAAAAACTAACTTGGGTTTAGGAAGTGTTATTCCACACTTTCAGAGCAATTAAAACACTACAATCAAGTAGTTTAGGCATTTGAACAAGGCAAATAATTTGATATGATAGCACTTGACTACAGCAAAGCTATTGATAAAGTTTGGTCAGACCACAATATGATGAAATTAAACATTGACAAAGTTGAATGCATCCACTCACCAAAGAAACTAAGAGATTTAAATGTAACAATCAGTTGAGTGAAAGATGCATTAGACAAGTTTCTCAAACAAATGCTGGTACTTGACGAGCCAAAACTGCTTGCACAGTTTTCAAGAGTTACCAAAAACTGGATTAACTATCAGATAAATTACGTTGAGTAATGCAATGCGTACCATACTTCACTAGTTTATTGCTGAAATGGGTTGATCCAACTACAGTTTAGCAAAGAAGATAAGTTTAGTCACTGAAAACCTGCTAAAATCACTTGCACAAAAAACAGGGTTATTTAATCTTGAATCGTTAGGTCTATGACATTCCAGTTACTTTAGTTATCTTTTGTATAGTTTTTTTGTTTATTTTTAAGCATCTTTTTTAACATAACTTATGATTCATTGCTAGTGTCTATGATACTGTCAACTTCTTATAATACAACGGTTGCAGTATTCTCTACTCTAGTATTAATGTTATGTAGCCTACATAATTATTGCAGTGTAAATTTTGCCTGCCATTTTGTTTCTATCGATTATGCTGCTGTTTAGTTACGTGTAGACCCACGGTTAACACATTCAGTTTCCACTGTGAATCATTTAATTACATTACATTACTAACCAGCAGCATTCTGCACCTTGTTTGCTGTCATCGGTGAAATTCACATATTAGCAAACAGCCCCGCAAACTTTTGACGCGCAAATTCGTTTGTTTAGCTCACTCAGCAGTAAGGGTTTAAGTTACACACCAGAAACTAACAATCCTACCAAAGCACAACTATCGTGGTATCAATACGCCAATCAGAAATTAATAGATTGTGTTTTTCAATGTAATTGGCCGAAAAAACTCGCTGCAAACGTATTTGTAACTGAAGATCTTGCACTGTTGCAAGCCTACTTTTGCCATTAGAGCAATATTGTAGACCACAGACCATAGCATAGCACGCAACCTATTTCAAAATAGCCGCTATCAGATTTCAACAGCATCTACCGTTTGTCGCTGATGAACATAGTAACTGATATTACTGAAGCGTGAAATCAGTAAACTGAAAGGAAGTATGTAGGAATCTAGACTAGCTAAACGTGCAGGTATTACGTGCGAAGCATCAGTCACTAATCACACGACATGTCACCAGACAAACAAATTATTAAGGCAACAGCTTTATGTTCTCCTAAGAAATGGTTGTGAAAGCTATAACAAAAATTTTCTGCAGAAATATTGGCCTTTTGACATTCCCGCCTACAAACAAAGTGTAATTTGAGTAGAAATCGGGTCAATGGCGCTTGAGAAAAGGGGCATGATTTAATGCCCCCATTCGGTAGTTACGTTTATATTCCCTGGTCCCTGCCCCAATTCCCTACCCTTTGATTCAAAATTGTTTGGTCAAAAATACAGGGTGTTTCAAAAGTCACGCCCGATTTTATACAGTTAAAAAGTCAATGGATATTTTTCTATGATATTTTCTATATCTATGCTTTCTCTAATCATTTCTAACATAGAAATAACAACATAGAAATTACATTGCATTGATTTTTCTTATGGAATTCTTATTTGCAGCTCCTTGTATTGATTATTCTTATAGAATTATTACTTAAAAATAATTTTAAATGTAATCATGCCTTTCCATCTAACTAAAGAACAGAGAATTACATCAGTTAAGTTTTATTATCAAAACAATGAAAATGGGGCAGCAGCTGGTCGTCTTTTGGCAGAACATTTCCAAATAAAACACGTCATCCAAGGCCGAAACATCACAAACTTAGTTAAAAAATTTGAAGAGACAGGCAATATAATTTATACAAATGATGCTCCAAGGACAGGCAGACCCGTTTCGGCGACTACCAATGAAAGAGGTGACAATCTTATAGCAAGTTTAACTGGAAGTCCTAAAAAATCTGTTCGACGTCTCTCAAATGAACATCGTTTAAGCATTACATCTGTATGGAGACTTCTACACAAAAGAAAGATGAAGCTCTACATCCCACGCTTAGTTCAGGCCCTTCACGATGGCGATGAAGACAGGCGAGTATAATTTGCTGAAGAATTCCTAGATGGGGTTGCTGCAGATGACACATTTATTAATCGAATTTGGTGGTCAGACGAAGCATCTTTCAAACTCAACGGGCATATAAATCGCCATAATTGTGTTTTTTGGTGTGCAGAAAATCCTCGTGTCGTACTTGAAAAAGAGATTAACCTGCCGGGAGTTACCGTATGGGCAGCCATATCTCCCCAAGGCATCATAAGGCCTGTTTTCTTTGATGGTACAGTGACCTCTCAATCTTACTTAGAAATGTTGCAGAATCATTTATGGCCTCGAATTAAGGATACAAATGCTACTTCCAACAAGATGGCGCCCCTCCACATTATGGCCGGATTGTCCGTGACTGGCTTGACCAAAACCTTCGTGATAGGTGGATTGGACAACGTAGTCCAATTGACTGGCCCGCCCGATCTCCCGATTTGACACCCCCTGACTTTTTTCTATGGGGTGTCCTGAAGCATGATGTGTATTCAAAAAACCCTCACATTATTCCTGAGTTGAAAGACATTATAAGACAAAAATGTTTACATATTGACATTGAATTATGAGAAAAAGCCTGTCAAAGTGTCATTGCGAGGATGGGAAATGCATTCAGGTAGAAGGAGAAGTGTTTGAACATTATCAATAAAATGTGTACAATTACCGGAACTTTATTTTATTTTCTGATTTATTCTTATCATTATAATTTTCTGTAATTCCACTTTTCATTGTTATGTAGTTATACTACCTATCAGTAATATAAATTCGTTCTTTGAGCACGTTTTTTCATATTAAAAATCGGGCGTGATTTTTGAAACACCCTGTAGTTTGCGTAATTATCCATCACCTTATCTACCACCACTTCTCTTCACAAGGAAGCATTACACAAAAAACTGCCAATGGTTATGCTGAAATTTGAATAGTGTTTTGTCTTCGCCACGCGGTAGAATATAACAAAAAATATTTCTTGCTCTATGAGGAGTAGTAAACCAAATCGGCTTTTCCAAATGGTTGCAGAATACCATACACAATGTGTAGCACAATACAAATTTGTTTTTATCTCAATTATAAGATTTCATAATTGAAGAGACGCAAAGTATTGTTCAAACACTTGATCTGACTGCAACTTTCCTAAGACTTCACGTTTCAATACCAAATATTTTGTCTACCACCACTTCTTGTTCGAAAAAACGTGAAAAATTCACAAATAAACTTTCCCTTTAATTACTCTACTAACAACAACAATAACCAATATCACTTGGCATTAACGCCTTCCAAAAACAAGAATTATTTTGCAAATAAACAATGCACATGCACACAATCACTGCCTATCTATTTTTTCTCTCTCTCTTTCCGACTCTGAAGATTTTCAGTCATCTATATATTAAAAAATATATATTCTTTTTTCTATTCAATTCCTGATAATAAAGATAAGAAATCACAATGATATTAAAAGTTGTCACTTGCGAGTGTTATCACTCCCACGTTGGTATGTCACAATCACAGCTTTACAATCCAAATCATATAAATAGCTTTGCTCATATCAAAATGTCGTAAACACTTTGACTATATCAAGGTTTGCTAAACATCTTTGGCTGAAGCAAAACATGATAGAAAAAAAGATAACTGTTTTCAAAGCTGACAGAAATTTTTATTTGTAACCCAGGGTTTCCATCAACGCGAAATCAAAATTAAGCCTAAGGACTACAGGAAGAAATGATTTTTCTAATATGTTTTCAAGGTCCGTCAGAATTTTTTGTCCAACATAGATATTTACTAACAGGCCCCACGGGAGGGGAGTGCATCCGGTGCGCCCCACCAGGGTCTGTGAAAATCAAAGTTCTAAATTGTTATGGGCAACTATGCATATATTTGTTGTGGTTACTTTGAAGCTGAAAGAGATTTCCATTTGCACTGTCACGAACAAATTTCGCAAGAATGTAGTGGAGAAAGCATTTATTCAGAAAATACAAGCTCTGATATCTAACCAGATGTCAAACTTGAAAACGTATTTAGAATCACTGTGACTAAACACTGAATAATAGTAGGACAATACCCGAGTGTAGCCAAAGCCGTGGTAGTAGGGTAAGATAAACGAAGAAATAAGATCAAGGAATCACATCAGTGCATCGAAACTTGGTATGTGGAAAATAGGATAAGGAAATGATATTAAGGTCTGTCGACTGCGAAGCGGCCGCTCAAACCCCTACACCGCGGCGCCATTTAATGATCGTGTAAGAAGGGCATTAGTCGTTTCATCAAAACAGAACACAAGGTAGACAAATAGCCGGAGAAACATTCGATATTGGGCTGTGATGGTGGATCCCACGATTTAATCGCAGGGATCGCCATTCACTATTCTACCGCATTTGTCGCAAAACTTTAAAGTGTCTTAGATGAATTATTGTAGCTTGTTTTTTGTTGATATAATCATTTATTAAAAATAACTATTGCCCAGCAATCGTGCATACAAATAGTGGGCTAGATGGTTATAAAATTAATCTGTTCATGAAATATTTGAAAATGATATCGATTTGAAAAAAAACAGTGGCGCAACAATTAAATAAATACAATGCGCTTTCCATTAAAAGACTGTTAAAGGCAAAAGGATTCCCAAAAGTGTGACTAGACTCAGTTTGCATGTCCCTTTTTTAAAAAAGGTTTCAGCAACGTCACTTGGTTTCGGCTTTGCTTCTGTGAATTTAAGAAAAATTTTAGTCTTCTGTTATCGTATGAGCAGTAAAATTTTAATAACTTTTTTTTTTATACGAGAATTTGATCTTCTCTAGCAACAAACTTCTCTCAAAATATTACGCTATCTGCATGGGCTACTGGGTGACTTGGTTTTATAGAAGTGACAAGCCGGCGTCACCAGGCAGGGGCCCTCCATTAGTGACGTCGGGGTTTAGTATTTCGGTTCAACCGGCTGCGCCGGCTTTACGCATCGGGCTCTGGTGTGAGCAGTAGCGAAAAGTTAATGAATTTTATGTGCTTTCAAAATTCCTACACACAAAATCGTGATCATCATATTCTCTTAATCATGATTGGTAATGCTCACAAAGAATCTTGCCACAAATTATCGTTATGCTTGTCGGGGAGAAGGGATTGAAACACAATCAAAACTGATGGTAGCGGCCAAATGGTGGTTGCTTTTACAATTACAGAAATAAACTATTTAGTTGTAAGCATATTTCGAGGTGTGTTGCTGCCAGGGATGTGGAAGCGGAAGCTGGAAGCTGAAGCGGTGGAAGCGACCCTTTTTCTGTGGAAGCGGAAGCGCGAAAAACCTGCCGCTTCTGCTTCCACATAGGTTATTTGACTTGAAGAGTAACTTGGCGAAAAAGTTTTCTCCTTTTCACAATGTGGATTAAACGGTGAAGTTGCACTATAAGTCTGAATGAACGTGCGATATCATTAGCGCGAGAGAACGAGAAAAGGTTAACTAGCATCACATTTTATATCGATTACGAGCAAGAAAGAGGTAGTTTGGACAATGAAACGTAGCTAATAAAATGATGATTTGATTAAACTTAACTAGGTTAGGGAGTTAAAAACGTTGAAAGAGAAATTACTCACGACGGAAACAACTTAATCATTCTACATTAGTGCTCTTCAACAGGAGTTTTGCAAAGCATGTAGTTGTGTTCCGTGAGTTTTAAGGGTTCCGTTAGGAGACCGCGAAGGTTCTTCGTTTATTACTAGTAATTATTCTTATTTCAGTATATTGATTTCTTATATGTAGTGGTGTTCCGTGTATGCAGTATAAATAGTAATGGAATCTTGTGATAGCAAGTTGCAGATTGTGACGTAATTCTGTTTACAGCTATAGGATTCCTGGATACAAATAAGGTCAACGGGATGAGACGAAATAAAGTGTAGCAGTTCAGTGCTCCTGGCTCGGAGACCCCCAGCATTCCATTGAAGAGCCCTGAGGGAGTCGAGAGGGGAAGAAGAAGCAGGAGGTAAAGAGAAACAGCCAGGAGCGTGAGGCAGTGGTGCGGGTGCAGAGGGAGAAGATACAAAGTGGCTAGAAAAGGGATAAGAAGTTTGAAGGCGAGGATGGGGTGCGAGTGATGCATTAGCAGAAGGGGGCCAGATGGGCCAGATTGAGCAGTGGAGATATACCAGATGGAGGAGTTCAAGGAGGAAGTCACAGTGCTGGTAGGTGTAAAATCTCCAAAAAAAGCAGGGAGGGAAGGTCCAGGAGTGAGAGCTGCCAAGAGTTCTGAATCTAGAAAAGGAGAGTAGTGAGCACTTTAAATGAACCCAATTAGAGCATGTACAGCATTGCACTGACTTACCCTGCCAGGTCACATTTCCATCGCACACTGAACAGGGAAAGACGGGTCAAGGGTTAGGATGAACGTTGCCGCTCATCAGGAGAAGGAGAAGAATGAGAAGACAGTCAAAAGAAAGGCAGGAGAAGAGAGAAAACAGGCCAATTTTAAAGAGGCTGCGTGCTACCCTTCTGCTATCGTTCAGAGGGCTGCACGGCAAAAAATGCTTTGTGTGAAGGGAGTGCCCGGGGTAACTGAGACCCTCGGGAAGACCAACAACCATTTTATCCCAACCCAAACAGGATTGGGGACCGCATCATCATGTTGAGGCGGCTGTTGATTGATGCAGTTCAATTTTGCTCGCTTTACATGTACATACTATATATACAACAGAAATTTCGCACATCCCTATCCAAAAAGATCGGAGTCAATACCTGTTTGGGGACGGACAGAAAGTCCGAAATGATGATTAGAGTTAAAGTTAAATCAAAGTCACAGTTAGTTGAGGACAGAGAGGAAAAATCAGCGCTATACGGTATAATTTGTTGTTGTGACGACAGGTTATTGTCGAGAGCTGTAATATGTGGGCATACGGTTTAGGTCTGAGAAGCATTAGATTAACTGTTGTAAAAGTAGTTGTAAGTAGTGGAGGAATTTATAATAACAGTCTATTTGTTGAAGTGTTTTTTTTTGAATTATAGTAACGAAATATTTGATTTTCTTGCAAGCAATTCGTGATTTCTAAATTTTTGTTAGTGGGGGTTCCGTGACAAACGCAAAAGTACATTCGGGGTTCCGCGATGACAAAAGGTTGAAAAGCACTAATCTACATTCAACACGAGTTTTTATGTCTAGATAAGAGAAACACAGAGTAGTTTGGAACAATAAGCTCAAGCGAAGTAGGTAAAGTAATAGCAATAAATGAAGGTTTTTGTCTCCTCAAAATAATAAAGTGAACAAGGCAGGCTACAGACCCACAAAAGTTAAAAAAAATTGTCAACGGTTGTTTTTTCGTTTTTTTGTTAGTGGAAGCGGAAGCGGTAGTAGCGGAAGCGATAGATGTGGAAGCGGAAGCGATTGAAAAATAACCTCTTCCACATCCCTGGTTGCTTCCCTTTTCCTATTTATATTTGTGATATTGAGTTCTTTGGCTGCGCTATTTGTCTTGTTTACGGCATAGCGACAAAAGCGGCTATGACTTCCCCAAAATCATTCACCATATTTCAGTAGGCGCACATCAGGACGAGTTATTTTCAAACAAATGTTCTATGTAAATTCAGTTTTACAAATTGTTATGGTTAATGGTTTTATGTTGATTTTTTCTTAAATTTGAGATTTTATTACAATGCTGTAGAGTATAGACATAAATACCTTTACAGGCAGCATATCAGCAAAAGAAAAAACCCTTGCTTTATAGTATATACGACGGCGTCCCCCGCAGGGCCCCCATCAGTAACATCGGGATTGAGAATGTCGGTTCAGCCGGTAAAGCCGGCTTCACCTATCAAGCTCTTGTGTGAAGAGTTACCAAAAGTTTATGTGCTTTCTGCACATAAAATTTTTACGACTTTTTGTGCTTCTTTTCCTAATGGAATTTTCAGGAGCGTCGACAAGGAAGTCCAGGGTTCCTGTGGTTTCCGACCCGGATACTTGAAAACGCCGCGCGCAATTGTAACAGTATATTAGGCCTAAGTTTCCTGTTTTTCCTCTTAACAATTTCGTAATCTATATAATATTTTTGTGACATGATGACTAATGTTTTCTTCATTTTGGCCGCAGAAAATTTGCTTAAGTACTCATTTTTAAAAAAATTTGGGCCCTCCAGAATTCTGTCTGGCCCCGTGGCCAGAAACATATAATATGGGTTCCTGTAACTCTTACAGCAGATAACTTTCTAAACGTTTCATTATTTTAAGTCCCAAACCAAACCAAACCTCCAAATATAAAATCCTTACATCCCATATGGATCAATCAATTTGTTTAAGGTCAGATGTTACAAAATCATTTCACATCAATCCTGTTGTGTTTTGTTGTCTCCATTAAACAGGAAGATTGCATTTTACTTACCGATCACTGATGACTGATTATGATGCATTGCATGATATTCATATTTTGTTTTTTGACTTACTTTTAACTTTATGTTATTCCACAGATATAATACTATAACTATGCTTGATTTATTACCCACAAATAGAAATTTAATTGTTTAAATAGTAAAGTAGTTAGACAGAAATGTCTTTTTCGTATCAGAGTGCAGCTAAAAACAGAAAAAAATCTCAGAAAGCACGCCAATTTCTGACCAATTTTACCAAACACTCATTCATTTGTAATTGGATAAAACCCGGCAACTACAGTTTACCAGACCCTTGTTGAAGGGAGGGCCCGGTATTGATGTTGGTACCAGGCCCGGACTGTTCTCTCAACGGCATTATTTACAAGTGCATTT
This sequence comes from Trididemnum clinides, assembly GCA_963675345.1. NCBI lineage: Eukaryota > Metazoa > Chordata > Ascidiacea > Aplousobranchia > Didemnidae > Trididemnum > Trididemnum clinides. The sequence continues at coordinate 26,273,758 of OY776302.1, read as the reverse complement.
TGTGTTTAATACTCTTCTTCAGGGGTTTCAAAATAGTTTGCCAAGAATCTTAGCGCAGCCATTCAAGTTGGTTGGGTAAATTCTAGATAAATCTCAATTTAGGATGAAGTACAAAAAGTTTTCTTTAAAATATACTTAAATAGATGCATACTTCTAAAAATAAAACAAAAAAAGGATGTGTTTTCAAAATTAAAGACATTTTTTAAAAGTAACCACATTATTTTCTTGGACGTAGATCTTCAAAATAAGAACGATATAGAAGACCTGACAATAGGGCTACAACTAATTGTTTACGTGCGCAACAAGTAGTGATGCACTTAATATAACCAGTGACATCCGCTACAAACAAACTAGCTGTGCCAGCGCCATCGCTAGTCAGCAAAATTTTTGACGGCGCTACCGTTGTTCGCTATACAGTTGAATGGATTCGAATCGATTTGAGTTGTAAAAAAAGATTCGACTCAATTAGAGTTGTTTACACGAGACGACTCGACGTCAGCGACTCGTGACACGACTGGACACTCGACTTTAAGCGACTTGTTTAAAGCAGTGTACATTTCACAAACATTTCCTTTCACGTCGTAACTTGTTAAAGAGCGACGTAGCACTCGTTTTGCATTGGCACTCGCGCCACTCCTGGAGATAGTTGTCTAACCACGTCTCTCTCTCCTCCGGTTTTTTCGTAAATTCTTCGCAAACGCTCTTTCAAAAAACTCGTCGTCGAAGTCGCACTTTAGTAGCTTGTAATTTTTGAGTGTATTGCACTTTTGAAACGAAGATACTGAGCGCTAGCGGCAATAACTTTTTGAAAAAACCAACCAACTTCTGCTTACGCTATTGTAATATTAAAGTAACACCCGGCACTTATACCCCTAGTTTATGGCGTCAGTAATGGTACTAAAGCCTAAGCTAATGCAACACTACCAGCGCTAGCGTCCACCATCGATTTTTTAATTCGAACTTGTATGAAACAAAGACAGGAATTCTCAAAATATTTTTGGCACATTAGTAGATAGCTGAACCTAAATATGAAACGTATCCCAAAAAAAATACAGCATAGGCAAAATTGAATTCCATAACATTGATTATCAAAAAAATGAAATGGAAAGGAACGTAAGCAATAAAACATTAGACAATATATAGTCTTCTGTGACAAAAATGGGCAAAACAATTGCTTCTTTAAAGTTGATCTCTAAAAAATAAAAATTCCTGAACTGGAAAAACCATAAATCGAGTTCGAGTTTATTAATTTGGTAATTATAAAAAGAGAATAGTAAGAAATATTTTGAAGCGATCTAGGTCTTAAGACCGGTCTCTGTCTTGAAACCGTTTTCCGTGGTCTTGGCCTTAGATGTGATCGCCTTGGTTTTAGTCTTTAGCTATGCTGTAAACTCAAATCCGATTAACTCCAATTTTTCGACCAACTCGAACTGGAACTTGAACTCAAAAAATTGGAAATAAAGAACTCGAGCACAGAATCGCAAATTTTTTGTGTACTCAAACTCAAACTTGAATAAAAATCCATCGAGTTCGCAACCCTGACGTTATGTCATTTTGTTGTCGATATTTTACCAAATCGTTTTTAATTCAGAAAACCGTGCTAACGTGCAATTAATTTTAGTTAGGAACTGCCTAAATTTGACCCTGTTAGGGTTTCATTGATAGCTTTGAAATGGCGGTGAAAACTTAAGGTAAGAAAATAATTTGATGCTGCTAGCTATTTTTTACAATGTGAATATTTAAAAATACTAATCATATTATTATATATAAGTACTAACCGGCGTCACTACGCAGGGCCCCCATCAGTAAGATCAAGATTAACAATATTGCTTCAGCTGGTCAAGCCGGCTTTACTCAAAGGATATTTGTGAAACAGTAATAAAAGATTTATGGCCAAATCTCGTTCCGAAGCAAAACTATTGTTTTTTGATAAGCAATTGACAAATGAACTTTCGTGGGAAGTTGCGCAAAACACTGCATGTCTCTAAGTTTCTCGAGCCCCTGGAAGCGCCTCATTTGCCCGGTTTTTAACATAAACGTTCTTAAACTTAACAAACTTTTATCCGTTAAATTTTGCAAGTGCTTCAATTGAAAGCATATCAAAGTCATGGAAGGGTGCCAATGTAATTGATACATATTTTCGGTATTAACTAAAAAAATATTAAACCCACTATTTACGACATTTCTGTAATCATAAAGTTATTTGTATGAGCTCACTTGCGTTTTAACCCATTTTATCCCACTGATCTCATATGAGATCACTCTTTAAAATGTCATTTGTAATTACAATAACTATATTTATGCATATTTGACCGTTCTGCTGTATTGATGAGAAGTTTTTCTTGCAATTCTACATGTGATTGACAATCCATTATGTTTGGTTATTGGTTAAATAAATAATAAATAATAATAAATAAATATAAATAAATAAATAATAAATAAAATATAAATAAATAAATAAATAATAAATGAATAATATAAATAATAAAATAAATAAATAATAAATAAATAAACAAATAAATAAATATAAATAAATATATAAATAATAAATAAATAAATAATAAAAATAATAAAATTTTTGGTTATTGCAATGTGTTTCTATCCCCAATCTATCACTTATTTTTGAATATCAGCCCCAAATGCTAAAAAATAGAATTATGGGATATAATGGGTTAATGACGTAGAATAGTCAGTTACCGAGCTTTACCGGAGGTAGAATAGTGAGGCTGTTCACCTAGCATGTAGTAAGAACGACTTTTGGGTACCTGCCTATGGTTTTCAACAAAGATTGAAAGCCTCTCATGTCTAAACACCGAAGTTGTATTTAATCAAGGGCATGCTCTCCATAAAAGACAAAAGACTCCAAAAACTTAGCTCATGTAAACATTTGTCAAAAAATTGGCTACCATTGTCGGGCAGCTCCTAAATGAGCAGGGGGGGGGGCGAAGAATCTCCAGGTTACAGAAATTAAAGGTAAAATTTCGAAATTGAAATGGTGGAAGTTTTTGTGGAAGAAATATGAAGAGTGTAAGCAGTAAAAAAAGAGAAAAGTGGATATGCACTGTCTACAGAAAGCGGGGGCAAGGAGGCAAGGAGTAAGATGACGAGGGCAAGGAGCTCGATTTGTTGATATCAAAGGTTGGAGATAAAAGCTGTGGTGGTCTAGAAATAATGATGAAATAAGAGGTGTTGGAATTTTAATAAACGAAGAACTACGCCAAAAATTTGTTGAAGTTTGATGAAAAAGAGGCAGAGTGATAGCATGGTGCTGGTTTTTAAGGAAAAGATTACAAGAGTCATATACGCGCATGCTCTTCAGGCGAGAGGATCAAATTGCGAGAAAGATCAATTTTACAATGACATGACAGGTGAGTTGGATTTGCAAGATTCTGGTGAAGTAGTCCTTGGTCTGGGGGACTTCAACGGACATGTTGAGAAACGGATTAATGATTTTGATGTTGTCAACGGTGGTATGGATTTGGCGAGAGATATGTTGAGGGGAGAAGACAGCTCGAGTTTTGTGATAAAAAGGAGTTGTGTGTGTGTGGCCATGGCCTACTAGATGAATAAGGCCGAATCAGCCACATTCTAGCAGCCATTTCTAACCGGCCGACGTTTTCTCTAAACGAGCAGCCACATCTCGCAGTGAGTGTGCGTAATACGACTAGGGCAAACTCATTTCGCACATCCACGTAATATAATTCAGTGGACACGCGCATGGAATTAACTGCAAAGTTAGAAATGAAAGCAGTTAGAGTATTCAGTTTTATCAATTTGTTTGTTGCATGTTAGAATTAGTAGCATGTAGCTTTCAATATTTATGAAATAGTTCTTAGTCAGTGCAGGTAAAAGTGCAGAATTGTCACAAACTAAGAGAAAATTTCGTTTAGGTTAAGAGCTGCTAATGTGAAGGCAGTGAAAATGAGAAGAATATTTTTATTTAACTCTTTCGCTGTCCAGCCAAATTACAGGTTGATGCTGGTACGTCCATCCCTAAATTTATATTATAATACAATTTCGGTAGAGAGGTGACTTTTAGTATCCAAGTTGCTATTATTGCTACTAGCAATACACCGTTGAACATAATAATACAATATATTTATACAATTCAAACGTTTTCGGCGCTACATTTCGCCCTCGTCAGGATCTATACACAAATATTTACAGCATTAAAACTTTCGTTGAACGAAAACACAAAAAACATAAAGTAACTTGAAATAGTTCTGACAAAAAACTGTAAAGCTTCATTCTACGCTCTTCGTAATTGTCTGGTCACTGCTAACAAAGAATTTGATAATAAAAAAAAGAAGAAAAACAATTGCCTGCTAGGAGTTAATCGGATTTAGGGTTTTGTAAATAATTGTTTCAAATGAATGGAAATTGTTTGGTTAAATGATTAAATAAATATCTTTAATTAAAACACGTTTAGTAAAATTGACGCTCCGTTTGCATAGAGTTGTTTGTTTAGCACAGGGTTGCTTCTTTTGATGACCAAGGCTTCATGGATTTTGGCTTCGTAGGATGTTTGGCATTTTCTAATTATTTTAAATTGCCCCATGTTATTCGGCTGAGTTTTGCACGAACTGCATTTTTTTATATGTTCTTTGATGGCACTTTTACTTGACCTTGAAACATTTAAGTGCTCCCCTGCTCTTATACTCAAATGTCTTGCGGACGTACCGATGTACGTGACGTTCACATCACGTGAACAGGTAAACTTATAAACGACATTTGAGTTCAAGGCCAGAGGAGTTTTGCTTTTCAAAGAGAAATATTCCTGCACTTTTGTTGTTTTGTAGACAATTGTGATTTTAATGTCAAACCGTTTTAATGTCAAAAAACAGACAGTAAAACAGAAAAAGGATTTATCAATCTTTTTATCATCCCCTACCTCGGAAAAATCTCAAAAGAATTCGGTCTACAAATTCAATCACTAATAAAGAAACGGTTTGACATTAAAATCACAATTGTCTACAAAACAACAAAAGTGCAGGAATATTTCTCTTTGAAAAGCAAAACTCCTCTGGCCTTGAACTCAAATGTCGTTTATAAGTTTACCTGTTCACGTGATGTGAACGTCACGTACATCGGTACGTCCGCAAGACATTTGAGTATAAGAGCAGGGGAGCACTTAAATGTTTCAAGGTCAAGTAAAAGTGCCATCAAAGAACATATAAAAAAATGCAGTTCGTGCAAAACTCAGCCGAATAACATGGGGCAATTTAAAATAATTAGAAAATGCCAAACATCCTACGAAGCCAAAATCCATGAAGCCTTGGTCATCAAAAGAAGCAACCCTGTGCTAAACAAACAACTCTATGCAAACGGAGCGTCAATTTTACTAAACGTGTTTTAATTAAAGATATTTATTTAATCATTTAACCAAACAATTTCCATTCATTTGAAACAATTATTTACAAAACCCTAAATCCGATTAACTCCTAGCAGGCAATTGTTTTTCTTCTTTTTTTTATTATCAAATTCTTTGTTAGCAGTGACCAGACAATTACGAAGAGCGTAGAATGAAGCTTTACAGTTTTTTGTCAGAACTATTTCAAGTTACTTTATGTTTTTTGTGTTTTCGTTCAACGAAAGTTTTAATGCTGTAAATATTTGTGTATAGATCCTGACGAGGGCGAAATGTAGCGCCGAAAACGTTTGAATTGTATAAATATATTGTATTATTATGTTCAACGGTGTATTGCTAGTAGCAACTTTATATTATAACATTGCAAAACCATAACAATTGAGTGTGATGTTTGTTTTAGAACTTTTTCAATGTTGTTTGTGTAAAGATAATCCGTGTATCATATGTAATGCACGGAACGTGTGACAGTGAACTTCTAACTGGTACGTTCTGTGCATCACATGTGATGCACAGGTTTTTGTCGTAGTAAATGTGTTTGTTTTATTTTTCAAGAACAGTATCAACTTTCTATTTGTTTTATTTTCATAAATAGATATATTAGTTCGATAACTACAGTAATTATGAACCCTAGTAATTTTTATGGTAGAAGTGATTTGTCTGCTAGAAGTTTTTATAATAGCGAGGAATCTTTGTCATCTGAGGATATTGGTATTCCTGGTAGTGAATATTTACCATCCGAAGATGAAAATGATCATCTAAGCCTGTATACATCAAGTGACATTTCATCATCAGAGACATCCAGTGACGATGCTTCTCCTATCCAGCAACACCCACCTACTCAGGGAGCGCCTCAACCTACTCCAAGGCAAGCACAGTCATGATGGAATTCAGATTTTGATAGTAGACAACCAGTGTCATTTTCAGGATCTTCAACTGGTTTACTTAGGCAAATTACCACTCAAAATTCAGCAGATATTCCCATTGCATTGTTTCGGCAATTTTTTGATGATGAAATCATTGGTCTAATGGTATCAGAAACCAACAAATATGCTGAACGATTCCTCGCATCACATCAGCTTCGGAGAAGTACAAGAATGCGACGATGGACTGACGTGACAACAACTGAAATGGAAAAATTTTTGGGAATCATCCTTGCCACAGGATTGATACAACTTCCAAAGATGGAAGATTACTGGAAAAAAGATGACTTCTACTATCATCCAATGTTTCACAAACTGAATATTACTTATAATAGGTTTGTATTGCTGCTAAAAAACTGGCACGTTGCAGACAACCAAACTGCTCCAACTGATGACAGGCTGTACAAAGTAGCGGACTTTGTACAGAAGCTTATATCAAAGTTTCAAGCTGTCTATCATCCTGGTAAAGAAGTTGCTGTAGATGAAACCACGATATCGCACCGAGGCAGACTTTTGTTTCGCCAGTATAACCCCGGGAAAGCCCATAAATACGGTATTAAGCTGTTTAAATTGTGCGAAATGACAGCATACATTTGGAATTTTTCTATTTATTGCTGCAAAGGTACTTGTGAAATTGTTGATGGATTAGACCACCCAGGGTCTCTTTTGGTTTCCCTTGCTACACCACTGTTGAATGAGGGCAGACTGATAGTTTCTGACAATTGGTACAGCAGTATACCGTTGGCTGAGTATTTGCAGCAACGCAATACCTAATATTGTGGAACCTTTCGAAAAAATAGATCTGGATTGCCATCGCAACTAAAATCAACAAAAGTAAAAAAGAATGACCCAAAAGGAGTAATAAATTCCGATGGAATCAGAGTAGTAAAATACAAAGATCAAAGAGATGTTTATATGATTTCTACTTTCCATGGAGTCGATACAGAGGAAACAGGACGAAGCAATCGACATGGAGAAGCCATCTCCAAACCAACTGTAATCATGGATTACAATCGAGTCAAAGGAGGTATTGATCTCTCAGATCAAATGATCGCCTATTATTCACCAGCACGCAAAAGTGTCAAGTGGTTTAGAAAAGTGCTTATGGAATGCATCTGCATGGCAGTTGTAAATAGCTGGGTACTTTGCAATAGATACTACAATGGAAACAATGGAAGGAAAATGCCACTTGGATCATTTGTAAAGAGAGTTGCAATGTCCTTACTCAAGATAGAGGACCAAGCCCCAGTTGCTCATATCGGAAGACAAATCAGTCACCCACACCAACTTTCTACAATTCCAAGAAGAGCTGATGGAAAAATTACTCGAAAACAATGTCATGGATGCTATGAGAAACTGAGCAGACGGAAGGAGGCTACGAAAAAAGCCAAACAAATTTCCACAGAATGTACCGTATGCAAGCACTCATTTTGCTTACCCTGTTTCAACGACAAGCATTAGTGAAAAGACTAACGCAATTCTGGTGCAACACTTACAAAGACTAATTTTATTTAGCATACTGTATGTACATGTGCGTAAAATGAGCAACAAAATGGAACAATATTGATAAACAAATGTGTAACTGAGTGAAAAAAATTGAATGATGTTTGATAAATAAATTTTCGTCGAAAAAATGAAAAAACGCTATACAATTATGGTATTCATACAGGCCTAATCAATAACTCACACGTTCGAATCAAAATAGAAGTGTTGCAGAAAAGTTTAAATAAAAAAAATATAATTTAAATTAACATCTTTTGTGCATCACATGTGATGCATGGACAGGGAAAGGGTTAAACTTAACACGAGTTTGTTCGATCTAAAATTATTCAAGTTTTCTTTGCCTGATGTAAACTGTCAAGAATTATTGATATAAGTAACTGTGCTGGTTCAAAATTAGGTTTAGTGTTGTTTAACGTTTGAACAATCAGGATAGAAGTAGTATAAAGAAATATTGAAATCAAAATCCAACATTATGAGCATATAGTATAGAATGTACATACTGTACGAGCAACAACTTGTGCTTTATCACCACATTTTATGTCACTTTTATAACAGGGTAAAAGTGCCTTTTAATTCCAAGAAAATTGGGTGAAAATTTACTTCTGAATGAGTGAAGTTAACTTCTCTAAGCAAAAATTTATTGTAAAGATGTTATTGGTAATCTGTGAGACAGACTGTGACTTGCAATCAGACTCAGTTGATGATTAGTTTAGTAAAGAAATTGCGTTTGTGTTTAGACTAAGCCTCTATAAACTTGGTAACAAAATATTTTCAGTTTATTTTGTGTAGTTATGGGAAATAAATGTGTATTGTATGGATGTAAACCTGGCTATATATCGTCTGCATCTGCTGAAGAAAAAGTTTCTTTCTGTCGCGTTTTAATATAATAGAACTTTTCGGTTCTATCTAAATCTTAAATTTCTTTTAAAATTGAGGCGACGTATGATAATGGCTCGGATAATTAGGTCTGACTGCAACTCAATAAAACTTGGAAAAGATTGGCTTCCACTAAAAACACCTTAAACTACTTTAATAATAGAATATTGTATTCACAGAAATAATACTTCACGACTTCAAGCTTCTTCGCTCAACGATCTCAGAATTAATCACTTTACTACACAATCAGGAAACCGCCAAAATTAATTTTACCAATAACTGCTTAACACTCGCCACGTCCACAGAATCCACAATAAATTATCATAAAAAACAATAGCCCTTTTTTAATCCGTCAATCAATCTCTCTCTTTCCACTACAAACTTTTCTACTACTCTACAAAAAAATCCCGTTGTGTTATATATAAATCGAAAAAACAATCCAGAAAACGCTAAAACGAAATCACGTGAAAAAAGAAAAAAAAGCATTACTATTTATGTAATCGGTTAGCGAAATTCTTCGAAGAAGCTAGAATCACTAGATCAATCTGGAATTTATTATGTCATAAACAATTGTGACGTAATAAAGGCGTACTTACAGCAAATCCAATTGCGAGGAAAAAAGATCTTTTTTTTTCAATCAGTAGCCGAGCGAACAAATGATACAGCACTATACACATACAGTAGATTCCACATAATTGAGCCGCCGGTTAATCGGGTCAGCCGTTTAATTGGGCCAAATTGTGAAGAACGAAATCCAATCAAAGATAATGCACTATGTTAAATCCGCATAATCGGGCCACCATTTCGCTTAATCGGGCCACAGCTGTAGCCAGACATACATTTGTGTAATTGCAAAACCGCCTTTGTAATGCAATAGAACTCAATATCACAAAGCCAACTTTATTATGTAACAATTGAACAATACAAACGCAATTTATTTTGTCATTTTATGCTTGTGGACATCGTAATTGTTGTGTTTTGTTGCAAATTGTGTGAAGTCCTCAGCAGAAATGCCGCAAAAAGATTTAACAATTGCTGAAAAGATTTTTGTTTTAAGAAAAATTAAAGATTTGAAAATTATAGGCGAAGATGGAAATTGTAAACCATGCACCTAATTGGCAAAGCAGCATACGGGCGTAAGGGGCATTAACAATTTATTAAAATGAATATGCCAGGAAACAATAATGAGTATACCACCCAACCAATTTAGACGAGACCATCCCTGGACGCGTTTCGTCCTTTTGGACTCATCAGCAGGGCCCATCCCATCACAAGCAAAAGTAACCCACTCATTAACGTTGTCCTTAAAAAAAATCCAGCTATGCATATGCAGAAGCACTGAGACTTCAACCGACGACATATTGCGTTGCTTAACAGGTCGGGTTGACAAATTGGTTGATTTTGGCTGCATATCCACTGGGAGATCAGTTTACACACTGATCTGAAAAAGCAGATTAAACTCTGCATATATAGCCTAGCGCCTTGTTTTGCAATGCCATCGCGCTCGCGGCGACTGCGTTGACAATTCACAAGGTGGGAGCCGGGCGACCTTTGAGGTCTCGTCTAAATTGGTTGGGTGGTATACTCATTATTGTTTCCTGGCATATTCATTTTAATAAATTGTTAATGCCCCTTACGCCCGTATGCTGCTTTGCCAATTAGGTGCAAGGTTTACAAAAATTAGAGAGCAACCTCCAAACACTAGTCATCACCAGCTAGCTGAGATAACTGGTGTACCAAAGGACAACCCTGGCACTGATACTGCAAGACTTCGGATAATCGGGTCAGCCGCTTAATCGGGCCAAATGGTGCTTGTCCCGATGTGACCTGATTAAGCGGAGTCTACTGTACTGTATATGAAAACTACGCTTACAAGGCAAATTTACTTATTCGTGACACTTTCACTTTTCCATTCGATAAACCAAATTTGTTATCAAACTGGATTATAAATTTGCAAATCGATTGAATTGAACACCAACAAAATATTCGGTAATATGCATAAAGCATTTTGAAGACAAATTTATATTTTATCGTAAAGGAAAACGAAAAAAGCTGAAGTCTCAATCTAGTTCAAACAATTCATTCTAAAACTGCTTTAGAAAACCCATCAACTTGACCAATAACAAGCACCAGCCGAAAACCCCCAAAAGACTTCAGAAAGATAAAGATTTTAAATTTATGAAAGGTGATCCATTTTAAGCTGTGATGAATTAGATTCTAGCTACTGCCAGTCAGGATTCCAAACCTATAAAACAGACAATTACATATTCTACTATGATCTTGTCTACAATGAAAACGCCTGGTTTCCTTCCATAAAAGAAGCAACCAAAATTGATTCTGAACTTCACGTTGAGTTGCAAATCTGTGGATGTCCGGTTCCTCTTCCAGCGTGGCTCTTGAAGGGTAGAAATGGAAAGATCACTGACTACTGCATGCTCCAAAATATTCCTGGCTACTTCCTAAACACAAGCCCGGAATCATCCACCTCAATCATGGATGACTTACCACAGAGACAATATTATAAGCACAAAGGCCGTCCTCCGTTTTCGGCTGAGCTAATGAGGCATGCACTATTACTTCGTTACACATCTGCCCAATGCTACAAATATTTGCTAAACCATTTTCCACCACCTTCATCTTCCACATGAAACAGGCTCAAACAAGGTGGCTTAGATTCCCTAAAAGCTCTCAAAGTTCTTCAAAGAGCTAGCAAGATTTCAGATGATATAATTGTAATAGGCAGATAAACTGTATCTACAAAAATCGAAGAAACACGGTCTCGAACAAGTTGCAGTCTGTTTTGTCTTTCGAAGCAAACTTCAGATGCATTAATTCGAAGTTTGAAAGCTCAATCAAACCTGGTGAGTGAACTCCATGCCGAGGGATTTACATTTGTGATTCCCAGAAGGTTTCAAAGTGATCCACTCGAAAAACGCTTTGCTCAATATCGGCAGATGAGTGGAGGTCGATTTCTGGTCAGTTTACGGAAAGTGGAATCTTCTGAAAAGATTTTGCTGATTCGATCTTTAATTAAAGAAGACATAAACGTTTGGGATGAAGACATCCAAATCAAAAAGTCAGTAACACAGGACTTTCTTCAACACATTGCAAATAAGGATGTTGAGCTATCGTCTGTAATTTTGAAAGAAGATAGTGAAGAGGTTGCCTACATCATTTCTGGCTACGCTACAAAAAAATTGATGAAGCGATTAAAGTGTAGCGAATGTAGGACGATCTTGACAGGAAGTCACACAGAAATGCCGTATTTTCAAATATTATTCGGTGGAGGATTGATAACACCATCGCCAAATTTGGCCAATATTTTCTGTAAAGGTTTTGCTGTTATAAATGCAGCAGAATCTATCATTCCGCAGCATCCATAAGTCCCAGCCAGATATGCTGCTAATATGTACACAGCGAACATTTAAACGAAATCAACGTTGAGTGTAACGATCATCATGTAGAACGGTGCAAAAAGTTTGCTATCAAAATCATGGCAAATGTTTTTTACAATAATAAATAAAAAGCTTCGTTTGACCCAGCCAGAAATGAAATGTTAGCTGCATTTAAGAAACGACAACAATATAAAATCACTTGATATTGTGTCCATTGCATTGTGAGTAATTGTGACTGAGACTTCACAATTTTTTTTTATCAATATAGCTGTAATTTTGCTCTATTATGCTTATATTTTACTGATACGAGTGTTGACGCAAGTTTTTTAACATTATTGTAGATGCTTTTGCTGTCGCGCTGTGAAATACAGGGTGGGCCGTAAATAACGCACCAAAGATTTAAAATAAATTGTGATGTGAAATAATGTAAATATCTTTTCTTTGGGTATCTGTTAAATTTAATTTCAATATCAGTTACTATAACTGTTAAATTTAATTTCAATCAAAGTTTTTTAGTTATGATTTGCCTTTTAAAAAAAATTTATATCATTTTTAGGGTATGCACTTAACAATTAAAGAACGAGTTGAATTAGTGTTAATGTCTGGTGCCGATGGCGCCACTAATCGATCTGTTGCTAAGAAGTTTAATCGGATTTATCCTGACCGTGAGCCCATCTCTCACACGACAATAGGGCGTTTGATATTGAAATTTCGTGAAACAGGTAGTGTCCTAGACAAACCAAAAAGTGGTTATTCAAGAGTGTCTGACGAAACCCGAAGACGCGTCATCGAAAAAGTTGAGAGCAGTCCAATGAAATCAATCCGAATGAAATCAATGTACGTGTTTCTCTGTTCATTTGTTAAGTTTTGTTTTAATAAAAACGTTTGTTATTATTATCTGAATTGTTTTATATGCTTTGGTGCGTTATTTATTGCCCAAAACGTTTGTTATTATTATCTGAATTGTTTTATATGCTTTGGTGCGTTATTTATGGCCCACCCTGTATATTAGCATGTGAGTCAAAATATTTGGCATTACTTCTCACTTGAATATTACTTTAAACAAGATTTTGATTACTTTCAATACAGCAGTTCTTTTGTACTCTAAAAAGTGCAGCGTTTTAATTCAAGTTGACAGAACTGAATACCGTACCCTAATTGGTTTCATTTCTAACTTTGCAGTTAATTCCATGCGCGTGTCCATTGAATTATATTACGTGGATGTGCGAAATGAGTTTGCCCTAGACGCATTACGCACACTCTCAGTGCGATGTGGTTGCTCGTTTAGAGAAAACGTCGGCCGGTTAGAAATGGCTGCTAGAATGTGGCTGATTCGGCCTTATTCTTCTAGTAGGCCATGGTGTGGCAAACACATGGTGTAAAAAGAAGGAGCAGAGAAAAATAATATGTAGTGTGGGTGAAAATGAAATTGAGATTGATTTTGTATTGATTGGTAAAAACAATTGAAACTATTTGAAAGACATGAAAGCCAACCCCTGGGAGTTGCAACATTGGCCAGTGGTAACAGACATAGACAAAAGAAACTTGAAAAAGTAGTTAAGAACAAATAAACCGTTAGAAGAAGGGTTTGGAAGTTGTAGGAAAACAATAAAAAAGCAAGTTTTCAAGAAAGAGTCAAGGAATTGGTTATTGTTGATGTGGCCAATCTATGGAATACTTCTAAACATGGCATGTTACAAGCCTGTGATGAAGTGTGCGGAAAAAAGTAAGGTAAGAGGAAGCTTGGAGGTACTTGGTTGTGGTGGAAAGGAGAGATGAAGAAAGCAATACAACAAAAGAAAGTGGCATATAAAAAGATGTGAGAATATCAATCGGAGGAAAACAAGGCTTAATATAAATACAGCTAAATATTAGAATATCAAAAATCGACCAAATAAAGTAGTTGCTAACTCTATGAGGAATGAACTTGAGAAAATATAACAAAATTGAACAAAAAATAAAAATAAAAATTTTACACTGGTGAAATTCATGAAAAAGATTAGATAGATAATGAATGAGCTAGATGCGTGAAAAAAAAAAGACAGAAAATTAGGTTTCAGTGAAACCGACAGAAAAAAGAAAATGGAAAAATCACATGGAGGAAATCGTGAGTAAAGAGAATGATTGGTAACACATGACATAAGCTAGAGTGGTAGAGAGAGATTCATTAAAAATGTTACCCCCAAAGAAATGGAGGTAGCAATAAAAGCAAAAAAACCAGGAAAGGAAGCTGGACTGACTGAAGTATGTGCGGAAATCACACCTGCTGGTAGCAAAGTGGGGATTAGTGTCGTGATAGAACTGTGTCAACACGTGCTGGATGGGAAAGGAATGCTGGATGAGCGGATACAAGTGTGCTGGTACCAATTTTCAAGGGAAAGGGAGATGTTAGAATTTGCAATACTTACAGAGAAGTAAAGCTGTTATAATATGCTATAATGATCGTTGAAAGAGTGCTGGAAAGAAGGACTTGAAATTTAGTGAATATTGATTCAATGCAGTTTGGTTGTATGCCTGGCACAGGAACTGCAGACGTATTGTTTGTAGTGCGAAGAATGCAAGAGAAATATATGGATGAGAAGAAAAAGTTGCAAATGTGTTTTGTGGATGTTGAAAAGCCATTTGATAGAGTTGCAAGAAAGATGATGGAGTGGTCGATGAGAAAGAAAGGTCCACCAGAAGTAATTGTAAGAGCGGTGATGAGCCTTCATCATGGAGCAAAAATGAAAGTTCGAGTGGGTTCTGAGTTATTTAAAGAATTTTTGGTACAAGTTGGTGTACATCAAGGATCTGTGTTGTCAACACTGCTTTTTGCAATAACAATGGATGTCATCACGGAAAATGCAAGAGAATAAGTGAAGAATGAAATTTGGTATGCAGATGACTTGGTTTTAATAAGTGAAAGTATAAAGAATTTGAACGAGAAGTTTTTGAAATGGAAAGAGGCGTTTGAAAGCAAGGGGTAGAGGGACAACTTCAAGAAGACCAATTAAATGGTAGCTAAGTGGTTGGAAACGTGAGATATTCAAGAGTAAAGTTGATCTATGTGCCAAGTGCGGTAAGAGGGTAATGGCAAATGCGGTGATGTGCACAAAGTGTAGTAACTGGGTGCATGATAGATGCGTGAAAATAAAGAGAGTGACAACTACTTTGGCAAAAGATTTTGTTTGTAAGCAATGTGTCAAGACAATAAAAAAAACAGGTGAAGAAATATTATTTTTTGATCAGGTTGACTTTGTGAAGAGTTTTTTGTTAGTTGGAGAACAGTTTGTTTGCCAGTGATGGAAGTAAAGCATCGGTAACAGCAAGAACGAGAATTGGATGGATAAAATTTAGAGAATATGGTGAGTTGCTTTATGAAAGACAGTTTTCGTTAAAAATGAAAGAAAAAGGTTATATCAGAGTTGTGTAAGATTGGCAATGCTTTATGGGAGCTAGACATGGTGTCTGAGGGAGAATGAGAAGGCAATTCTGAAAAGAAGTGAAAAAGCAATGATGAGAGCAATGTGTGGAATTGAGCTGATTGAGAAAAGAAGGAGCAAACGACTTATGAGTTTGCTGGATTTAAAAGATACTTTGGATTGATTGGTCAGGGCTGGTGGAGTATGATGGTATGGGCATGTTTTGAGAAGAAATAATGTCCAAGTGTTGAGAAGAGCGTTGAATTTTGAAGCGACGGGAAGAGGAGACCATGGGCGACCAAATATGACATGGGAAATACAAGTGGAAGAACATATTGATCAAAATGGACTGAAAAAGGAAGATGTCGTTGACAGAGCGAAGTGGTGCGATGGTTTTGACGAACTTTCAAGAAACATGAAGTGAACCCAAGAACCTTTGTTGAGGGAAACAAAACCGGATTTTAAAAAATGGATCTCCCACTTTTTCGCCAGCGCTTCTGGCTGGGCGCATGTTGCCTGGTCCTAGCATAAACGCAGCCTGGCAAAGAGCAAACTAACCCGAAATTAAACTCTCGCGATTAAGTTATTACAAAGCAACGCTTCCATCAGTAATGTGGAGTTTGAGAATATCAGTTCAGCCAGCTTCACTGAACTGATATTTGTGAGAATAATAATGAAAAGTTGATAGGTTGCTAACTTTGCCGTTACAATCGCCGTTACAACTTCAAAAGCACCGTTTTTTTGAAAGAAATCAATTAAGCCTTAAAAACATTAGAGGGGGTTGCGCATAGCTGCCATTTCTTTTTAAAAGTTTTTGGAATACTTGGCTACATCTTGCTTGCCTTTTTTAGTTGGAAAGAATCAAACTTGCACGCAATTAAAACAGTCAACGATTTCAAAAAGTTTTATTTGTTTATTTTATGAAGTGCATGAAAGTGAAATTTCAAAGCCATGGGTGGGAGAGGCGCCAAAGTATGTGACATGTGTATTTTCAGGAATAGCCTATTTAATATTAGGACCAATATTTATGACTTTTTCATAGCTAAATGCCTATTTGTTCGAGCTGAAACCTTTGCACCAATTAACAAACGCCTCAGTGTGGTGGTGTGGTCCCCGACCCTGTTTGAGTTAGGAGGGAATGGCTGTTGGCCTTTCCGAGGGTCCCAGCTACACCAGTCACTCATCTAATGCAAAACATTTTTTCGCCGGGCTGCCCTCTGAATGACCGCAGAAGGGCAGCACGCATCTTTCTTCTCTTCTCCTCCTGTCTCTCTTTTGTCCATCTTCTTATTCTGCTTCTTTTTCTGCTAAGCAGCAACGTTCATTCTAACCCTGGCCCCATATCTTTCTCTGTTCAGTGTGCGCTGGAAATGTGACATGCAAGGGAAGGTTGGTGCGATACTGCACCTGCTCCAAATGGAGAAGAAGGAGAGTAGTAAGCATTTATGGTGCTCACTACTCTCCTTCTCGAGATTCAAAACTCTAGGCAGATCTCACTTCTGGAGCTATCTTCATTCCTGAGTCCCTGCCTTTTCTGGAGGTCCCACACCTACTAAGAGTGTGTCTTCCTTTTTGTGCTTCTCCTGCTTGTATATCTCCGATATTCACCCTGATGCATCTGGCCCCCTCTGCCAATGCGGTGCTCCCGCCTCACCCTTGTCTTCAAAGGTCCTACTTTCCTTCTGCCCACTTCATTTTTTCTCCTTCTACACCTTTCCCACCTCTCATATTTCTGGCCTGCTGTGTCTTCCTCTTCTGACTCGCTCAGGATTCTTTAATGGAATGCTGGGGGTCTTCGAGTTAGATCAGCACTGAACTACTACATTTTATATTGTCTCATTGTGTGGGTCTTATCTGTATTCAGGAACCTAACCTTAATTTATCTTCCTCTTTCTGCATCCCTGGATACTCTGCTCTGTGATCTAATTGCATTGACCCCCAGTCTGGCATTCTTAATTCTCCTGATACAAATAAGATTCACAGGAACCGTGTGCTAGCAGTGGCATCATCATTTTTCCTAGGCAGAGCTTATCCTTTCTGAACTTTCTACTTCCTGTCTCTCTCTTTGCTTGACCCCTACTCTGATTATATAGGGTTCCACATCTCCACCATGCTTTCTTTCCTAAAGAATAATGTCTATGCTCCTCCTACTCGCTCTTCTTTGATGATAGCAGAACTGAGTCCTTTTCTCCCTCCATTTTTTCCTCCTCCTGAAATTTTTCCATTTTGAGGGACTTCATCAGCCATTACCCCCTTTGGGTCTCTAAAGGTAGTTCGGACCCCCCATAGGAAGGAAGTATTCAATTGGGTCATCTCTTCTGGCCTTCTTTCTCTCAATGAACCTGACACGCCAACTTTTCTTCATCGATCTTCTGGCAGTCACTTCTCTCCAACATTTTTTTGACTCCCTCCTCTTTTGCTCGTGGGAGGTGCTTTGGGACTTGGGCTCTGATTACCTACCAATTCTACAATCTGTCCCTTTTTCTCCGGCCTTTTGCCTTAACGAACGTCCATCTTCCTTCAATTTTTAGAAAGCTCGTTGAATGACTTTGCCTTTTTACTTCGACTCTCACTGCGCTTCTGCGGAAGAAATACTTGTCTCTTTCTCTTTCCTCTGCAGCTGTTCTCTTTACTTCTCTGGCACTGAACATGGCTAAATTTTCCATTTCTTTTGGGTGTGTCTAGCGCCAACCTCTAGTTTGGTGGTCTGCCGAAGTGGAAGAAGCGGTGAGCGAAAGACGTAAGGCTTTTGCTGCTGCTCATACAAGTGATGAAGATCATCAGGCTTACATCCGTCTGCCATCGCCGACATGCCTCATCGGATCTTTTGTAGAAAGCCCCCACCAAAAAAAACCCCGCCACTGCTCAAAAGAAAAAAATAGTAATTATCCAGTTGAAGTTTTTGTTCATTGATGGGATAGGATTAGTCTGCATCACTTAAAACGTGGCGAACGCGCAATTACTTAAAACGTGGCGAACGCGCAATTACTTAAAACGTGGCGAGCGCAATCTGCAGTACCGGTACTTTAAGCGTGGCAGGAGTGTTTTTCTCAAATCTCACATTTTTGCATTAATGGCAGCGGCTTTCTACAAAAGATCCGCCTCATCAAATTAAATTTTTTTGAATAAGACAAACGGAAGATGATCTATGAAGGGCTGAAATTGATTTTGTTAATCTGTTTAATTAAGTTTGACTAATTAGATAAGTGATGTCAATGCGTGTTGCTGCAAATATTTTGATTTTTTGATGTGCCGGTATCTTGTTGTAATATTCGGTAGTGAGCTAGACTTTGAACCACTACCGGTAGCGTACGCCTAAGCTCATCTACTGCCCTTGCAAGTTGCACGTTTTTTTGTGTAGAATGAATTTGATCTGTTGGATGAAGCAATCATCTGATTTTCTGTATTGTGCCCGATTGTATTTCTGTTAGTAAATAACTCTTCATGTAGGCTTAAAAATCAGTCTTGCCCTGTCAACTGTTGCATTAGTTAATAGATAAAATTTTTAACAATGACCCTGGAATATGAGGTAAAGCTATGAGATTTGAAATTTTTACAGGCTTAAAATTCTTAATCGCCGTCATTCGTGTAAGTAACGCAACAAGATTTCTTGCTGTGACACAAATTCTAAATTCAATAATTTTCACAATCCATTCTGAAAAAATGCAAATCGAAGCAAATAGCAAAGGTACCCCAGAGTTAATTATAACAGAACTTTGTACAAGTAAAAAAAAAAACACCGTCATTCTGCCAGAAAAAAAATCCGCTTTTACTCTCAGGCAAACTCCCGATAAAAATTGAGCGACAACAAACAGAAGAAAAGAGTTCCCTCGTTCGCACACTTCTAAGCTATTACTGAAGCTTTGCAAAATTGGTTTTCGGAACGCTGCAAGTAAAAAATTGCTAACGTATTGCAAAGTTTCATGGTGGGACCGCCACAAACCGCTCATCACAATAACTGCAAATTCGTGTGATAATAAATAACCATGCGAGTGTATATAGTCTGATGAACGGTTTATGGCGGTCCCACCATGAAACTTTGCAATAAGTTAGGAATTTTTTACTTGCGGTGTTCCAAAGATTACTTTTGCAAAGCCTCAGTAATAGGTTAGATATGTGACCACACATTTAACTTGTAAATTTTGTTTTTGCAACCTTCTCTCCTCTTGTATTCACTAAATTGGACTTGATAGATGTAAGATTTACATGCGATAATTGAATTTGGCTGGCATAATCCAATCTTTTGTCTCTGAATCACTTTTAAATCGTTTTTTGGTAATTTCTAATATTTCTACTGATTTTGGTGAGAAGAGAAGATTAGAGAAAGTTAGAAACTGCTTCTCGACGAGAAAATAAAGCTTAAACTGTATTTAATTCAAAATTTTGTTTAAGGATGTTATCCCAAAAGACAGCTTTGTTAAAGATAATGCCTGTCAGTGAAAATTTGAACCCATAATCATTGCATTTCAAGGCAGGTGCACTATGCTACACCATGGCATCAGTGCCAGAATGCTAGCAAATATAGCTATTTAACCCTCATAAGGTTATTGGGGTCCAGTAGTTTTAAATAGTCATAGTAGGTATAGTAAGCATAGTAGAGGCATAGTAGGCATAGTACAGGTATAGTAGGCATAATACAGGCATAGTACAAACATAGTAGAGGCATAGTAGGGGCATAGTATTGGCATAGTAGGCATAATACAGGTATAGTAGGCATAGTACAGGAATAGTAGGCATAGTACAAGCATGGTGATGATAACTTGAGCTTTTAATGTGAAATCTCATTGCACCCCCTCAATGCTTAAATCTAAACTTAAAATTAATTTTTTTGAAAGGAAAGAGGTAAGGCTTCTTTATATTGGTGCAACTGGTTTTCGGTGGCACACCTCCCCTGCTATCTTTGTATCGGTACTATGTCTACTATGCTTGTACTATGCCTGTCCTGTACTATCCCCACTATGCGTACTATGCTTGTACTATGCCTATTTATAACCACCCATTGGGGTCAAAACTGACCTCAAGACAAGTTAATATGTAGTAACTCTTGGTTGTTCAAGTTGTGCCCTCTTGAATTCTTCAACTGTTCAGTCAGACTGTATTTGTACAAATGAGAATGATGTTCCCATCAAATCGCTAATTTTTTCATTTTATATGATGCTTTCAAAAAATATAACAAAAACATTAATTGGGGTCAAAATTGACCCCAATATGTAATATTATGTTATGTCTTATACTGTATTCATCAGTTGTTACATTTCATGTTTTTTTGATAACTGCCTAATTATTAATTTTGAAAACTTTTATTAAAGTTGACCTAATCTTTTCCCAGCGATTTTTTTAGGTCTTAGAAAAAACAATGGCTGAGAGAAATAGAAATGTGTTTTCTAGGATTATCATTGTTTACCTATCAGAATTTTTGTTGCAGGTGTTGTTCCTTGTAGGAACTAGTTTCTTTTTTCTGTTTTATACATGTGAGTTGAAGTCCTTGTTCATTCAAAATTTCATTGCAAGCTTGTTCTTGTTGTGTTCAAAAACTGTTTAAGTTTTCTGGTATAAAGACTTGTTTTCTTATACTTAGCAGAATTGGCGTGGTCTATTGATTCAGTTTAGTGCTTATTGCATTTACCCTCTAAGTAACCAACTTTTTTTACCCAGTGGGATTCTTTGAATCACATGCAGTTTAGATTCATGTAACAACATGTTTGTGAATGAAAATACTTAAAATATCAACTTATAAAGTTCTAATCCTATCATAAATCACACTTATGTTCAAATTTCTCACAAATTTCCTAAACTGCTGAAGGTTATTTTAGGAGAAAAATTGGCCTATGTTATTTTTTGTGTTTAAATATTGACACTGTACTAAAATTATGCAAAAAGAACGGTTTTGATATTCTAATAGCTTCTTTGATTGATATTTGAACAAATGAACCATTCAACATTGCTTAAAATCATGATTAAAGCAACTTTAAGCATGGGGCCAAATGTGACCCCAACCAACTTTAACGTTACAAAACGTAATCAACGTATGAGGGTTAAACGCACATGAATGGTGACGGCAAAATAGCCTTCAATGGTAAAATGTGATTGACAGCAAAATAGTTATTTCCTTTTACCTTTGGAATCTGTTTTGCTGTTAAACATTTTTAATTGGTCAATTTTGATTTGTATTTAAAACATAACTTTTAGTCTTTTGTGATTTGTGAATTTTTATGATGTATTAAACATGTGATTTGATCCCTTTTCTCTCCTTACATTCCCATTCTCTTATGTACCGGTACCAATAATGCCAGTTTATTTTTGTTTTCACTTAATGAGGTAGCTCCAATTAGATGGCCTGATAGTCTTTTTTGTGTTCTGTTATTTATTTGTGTGCTGCATTAAAGAAATAGATTTGTTTAACTGAACTGATTGGAAAACGGCTATTTTGTCATCATTGTTTATGTGTAATTAATTAATAATATTTGCTACCGATAGTTATAAATGGGCATAGTAGGCATAATACAGGCATAGTGATGATAACTAGAGCTTTTAATGTGAAATCTCATTGCACCCCCTAAATGCTTAAATCTAAACTCATAAAATTAATTTTTTTGAAAGGAAAGTGGTAAGGCTTCTTTATATTGGTGTGACTGGTTTTCAGTCGCACACCTCCCCTACTATCTTTGTACTGGTACTGCTGTAATATGCCTACTATGCCTATCTATAACCACCATATTTGCTACAATTCTGTTGATGTTGTCATGTAGTGGTTAATGCAGCTGCCTTTAGATGTGACCGTTACGGCTTCAAATCTTTGCTGGCAGGGTACTTAGGCAAAGACAGCGGACATTGAAGTGGGGTCCAGGATGCAAATGTACAGGAAGTGTACACTGGGGGAAGGGCACATTATAATACAATTCTTTTTAATTTGTCATAGAAATTGACCAATTAGGAACTACCAAAAGTGGCATGTTTAATACATTGTTAAAATTGACCAATAAAAAATGTCTGTCAACAAAGTCTGACGACAAAATAGCTTTCAAGGGTGAATCCACTAACAGCAAAATAACCACTGCCAACTGAATAGGCTATTGACAACTTAGCTTTAATGTGTGTTTCAGATGCATGATAATTTAATTTCTTGTGCTGATAATGAAGTACGATGTCTGTTGAATAGTGTATTATATGGAAAGCATGCAACTCCATTTATTAATTTGTTGATGTTGGCATTAGCAGATGCAGGATGCCCTGTTAAACCTGATATTCATATAGCAATTGAAGATTGTAGTGACAACTGTGGCATTATTGGTGCATTTGACTCTTACAATAATCAAATCGTTCTTTGTAAAAATCAGTTAAATGCGCTGAAAGGAAAGTCAAGCAAAATTTCCAGCATACAAGAAACATTAAGCCATGAGTTAATACATGCATATGACCACTGTCGAGCTAATGTTGATTTCTATGATAACAAAGCACATTTAATGTGTAGTGAAATTCGTGCAGCTTCTCTCAGTGGTCAGTGCATGTTTAGTGAAAATGTAATTGCTTCAACATTAAATGGATTCAAGGCTTACCATCAAACATGTGTTAAAAAAGCTGCCCTATCGTCTTTCCAAGCTCTTCATCCAAGTTGTGATAAAAGAAGAGCATTGAATTTATTAGAAAAACTGTTTCCATCTTGTTACAATGACTATGCTCCTTTTGATCGAATTCCATTTTCAAAAAAACAAGCAGAAATGTCATTTCAATTTTATAAACGAAGGAGATGCAAAATGTAAAAACATGCAAGATAGAGCAAAAGAGATTAATTATTAATCTGCTATTGTTTATTTTGTTTTCACATGTTTCAAAGATTTACAAACAATATACCAGTACATAAAGTAGGTAAGCTAGATAAGAATTACAGAAGTGGGATACAAACTTTTTGCTCAGCATAAATCTGGGTATGACCAGGCCAACTATTTTGGTTGCGGTATTTTATCATGTCAGTCCTGTTTAGGGTTCCCACTCCCAAAAAGCACTAAATTAAACTATTTTATGTCATGTATGTGGCAATAAAGTATATAAAATTTTCTGAATGTGTGTCTTCTTATCAGACAGTGAAACTGAAGAGCTGATTATAAGAAATGATGGCATTAAGTTGCATAATCATGGTTTGGTTTCTTTATTGTTGTCCCACAAGCTTTATGCTATATCACATGAAGAATAGCAAGCAATGCTAAGCGTATCATTTTCAATAAATTCTTGACAGTTGCTATTTTGCTGTTAATAGCATTTTACTCTTGGAAGCTATTTGCCCTCAAACATTGGTGATTGGTTAATTTTAATGACAAATTAAACATGTGACTTTTGGTACTTTCAGTTTAGTCAGTTTCTATGACGAATTAAAAAAATTTGTGCAAACATGCTTAGGACAAAAAAAATAAAACCTGACCAAAAATGTGCAAGGCTGAACAAAAAATACAGATGCGAAAACATGTACTGTTTATAGCCATTTTAAGTCTATAAAGTAGTTGTAATGTAAATTAGGTTCAGCCTCTGGGCTAAAATGCTTTCTGGCTGACTCTTTGGCTTGAGACACTCTACAGCTTTCTGCAGTGTCAAATTCTTTTTACACATAAATTTTCGGTCAACTGGTATAAGCAAGTTTGATGATAGTGAGGACTGCAAAAATTCACCTTGGCTTTTGGAGAGCCAAATTGTAAAAGTTGTGAACTTCCAACAGTTAAAACTGAATGTTAGAAAGCTTGATACACTCACATTTTGTGTTATAGCTACTAACTAATGCGAAAAAGTAAATACAGTTTTTGTTAAGCAACGTTTATTACATCTATTTGGTAATGTATCACACTTAAACCTATTGTGTAACTTATTGTCAAGTAATAATAAAATATTTCTAAATTAGAAATAAAAAGTGAAAAACAGGCCTGGCACCCCCAGAGGAACCATGGGGCAATGCTTCCTCCTAAATTGCTTCTTGTGCCTTTAATGAAAATTGTGCAACCATAAATCAAAATAGTGCTTGTGTCTATTTAGAACTAAAATTGTGCCGCCTCAACTGAAATGGAGCCTGCCACTCACACGAACTTAAACAAAAATCAGCAGCAAACTTGGGAAAACCTTGTTTATAATCAACCTAAATTTTCTGCCCAGAGAACTCTGACCCTGGTCATGGAAAACGTTTTTTAAAACGAAGTTTTCATGCCCCAGTAGGTACATAAGTATAAATTTCTTTCTTGAAGGAATAATTGTGGCCTAACCTGTTGCTGTTTAATAACCTAAGAACTTGAAGGTTTGTACATCCATTGTGCATGAGTGATTGTCACCTAGCGACCCTGCTACATTTTTAGCAAGCATTAATTTGTTACAACAAATAAGCTTAATTATTAACTTTTTGTGGACATGTGTGAAATGACACTCCAATATGATTTTCATACTTTTCTAAGGGGCTGTTCATTGTGCGTTATGATTAGGGCAAGTTTTTATTGACCTAAAAACTAAAAGAATTTGACTTTATTGGCCTAGCAAAATTTTGACTGAATAAATCAATGTTTCTTGAGTTCTGTGAAGATATTTCAAAAATCGTTTTTCCTATCTTTGTCATTTTTCAATCTCTGTAACAAATATGAAAACTAATAAAATTCATAACTAGTGATTAACTAGCTACCAGGTGCCTTTGATTATATAAATGGAATGACCCATGAGTAAGCTGACATTCAGTGAAATAAACATCAACAAAGCTTGCCACTTAGCTGTTAAATATCATAGGTCTGTTTTAAGAATTGCCACAACCACCCTAAAACCTAAGTTTGATGAATATGTCCAAGAAATTACATTATTGCACTGTTTACATGAGAATAAGAATAAACACTAAGTGTCATTTTGTTATATTTTTGCCTCATTATCTCGATTGATGCTGTGACATCATAATAATCAATGGTTCTTTTGCGCTCATTCTACCTGTCTGTCAAATTTAAAAGAATTTCATCTTGCACCTTGAAAAGATTGCTTAATCCTGGTGTAAACTGAGTTAAGCCTAAAAAACAGTGGCCTACATATCAAAAGAGTACAGAACGCACTTCTGTCCACCAATAGACCAAAACTATGTGCCTACTACTAATGAAATGCCAGTATTGCAAAGTAGCTTACTAGCAAAACTGCTTGATGATAGTTGTGGCTGAAACAGAAAATTCACAGATGTTAATATTCTGTTTCAGCCGCAACTATCGTCAAGCAGTTTTGCTGGCAAGTTGCATGATATTAGCTTGGCTGCCTGACACTGTTCCCTCTAAGAAAATTTTGCACTGAGCAAATATTTTTTTAGTGAGCTAAATGAACTAATGAAATCCTAATGAACAACAAATTTTGTAAATTATTGAAATAAATTTAAAGTTTTATCAAAATAGAAACAATGTAATAAAAACATTTAATTGAAATTGCTTCTTCTTGCTTTTGTGCTTTTCCAGTGTTTGTACGCTTTGTCCAGGTTTATTGCTGAATTGTGATAGGTAGCTGATTCATCTTCACTGTCATCCTCTGTTGTTTCTGACGTTGTAGTCAAGACAGATTTGACCATCATCAGTTGGTCCAGATGATATGGCTCTACCCAGCATCTGTTTTTGGTTTTAATTCTGTTCATTATGCTGAAGCCTCTTTCACAGTCAGCGCTAAAAGCTTGAAAAGAAGAACATATTTGATGGAGGCAAAGGATAGTGAAAAACTTTTCATGCCTAAAGCAGATTCCAGCCAAATTACTTAAGCTTACGATGCCACCTGCTTTAAACGTTTCTTTTGCCAAAAACTTGAAATCATCATAAGCATTTAGATTATCTCTTTCATTTCCAGGGCCCAGGGCCATAGCAGTGAAAGAAGTAGCTGAACTGCTTTAAGAGTTAATGCGACTCGTTTAAGCCAAAATTGAAATTGGCTGGTTTTATGCAACTGTAGTCAAATATACACCAATTACGCAGTCTGTTGTCTTCTGGAAATCGGTCTTTCAAATGAGTGTAGAGTCTTTCAATAAACCTGACTACTGGAGCATGCAAGATATGTCCATAGTTTTGTCCATAGTTAATGCTGATCTATTATTCAAATTTTGAACAGTTACACTCCAGTGTTTCTGTTCACCCAAGTACTACGCCTGGGGCTTGGCAATTTTGCTGCCAGCAACTGCTTGTGCTTCCATAGGAGTGGTATCGCTCTTTTGAAATGTCCTTAATAAATCTGAAAGTTCTGTTAGGATAGCATTTAGGACAAACAATGCAGCTTTAATTTGCATTGATTCCAGTTTGGCAACACCAAAAACTGCCACCGGATCACGTGCTCCTTGTTCTTTGCAATAATCAAGAAATACATCATGGTTTCGTACTAGTGCTTGTATAGCAAAATGACGAGACAGCCACCTCACATCATGTATGGCTTTGAAAGAGATTAGGTTGTGACCAGATGCCTGAGCAATAGCCTGCAATCCTTGCTTTTTAACTGATGATCTTCTAAACATAGTATAGACGGTTCTTACTAATGTTTCAATATCTTGCATAAGGGATACTTTTGGCCATGCATCGTCGATTTCCAGGTCTTCTTGGTGAGCTACGTTGTGCTGTTCAATTACATGTGGTACAAAATTCTTCAATAATTTTGCGAGAACATTTCATTTACCAAGCATGACAGCAGCGCCATCACTTGTAAGCATAACCATTTTTTGAATATCAATATTATTAGTAGTTAAAATTTCTTGATTTCTTCTAGAATAGAATGACTGTCACAGCGAGCTAGGGGTATAATCCCTGCAAACACTGTCTTAGTCATTAAGTGGCAATTTTCTGCAGTACAGGACTTTATGTACAATATCAGCATTTTGTTTGATGAAATATCATTGCTTTCATCAATAATTAGGGTATGACATGTTGCTTGTCTTATGCTTTGCATGACTTCTTCCCTGGCGACAAAGTTGATGCTTTTCAAAAATTCAAAGCTGTAATTTTTGCTCTGCCATGAGCATGGTAATTTAGTGTATTTTGACATATGATCATTTATCACTTGGCCGGACAATATTGATAAATTCACCTTAACACTAAGCAGAACACTATCTACGAAAGTCTTTACTTCTCTTGACGGAGTTTCCAAAGCTTTGCTCTCTTCTGCAGTTGGCATTGCAGTGAAATAGCTCGAGCTACTACCTCTTGCTTCAAGATTTCGCTTCTGAGTCAATGTACTTAGTGCTTCACTGTGATGTTTATGATTCAAGTGGCATTTTAGGTAGTCCACCTTCCATTCACTCCATGGTTTGCCTTTTCCAAAATCACTATCAGGTGCAGCTTCATTACAAACTTTGCAGATTATCACATTCCTTGACACGGAATAATCATAGATTTTGGATAGTTTAGCAGTTTGTTTTTTTTACCTTGTGTATACCGGTAGCATCATCGCGAATTATTATCTCACACTCCACTGCTGTATTAAACCATTCCATTCTGAATTGCGTTTTTTTTTCTTTTATGTTTGTTTCCTTCAATAGACATTTACTTGCACGTCAGATAAAAAGCTTTATTATATTGCCTGTGGTTAAAAAAAATTATTCTTAGTCGCCTGCAAAATATGAGAGCACTTACAAATCATTTTCAAGCTAAAAATTTGTTGAAGAGTAATCATTACGAATCACTTAAACAGTTTTTCAGACCGCATTTTAAATCACAGTCTACTTAGTGTCACCTGCAGTATAAATAGACTGACTATCTTAACACAAAACGACTAATAGTAGCTGAGACTTGACCATCTTCTCTTTAATTTTAAACTCCTACTTTCTTAAGATAAGTTATTATAACGGAGCTTTTTTCCTTGGTGAATATTGTTATGATATTACAATAAATGCCATTAAATTACTTAGTGAGGCTGCCCGTGCTCTGTATACATATTTTACTTTTTGTGTTAGTGCTAATAACAACTACCTTAAAGCCTGAGTTACTTTGTCATACGTAAATGCAGTTTTATGATAAATAGTCACTAGTCACAACAATTGCAAGAGCATTGTTGCAACAAAATCCTCAATCGTAAATGTCATATTGCTACTACATAGCAATTCAAGCTACAAGTCGACTGCACTCCTAATCAACTATCTAGGTTACGACTGAGAACCGAGTTGCGAAGGAGCAAACAGATTAACCTAATTCAATTCACATTAGAGGCAGAGCAATCCAGATCACAGTAATTTAGAATATCAGAAGTGGGCTTTTCTGGATTTAATGCAACACAGATAAACAATAATTCAGGTCACGATAATTTAAAGAATGTACAAATTACACTCTCTGTTTGATCGATATATCCCAAAGAAATGTTAATGATCGTTTACTTTTAAATTTGTTATATTTTCAGTGTGCTAAGGAGAGATTTCACTGCGCAAATGGTATGATGATTGCGCACCTTAAGAGGGAACACTGCTGCCTAATTGGTCGCTAAAACTTATTTACTTTTAGCATAAACACTACGGACTTGAGAACTTTTTGCACCAAAACTTTCCAACCTTGAAAAAAGTCACTTTACTGATGGGAGATTTCTCCACAATTTCCAGTTAAAAATACTAATAGTTGACTTAGAATAGCAAAGGAAATCGAAAACAAGCAATAATTGCGGTTTGCTTGAAGAATGAAAGAGGTACTTTTTGTAATCAGCTCTTCAGTTGGCTTTTAAAACAATACTTACCAGTCAGTTTACTCAGTCAATTTAATTTAGTAGCATGAATGCCCAAAAATATCGTTCAAACGACTTAAAGATTCCTGGCCCAGACCTTTATGTGATAGAGTCCTGACCAGAGCTGGTCCAGGGCTAAAATTGCCTTGGTTAATACCTAGTAAATAGCTGTAGTAAAATGTTTTGTCACGGTGCCTACGTATTTGCAACCAATTAAGCGACTAGCATGCTAAATAAATTGGTATGAATCTAGTATT
Organism: Trididemnum clinides; assembly: GCA_963675345.1. Lineage (NCBI taxonomy): Eukaryota > Metazoa > Chordata > Ascidiacea > Aplousobranchia > Didemnidae > Trididemnum > Trididemnum clinides. Next base: position 26,244,370 of record OY776302.1, on the reverse strand, counting down.
TTTGTTACTATATGCAATTAATGCATGTTCATTTTTGACTGTAAATCAAGTTAAAGAATACTTATAATTATATATAGTTGTGTAACAATTTTTTGTGGGTAAATTAATGTTTTTTGCAGTGGTTTGTAATCAGGTATTTGTTGTGCGTAATGCTTATTACTTGCTGTTTGTAGATTAGTATACAGCGGGAACAGATGTATAGCCTCAAGTCTGTAATAAAAACAAAATTTAGATGATGAATGCTGTCCAAGGGCCACAAAATAGACCATCTATTATAGGTACGTTTGGTTATAGCTTTGACTTTGCTTCAAAAAGTATAATTGTAGTTACCAAGTTCAACTGAAAAGCAATAGTTTATTTATTGGTCTCACGAAAATCATTAAAGTACAGAACAACCATTCGTATGGGCTTGTGAGAAGTTGGAGGTTGGCTCCATCTGCAGTCATCAAGTGCAGTGCAGCAGAGCAGACTGACATCATATGCTATTCGGTTCCAAATACAAGTTGACAAAAAGGGGCTGTTTTCTAAAATTCTTTGATGATGACGCAGCAGCATAAAATAGTATTTTTTCATTCTGTGACACCTACTGTTCACGCTTACTTCAGACTTACCAGCACCATCTAGATTACTGATCTACGCTAATTCAATGCTTTTACAGATGAAAAAGAAAATCCAATTGCCATCTCAAAACCACCTTTGCCAACCAAACTGGTACTGACGATAGCTTGTGACCAAGGTGCCATTCGTGCTGTTAGGTTTAATGGTGGGTTTTTTGCATTAGTTTTTACAAGCTCTGAATTTATGCACTAAAAACAAACCAACTTAATTTTCCCTATTTTGCTTGTGTCCAATGTAAAAATTTATTTTTTGCTGGTATTAAAATATGCCATTTGTTGGTTTGATACGAAAGTAGGTCGCTTGCGGTAGATAATATCCTAAAAACCACCAACAAAGTTCGGGGTAGCAGGATTTATCTGTATTCTTGTAACGGTGTCATCAATTAGCACTGTAGCACATTCATAGTGGGGTAAACGACAGCCTGTCTGGTCCCTTCTGTCGGTTTCATCACTACTTGCATCAGCTAAAGCCTACTGATGCATTTCATTGAAAAATGATTATCACAAAGTTACATTCTTGCTCATCACCACACAATTTGGTGATGGTGTAATATGGAGTAGTATAAGATTAGGTTAATCTAAAAAATATCCGTGTTTAAGTGCACTACATAACAATTTTAAAGAGACTTTAGTCTACTGCATTTGAGTTAAGTTGCTTACTGTAAAGTGTCCTAATGTCTGAAGCTTTTTGGAGAATCTACTTTACCAATAGTTCTTTTTTTAGTAATCAACCCACATGTTCTTTGTTGTGACACCTTTTGTTATTTCATAAATACAGTTGATGGAAATTACTGTCTTACTTGTGGTAGCGACAAATCGATCAAGTTGTGGAATGCACCTAAGAATATGCTGATTAAGAAGTACACTGGACACGGTTATGATGTACTCGATGTTGCTGGTTCAAGCGACAACTGCCAGTTAGCTTCGTGTGGCTCCGATAAAACGGTCATTTACTGGGATGTTGGTACGGGACAGGTAATCTGGACAATCTTATAGTTCTCATGCAGCATAAAATGGTAAAGCTTTTCAACTTGCGAATATTTGTCACATATTATTGAGTGATTAGACCAGTGGTTCTCAACCGGGAGGATATCGCCCCCCAGTGGGTGAATGTTCAACTGAGGGGGGGCGATAAACAAGGCTACAAATTTTACCAAAAATTAGTTGACAAATATCAATTGCACAAAACATGTTCCGATAGTGCTGCAAGCACTACAGTTCTCAGTAGCCGAGAACTGCGTAGTCAGTGCCACCTATGCAGTACTCTGTGCACACATGTGCACGTGTATATGGCTGGGTTTGTATGTTCTGCCACCGTCGATGACAAGAGATGTTGTTTGTTGTCTTCCATCCTCCTCTCTTTTGTCTGCTTAACTCCTATTACCTCAGTTCTCTGCGTTTTTGATGTTCACTGATCAAGTTATTACATATACATTAAGTACGTTTTGGACATCAAGAAGACATTATTTGCTGCTGAATTGATGCAGTTTTATATCGTTTTATACATTTTGAAAAAAACAGATTGAGTACTGTAACATAACATCTAGCGGTAAGCCTGAAGTAGCTGATTAGTTGTGTTTTTGCAGTTGCCTCAGTAAGGGTGTTGTTAGAAACAACAATTGCTTTGTTCATTAATTAGTTAATTATATTATTACGCGCCTGCTTGTAGATTAATCCAGCAGGGTAATAACGTGATCTGATAACTTTGTTTCACTATCTCGCGCCTGTTTGTAGATTAATTCAGCGTGGAAATCACTCTATTTGATTACCTTGTTTTTCTTTTCTGATGGAGAGGAAAGAGTAAATGTTTGTTAGATAGGTGGGGTTATTCGTATAAATAAGTTTGTTGCCTTGAATGAGGTAAAATAGAAAATGTTGCTCAAAAATGATCACCAACATCATACTGTACCATACAGCAGTTACAGGCTGTTCGACTGATGTGCTGAGCATGCTAAGTAATTTCATTTCTTTGTGCATTTCACTTCATTAACAGAGCCATTTAGTTAGACCTTTGCAGTGATTTAAGACCCTGCTTATCAGTGCTGCTCGCTACTTTTTAATGGCTAAAGGGAGTGGACTTAACTCTTTCGCTCCCGCGAAAATAGCGAAAAAAATGTCCGTAAGGTGGCAGTGCGAAAAACTGTCATAATCAATCATAATTATGTACCTCAAGTTTGTTTGTAAATCATTACTCAGCTGTTTACTTCTACATTAAGTGTTATATATCCTTGAAATCTACATTTCTTGAGGATTTCAAATAGAAAAAAAACATTTTTTTGAATGTGCAAATTTTATGCAAATTAACCCCCCCAACTGGGGGGGTTGTCTTCAAAATTAAAGAGGTACCCTCACCTCAAAGATCACTACAGATTTTATTTTCTACCAATTTTTTTAGAAATGGTCGCAAGATGATGCTAAGGAAATAAGCTTTCAAGGTACATCACTCAAAACTTACCTAAAAGCCTAGGTTTTCTACAATTTGCTATTTTCTGAGGCAAATGACTTTTTTTTTGACCGGTACCGACCGGTACCAAATTTTGGTAGTTAAATTTAGTACCTAAAATATGATCAGTCATTATCTGCTAGAGGTTAGCCTAAACCATGTAACATTATGTATTTTTGAACAGGGAATTTCTTCAAGATTTAGAAAATATTAAGTTTAAATAGAATATGCTGTCACTGACAATGAAACAGCAGCTTTTTTACATTCTTTCCATTTCTTGAGAAACAAGGGGGATACAGCAAACTTTGATTTAGAGAAGCCAAACTTTTGCTAGCTTTTAAACGTGTATTTCGCTTCTTGTCTCCTTGGAAATTTGATACAAAATGACGACTTTAGTGGTGAAATGTTTGCAATTTATTTTATGTTTTTAAAGAGTGTAGTTTTTCTAAAAACTATAATTTAGTGAAGGTAAGTCAAAAAATTTTGGGGGGTTTGAACTGACATGATGTACTGTACTCATTTTTGATCAGTAAATATCATATACCACTTAGTCTAAACTATTTAAAGTTATATATTGCTGGAAAGCAAATTTCCTAAGCTTTCAAATGTAACCGGTATTTAGCAACATATCATATATTTTACGCACTAAATTTACTTTTATCTACTTACCATTCAAATTTGTGTGGGGGTTTTGAGACCCCTAAAAAATTTAGAAATTTAAAGAAGTAAAATTTATTATCGCTTAAAATTTTGTCAAATGATGCCCCAAGAGAGTAGTTTTCAGACTGTGTTAATGATAAAGGGTTTGGTTTTGTGGTAAAGATGTAATCTCAATTTGATTTTAGTGTAGTTGACACGTGCTGAGAATTTGTCAGATTTTGTCGTCTGCAACTGGGTTGTTGGTCATTTTAACCCTTTTTGGGTATAAAAATCCAAGAATTGGGGCACAAATTATACATCTTCCGATGCGTGAGAAAATAAGCGTGATTTTTTGAAAATTTTATGAAAATCGGATGAAAAATAAAGTCACAAATCGATTTTTTAGTAAACTAACTTTGTAACTCAATTTAAAAAAATTTGAGGTAAACACTGAAAACACGAGATCATCAATCGATGATCGCGGGAGCGAAAGAGTTAAAAGAGTTGACCGGCGCGAAAGAGTTGACCGGCGCGATGGTGCAGTGGTTAGAGCGTCCACATTGTAGTCGGTAGACCTGGGGTTCATTCCCTAAGTCGAGTCATACCAAAAGACTTTAAAAAATGGTATTCACAGCTTCCCTGCTTGGCGCTCAGCATAAAAAAGGGATAGTGTGGAGAACAAGCCGGCAAGCTTGCTTGTTGTGTCCTTGGGCAAGGCACTTAACGGGACGCCTCCACCTTTATGTGGCAGACAGGTGGCCCCACCCGTACTTCACCGGATTATAATTGTGAAGTTGCTAACCCAGCATGTCAGACAACTCTTGGGTACCCACCAGTGGCAGTCCACCTTGTTGGTGGTGGGGCTACCAGTCACTCAAGACTGGTTCGAAATGGGCTGCCATCTTCCCCTAGCCTAATACCAATTAGGTTGACGGTATGAACCTGAATTACCGTTCATGCCGTACCTCCATCCCAAGGAAGAGGAGGGGTAAACACACACACACACACACAAAGAGTTAAAAAGGATCTACCCGTTTTCTTGCAGGTGTGATTTCGTGCTTTCTCATTTGCATAACAGTTCATTACTTATAGCAAGTCGTTCAACGCTGTGTAAAAGTTATCAAACATTTTCTGTCTCAGATTAGTGTATTTTGTAATGATTACACATAATTCATAACTATTAACCTATTAGTTTATTTTGTGGTTAAATGGATTTTGTACATTTAAGTTAAAATTTAGTATTGCAATCTGATGTTTTTGAAGTAGTACTACTTACTGTGATAAGTGTCGTTGTGATATTATAAAGTTCTTTTCCCCTCATTATGGCAAGCAAAAAGAAATGTAGTCAGTATAGAGAGGAGTACTTGGCTTTTGGCTTCGTAGAAAGCTCGCATGATCAGAAACAGCCAATGTGTCTTATTTGGAACAACTCGTTTTCCAATGAAACTATGAAACCATCGAGGCTTGCAGAGCATTTGAAAAGAAAACATTTCGATAAAGTAGACAGAACTAGAGCTTATTTTGAAGAAGAACTTCGACCAACGTAATACTATGTCAGCTTATTTGAAAAAAAGCTCACAGATAAATGAAAGTGGCTTGACTGCATCTTATGAGATAACGCAAATACATGTAATAGCAAAAAGTGGGAGCGCACATACAGTTCCTGAAAATGTTATTCAGCCTTCTTTTGAAATTTTCATGAGAAGTATGTTACCGCAGGATTCAGTGAATGTTTTAAAAGCATTGCCGTTGAGCAGTGACTCAATCCGAAGAAGAATCGACGAAATGTCATCAGATGTAGAAAGCCAACTAGTTGAAAAATTAAAAACCGGTAAATTCTCAATTCAAGTTGACCATCAACAGTAAGTGACAATAGAGCTATTTTTACGGCGTATGTTTGTTTAAAAGATGATAGCTGCAAACTTTGTGAAGAGATGTTGTTTGCAAAATTGTTAGAAACTGATACGACTGGATTATCCATTTTTGAAGCTACAAAATCTTTGTTTGACGGGAATCAAATACCATTTGGAAACCTGGTATCCTGCGCAACGGATGGTGCTCCATCCATGCTTGGTAAGCAGAATGGCTTTATTGCTCGTATGAAGGAATTATGTCCTTCAATTCTTGCAGTTCATTGTGTAGTTAAATCGACATCATTTAGTAGCAAAAAAATTGGTTCTGACCTTCACGAATCATTGAGAGTAGTTATTCAGACTAAATAAAATAAAGTTGCACAGTAAATACGATAGACTTTTTCGAAAGTTTTGCATTGATACTGAACAAGAGCACGTAAGACTTATTTTCCACAGAGAAGTCCGTTAGCTTTCGAAAGGAAACTGTGTGGCAAGATTTGTGAAGTTATTTGATACAATTGTTAATTTTTTAGAAAATTTAAACGAAAACAATTTTGCAAAAAAAATTAAACTCCACAAGTGCGACATTTTCTTCTTAGCGTGGATTTTTCGTAAGTTTAATGAAGTGTCACTTCACCTTCAAGGTAAATTATGTACACTGATGGGTTGTAAACGTGTTCTGAAAGCCTTTGCTGAAAAATTACATTGGTTTCGAATAATTATACAAAAGAAATATTTAAAGACTTGCCCGAGTTAACAGAAGTAAGTGAGCAGCTCTCAGAACCAACCAGAAAAAAATATGAAGAATATTTAACGAAATTGAGAGAAAATTTCAATAGCCGATTCTCAGATTTATTTTCATTTGAAGTTTAGCCGTGGATGATGGATCCCTTTGGTTGTGGCATAGAAAGTGTCGATGAAAATTTGCAAGAGGAACTCATGATGAATGTAATTACAAATTTGAAAGAGGTGGAATAACTGAGATATGGCTATCAAATACAGCAAAACAGCTATATCCAAAAATGTGGTCTGAAATGGTTAAAATACTGCTATACTTACCAACCTCTTATTTGATTGAATGTGGCTTCAGTGCAGTCAAAATTTTGATCAAGGAAAGAAATAAAATAGGTATCTACATTCGAGGAGACATCAGAGTAAAACTTACAAATTTCAAGTCAAATGTTGAAGGTTTAGTGGCAAAGCATCAACCACGGGGGCTCATTAAAACAACGTGAGCAAACAATTTTAATTTAGCTATTTATCATTACTACAATAAATATCGGCGATTATTTTTAAAAAATGGAAAAAGGGGGCGATATGATAAAAAAGGTTGAGAAACCCTGGATTAGACATTACTGAAACTTATCGCAAGTTTAATGTTGTTTGTGTGTGGGTTTCAAAAATAATGGCGAGTATAAACAGCGGAAAGGACGCTTTTTCAAGATATTTTGTGGAGGTATTTTTGAAGAGTTGATTTGTGGTACAGAATTTGAAAATTGCAGAAAGGAGAGTATTCATTCTCGAAGCTTTTCGTCTGACACTTTTCAAGAGAATCCGTCAGAAATGAGTGAAAGTTTATTATTTGCCCAGTTTATCTTCACTTGCCATGGCTGGGCAATGTTTCGATGAGGTACGAAATGCAAATTAAAACAGCCGTCCAACGCTGTTACTTTGCAGTTGAACCATGCATTGTGTACACCACCAGACAACTTCTGCCTGTAGCCAAAAAGGATGTACTACCCGCTTTTCATCAAAGCAACATTGTTTATCAATTTCTGTGCCACTGCGATAGTCGGTACGTGGGTCGTACGTCTCAAAGGCTACAACAGAGGATTAAGCAGCACGTGCCGAAAACCATACTCCAGAAGCATATTTCTCAGGACCGAAGCACATTGGCCCGCTCTTGCAAGCCAATCAGAAGCTTTAAAACTGAAACTTCCTTTTCTGCCATAGGACATCTTTTACAAAACCCTACATGCGCACACGAATATAATGACAACAAATTTTCTATTCTTGCCCGTGGCCGTACTTCTTTTCACCTTTCCACCCTTGAAGCCACGTACATTATAACATCCAAACCAAATTTATGCAAACAAAAGGAATTCGTTTATAGTCTAAAAATCGCACATTAGTTTCCGCTCCTTCTATTGGTCGCTTCTTTTTACCAATCACGATAGAGCCTTTTTTCCCTTTTTTTCTTTTTCGTCGACTGTGTCTCTATATAAGTGACTCACTTCACCTTTTCACTCATTTCTGACGGATTCTCTTGAAAAGTGTCAGACGAAAAGCTTCGAGGAGGTATTTTTGGTAAAAAAAATACTCTTATTTTTCTTTACATTACTGTGTACCATTTGGTTATGACTCGTGTTTTGAGAAGCTCAAGCAAACTTTATGCTCCTTCCGCAATAATGTCGAGGTTTTAATGCAGATCATTCGACGGTACCGAGGCCATGCTGGGCGTGTGAACTGCGTCGAGTTCAACGAGGAGTCGACGTTGATAATCTCTGGGTCTGTTGACTCGTCAGTAAGAGCTTGGGATTGTCGTTCGCGTAAATCAGCGCCTGTTCAAATCATGGACGAAGCAAAAGATAGTATCAGCTCAGTGCAGGTAAACAATGGTGTATTGTAAAGACCTTTTTGGTGCTACTCTTGGCCGTATTTGTAATTAATCACCGTTTTTTCTCCCAAATATTTAAAATCCTTTTTAAAGGCATTGCGGCGTTATGCCTTGAGATGGGTTATATTTTGAACAACTTTTGATTCCATTAAACCAAAACAAGTGGTGACGAGAGCCGGACAGCTCTTTGCCTTTGGTTAGCATGAGGAGAAAGAACGATGTGAAGAGTCTGTGCCAACGCAGAATGAAAAGAAAACTCAAGTGGGTCGGGTGAAAAAACAAAGCCGCGGTATTTTCATGCTACCTATTCCAAATGCTTGGTCGATTTTCAAACTTTGTTATTCAGGTAACAGACCACGAAATTCTTTCCAGTTCGATCGACGGCAGAGTACGCCGTTATGACTTGAGAGTCGGCTCTTTGTTTACTGACTACATTGGCGCTGCCGTGACTTGTGCGAAGTTTACGAAAGATGGTCAATGTATCTTGAACTCCTCGCACGACAACACACTTCGACTTATGGATATAAGCACGGGAGAAATGCTAGGTCTGTTTTTGCAGAAGTTTGTAATGACCTAAAAAAGGTGATATTTAGCCGATTGTCGAAATGCCATGAAAAGGTGATCGCCGAAACGTCACAGAGTTACGTATTTGAAACACAAAGTGATAATTGAAGATCATAGGGGCTTTTCATTAATTTCGCCGTTGCTCATTAGCGTTTGCGTGCTCAATTTTATGTCCTTAATACCGGATGATTTGTAAACTGAGAAGTGCTGATTCTGCGGCTACACTCTGGCTTTCGAACCAAAATTTTGTTGGACCAACGCAATACCTTTAATATCGGATGCTCTCTGGCGAAATCCAATATTGCTTTTATGGAATTTCGAATTCTGGCCCTTTCATTCCAAAATTGAAAACGATTACCACTCATCTTGGCTACTCTACAGTTCTTAATTTGGATTTATTGTTTTGCTGATCAAGCGTAGCCACTCAATGCTGTGACTAACCAACATTGTATGTGAGCATCAAGTTTCATTGATTATGGCCGCTGTTGAAATTACTTAATCTGTGTTTTCTAGTTAATTTTTACTTTGTTAATTCTTACTGCTGGAATCCTATAGACAGATACATGAATACACGTTGGTGTTTACGCAAGGGAATGAGGGAATATCAAGAATTTTTAAGTTAGAACCTTGTTGCAATTAAAAGCATATCATCCTCTGATATTGCTGAGTGGCCGTCCGCCCTCAATTCCCATAAAATCCTGAATTTTACTGCCGAAACAATTATCTTTTAGGGAAAAACAAAATTCTCCTTTTCATTTGCTCCTTGTTTGCAGGCGAATACGTCGGACATAAGAATGGCAAATACATGATTGAGTGTGGCCTAAGTAAGAAAGATGATCACGTTCTTAGTGGCTCAGAAGACGGAAGCATTTTTATTTGGGATCTGATTGACGCCAATGTTAAGGAAAAGGTTACTGTACGAAAAAACAAAGTCATTCATTCCATTTCACATCATCCGAACGATGATGTGTTACTAGCAGCTTGTGAAGACAAAGTGTATCTATTCGCAGACGAGTTATATGAAATTCCAGAGTGATACGGGAGTTGTAGAATACGCCTTCCGCAGTTGGGCGTCCTAAAAATAGTCGGTCAATGAGAAAGTGAAGATGTGTTACCCTTTGATCTCTGTGATGCTCCAGCACTTATTCTGGATGTAGAAGCTTCAATATGGGCGTGATATGACCTCTTTTGCTGCTTTGAATTCTGTAAAGATTAAGCTTCTCTACTCGTAACTTGAAACGAATCTTGGTTATATGTTCTCTAATGGTTTCAACGCAATTAAACCGTGGTTATTCATAAATCTTGATTTGCATGTTTTATATAGAAAAGGTTTTACGTTTATAAAACTTAGCCCATATATGCCGAAAGTTGCAAATTCTGAAATTATTTTTTGCTACATCTTGTGAGTTGATGCTATTTAAGCCCAATCAATACATTAACCACACACTGTTTGGTTTTCGCTTCGCCGTTTTAAAAATACCAGCCGTCCTTTGTATAGGACGCTAGGCAAATCACCTAGCTTTTATTGCTTAAATTTCGTTTTTAGCTTGCCGTGCTTTTCTTTCTTCGCAAGCGATTTAACTGTCTAACAATATTTTTGCATTTGTTTTTATATTTATTGAAAGAAAAGTAATCTTATTCTCCAGCTTTTGTGGCGCAAGTGTGGTGCCTAGCAGCATCTTGCTGAATGTGATACTGTTAGAAACACTGGTCATGATGACCAGTGTCACATTGGTCCCATCTTGTCGGTGGTTTTGCGTGGCAGTATGCGCAGCGAGCCTGGTTGCCCGCGGAACAATCCAGTGCTTATAGATGGTCAAAGCGTATGTCGTGCAAGTCTTTTGAAGTGCAAGTCTTTTGGCCTCGCATGCATTGATGAGATGGAATTCTTTACTGAGTCCAGTGGCGTTGCTTGGGCTTCTGCCGGGTACAATGGCACTGTGGCCCTGACGACAAAGTGAGCCAGAAAACATCGCTCTATACCGGAAATTTTGAGTTGTAGATCACTAAATCTTGAAGTTAACGCTTTGGTGGCATATTTTAGGCTGCAAAGAGCATGACAAAACTGACTAAAACCATAAAAGCAACAATGGAATTCAAGTTTGATGAATAAGAGAATTAAGGAAAGGATATAAAAACGAGAGAGTATTAAAAATCAATACGGAATTTTTTCATACTAAAATATAATGCAAGCATAACATTACTGTAGATAAACTCAAAACATTACTCTGGCATTGATATAAGAAAAATGTGAGCAATAAAAGTAATCTTTTCAGACCATACTTTCATTCGTAACTTCATAGAGAAATTTTTTGCTTTGCTGCTGCAAATTTATCTAGTATTTTCTCAAAATTTATGCTGTCAATAGCAGGAGATGATCAGCATCAAAGTAATTCTACTTAAGTAGACTGTTAGGTAACGAGCTACTTCAGTAGTTACAGTATTTTCTACTTTTTTTAGAAAGTAACGCTACTCGAATAGTTATAACGTTTGCTACCGGCGCGATGGTGGAGTGGTAAGAGCGTCCACTTCGCAGTCTGTAAACCTGTGATTCATTTCCCAAGTCGAGTCATACCAAAAGACTAAAAAATGGTATTCACACCTTGGCGCTCAGTACATAAGGGATAAGTGTGGAGAACAAGCTTGCTTGTGTCCTTGGGCAAGACACTTAACGGAATGCCTCCGTCTTTATGTGGCGGACAGATGGTGGGGCCAAGCAGTCTACCCGTCGTTGTGGCTCAGTCTGACGAAAGACCTGCAAACGGAGCACGAGCTTATACGCGTGAATGAATAACTTTTGCTGTAGATAGTCCACTAACAAAGTTAATTTGGATGCAGTGTGCTCGCATGAAAAGCAGCTTTAAAATCAAATTTTTATTTTCTGCTAATCTTCGATTAAAGTAGGTCATTTTTGGTTCGAACTTGAAAAACCAACTTCTAGATCAACTATTGTTAAATGGTAACTAGTCAAATGACTAAAAAAGCTGTTAGCGCTAGAAATTGATTCAAATATTCTAATTGTTTAATTTTTCAACAGTTGTTTAATGGTACAACATTTCTCCATATTTTTGAATAAAACTTTAGAGGACCAACTAATTGCTTTTTTTACGCAATGAGTGAAAGCTCAAAATGTTAAAATGAAGCGAGAAAAGAAAGTCGCGATTTATAGCCGGCAGGACTTAAAAATACGTTTCACTAGAGTCCAAAACTTGAGCTGCTAGTGGACTAGTGCATAGACGAATTTATTTTGGTATATTGCAAAGCAGGTTGTTTGTTTTTTGGTAAGAGTTGCTTCGAGGATAGCAAAACAGGCGATCTAGCTGTAGGAAATACAGAATTGACTGTCGTTGTTGGCGCGCCACAGTCATGATTCTCAAGTAGATGCTATGCAATTGCCCCGTCATAGTCGGAGGAAAGGAGTTGCCTTGCGTTTTTGTTTAGCTTCCTCTCTTTGGTTCTTGCCGCAGTTTTAATTTGCACCTGGAATTTAGAAGTGTTATCAATGTATGGAAGCTTTAGATGATCTGGGTATTTTGGGGGATCTTTCTTGAGGGCACTAAAAGCCATGGCCTTGGCCATACCTGAACAATTTTGGCTGGGCATCAAATTTTGCTAAAAATGGTTTCAATGTTGTACAGCTTTTGTGGGTATGGGTTTGGAGCAGACAGACAAAGCCTTGTGCGCTATGGTTTCAATAAGGTGGGTCTTCAGTTTTTGAAGGCCTAATAAATCCCAACGTATCTATTGTCGAGCAAGGATTGAGTTTGACATACGAACGTGAAAATTTCTTGGTCAGTTTCCTCTGCCACAAGGTTTAGAAAGGAAAGTTTGCCATCAGCTTCTTTTCAAGAGTGAATGTCAAACAAGATGCACGTTAATGAGTTTGATACCGTAAGAGAAATGATACTGAAGAATTTGTTGAAGATGGCAAAAATACAAAACAGGTTTGCTGGTTCCTAGGAACTAGTTTTTCACTTAGTAATGAACAAATAAATATATTGGCAAGTGGAAAATCCATTGCAACACTATCAATCTATTTGCTGTTTGTGCATTGTATTGTTGGAAGCTAAATTCAACTGACTCAACTTCTTTACTGAATGCTAAGTTGCGATTAGCATTCGGTGAAGAGTGGCGCAGAAATAGTAGGCAGAACTACATCACTTTTGAACAGAGTATCAGCACAGATCTGAATAGCTTGTGCTAGTGAGATATTTGTAAATACGCTAGAGACATTAAAGGAACAGAGGAAAGTGGGATCTGGAGCTAAGAGAAGTTGCAGCATGGTTTTAGCAAAAGTGGAAGAATCTTTAATACAATGGCTAAAGATTTAGAATTAGTCGAAGAAGGCCTGTTAGCCATCTGGCCACTTCAAGAAAGGCAGAACTGATTACTCTGACCATAACTTCCAATGAGATCCAGACAACAACATTTAAGTTTTCACTCATTGCCTCAAAATAGTGCTATGAATTCGACTGCTTCGAGAAAATGAAAAAAACTATGTTGACTTTAAAGTAATGCCCTTGAGATTTAACGCACTGTGCCATGCCTCCATGCGCTCCAAGAAAGATTTTTTGGTATCGCTCGCAGCTTCTTTGTCACGGCCATTTTGATGGCATCGACGTCAGGAAAATGTGTTCCTTGTATGACTTTTTTGAGGTTAGAGAACAGGAAAAAATTACTAAGAGCCAGGTCTGGTGAGTATGAAGGTTGCTCCAGCACAGCAATGTTGTTTTTAGCAAAGAATTCCCAAATGCTAAACACAATCTGGGCCGGAGCATTGTGGTGAAGCAGCCATGATTTGTTTTCGTTCAATTTTTGCCTCTTCTCTGACCAAATCAAACCAAACTTGGAAGGTGACCAAACCAAACTCAAACTTGGAAGGACGTCCCTGTAATTGTGCTGGTTGATGATCTGGCTCTGTGACAAGAATTCTGCCTTCACAATGCCCCTCACATCAAAAAAAGTAATCTACGTCACCTTGATTTTTTTGCTTGGGCATCTTGGTGTTTTTCAGCCTCGGTGACGACGGATTTTCCACTGAAGTCTCTGGCACTTGGTCTCCAGATCGAACCTAAACATCCATCACGCATCACCTGCGATTACTTTCACCAGCAAGTTCGGTTGTTTCGAGTTGTTCCAGGATGTTGAGTCACACCTACATACGTCACTTTTTCTACTTCTCATTTAGAAACCTGGGAATCATTTTTGCACAGATCTTCCTTATTTCCAGATTTTTCGTAATGATTGTTCACATCCTCTTGCGGTTCATGTTCAACTCATTTGCTCTCATTCTAACTGTTTGGCGGAGATCTACATGCACCTTCTACCTAACAAGCTTGACATTTTCGTTAGTCCTGCTTATGGAAGGATTACTGCTCTTGCATTTTACTCATCTTCTCTTCCATTTTTTAACCTCGAGGGCCATTTGAAAATCTGAGCTTTCGACATTGTGTCATTCCCATGCTCACTCTAATGTAATCTGAGGGTTTCTGTAGGAGTTTTTCCAAGTCGAAAGAGAAATTTCAAGTTGGTTCATTGTTCGGTGGTCATTGTGTTGCAGCAAAATTTCGGGCCTAAATTTCTCACAAAGATCAACACTATACCTATCCTGCTGCTTTTGCCATGGGAGCAGCCAGATGGGCAACGGAAGAATCCCCTCTCAAAAGTTTTGTTTAGGACAATTTTTCTAATGCCCTCAGCAACAATTATCGTGTAAGCTCAACCTCAGCAATTATCTTAGAAATTTGCTTAATATTATTGATTCTTACCAAAATTCTGTGAGGTCTCTAAAATAATTTAAAAAGGTCGTCACAGAAAAGTGATTCTAGATAAAAAAATTTTGCTCCGATGCTCTCAGAAATTGTTAGATTGCCACATCATTTGGTTTTATTCCTTTTCGCAAGATATTAAACATTATTAGATCTAAGTTTTTTGTTGGAAAGCAAAAGAACATTGATCCTATACAATTGCTTACGTTTTAGATATTAACATTAGACAATCAAAAAATATAAACCGGTAGACCTTCACGAAAACATAGTAGCTACTAAAATAATTAACCTAATTTTACAAAGTTTCTTAAAAAGAAATCGTGGTAGATTAAGGTTGCCATACGTCCGGAATTCAGGTGATCTGTCCGCAATTTGCTCAATTGTCCGAAATTTTTGTGATTGAACAACAGAAAAGGTGGTTAACAAGAGATTTTCAATGCCGCCAGCGGCACAAATGCTAGCGATACAGTGGATGACCTTTTTTTTGGAGAACATCTTTATTTTGGGAAACACAACACGAGCTCCAACATTTCCAATCGTTAGCATCGTATCAAAAGTAACAAATTTCAAACTTGCCAGCAAAGAGTAACAACTTTTTTACCAAACGTTACAGCCCTGCTGTCAATACTTAAATGAGTGAACGGTTGTGTCCGGAATTTTGCCTCATCGGATATGGTAGCCCTGTCGTAGATTCTTCTAGAAATGTGTCGCCAGAAGCGAACCTTTTTTTGTGATGACTCATTATGCTTACACCATACACGTAAACCTTTGACGTGGTCGGTAATGTAAATTAAGCAACTAATTTGCTGAGAAATTCGCACCTTCAAAAACACCTTCTCGAATCTTGTGTGGTGCTTGGATGCTTAAGTAAGAACCACTGGTTTAAAAAAGAACAGGAAAAACCTTGTCAAAATACGAAACTTCTTTCTACTTTTACTCTTTAAGCAGTTTAATTCACGACTACTTTTTACTTTTCCTCAAGTAACCATTATTTCACTGAACATCTTCAAGTCATTCAAGTCTGTATCGTTGGCCAACTGCTTTCTATGGAAATGCATCTGTGTTACTGCATCAGCACTAACCAATTCCTTAACTCTTTCTTGAAAACTTGCTTTTTTATTGTTTTCCTACAACTTCCAAACTCTCCTTCTAACGGTTTATTCGTTCTTAACTGCTTTTTTCAAGTTTCTTTTGTCTATGTCTGTCACCACTAGCGGATGTTGCAACTTCCAGGGGTTGGCTTTCATGTCTTTTAAATTGTTTCTGTTTTTTTACCAACCAATACAAAATCAATCTCAATTTCATTTTCACCCACACTGTACATGATTTTTCTCTGCTTCTTCTTTTTAGACCATGTGTTTGTCACACACATTTCTCCTTTTCATCGCAAAACTCGAGTAGTCTTCTTTCCTCAACATATCTTTCGTCAAATCCAAACCCACGATAGACACCCTCAAAACCATCAATCCGTCTCCCAACATGTCCGTTGAAGTCCACTAGACCAAGAACCACTTCACCAAGGTTTTGCAAATCTCACTCACCTGCCGTGCCATTATAAAATTGATCTTTCTCGCACTTTGATCTTCTCACACGCGGAGCATATGCTCATATGACTCTAATAATTTCCTCCTCAAAAACCAGCATTACTGCCATCGCTCTGCCTCTTTTTCTTCGAACTTCAGTCTTTTCGCACAGTTCTTCTTTCACTAAAATTCCAACACCTCCTATTTCATCATTATTTCTAGACCAACACAGCTTATATTTCCTACCTTTGATATCAACAAATCGAGCTCCTCGCTCTCTCCTTCTTACTTTTCGTAGACAGTACATATCCACTGTTACGTGAACTGACAAAGAGCATCATAGAAAGGAGAAAATCCTAAATTATGAGCAAGCGAATAAGGCCAGTTTACAATTAATTTATAACTGATATAGATCTAAACGCCTAATTGACATTCGTGTGTATATGTGGCCGTACTGTTATGAGTCATTTTAGTGAGTCCGCAGTTCTAATGGAAAACAACTTAACACCACAGAAGGGGGTTGATATCACTTTTAGTTTATTTATTATGACCAAGATCGAATTGTGCCTGAAAAACAAGTCATGGATGCTGCTTTCTCCTATGACTACTACCGGTTCGTACTCAGAAAACAAATTATTCATGCCACTTTCTCCGATTCGGAGAAATTACCCCAAGATCATTATAAATAACGGCCCCGAATTCTACTGTGGCAGATTAAAGAAAGCATTGGTTACAAATCCATGCTGCAGTACACATCAGCTTTAATAAAGCATTAAGTATGGTGCGTTTACTGAATGCTGGTCTGCAAGAATTTGTAGATATAGAAATAGTAATATGATTCTTTGTATTTGTAGAAGTAAGATAACCCAAATTTAACACCATAATCACTATCTCGCGCTTCCCTCTAATTGTTTTTATGGCCCATGAAACGTGCGTTATATTTCAAATCTTTGATAAATAAATGAATTGCTTGATTATTGTTCGGCCATCGATTACCGGGAGACGAGAAAGTGAAGTTGAAATTCGTATCCGGACTTATTCAGATAGCATCACTTCGGTTCATCAAGGCGCTGGAAGGATCGAAGATTACATCCACTTTCCTCTTTCTTAACTGCTCACACATTTCCGTACCTCTTTCACCATCCCAACTTGCAAATCTTACATCAAATTTTTGTAACCAGAGATTCTTCGCACCCCCTGCCCATTTAAGAGCTGCCAGAAACTGGGTGCCAATTTTTTGACAAATGTTTGCATGAGGTATATTTTTGGAGCCTTTTGTCTTTTACAGGGAGCTTGCCCTTGCTTAACTCCAACCTCAGTGTATAGACATGAGTGGCTTTCAGCCTTAGTTAAAAGCCATAGGTAGGCACTTAAAAGTCGCCTCTTACTACGTGCTGAGTGAACCGCCTCACTATTCTGCCTCCGGTGAAGCACAGGACAATGAACTTAAACTTTATACTACAGCACGTTTTTCCCACGAGCATCGCGTTTGCAGGCGAAAGCGTTGGCGCCATCTATGGTAGCGATCAAATCAAACGATGGTTGACTAACTCCTACTAAAGAGCATTTTGCAGCATTCATCCTGGTTGAGAAAAAATGCAACGTGCCGGTTGTTGTTGTTGGTTACCCGACCCCTTCCGAGGGATGGGGGCATGGCGGAAGACCATGGAGCCCCAGAAGCCGGGAAACTCCCCAGGTTCTGGATCAAAGGTCGTAAAGGGACAGAGAGTCGCCAAAGAGTGAGCGGCGCAAAGAGTCCGTAGCTGGACAGTGCAGAATGAGATGAGAGATGTCCTGGGACGGGTGTCCGCAGGCGCTGCAGAAAGAATTCTCGATTCTGCCAATCCTAGAGAGATAAGAACCTAAAAGAAGGCTGTGTCCATTGCAGCGAAGACGAGAGAGGACACAGCGAGCATGACGAGGGAGCACAAGTTCCTCAGTGGAAATCGAGGGAGCCTGTGTGTCAAAATACTTCGAAGAGACAGTATGCCTCCAGTCCGAGAGAAGACGAGAGTGGATACGAGAGATAAGAGGAGAGAGACTACAAGGAATTGCGGAAGGCGCAAGCAGCGCTCCCCGTCTGACAAGCTCGTCAGCCGCGTCGTTCCCCGGGAGAAACGAGTGTCGGGGGACCCATTGTAGCCTGATAGAACAGGAGGAGAGGACAGGGTGGCGAGGACAGAACGAGAGTCAGACAGGAGGAGAAGAGAAAAGAATTGGCAGGCTTGTTGGTGCTGCCGAGACCAGCAAAGAGCGTGCAGAATGCCGTAGGCTTCAGCGGAAAAACTGGAACCTACTGGGCCTGCCGAAAAGGAAAGAGTGGCCTCAGTGCCACAGAGAGAGCAGTTGGCAAGAACACCGGAGCGGCCCTTGCCAAAAGGAAAAGGAACAGAGCCGTCTGTCCAGAGTACCAGATCATGAGGGGGGAGAAAGTCAAGATGGGCGAGAGCCGCACCTTGGCGAGAGTGAGGGAGATCAGAGCGAGAGCATGGAGAGGAAAGGGTGGACTCCACCGTGAACGAGGGAAGATTCCAAGGAAGGAAGAGAGGGCAAGCAACAAGAGCCTCCCTAGAACAAGTAGAAGGAAGCATGAGCGGGTGAAAGGACGCAAAAGCTCTCCAGGACGATCTGCAGAGTCTTGGTTTCACTCCAAGTCTGGCCAAACATGAAATAGGAAACGAGGTTGGGAGACGAAGAGCCCGCTCATCAGAAAAAAAGAGTAAAGTGAGTCAGAGTGACTCGTAGGGGAGGTAAAGAAGCCTCGGTGAGTAGTAGAGGGATAGGAGACGACGAGAGGCAGCCGGTGATGGCGCGACTGGCCGCTCGGTGGAGGCGTTCCCATTCGGTGAAATTGGTAGCGCTTAGGAAAGGAAACCATCCGGGTGAAGCGTAGGTGAGAAGGGACCCAAGAAAAGATTTGTACAGAACAGAGAGGGACTCCTTAGAGAGACCCCATGAGGAAGCAGAGATACAGCGTACAGCCTTGAGACGTGGAAAAACTTAGCCTTCAGCGAAGATACATGCTTAAAAAAGGAACGAGTGCGGTCGAAGGTGACCCCAAGAAAAGTTGGAGTGGGATTAAAACGGAGGCGGGAGCCGAGTAGGGGGAGGTTAGCTTGGTGGGGATCCACTGAGAAGAAGGAGGCCTCACATTTGCTCGGATTGAGAGGAAGACACCAGTACTCAGACCAGCGTTCCAATCGAAACAGAGCTCCTTGTGTGGCCTCCACTGCAATGGGGACCGAGGGGGAGGAGGACCAAATGGCCAAATCGTCAGCGTAAAGAGAGCAGCTGACGGAAGAAGGCAGAGATGCCGGAAGATCATTAATGAAGAGAGAGAAAAGTACAGGGCCAAGAACAGATCCTTGCGGAACACCTCGACGGACTCGAAAGGAACGGCTTTTGTGATTTTGAAAAACCACATAAGCGCACCTGTCAGAAAGAAAAGATTGAGTCCAACGAGCAAAGCAAGGAGGAAGGCCAGCCGAAATCAGTTTGTGGAAAAGGGCGGGATGCCAGACAGAGTCAAAAGCTTTGGAGAAATCGATAGTCAACAGGATCGTCCGAGAGCCTGGCCTGGGTTTGTTAAACCCATCCGAAAGGGACTGAGAAAGGTACAGAATTTGATCGAATGTAGACCGACCAGGGCGGAAACCGGCCTGGCGGAGAGAGAGAATCGAATTAGATTCCAGAAAGAAGAGTAGACGGCATAGAATGATGCGTTCAAACAGCTTTGATACGCAGGAGGTGAGAGAGATAGGCCGGAAGGAAGCAGGAGAGTTGAGAGGCTTTCCCATCTTGTGTATGGGAATAATAGATGTCTTCCAGATGGAAGGAAAGGAATGTAAAGACCAGGAAAGGTTGAAGATGTGAAGAAGAAAATCCATGCCAGAGCGAAGAAGATGCTTTAGCATGGGATAGGCAACTTTGTCTGGGCCAGTGGCAGTGGATGAGGAGAGGTTGGAGGCAGCCGCAAGAAATTCCGCGGGAGAGAAAGGAGAGCAAAAGGACGAGTGAGACTCCACAAGGCACGTGGCTCAGCGGAGCTTAGTGAGGCAGCCTCTGGCTCTGCTACGCAAGGCCTTTGGCTGAGAAACGGAAAAGTGAGACCTCAGGTAGGCGGCATAAACCGAAGCCGATTCCCTAGAAGAACAGTTAGGGAAGTTAGGAGAGGAGGAAGACGACGAAGGAGAGCCAGCGATAGAACGAAGAAGAGAGTGCACAGATTTAGGGTTAGACCTAGGTGAAAGAGAAGAGCAAGTCGTCTGCCATGCCTCAGTCTTGGCCTTGGCGATGACTGACGAGGCGCGTCGAGAAGCGGAGATGTAAGCCTGGCGATCTTCATCACTTCTGTGAGCGGCAGCAAAAGCCTTGCGTCTTTCACTAACCGCTTCTTCCACCTCAGCAGACCACCAGGCTTTAGGAGGGCGTTTGTTGCGGCCGAAAGGAATGAAAGATTTGGCCGCATTCAGTGCTAAAGAGAGCAGCAGCAGAGGAAAGAGATGAGTATTCCTCTGCTGAAGGACAGTGAGAGTCAACGTAGGAGGCAAAGTCATTCCAGCGAGCTTTCTAAAAACTGAAGGAAGGGGGACGCTTGTTGGGGCGATAGACCGGAGAGAGAGGGACAGATAGAAGAATTGGTAGGTGGTCAGAACCCAGGTCCTGAAGCACCTCCCAGGAGCAAGAAAGGGCCAGAGAAGAGGGAGCAAAGGAGATGTCAGGAGAGGAGCGATGGAGAAGAGTGGGTGTGTCAGAGTCATTGAGGGGGAGGAGGTCAGAAGAGATGACCCAGTCGAATACTTCCTCCCCGCGGGGGTCGGAAGTACCTTTTGAGTCCCAGAGGGGGTGATGGCAATTGAAGTTCCCCAGAATGAAGAGATTTCTGGAGGAGGGAAGAATGGAGGGAGAGAAGGAATCGGTTCTGCCATCCGTTGGGGAGGAGCGAATAGGGGGGCGTACTCATTAAGAAATGACACCGAGGAGAACTTGTTAAGAGAGATGTTGACCCCTACATAATTAGAGTAGGGATCGAGCAAAGAAAGAGAGGAGGTGGAAGAAAAGAATAGGCCCTGCCTGACGAAAATGACAACGCCGCCGCTGGCGTGCGTGGCATCAGGAGAGAGAATGCCAGACCGGAAGTGAGTGCGATCAGAACGCAAAGCAGAGAATCCAGGAATCCGGAAAGAAGAAGAGGAGTTGAGATTGGATTCCTGGATGCAGATAAGGTCAACTGGATGGGATGAGAGAAAGTGAAGTATTAGGTTGTCCGGAAAATAATGGCCAATTTTAGAGAAAAAGAATTTATTAATCAAATAGGTGACACTAGACATTGAAATTAGTCAAAGTATGATCCTTGAACAGCCATGCATCTTTGCCATCTATCAACAAGATCATTTATGCCTCGTTGATAAAAATCCTTTGGCTTAGATGCTAAGAAATCTTTGAAAAAAGATTCAACCTCTGCATTAGATCTGAAAGTTTTGTTGCTTAAAAAAGCGGCTAAATGCTTGAAAAGATGGTAGTCCGTGGGTGAAAGATCTGGAGAATAAGGAGGATGTGGTAAAGTTTCGTATCCCAAGTCTGTGAGTTTCTGCAGTGTCATTCTCGCAACATGAGGCCGCGCATTATCGTGGAGCAGGATTGGACCACGTCTATTCACTAATGCAGGCCTCATTTTTTGTAAATGATGATGCATTTCTTCGAGTTGATTGCAGTAAACCTCTGCCGTGATGCTCTGATTAGCATCCAGAAAGCTGTAATGAATAACACCAATCGCACACCACCAAACAGTCACCATAATCTTCTGCTGGTGAAACTTTGGCTTTGGAAAATGTTTGGGTGGCTCATGGCTCATAAAATTCAATTTCAAAACAGTCTTCCTGAAATGGCCATTATTTTCCGGACAACCTAATAGTTCAGTACTCCTGGCACGGAGACCTCCAGCATTCCATTTAAGAACCCTGAGAGAGTCAGGCAGAGGGAGGAGGCGTAGAAGGACGGCCAGGAGCAAGGGACGGTGGTGAAGGGGCAGAGGAAGGGGGTATGGAATGAGCAGAAGGAGGATAGATTTGGAGACGAGGGTGGGGCGTGAGTGCAGCATCAGTAGAGGGAAGGCCAGATTGTACAGTGGAGGTATACATGCCGGAGGAGTCCGAAGAGAGTGTCACAGTGTTACGGCAGGGGGGGGCAGCTCCAAAAGTGAGAGCTGCCTAGAGCTCTGAAATTGGACAGGGAAAGTTGTGAGCACCTTAGATGAACTCATTTGGAGCAGGTGCAGTATTGCACTGACTTGCCCCGCCAGGTCACATTTCCAGCGCACACAGAGCAAGGAAAGATCGGGCCAGGGTTGGGATGAACGTAACCGCTCATCAGAAGAAATAGAATGAGGAGACGAAGAAGGGCAAGAGCAGGGCAGGAGAAAAGAAAAAGTGAAAACAGGCGACCGATTTTGTAGATGCTATGTGCTGCCCTTCGGCAATCGTTCAGGGGGCAGCATAGCGAAAAAATGAAGGAGAGTGCCCGGGGTAACTGGGACCCTCGGGAAGGCCAACAGCCATTTCGACTCAATCCAAACGGGGTCGGGGACCACACCACCACGTTGAGGAGGCTGTTGATTGGTGCAGCAACGTGCCAGTCGTACCAACAACTGCATGGAACAGGTCTACACTACAGCGTTATGTCACAACTGACAAAATTATTTTCGTGAAAAGAGCGCATTAACGTGGAAATCTCAGGCATATAAACTCGCCAATTGCTGCCCAGTGTTCACCAGGCTCTACCGCGTTTGCTGTTAACATACTCTCGACGAACTGTTCTAGCTGTCGAAGAATCAACACATGTTTGCAAGTAGCATTTTACTACTTGTATAAACGATAATTGGCAGAATTAGTCGAATGTTAGATTTTAGTAAAAACAAAACGCAATCAATAAAGCAGTGGTCATTTGATCTGTTACAATGGAAACACACATGCGAATCAAATTAATCAATGGACGTTGGAACGTTTCCTGCCGCCGGCTGCTATCGTCAGAAGTTTTGTAAATCTTTGGCACAGAAGCAACTCTGGAAGAAAGTTGTCTGGAATCATGCTGATTAATCTTAAAACGTTCACCGTCGGCCGAACCATTCAGCAGCACACACTGCCACGTAATTGCGTAAAGTAGCCCAAGGAATCGGTAGCATTGTGAAGATACCTTGGCCGCATCGAAACGCCACAACAATCAACATTTACCACTCTTGCTTTCATAACATGCTTGAACTGACATTTGGTGTAACAATACATTGAATAAAAGATTGAAAGGAAAAGTTCTATCTGAGCAACGCAGAAATTAAAAACTCCTGTCTTTTAACGCTACACACAAAATAGCATTTATTCAGATTGACCATCACTAATCCGGAATCATTGGGACCTGGGGGGTGCCGGATTGGCCATTTATTATCTTAGATTACACAAACCCAGTTGCTAACCACCTCATCTTAATATTAAAAATCCTTTAAATCAGTACAAGTTGGTGAATAAAAAAAAGACAAGTGAAATGTTAATAAAATACAGGTAAAATATACAATGAATTGTGTTTGCGCTTTACACCACAAGATGATATCTGTTTTTCACTGGAGCTATGGCTGAAAAAATGACCTTTTTACAAAAATAAAGGTTAAAAATAAAGTACAGTGTAGGAAAAGCTTGCCACTTCGTTGATGCAGAAAACAAACGCCACCAAAATAGTAGCGGCCACTGATCCAAGCTGGCGTGGTAATCCGGGAAATTTGAAATTGCAGTACAGAGTACAGATACTGTTTTCTAGATCAAATTAGTGCCGGATAACTGATTGCCGGATTAGTGATGGTCAACCTGCACTAAGGAACCGGTTAAGAAATACAGCGACGTATAAACTTTGCTTCTTTGAAAATCGTTATTTCAAGCGTCTTACGTCTTCTACTTCACTAAGCCACGACAAATACTAATGAAATAACATGAAACTGTTCATAGCAGCATATGCACTACAATATTCATAAAAGTTCAAAAATATCTACGTTCATAAGAGGGTCAGTGAAGGCATAGTTTCGTTCAGTAAATTACCTTTTAGTGAGTAATCAACAGGACACAAAATTATCGTGTGTGAGTCAATAGATGGTATTGATAACACTGTACAATATTTTGTTCTAACAAATAAACTAAATCCGAATGAAAACGTAAATGAAGTAGTGTTAGTTTTCAGGATCTCTGCCGTGTCGCATCAACTCATAAAAAGTGTCGTTGGCTTGGGGTGTTGGGCCTGTTTATCAATGTAAACAAACGTTTAACACAGTGTGCCACTTTTTTGTATCAGACACTACTCATGCAGATGAGAAGTCTAGGTGAAGGCACCGCGCACCAAACCGCCTGATTAGCGACACAGCGCACTAACAACTTCAAAAACCATTTTGAAAATGCAGCTGTTGTCAGAAAAATGTTTAGCACCAGAACAAATAATAAAGGATCGTTTTTTTCCTGTGAAAGCAGGTAAAAAGCTGTCGCGGTGTCGCGAGAATTCGGACTTCGAAGCTTATAGCCCGAGTTTCCTGTAAGCACCAACTGCGTTCCTTAGGAAAGACGATGAGCTCTATAAAATGGTTTTTACCTCTAGCCGATGAACAATCAAATGGCTACTCGAAATGTGCCCAGATATTTTGCCCTAAAACCAACAAAGTCCACAAAAAAACGGCTTCTAAAATCCAAACACTTCATGCAACTCAGAGTTCGCTCACATTCAAATTGCTAGTACACAACATACAACGTCGAACCCGCACACAGTGCTTTCAAAGGAAACTGTACGACCGAACTTTTACCACTGGCTTTTCTTAGTGCAAGGCTGAAACAACTTCAAGGTTTTTTGTCTCTTTTAGCTCTTAGCTTCAACCACGCTTCATCATCGAAATTGACGAAGCTTACGTAAGAAGCCACTTTGTTGTCTTCGTCCACTTGTAGTTGTTCGTGAGGATCTGGTTTGTAGAATAGGTCTTCAGAAAAATGCTCAGTTGAGCTACTGCCGTAGACGTCGTCATCATTGTTTTCAATCACGACATTGGTGGGGGTGTCCTCAGATGGGGGAGTACATTCTGTAGTTCTTCGGTATCCTCTGTGCCCATGGTCATTTTGGGACTCGCTGTTGGGCATCACCAGGGAAAGTGTCACAGACGGTCTTCCGCTAAACCCTTGCCCGTAGTCTGCAGGAACTTCCATTGACTTTTTTTTCTCATATGGAACTGACACCGGATGTCTCCCTCGAAGGTCTACAACACAAGAACCAACATCATTTATTGTACGTAATAAGCGGCAGATAAAAAAGCATCGTTATATGTCCTGCTTTAACAGCGGAACAAGTCGTTGCTAATGCGGTGTACGCCTGCCACTCACGACTTGCTGTTGCACTTGAATTTGATTGGCACACAAGCATATGAATTCCGGTTTCGCAATGGAGTTAACTCTCTTCTTTCCTGGAATGGAGGCGTGCGTTGAAATAGAAACTATTTAGGTTCACAGCGTAAACCCAAACAAAAACGGCCAAGCGACAGGCCATATCGAGCTAATTATGAAGAATAAATTGATAATTGGTAGCCTCACTATCAACAAAACGGATTGCCTTCGTAGAAACTTTTGAGGTGGAGATTCCGTTGGATCTAACTTTTGATTAAACACAGATAAAGAAAGCACCTGTCAGCTTTTGTTTTATTTCATAGCAAAGAAATTTTATGCCTACCTGGCAAAACGGGATCAATGTCCGTAAGTGCATTCGTGCCCAAACTATGGCTGATATTACGAACTACCAATGTCATGTCGCCTCTTGAGAAAGTGTGAGACTTTCCAAAACCACGTTTGTGCAGATAAGCGATTTTGTCCAGTACGGTTTGTGCCACTCCTAAAATCAATAAAAATTACAATCTAAAGAAGCAATTCGCCTTGCAACTAAGAACCTAGCTTTGTTAAACTGATAAAACGCTGATAAACAATGCTTTAGTGCAGTTACAGAAAAATAAGAGTCGCCAAACCTACATTTTTCACTTCGATTAACATGTACTTTGCAGCGCTTAGTACAACCACGTTCCAACACATGAACATAGCACAAAGCAAAACGCAAAATAATATAAAAAACCAAAAGAAAAGAAAATTAACTTTTGAGCAGTCGAACACTCAAGATAATAAAATTAAATATTATGTCACTCAAAAGATGGACCGAAGTCTTCCCTTTCTGAAAGTACATCAGAAAGCATTTTGCAGTAAGCGAAGATTATCTCACAAAGAAAAAACGGTACCTATCTTCTTCTCATAAATCATAAGTGCATGTAATAAACAAATATTGGCAATAAAGTTAGAGTCTTAAGCTACTAACAGCGGCTCCTATCAAAGTTTGGATTAAGGGGTTTGTGACGACACGATTGCTTTACAAGTGCATGCTTTGATCGTCTATTCTTCTATGCTATCTAACGCCAAAAATTGATTCCAAAGCATCAAAAAATCAGCTCCACTAACCCTACACAGTAAACATGAACACATTAGTTTTTTGCAGATATTAGTCGAGTTTGCGAAGCTTTAGAAACATAAACCAAATCAGTTAGTTTCCTACAAAGATTATGAAGCGCCGGCTACTATTATGGTGGCCGCAGCTCACTCATAACCGTAACTAACACAACAACACATCGCTGTCGGAAAATATTACGCAGAAGATTGGTAGGTAGGAAGGGTAAACCCACTCTTTCTCTGGCGAATAGGTATATAGTATATTATCAGTCGCACTAACACTACACTATGATTAAATCACCAAACTTAATCTTACACCTCACTCAATCACCGGTTGCTAGAGCGTATCGAAGTACAGCCTATTCTGCTATGGCCCACACAAAAATGTATACGTAGACAGTGTCGTTTCACAATTCCTTTAAATTGGTAATAAGCTTTTTTTAACAACCTAGGTAACGTCAACCAATAACACAAGAATTTCAAAAGAAAACAGGGGCTTCTTCAAAATGAATGAACTTACACCAGTGGTTCCCGAACAGGGAGGAATACTAAACTTCTAGGGAAAATCTCCGCCTGTCAGGGTTTATTATTTAAGAATTCAACGTCATTTGACTTTATTACATCTACAGTAACAGAACACTTGTGTTTAAGGATTATTTTTACGTATTTGCCAGCTTGGTTATCTAGCAATGTGATGCTAAATGTATTTACACTCACAAGGGCGCCAAATAATTCCGAGAACAGGAGGGGCAACTTAGAAAAATAGCGCTTTTTATTTGTCGAAAGGGCACTTCTACTTCACATAGAGACAATTTCTTCCGAAACTATTTAGGAACCTACGTCGCAAGTGCACCTCTAAAAAATGGTCATGGGACAAATAACTTGTTGCGGCAGGGTGATTTCCAAAAAAAAATCTTCATTGTAATGAAGATACAACAGCTTCCCCAGACAATTTTACCTTAGAGTTTTGTAGAATCTTTTACAATTTACAAAATCTTCAAGAAAATAACGGTAAATACATTTTCAAATAGACACTTTTGCCCTCTCCGCTTCCGCACCCCCGCACACTCACCCACAACCACACAATCACCTCGCACTCGCAACAAGCAAACACTCTGCATATATCAGGGTTACATTATGTTGCTCAGTTGTTCAAAAAGCATATCTAAAAATTAAGCCTTGGGTTTTTTTTATGTTATTTTGAAAAGGGAGGAATGAAAGACTTCAAAAACATGCAAGGGAGAAAAACATCACCAAGGTTGGGAACCAGTGCCTCAACCTTTAGCTCTATGAGCGCATTGGATTATTAGACACAGGTTCCATCAACCTATCCATGATAAATCACGTTATTCGTAAATGATTACAGTAAAATCACATACTTACAACTATAAATCTAATCTCTCACGTCAAAACAAAAACCCTATACTTGCAGGATATTAGTTTGGTTTCTCAAAAAGGTGCCTTTATGCAATACAGTGGAAAGTACACGACAAATGCACAATGAAACAACTGCGAAAAAAAAGCAATTGTAATCAAGCATGTCACCACTAAAAACATGCAAAATTAAAGACATTCGTTACAACCGGATGTCCTTTATGATAACGTGACTTCAAACGAATTTTATATGCAAAAGCAATGTGTTTCACATCACAATTATCAAACAAAGAACATGGAAGCTTTGCAAGCAAAAAAGTGGCGACAGAAACAAAAAAAAACAATCTTTCCAGCGTTGGTGGTTAGTGTAAGCAGTAATAGCTTAATCCATAAGGCTGTGGTTACGTATTCAAGAGCTTGCCTGCTCGATGCCTGCATGGTTTCTTCGTTCTTGTGACCTTGGCAAAAACAGTTCATGTCAATAGATTCTGCTTCGTTTCAGTAATTGCGCGGCAGTACGCTGCACCGGTTTTACTGGCGCCTTCGAAACAGATCGAAGTATACGATGTTCTATTTAGAACAGCGATGATTTTTTCGCGTCAACGACATATAGATAGCTTAACTGACTAGACCGCAAAGTTCCAACCTTCCATTTTATTCTTGCATAGTAACTGTTGAGATATCATATACGCAATTTGATAATTAGCGTTGGTAATGCCGGTTGCTTGCTCTAAAGACTTGTACACATCATCAGACATTAGCACCAAGAAACCGCCTGCAAAAAGTAATGCTGTAAATTGGACGTATTTTTTCCTTCTCACTTACAAAACAGTGTAAGTGCCACAAAAGCTAGTTCTAAGTCGCAAACACTACGAGCATATGCTGGAGCATTTACTTTGATAATGTAGTCACTATGAAACGCCATTTTAAGGCAAAAAGCAGCGATTACTCAATTTGCGCTTGTAGAGTAAATGTTTAAACCAGCGGTTCCCGACCTTTTAAGGCTTGCGGCACCTCGCCAGAGACATAAATAGTGTGTGGTACCCTGTAGTGAACTTTAGGCCACATTAAAAACGCGTTACGAAAAACACAGAATGAATCGCATGAATAGCATAATTTATTCAAATATCAGAGTGAAATTTGTATTTGATTTCTTGCCTGGACACAGTAAATAGCTTCAAAGATACAATTTTATAGACTGTCTTTTATTTAAGTCCAAAACCATGGTACAGTATTTTGCCTACCCAATGCTGCTTTTACTTGACTGGCTCAGCCTAAAAAACTTACGGTAATGAGCCGGAACAATCACAATATTCTTGAGTACACTTGTGAAAAAATAAAACTAAAAGTGGAAGATAGTAATCAAACCAAAAAAAGGAGGGTAGTTTTCCTTAGCGACATTATTCCATACCAGTAAATATTGAAAAGAGTCTGCTTTCATAAACAGTAATAAAGTCAGTTAAGAAATTAAATTATTGTAAGCAAAGTCGATTTTGCTGACGCATCTTCTGTTTCTGTAAAAAAAATCGAAATTGCACAAAAAATTTATATACAAATAAAAATGACCTACCATTAGTTTAATTAGACAATGTAAATAGAACACCATAAAATACACGTAGACACATAAATATCTACATAAAATGGGAAAAACCACGGAGGAAGCATTAAGCAACAAGAAAATGAAGAACGATCTAAAGCGCGCATTAAGTCTTTCAATATAAGAAATACATTTACCATCTTAGACCTTCTTCTCCATGATTTCACTAATCATTGTAGTTAGAATATATTTTAAGGAGTCGGAGATAGTTCTATGGCTTATGATTTCAATAGTTAGACATTTTTATGGGCCTCTCACTGGCTTTTGCTAATCTTATAAAGTTTTGATGATTTTAGCAACTTAGTTCAGTTGTTTCTGTCTATAATTCAAGTTTCGTCTGGTTTCAACGTTATTTCAGTTGCGCCCTGAGTTTTATATTTTTTGTCTTCATTGAGGCTTTCACATACGTAAAAATTTTTACATATGTAATGATAGTAATGGTTATTTACTTTTTATGCGATTGCGTCCCCTTAACGTAGCAAGCTGGATTCACTCCATTCCTTCTACAATTGTTCTGATTCCATTTCGCCACATCTTTTGATAAAGGGCGTCCTCCATCTTTAAACCAACCTTCTCTTTTTTCTCTTCCACTTGCTTCTTCCAGGTCTTCTTTGGTCGTCCTCGCTTTCTCATGCCACTTACTTTCAGATCTAGGGCAACTCTCAGAACACTATCATCATCTCTTCTCAGCACATATCCCTACCATCTAACTCCACTGGCTTTTGCCAGCCAATCTACAGTTCCATTTAACCTCAGCATGTCCATCTAGACATCATGCCTCGCTTCCATATGGTATTGCTGATCTTAGGCAACAACAATAAACACTCCTGTTATCTTCAGAAAAAACCTATTCCCAATAACAACTTTCAACATTCCCTAAATCACATCCAACCGATTCTTCCTCTTTAGTGACAGCAGCTTCACAGTCACTATTAGCATTAAGCTTGTCTCCTATATAACAAAATCCATTCACTGTCTCTACGTCATCTCACAACTTCTCGAACGAATCCACCATTCTTTCCATCATTCCCTACATCTTGAACAAAAAAAATGCGTTGCCAACTTAGTCGTGACTCTCATTATTGTCGCACATCTGCCACTTACCATCACTTTTGTTTTTCTGATGACAACCTTCAAGTCCTCACTTTCAAGTGCTTTCTTCTAATTCCAAAATCTTTCTTTTCAACCTCCCACGGTTTCGCTCATGAGAACGAGGTCAACTGTATATAACTCCTCGTTGATCCCATCTCTTCTTGCAACTTTTTGTGACGATATCCACAACTGTTGCAAGCAACAGTGGCGACAGCACAGATCCTTGATCTACACCAAACTTTACTTCAAACTCCTCCAAATACACACATCCAACTTCTCTTGTTTTTACTCCATCATACAAGCTCATAACTGTTCGAACATCACTTCTAACAAAGCCCCTTTCCGATGGCAATATATGGGAAGGTCAGGATATATTCCTAATGACATTTTCAGCGTCTACCTTGGTCGTTGTTGGTTTGTATTAGTTTGTTGTCTTACTATTGTTATTTTATCCCTGTTTTTTGTCTTGTATTCTTTTTACTTTGCCCTAATTGGTCTATTGTTAGTTTGGGATTAAAAACCCTCAAGTTTTTTTTTCATTTTTCTTTACCTGTTTTTACTTTTCAGTTTTGCAAGTTTTTCTATCTTTAGTTTCTAGTTTTAGTATTGTTCTTGGATTTTTCCTCAGTGCTTTTTTGTAGTTATTTTTTAATCAACTAAGTTTTGGTATTTTCTTTTTGCTTTGGTACACTTTGAGTACGCTTTAAGTCCGTTTCTTTTTGGTTTTTCCCATTTTATATAAAAAATTTTAAGTGTCTCCGTGTATTATATGGTGTTCTTTTTATGTTAATTACTTTAACTAATGGTAGGTCAATTTTATTTGTATATAAATTGTTTATGCTTGTTTGCGCGATTTTAATTTTTTTACACAAATGGAAGATGCATAGGTTTTTGCTTACAATTATTTAATTTCTTAGTTACCTTTATTACTGTTTATTGAAAGAAGATTCTTCTCAATGTTCCAAAACAATAAATGGCAATTGCATCAAAAGCCTATTTTACGATTTTCTTTCAGGCAGACTTTTTTGCCAATTTATTCGGAAGTATGCCAACTACACAAGTTGTCCAGGCACATGTGTTCAAAAAAACAGCAGGCGCATTTTCGAAACAACCATGTACAGCATTCTATAGCACTAGGTACTAAAGGCATTAAATTTTGGACTTGGGGCGACAATGATCGCTTTTTCTCTTAATACATTAGTTAGGTTTAGTTGGGCGCACTTAATCTTCAGTTTATTGCCGACATTTTTCTAACACATGCCAGCCTGCCAAAAACCTATAAGTCAAAACTTAAGTAATGGGCTTAAGTCTGTATCTGAAGTTGTATTGGTGACAATTTCACACGAAATCAATGTAAACAACGTATTAACTTCCGCTCCAACTTGTAGTTTGTAGCAGCACATTATGAACGGATTAAACAGTACATCTAGTAGCAGTATTTACAGTATTTATATTACAAATCGCAAGACCGCTGAGTATTGCAAATGGCACCGGCTTCAAACCTTAGAACTAGTTGACTTTTTTTGTAAGAAATTTGATAGTTTTGTAATGCGACCGCCAATTACTGATAGTTCGAAAGATCTGCTGCTTCTGAACCCAAACGCCATGTTTTTACTCTTTTGATGTGAACTGAATTATTAATTTCGTTCAGTGCCTACACGCTACAACGCAAAACTTCATTACCATTTGATAGCCAGCACGAAAACTTAGAACACTTTTTCGAGCTACATAAAATCATTCACTAGAGCATTGGGACCTTCTTTAAGTGACAATACTTGGTCCAACTTTTACAGTGGCTGTCACACGTTTTTTCAGTAATGCACAAACTGATAGACATAAGACTATGACACAAGATATAAAACCTACCCTGAATTCCTGACAAGGGTATAGGTCCAAATATATCGGGAGTCGCAATAACAGGCTCGCCTGTCGCATCGCGAAGGATCTCATTTTCTTTGTAACCACCTTTCATCGAATAGTCTCCTATACCTCGCGTGCACTCGTTGATACCTGTGTCAGAAGTAGGTTTACAAAGCAATTCAGGAGGTGAAATTGCTTTTTTTCTTTTACAATATGATATAGTCTGTTTTGAGAACAAACGCCACAAATCATAAACCATAAAACTGTCTGAACTCAACTCCATTCAAAAGCAATTGTGCTATCTGCATTTACGCTGAATTGTTTTGCAGACTATCCCAGTTTCAGATGAACGACTGCAGAACCGGGTACTGCCAACTAGCATCAACCAAAGGACCTTTGAGATAATTTACGCCTGGCCCTTTAGAATATTCTTCTATTTAACAGTATTTTTTTCTTCACATACACAATCATCTCTCCCGCGTTAATATGGTTGTAGTGTACATTGGAAGATCAAGAAATTCACCATTCGCAATAGTGTTGATAAAACGTAAATCTAACTTGCATCCATACCTAAGCCGAACTTAAAGGAATTTTGAGGACTAATTTGTGATATGATTTAACGTTAAAAATTGTTTTGTGCCTGGGCTCAAAACAACAATGCCATGATTAATCGTTAAAAACTAAACAAAAATCGTGGAAATACAATAATTGCAAATCAAAAGAGTACAAGAATATATGTCAGAAAAACATATTAAATACTAAGAGGTTAGAGCGTCATATTGCTAATAACTTCCAAGAAATGAAAGGTAAGAAGCAACTGGCTTACAACACTACAATAAAACCAACAATACAATGCAACCTTGTGGTAACAATTAATGCAGACAAATAGCCTACATTTTATTGTAGTATTTCATAATCTGCGGTAAATTGTGTAATCCATCCTGATTGTCAACATATGGTGGGCACACAAAAAAAAAGGCACAAACCTAAAAAAATTGGAAAATAGCTTCTGCGCTTTATTGAAGAGTTAAACTTTCACAAACTGTGTTTAAAAAACTTTGCTGTAAAAATAACTGCCTTTTTTTATGTTTACCTGAAGACAATTATCAAGAAGCTCCGTCTCGCATGCCATGAAACCACAATAACAGTGTCTATGATTTTCAGGAAATTAACGAGGAAATATAAAAAGGTTTTCACGTAGTTGATTGCCATAGTGCTTTGACTTGCAATGGTGAGGTTTGAGTTTACTCAAATGCGATTTCCGTGTTGTTGTGCCGAACGTTGAAAAAAACTTAACCACCTTCTTCGCTCCTTTAGTTGCAGCGCTTGTGATAAAAATGCACAGTGCCACAAGTACTGGCATTCTGGCATTTCCAAAATGGGTGTAGGACATGTTGTTTAATAATAACCTCTGACCATAGGTTAAAACCATAAGTAAAAAAGAATCACACCTAATTTTCCTCGTTCTAAAATTTTTTTGACGTTAAGTCCAAGGTGAGATAGTCTATCCAATTCATTTTGATTATTGATGTCATGATTGACCGTGATTTGCTTGACCTGAAATAAAATATGCCAATGCAATAGACAGCTTTTGTTTGTTTTCTTTATCGAATGTTACGCAGGAATAGAGTTCCTGCTTTTCAATTGGTCGATCTAGATCCAATTCTTTTTTCGGGTCATACAAAACTTTATTTTTTGGGGGATCAGTAACGTGAAGTACAATATACAAAACTGTGCAAAGTGTGCCTCCTTTTAAACATAAGTTAACGATAAGCAATGATGATTAAGATTTACTTGCATCCAGCAATGATTAAATAACAACGACCCTTTGGGTTTTCCAGCATAGAGTAAAATACTTTCGTTTGGCCATCAAAATAGAAATTAAGCTATTGTTTGCATACACTGTAACAGCCAACTCTGCAACTGCGGTGCAATAAGTGATACAGTAGACCTTGCTTATTAAGCCCGCCTCCGGACAGGGCGATTTTGGGCTTGTTAACCGACGGACGACTTTTTCTAAATATTTTGAGCTAAAATATTTGTGGCTAACTGTAAAAAAGATAAAATGCTTAAAGGTAATTACATTGCACATAGAAATTTGTAAAGAAAATACATAGTTGGACTATAGAAATATTGATGTTTAAAATCAAAGAGACCGCGTATGTACTATCGCTCGCAATTAACACACTACAACTACTGCACTACATGCGCTGTTACCCAACGGTTCCTTTAAACTTGACGCACTTCAAAAGCACGACTACAATAGCAAAGTTTTTATCTTTTTGGACAGACAACAGGATTAATTTATAACAAGAACGATGTTTAATACAAAACAGTATTTATTACCATCAAAACAGATTCATGTTGGTACAAATTCATCAAGGGTAAGTTGTTGATGGCGTAAAGACAGTTTTTAGACATGAAGGGTTTGTGAAAAAACAGAATTTTAGACAGTAACCAAAATGCTTGATGTTTATCCATACAGAGAAAAAAATCAAGAATTACGTAATGAAATTTGTTAGCTATGAAACTTTTTAAACAAATTTAAAATTGCGTAGAAAATTTGGGTTTAATAAAAAGGTTTTTGGGCGTATAAAGCGAGTTTTGTAACCACACAATGAAATGGAAGAATTCCGGACGGGACGAATTTGGGTTTAATATGCGGGTGTGCTCATAAACTGTGGGCTTAATAAGCGGCGTCTACTGTATTTGAAACAAAACGATGACGTTAAGCAGATTATATCAATACTAAAAAGGGAGTGTGCGTTTACGCACTTAAACTCCTTCAAAACTACTGTCTGTAGAAACATGAAACTCGGCACGATTGATCTCCGTTACAGGGTGAGTGGAATAAGAAGTTAACGTCGCGATGACGTCATAATTAAAGATAAGTTTCCTAGATTGGCGTTTCTTGACAGAGGAAAACTGCTTTTTGCGCAAACGAAAGCCCACACCGGACTCATAGCTCTCATTGCTTACTTTTAAGTCCCATTTTTTATCAAATGGATCTCAATTAAATAAAGACATACAAAAAAACTATTTACTCACTTCAAGTGTCCCATTATGATCCCGTCGCTGGCATAGTAATGCTCGACTGTCTCCCACATTAGCAACGTATAGGTTGTTATTGATGACCAGTGCCACTACTGCAGTTGTACCGCCTTTTATGTCATCATTTAACTGCCGAAGTTGTTGTGCGAGATGTGGAAACTTTGCATCTAATTCTTTGGGTGAAATGTTGTCGGGAATCTAATAAATAATGCCCGATCGAAAATACAACAAACGGTGATCTTTCACATAAGGTCAAAAGTGATCCGTTGATGTACTCAAGCAATACGAAAAATTAACTGCTCTATCGCAAGCATAATAGTCTAGTTTCAATAAGCGGACCGTAACCGATTGGTCTTCATAACAGGCACAGAATTTGAAACCTCTAGAA
This sequence comes from Trididemnum clinides, assembly GCA_963675345.1. Classification (NCBI taxonomy): domain Eukaryota; kingdom Metazoa; phylum Chordata; class Ascidiacea; order Aplousobranchia; family Didemnidae; genus Trididemnum; species Trididemnum clinides. Next base: position 26,208,488 of record OY776302.1, on the reverse strand, counting down.
ACGACATCTCGATTCTCATGATAACAAATCGATGAAGCATACTCACAACAAAAGCTACAGGTGACTAACTGACAATCTATGATATATACTGATAAGTCAGCTTCCACTTATACACTCTATGCAAATAGAGCAGGGTGGCCGGATGGACGAATAATCGCTCAATTGTAGTAAGAAGGCAGCAATTGAAAACGACGTTTGCTTGCAAGCTCAAGTTAAAGAGTTCGAACTGTTGTTTGCATCAATAGCACTGGCATATGTGAGAGAATGCAAGGTCATTTTCCAGTTTCGTAAACTCTACGCTTTTCTTGTGTTCGACGAGTTGAAATTCTGACCATGAGCAACAGCATACTGTCTCTTTAATTTGCCAATAAGTTTGAACTGCAGTGACTGCTTTCAACAAACTACAGCATGCAAGCTTGAGCACGCATGGCACAAGCAACTTGCTGTAACTCAAATCGTTTTTGGATAATTTTATATCGGCTCTAGAACGCATTTTTAGGATTAAGCTCTAGTTCTATTGCACTTTTATTCTCCAGACCAGCAGGATAGCTGTAGGGTAAAAACACTTAGGACTAGAGTAACACAGCTTTAAAGTTTGCGAGTTTCCACTTTCTACTGGACAATGTATCCAATAACTCTTCTGTTTGTTGGAATCCAGAAGCCGTAGATGTCACGGTAAAATATTTCAAGCTAAGGAGCGGTATAACACAGTTACCATATAAATTAAGTAGAAAGCAAATTAAATTCTTTTAATCTACATGGTCCAATAGTATTTGTAAAGTTAAAAAAAATAAATTTACAAATCCGCACTTGAGATTGCAAGTGGGTTTTCTTTGCCAGATAATTGTCGATTGACTCGAAAAATCCTCTTTCAACAACGCTGAATGTTTGACGTAATATTAACTTGGTGGAAGTCTCATTTACGTGAGGAGTAAGCTGACCAAGCAGCAGCTCTGCTGGTAAACGCTCCGAGGCAAAATGAGCTGCTTTAACTCCATCATAGCCATCAAAAACTCCATACAAGTAACAATCGTAATCCGTCCTAAAAACATTCTAAAATAAGAGCTCTGATACTAATAGAAGTTAAATATGAAAATACGAACTGTGGTCGACTACACACAGTGGAAGGTATTAAAACGTGTTGAGAAGATGAAAAGTGGTACTTCTTATTTCAATAAAGCTTTTGATATCGACCATTTCATTGTACTCTTTTAAAAAGAATAAGTGAAAACTCCAACGTTTTCCTCTAGCTCTCTTCCAGAGTTATCGCTAGAATGAAGCCTGGTGTTGATGGCGAGGTATTTATAGTGATTAAAGTTGGCAAAAATCTCGGAACGTTCTGATTGGTAAACAACCAGACGTTTCGTCGAGTTCAAATCAATGATGTAATTTTAATGTGTAAACGAACTCCTTCTGGCGACAACGTGTTGTTGAGAGCTCAAACCATATCGTAAGCAATTTACCATAACTTATGAAGTGAGAACATGCATCAGCTCTGCAAATCAAGGAGAGGCATAAGCAGGTGATTAGTAACGTTTCAACTTCAAAATAACACGAAAAACTACAGATATTATTATCAGATTGTTTCATATAATAGTTGTTTCCACTTATTTGACATCTATGACAAAAAACTTGGAACAAACTACTCACGCCAAATTGAATGCTTTGTCTTCATATGGGTAAGCTTCAGTTGTTCGACCATCAGCAAGATATACTACGTTAGGAGCAATGCCAAGATCGGAAAGCTGGCATTGTGGAAGATCATCTGTCCAACTAACTTCAGAGTGTCTTCCTCTCCTGTTTGGGCTTGGTGTAGACGAACCTCCAATATCCGAAGTATCAGTAGGATACATAAGGGTAAAAAGCAGCGGTTATGCAACAGCATTGACCGTCCACACTTAAGTTACCAACTATTATTGTTGTATTATAGCGCTACCATGTTTCTATAAATAACACACTGCAGTTTAATAAACATGATTCAATGGAAAACTGCTACAGTACTGGCAAAATTTTACACAAAAAAAACTGTGTAATCATACGGTTTAGCTTCTTAAAGGAATTTTTAGTCATGCAGCATATATTGGAACTGCTGAGCAACTAATGACACAGTTTAAAATAACGCGCCGTGTAATAAAACATAACTGAGTACTTTACTCATTTTCAATGTATTTAAAGAGCATTGCCCAATTGACAATCTACACGTAGTGTAGGTTGTGTCAAAGCATAGCCTAACAAAAAACAAAAGGCTACATCAAAAATTTTTTTACTACGGTTAAAACATGTCTGACAACCACTTTTACATCAGTACCATTTAAGCTTCTGTATACATCGTAAGCTAACGCATCTTGTGTTAATAACACTATCCAGCTCACACAGCCGCTTCATTGCAGTTTCCTAAAAGGTCGACTGGTCAAGGTTCCATCACTCTAGTTTAAAATGCTACAAAATAGTAACAATTAGCATGTAATGCAAGCAATGAAAATGTACATAGCACAAAAATAGTCAACAAAATGTTAATATAGATGCTGAAAATCAGCACTTTTAGCAAGGATGCATAGCTTTTACAAAAAGCGGTAGAGAGTTAAAATATTAACTTATATGTAATCGCAAAATACATGTAGCTTTAAATTGAAGGACAAATAAATACCAACAACAAAAGACATCTCATCTACAGCAATGCACAATGATCTATCGTGTCTAGCAGTTTTCTCCTACATACAAGCCAAACAGTATCAGTAGCTCCATATGGACTTTAGAATATTACCAACAATTATCGAGTCCACCAAAAAATGCTAATACCAAACAAATGCATTTTACGAACAACACATAAAACCACGTAAAACACAACAATCTTAAGTCAGCCAATGTTTTATCACACTTCAGGCTAAATAAACATAGCAGAAGTTTGAATTTATTGTTTGCGCAATAACAAGCAGGGTAAGTAAGTTCAAACCTAACATTAGATATATTAACAAACTGTATGCACTCTGCTAATAATGCACAAAAATTTACGGCAAGATCTCAAATTAAACAACAAAGAAACAAACACGAATATCTTAATAAAAGAAAATGGGCTTTTTACGCTTGATTAATGTTGGGATTAACGATTAGCGCTGCACGATTCGCATCCCTTTCAAAGTCGCATTCAAAGCACAATTCATAAATTCTCTGAACGTTTTTTTTAAAACAGTCCAAACAACCGTTTCTGCATGGAATACAATGTTTCTTCCAGCTTAATGTGATGGTTGAGGGTGAGACTGGTCATGAGAAAACTGGGGATTAAGTGCTATCTTGCATGCAGTATGGCTGAGCGAAACCGGAGTGAGAAAAGCAGACATGTTAAGTTCAGACTGTGCCTTGTTCTGATCTCATACAGTTACATAGATAGTATAAGTTTACTTTGAATAGATAGTTGCTCACTCACAGACCATAAGGTCAATTTGCAGTCTCCTAAACTTTTCGCTCCTTCTGTGATTGATGCGTTAAAGTTAGTTAGTTCAACCTTTAGACCTGACTTGCTGTCAGTGGTAGATTGAGAAATTTAGGGGCAAGAGGTAAGATTTCAGAAGGGCCTTTTTGGTCTCATTTAATAGATTACTTCTACTTTGAAGGTCGGTATTGGAAAAATTTATGGCAAACCAGGGTTTCAGCCCTAAACCGTCACATGAAGACCTTTTTTTCCACTATTTTGCCTGGCCAAAATGCAGTTTATAGGACTCGTGTGGAAGGGGCCTGAGGCAGTTGCTTCATTTGTCTCACCCTAAATCCGTCACTGCTTGCTGTGGATGGGCTATATGTGAATGTGTTAAATGTGAATGAAATGAGATCTTGCATGCTGCTAAAATGATATTCATGTGGTGAAACCACAATAGAGGAAATTTCTCTTTATTTAAACCTTGCATTACTGCAAAAGCTTCTATTTTCAACGAAGATGTACCGACTCCGATACTAGTAATATTTAAGCTTAAAATCATACAGTAAAATTTCCTTTAACTTATGAAATGTTGTTCATAGCAAGCCGAGTTAGCCAAACAAGTCTTGTATAGATTTTGTTTTCAGATGTTTAGAAGTAATAGTCAACTCAAGTCGACTCACACTTAAATTTGAGTGTCTTAAAAGCAACACCAAGTTTGCTTTAAAAAACAGTTTTCAAACCCCAAGCAACTTCTAATTCAAGCGACAATTCATTCAACATGTAAGTGACAGAAATTTTACAGTATAGGTTACAAGCAAAATGTTACACATAGTATGTACAGATACACTACATAGTACTTATGTAGTACATGAAATGCCGTCTCGTGACAACAAAATATGTTTTACAAAAAATGTTCTGGCAAGAACTTGATTTATTATTATCACCAACATTTTACACATTTACCTTCATGCCAAGTCTTCAACGCGCTTACAGTATCAAGCAAAGCTGCAAAACTAAATTGCATGAATCTACAACATACAGTAAAAAAAGCAAAATATTTACTTTTGTGAAATATAAATACCACAGCGCCTGATGTTGATTACTCCACTGAAACGCTAAATATTATTTAGATCTTGAGTCTCTTTGGATCTGTTGAATGTTCATTTCGATTTGCTGCAGTTCAATAGCAAGAAGCAAGTCTTCATTTTCATCGTTTGGTACAAGTACCTGTGACATGTCTTGAGAATACGTTGCATTACTTTGCACAGGAGTAAAGCTGTAGTTATTACAAACGACATCTGGTAGCTTCTTGGAACTAACGCTAACAGCGGTGGGCTCCACTTCAGAACGAATAAACATCAAATTTTGACACGAGTTACTTTGTTCCAAAGCAACAAAATCTGATTTGTTTAAATTCTTGTCAGAAAGGAATGGGTGAGTAGCACTGTTGGCATTGGCAGTAACTTGTTCTGGTATGGATGATGTTGTTTTAGAACGGACAGTTCGAGCAATTGGTCCATATTTACTTACTATGCGCAAATCTTGAATTGGAACAATATCATCTTCAGTTGACAAAGGAAAACTATGCATTTTGAATCTAGACTGAGCAAACTTACCATCATCTTGCATTGAAGGTACGTGGTATGTGTTACAATCCAAGTCTGATATGACATCAACTACACAATTGATAGGACTCTGTGACAGGAATTCATCATGAAGAGGCAAATTGTTCAGGGACGGTATGCACGTGGTACCTGCCCATAAACTGTAATGGCTATCAGGTGCTTTCACCATATCAAAACTTTTTTTCTGCGATTTAACGTTTGATGAAGCACCAATTACTGGAGTTGTGCCACTACAAGCAACTTTCAAATATTCATTTTGAAAAAATTGCAACTTGTCTCCAGAAGCATGACCTGATTTTTCATCTACTGGCACATCACAGAATGAGCCTAATTTTTGCTGCAGGTTATCTTCAATTTTAGGTGCAACAATGCGTTTCTTAACTAGCTTATTGATCACTTGTTCCTTTCGCTGCCTAAGTTCAGCAAGAGAAGCAAGATTATTGGCAATGGATGGCATGACAACGTGACAGTGATCACTCTGTGTGTTTGACATTACAGGCATTTCTTCAGGCGATACCATAGCAGTTGCAACAATGTTTTCATTGGGCTTAGGAGGACTAGGAGTAATTACCGGAGATGACATCATGTTCTGGATAGGTGGAGGGCCTGGCAGGGGTGCCTGAGGAGTTTGCATAATCATCCCAGGGGCATAATTCAATGATTGAGTAGGCGACATATTTTGAATGTGTAATGCTTGCTGCTGGTACATTACTGGCGATTGTTGTATCATTTCAGGTCTTGGTGGTGGAGGCACAGCAAACTGATGCCCGGTTTGCAAAGTTAAACAAGCATAAGGGGGTGGGTGGCCATGAAAACCTGACTGTGGGAGAGAAGACAGTAGTGGCTCTGGTGCTGGTGGATGAACTTGATTAGGTGGCAGTTGGCAATAACTTGGGTTCTGCTGCTTGTGTATTAAATATTGACTAGGTTGAACCATTGGATTTTGCATGTGTTTGGGCACAGAACTCTGCACTTCAACAGCAACTGGCATACCTGGACTAAACTGGGTATGGGTGTTAGGAACAATATGAACACGCTCAAGGCCAGGACCCTTTGATTCATACACAACATGATTCCCAGTGACATAATGCACTTGAGAAGGTTGTTGCTGTGCCATGTTGGGAGTGGCCATTAGTGGGGAAATTTGTTGTGCTATTGGCATTGGTAAAGTCTGGTGAACATTTGGTTGAACAGGCGTCGAGTTTAAAACATTGTGAGGTGCTGGATGAATTGTGGGCTTTCCAGTTGGAATATGTTCTCGGTAATAAACAGAGCTTTCACCATTGTAAGGTTGATTGAGTGCATTACCACAGTGGCAAATATGGCCTTGTTGAGGTGCAATTTTAAGCAGAGATCGCTCTGGGTTGCAATTTTTATGCTGAGATTGTTCAGTGCTGCAAGTTACATTGTTTCCCATGTGAGGGTGATCATTTTCATTACTTTCACCCATAAATTCATCTGAAGAAAATGGAATTTGCCCACCTTTCTTACGACGATTTCTGTAGTGCTGAAGCTCTGCATCACTATGAGCAAATGTACATGACTGTCCTCGAGGGCAAATGCCTTTATTCTTACTGTCTCGGCACATAGAAGTTTTGTATTTGCTGGTTTGTTGAGTTGCATCTTGGCATTGCCACAGCCAGTGATGGTGTTGTTTCATGAAGTCAACAAGTTCAGTTACACAGAGCTTGGCTGAGTATGTACCCTTATCTAATGTATCCCATGAAGGATTTTCTGTGTCAAGATCAGACAAAAGCTTGAAATGCAACAATAAATTTCGCATATTGCCAGGATCATTAGATCTTTGTAATGCTAGGCTCAAATCAGTTATACATTGTAAAAATGATGCTCCACTTTGTAAACGATCAATTATTGACTGCATATGTGACTTATGCACTTGATCACCATATAAAATAGCGCTCCATTGATCTGGTGCAATTCGAAGACCAGCCTCCCGAGCAATTTGTACAATTTGAGAATCATGCTCCTTTCTCAAGTCGTCATACTGTAAAAATTCATCTTTTAGGCGCATTAAAGAAGATTCTCCATCTCTTTTAGTTACTATAAAACAGGAAGCACGATACAAAAGTTGAACAACATGGCCAATGCTTGTTTTTGACGCTTGGGAAAACTGAGTTTGAAGATTTTTGACCACAATTTGAACCAAAACCTTTCTTGAAAGCTCTGAACCATCTTCTAAAGCTAGGTGAATAATCTTTAATGCTTCTTCTTGCATTGCAGGTCCCAAAAACTGGCAACCCCTGGCTCGTACAGCAGCCCACAAGTTAGATGACAATGTTGTTGGATTTTGATGAAGCAAAATTAACTCAGTTGCTGTTCGTTCACCAAGAGCACGACAAGCTCGAAGTGCTCGCTTTCTGCCTTCATCTTCAAATAGCTGGCAATTGATCAAAGCAACAAGTTTCCGCTGCATTGGTCGACTCAAATCACTGCTTTTTCCTGGTTTAAGATACAAAGCTAGCTCTTCAATACATGTTTTGGCATTGTCATAGTTTTTCAAGCATTGACTAAAGTTAACTGTTGTAGTATCATGTGAGGTTTTTTGAGTAATGTGCACAATAGAATGTGAAGATGTTGGACTTTTATCAGAGTCTCCTGGCAATAACTGCAATAAAGCAGAATTAGTAGGCAAATCATTAATGTTGCATGTAATTGGAATTTGGTCATAATGACACTGTGGTTGTTTCAATTTTCCCAAGCAAGCCTTGCACAGCGTGTGTCCACAACCAAGACTGATTGGACATCGATCTGTTCGATTAAAATCTTTTTCACACACTGAGCAGCACAGATATTCAGTCCATTGAGGAGGTTGGTTAGAGGAGGCAGCTCCTTTTTTAACATCAGATTTATTTTTAGAAGCCATCTGTATTCCTTACATTTTTCACAGCATCGTAATCTAAAAACAGATCATGTACTTCACAGCTAACAATAGCATTTTCATAAAATATAAATCCACACAAGATATTAAGCAGGAGCGATATCACAGAGTAATCTTTTAGTACAAGTATTACCATGAAAGCAATTAAGTGCAAGGTACTATTGCATCAAGGAAATTATTGATTAAATGTACTTCTACAATAGAAACTGATCACATACTAAGGATACTTTACACAGAGACATTTGGTATCCTTAAAACTAACTTTAAGGATATTTTTAAAATGTCAGGTGAAATAGAAAATTAACCCACGGTTTTGATTTCTAAAATCTGTTTTTCTATGAAACAAAGTAAGTAATATAAAGTTTTAGTTCAATTGTTCTAATTAGCACATGTTTGCAATATCTGCAATGTCCCACAGCGTCAGCTTTATGCAAGGCTAGGGCTAGAACTATAATTTATAGTTATTGTTATGGACATTGTGCACATCCATGAAATGTACGATTTAGTAGGACCCATTTTAGCTTACCAGAGGTCTTGGCTTAATGCCTGCATTTATTCTTAACATAGCTTAGAAACCAGGTGCATGTGTACTAAATTTTGTAAACATTGCTGGAGAAAGCATGCCCAGACATATCAACAGTCTTAGACAAAATCTGCATATTTGGTACTATTAAAGTAAAATAGAGCAAAAACTTGGCAGACACAAGTATTTCCTTACAAACTTTAAAACAGGGGTTCTTAAACTTTTTGAAATGTGCCACCGTTAGACAAGATCAACAAAAACTCATGCCCCCCCTAGGTAAGATCAACAAAAATTCATGCTCCTCTGGTAAGATCAACATAAACTCATGCTCCTCTGGTAAGATCAACAAAAGCTTGCACTCCCAATAATGCATGAAAACCATCATTATTTTTGAATGATGGCCAGATTTCTAGTATTGATCACACAATTGCTTTTGAAATCATTATGAAAATTTTTTTGGAGATCAACTATATTAAAGTGTCATTTTCTTAAAATTTTTTTTATTTATTTAAAAGATGATGAAGGAGCCATGGCATTGTGCCCTCATGGTAAACTCCCATGCCCCTTCATTAAAGAACATGTGCTTTAAAATTTATTAACTTTGTCTTAATTCTAAGTTATAGTAACTGAATGCTGTGATATGACTGCTTTAGCAAAACACGATGCTTGACACTGTATAAGCACTTTTTTTTCTTATTCTAAGAGGGATGTAGTGCAGTTAATTTTGATTGTAATCATTTTGAAGTATAAGGAAAACAAATTAACAATTTTGGCTCTATTGGACCATTCAATCAGTGCATGAACATAATGTGCAGGGAGTGGATGGACCTACTGATCGGCATTTGTGAAGTTCTTTCTGTGCTGAAGGGCAGATCAAACAGCTAGACAGTAAAATAGGAATTTGTGCATGAGAGCAATGAAAGCATTTCCACCCAGACTGTTGATTTGCAGAAGAGTACCGCAATGTTCATCATTGCCACGCAGATAGAGCGCTTTTTTTGAAAAGTTTTTTTTGATCACTGAAAAGACTTTTTGGGGCAATGAGACAAAATAATTTATTGGATTTAGCAATAGTTTTTGATGGAAGCAGTACCAATAAATTTTAGGCTAATAAAAAATGTCTTGCATAGGCATTTAAGGAGTCTTCAAAACAAAGTCTTGTCTCACATTTTGCATATGCTCCAAAGCTAAAGTATAACCTTATTTTAAACATGTATACAGTTAACTTGTTCATAAGTGTAGCAAAAAACCATATGCCTGAAGTACACACAATACACAAAAAAGACAACAAAAAATCAAAATACAACAATTTTACAGATATAAAAAGTAAATATACAAAGTTAGAAAAGGCAAACAAAATGCTAAAAACGTAATAAGCGACACCAGCGTCAAAACAAAAACAGCTTAACTAAATAAGCTAAAATATGACTTACAATAAAGCAAAAGTTTTTGTAGGCCATGTCTCTAAAAAAATTGCTATATTGGCAGACAATTTTTTTACCTGAATGAATGTGGAGTGGAGGGATACAATCTCATCCCACATGTCTGAAAATGGTTGTAATATTGGTAGTTGGTGAGCAGTCAAGCCCGGCCATGGCTATTAATTTCAATAGGCTTAACTTTAACCTTTTCCTTCAACATTCTTGAATATATTGCTCACTATAGACTTTCTCATTTGCATTTAGTTAAGGCTTGAGTTGACCCATTTGCTGGAGGGAAAAATCTCAGCACTTTTTCATTTGTTACCCCAGGCTGGATTGATCCCAAGCCTGGAAAGTTGAGTTTTAGGAGCAAAATTTTAGGTGCAAAACTTAGCCTGGGGTAACAAACAAAAAAGCACCAAAATGTCTAAGTCCAAAACGTCTGTTAAAGTACCATACCACATTGCTATCCACCACCTCAACAGTCTAGATCAGGGATTGGGAAAGTTTATAAAGGTTGCCCCAAAATTATTTTAACAACAATGTCATTATGTGACAAATATTTAAGCAACAAAAATGATTATACCTAATCATATCTTTAATGTAAATTAAAGACCTTTTTTTGAAGAGCCACTTTTTTAAAGCCAGTGTGTTGCACTTTTTATCTAAATTCAAGTCAAAATCCCTGTTTTTTTTTTTTTTGGAGACCAATTTTTTTGGTTAGTATTGTACATTTTCTACCTAAATTCAAGGCAAAGACCTTTTTTTTGAAGAGCAATTTTTTGAAGTCAGCATTTTGTATTTTTTATTTAAATTCAAGGCAAAGTCCTTGTTTTCTTTTTCTTTTGGAGATCAATTTTTCTAGTTAGTGTTGCATATTTTCTATCTAGATTTAAGGCAATGACCTTTCTTTTTGAAGAACAATTTTTTTTAAAGTCAGTGCTTTGTATTTTCTATCCAAATTTAAGGCAAAGACCTTTTTTAAAGATTGGTTTTGTACTGCTCACTAAACTAAAAACTTTTTAGAGGGGAATCAACTTTAGGGGATTAAATTTCATGCGAATATGCTTTTTTCCTCCTACCCATTTTTAGTTTTAAACCATTTGGAGTAATTTGACCACTTGCCGATCTCTGGTCCAAATTTTTAACTACTAACCTGCTGAAAACAAGACTGGGTTTAAGACTTGAGCCTCTACTGGATTTGACCAATTTTTTGTCTCATGCAAACATCAAATGATTGAGACACAGCAGTTAGTGACCGATTTTGCAAGGAGCACACATGCTGTTGTTGTACTTTCCATTATAATACAATATATGGACAAATTATCATGCATTAACTGCATACACCTTATTTTTTTCTATACACTTCAAAGATATTGTGAATTGTGGCTGATAAGCAACAACATAACAACCACGTTAAAAAATGGTGTTGAAACAAAAGAAATAATTTAACCTTAACTAATTCTACTTTTGACCTTTTCAAAAAATTGACGTTTTGAGGTTAAGATAAAACTGAGAACAATATCATTGGTACTAATGGTGAACAGCCACAAAAATGTTTTTGAAATGTAAAGTGCAAATATTAACCAATTGTAAATTTAACCTCTTCTAAAAAATTTGACCTTTGTTTGTTAAAATGAAACCAAGAACTATGTTGTGATATCATCTGATAGCCACTATCATCAGTGGCCTTGAAACTAATAAAAACAAATCCTAATTAATTCTTCTTTTAACCTACTTTTTTACAAAATGCTAAAATGAAGTGCAGAGCTATGATATGCTCTGCTATTGCAAAACAGCCATGATTGAAAATGTCATCAAAATGTGAGTAAAAGTACAAATTTTTACCAATCCTTTCTTTAAGTCCCTTTAAAAAATTAACTAATTTGTGTCGCAATGAAGCTGAAAACTACTGAAATGTTCTGCTGTTGCTGATTAACCATAATTGAAAATGTTCTTGAAACATTTAGAAAAAAGCTTATACCTAATTATTATTTGCTCAATACAGTGTTTGCATCATAATAGAAAGCTTAATAACAGCAAGTAAACTCTTTTCAATGTCATATTTACTTATCTGCTTACTGTTGCGTTGCAATCATGTGACATTTGCATCAAAAACACTTCCCTGAAAATGAATTAGGACAACACTAAAATATGGAATGTTGGAAAATCCTTTAAAAACAAAGAAAAATACCAACCAAATAACTGAAATCACAAAAATTTAAGAAAGTAGCTATTTTGTTGTACATGATTAGTGTGTCTTTAAATGAGTACATTTGATGGGATACACCCAGCATTACCACTGCATGGTAGTAGTTATTGTTTCTGCATTTGAGTTTTATGACTAGAAATCAATTTATTGCATTACTTTCTTTGGATATGAGATTGGATTTTTTGGAAGATGTAAATAGGCTATAGCAGTAAAAACTTTTGTTATTTCTCAAATCACATAATAGCAAAGTACACTGAAGGGGCCCAGCTATATACAACATAAGGGGAGTCTACACTAAGGATTCAATTGTAGTCACATAGTGTTTATAATAGGCAGTGGCTATTTCGCCGTCGACGACAATTTGCCCTTGGAATCTATTTTGCCGTGATCATTCACGTGTGTTTATATAGCCAAATCTGCTATTATCGCACCAGTGACTCTGTGGTGTACTGGATAGAGCGCTGGTCTTGAGATACCAAGGTATCGCGTTCGAATCTCAGCTGGCCAGGGCTTTAAAAGAAAGGCAGTGTACACTGAAGGGGCAGGCCCGGTATGTAAATGTACGGGGCAGTGTACACTGCAAGGGAGTGTGCAGGGTAGGGGATAAAGAATTGGGGGTGCAAAATTTTTTTTTTTTGGTTTTTAAAATTGACCAATCAGAGACGACCAAAAGTCACATGTTTAGTACGTCATTAAGATTGACCAATCACAAACAACTCACGGCAAAATAGTCTCTGAGGGTAAATTGCTGTCGACGGCAAAATAGCCACTGCCTTTATAATACACTGCAGAAGTTGACTGATCACAAGTGACAAAAATTCACAATTTTAATACACTGTAGAAATTGACTAATTACAAATGACTTATGACAAACCAATTTAGAGAGTAAATCGCCATTGATGGCATAGTAGCCACAGTTCTGAGAAAAAGCCTGTTTCAACTGGATTAAATAACCTAATTTAACCAAACTGCATAGTTGCACTTTTAGTTTTATCAACTTCTATCAACTACTGTATTTTAGTTTTTGTCAACTTCCATAAACTACCATATTTTAGCAACTTCCACTTTTTCAGTAGGTAGTTTTTCTGAATTTCTATAATTTAGCAATTTCATGTTAGAATCTGAGAATAGGCCAAAATTTCATTTCCATGATACAGTAATTTCACATTTCAACAGAATTTTTTTTCATAAATCTGGATTTCTGTATTTTAGTGTTGCCTGATTCCTACATCTCTTGCAGCCAATCGAAAAATGCTTATTGACTTAAAAGGTATAAAGCAAGACTTTACTGGTGTCACTGCCTTATTCCGTTTGGTTATCCCAACTGAACAGTTTTTATCACCAATCACCTTACTTCAATTAACAATATTATGAAAAGTAAAAGACAGCAGCCTACTTCATGAGTATTCTGTAACCTAGTCTAGCCCTTTTTAACTACTGTCTATTGAGCAGTTCAGCCATGGCTGTTTAAGACTGCCACACTTTCCATCAATCAACTGCATAATGCAATAACCTGAGAGTTAAATTTGTAACTAAAAGACAACAAATTGAGTGTAACTGTGCATAAGGCATTACCATACAAGCTAACGTTTTATATTAGACTTTGACTGCAACAACTTAATTGAGTATTGTAATTGCTGACTTATTTAGAGTCTTTTAAAGTATCCATTTGTCATGTATTCAATTTGAATTTCTCATTATCTTTACCTGTAAAATGTCTTATACCAAAATTTTGTCAGTAAAATCAGCCAGTTGACATCTGATAAATAACAGTAAGTAAATTTTACTGAGGTAAAATAAAAGTAAGAAATTTTTTAAATAAATGTAATAAATTTCTTTGATAGGCTACAAGTCAACAGGAGTAGAATGAAAATTCGCACCGCACCGGTGCGATAAAAAATCGCACCGACCGCACCGGTGCGACAAAAAATCGCACCGACCGCACCGGTGCGGTGCAGAAATTCTGATTTCACCCCGCCTCTCACCAGCGGTTGGGAACCCCTGCTTTAGGGTCATTGCTTAAGAAAACAAAAACAACAATGCATAAAAAAGATCCTAATATTTGTTAAGTGATTCGAAGATCCCTCAAGAACATATTCTTTTTGGATGGTTTTGTTTGTTGTTTCTCATGATTGATTAGCAAATGACTATAAAACTAGACTGTAAAATTACTTTGGATTCTTCATTTTATTTTGTTTCTAATACATAGAAAATACCAAACGTAGTACCAAGCCGAAATCTATAAAGCTGTAGCGGCAGAGGCGTGGCGTGCTGCACCCTGAGCCTACTGACCTACACTTAATTACTTAAATTTACGGGAGTTCTTTGACATCGAATTATATCCTTAACTTTTCAGTTGACACGAATTTTCTTTGTTTTGTTTATTAAATTTTTTACCAAAAATTATTGTACAATTTCAAAATTTAGCAGCATCTTCAGTCCAAATGTTAATTCTGTTTTCTGTTTTATGATTTCTGATTTCTGATCTGTTGTTTTATCCAAAGACCAAGAGATATTTATATCTCAAAAAATATTTATATCTCAAGAATTTTTCGTGGGGTGAAGACGGGGCAACATATGAGTCATGTTTCTACAAAAAATAAAATGACGCACGAGGATTAATGTTCCCAAACACGAAGGAATGCATGACTCACATTTCTAAGCAAACATAACAAACGCAAAACAACAATATTTGAAACAGAAGCGCATAGGTGAGGTGAGGGCAAAGGTTACATAATCTTTTTAGAAAGACAAAGGAATGCATGGCTCACGTTTCTACGAAAATGAAAATAAATACGAGGTAGCAATACACGAAAACAAACACGCGCGGGGTAGGCCTAAGGGCAAAGGTAACATGATCGCTACAAAGCTTTGGTGCTAAAAGATGTAGCCCTGTATTTAAAAAACCTCTGTATGCAAAAGAAGCTTAAATTGTACTTAACACATTTTAAATTTTAGACACCTGATGAACCATTTAATTGCAAAATTTCACGACTGATCTCATTTATTGGTTCAGTGTGAATCAAAATGAAGGCTGTGGTTAAGCACAACTTTTATTGTCTCATTTTTTTTATTGTCTATATTTATCCTCCATTCACGAGAAAGCGAATTGTATCGCTGTCTTTTGGACGGGATGTCCGCACTCGCTTCAGAGTTGCCATTTCCGAGGTGTCTGAACCACCGGTTTTCCACATGAAGGCGGGAGCGTCCCATTAAGTGCCTTGCCCAAGGATGCAACAAGCGAACGTGCCAGCTTGTTCTCCACAACATCCCCTAAATGTTGAGCGCCAAGCAGGGAAGCTGTGGATACCAGTTTTTAAAGTTTTTTGGTATGATTCAACAAGGTGAATGAAGCCCAAGTTTACCGACTGCAAAGCGGACATTCTAAGTCTAACCACTGCACCATCTCTAATCCATTTAAATTTTTGCAGGCAAACATTTTTTGTTGACAAACTCTAGTATAGTCTAATTACTGAGACTGAAGTTTCACTGGTTCTGTTTTCGATTTTCGTGTTTTTGTGTAATGGAAGCTTTTGACTCTGTTAATGTATAGCTTATGCATGGCTTTTGATGAGAGCGAAATGTGATGCCAAAAACGTTTGATTTTTGTGAATTTAGTGGTTTTGTTAAATATAATTCATAGTGTATTGCTAGGAACTATAATAGCAGCATAAAATATTTGGATTAGAATGAAATATTAATATGCTTTATCGCTTCTAGCTGCGCTCGTGGCCGGATTTACGAATTGGCTAGGCAGGCTGAAGCCTAGGGCCTCAATGTCCAGGGGCCTCGAAATTCGATTTCGAGGTTTGTATTAGGTTGTTCGGAAAATAATGGCCGATTTTAGATGATATGTTTTTAAATTGGTTCTCTTAGGAATGTCTTGTGTATTTCAGATCAAGAATGTGGCTTATTAGTTCATAAAATCATAAATCCTTTATGGGCTCATTTTATAAGCAATAAAACCATGCATTTTTAATATGAAAAAAGAAGACTTGTGATTACTCTTTTTGCATAAGTTCAAGCTCGGCAATAATGCTGCTCAAACTACTGCAAACATCAATGAAGCATAGGGAGAAAGCACAACAAGTGAAAGAGCAGTACGAAGATGGTTTCAAAAGTTTTGTGGAAAGAGAGCCTCAAACATTTGAGAGCGATTGTCGAGCAAAACTCACGACAGAGTGTGAGGGAAATGTCAACGCAACTTGGTGTCAGCATTTCAACCGTGTCTGACCATCTGAAGCAAATGGGAAATATCAAAAAGTTCGAAAAATCGATCCCGCATGAGCTCAATGAACATAAATGATCTTCTTGGTAGATGGCAAAGATGTTTGGCTGTTCAAGGTTCATACTTTGACTAATTTGAACATCAAATTTTCACTTCTTTCATTATTAAAAGTTTTTGTCTAAAATCGGCCATTATTTTCCGAACAACCTAATAATTCTATTAAAAACTGGTCAAGCCTAAACCCTACCTAAAGTATATATATCAAGCTTTTCAGGTTAGAAAATTTTGTTATAAATAGCGATTGCTACGTCATTTGCGTCATAACAAAGGCAATTATTATGCGTATCCTGTTGGAAGCTTATATGGTATGTCAGTGGTTCTCAAACTGTGCGTCGCGACGCCCCGGTGCGTCGTTTCAATTTTCCAAGGGCGTCGCGGAATATTTTGGTATTGTGTCATTAAGTCTAAGTTTTATTGCGTCAAAAGAACTCTGATCGTAGATTCCTTTCTTACTTCCTTCTGACATTTTCACAATAGTGTTTTTATTACACTGTTGTAACAGTTGACTTGTTATTCAAGAATCAAATCGCAGAAGTTTAACTTAATTGGCGAAAAATAAATAAAGAATAAAGCATTCAGTTTTATGGTGGACGAAAACAGGAAAGATGAGTTACAAACTTAGAAGAGCGTAATTTTACGATTGAAGTTGACAGACCAATCCAAAATCTCGGGACCATAGAGGCAGTTATTTATGTAGATTATGGATCACATTTATCTCGCAGTACGGCCAACTAAACTGTAGGATGCTGTTTGGTGCGTCGCAAAGTCTCGCAAGCTTTTTTAAATGCGTCGCATCGCAAAAAGTTTGAGAACCACTGCGGTGTGTAACTATAATTAATAGAAATTTACCAGAAAAAAAATTTCTATTTTGATTCAAAGTTTATTTCAACGGCTATTTGAACCGGGCAAAAAATATATTAAAGACAATAATTTAATCGCAACAAATTCACAAAGACTGGCGATTTTTAAGAATGCAACACCAGTGATGCTAAATATCGTCTACATAGGTTATAAATAATCGTAGTCATAAAGTTTACTTAGTAGTCTACTCTGCAAAAGAAAAAAACAGTACCGGTAGTTGACATGTTGCTGAAGTAACTTCTAGACAGTGTGTTGCTTACTGCTAATGTGGTCAATTATACGTTTTATAAATTGAAATTTACTAAGGTTATCGACTAATCTTATTATTTGACATATTGGTATTGCTAGCCTGCGTTTAGATCAGGTAGCCTAATAATCTTATTTCCTACTTTTTTGTGCACTAATTTTATTATGAGTAAAAGATTTGAAAGTGGAGCTAGCAAGCGTAGGAGAAAGAAAATTGAAAATGATAAAATAAAAAAGATGAAATCAATCACTACTTTCTTACATCAATCTCTGACTGAAGTAACAGATGCTGGCAGTGAAGTAGGTGCATCTACGCTAGCACAAGAAAATCAGTTTGATGAATCCGATCATCCAACTGCTGGCATTCAACCCAAAGAAAGTCCTATTGAAAAAGCAATGCAGGACATTGAACAGCAACCTGGTAATGAGGAAGCAGCCATGCCCAATGAAAATGAAAATACTAATATACAGGGTTTTCAAAAAGTCATCATCTATTTTTAAATTGTTATCACATCAAAAATATATTTCCGATAATAATGAAACTTGTACACAATAAACAGTATACATTAAAATTTTGTTTTACTACACCATTTTAATTTTTCCATCTTGTTTTTAGCTTTACCTCCATTTTAATTATCCCATTTTGTTTTTTAGGTTCAGGACCGTTTCAAATGTACACAATACAAGAACGTGTTAGAATAGTTATTCTTATTGCAAACTACGAATCTGTTACAGCAGTTAAAAGGCAGCTTACAAAAGAAGGATTTCAACATAAACCTACTGATCAAACAATTCGTCTTTTGTACAGGAAGTTTTTGGAGACAGGTTCTGTTGAAGACAAGGTGCGATCAGGGAGACCAAATTCATCAGTAAATCCAGAAAATGCACAAAAAGTTGTTGCAATTTTAGAGGATAAAGAAAATTTTTACTTTGTTCCCGCAATTAGTAATATGCTTGATATATCGATTGGCTCTACATTTAACATCCTCCACAAAATGCTGAACTACATTGTTTATTGTGTAGCCTACAAGTTTCATTATTATCGAAAATATATTTTTGATGTAATAACAATTTAAAAATAAATGATGACTTTTTCAAAACCCTGTATTTCAGAGCTCAGTTGCTGCAAAGGGAGAGGAAAAAGAAACACATCAAAGTAGTGGAGATAGTCAGAATTTTCAGATCACTCCTGGTGAAGTAAATCAATCCCAAGGTATTACAGATACTTATGCAGATGATGCCGAACATAGATGTACACATAGCCTACACTGAGTTTAAAGGACGTTGGTTTGTGGAAAGAATTATCAAATGAGGAAATAGCCTACTGGATAGCGAGAGGCTCTTTTGAAGTTCAGCACAGTTGTGGACCATTTTTTATTTCCAAGCAAGGGCACAAAAAGCAATCCAGGTTTTGCATAAACGCTCTGTTTTTTCAACGAAAGTAAATGGTGAAACATATAGCAGAGAGTGGCTTGTATATTCCCCCGCAAAAAGAACGGGTATGTTGCTTTGTTTGTAAACTCTTTCCAAACCATGCATCTTCGGCTTTAACTTCTGATGGTTTTGATGACTGGCGCAACTCTTATCTTATCCAAGCTCATGAAAACTCAGAAAAACACAGAAATGCCATGTTGACCTACCTATAAAGGAAGCGAGGGCATACCCTCACTTCAAAGCTGGAGGAGCAAATAAAAGCAAAAGAGCAGCATTGGCGGCACGTCGTGGAAAGAGTCATCGCTGTAATTTGCACTCTTGCAAACGAGGCTTACTGTTTGGAGGGGACAATCAACAATTTGAATCTCCTAATAACGGCAATTGTCTTGGTCTTTTAGAACTCGTTGCAAAATTTGATTCATTTTTACTTGCTCATATCAATCGTTACGGAAATTCGAAATCAGGAAATCTCTCTTATTTGTCAAAAACTATTTGCGAAGAGAAGATTCAGCTCATGGCCAAAAAAGTTATTGTCAATTGCGGCTGACGTGAAAAAAGCGGGATATTTCAGCTTTTCTTTGGATTCTACTCCCGATATTTCACATACCGATCAGTTAACTTTGATTATCAGACACTGGTACGTGTCTCCTGTAAACGGCTTACCAAGTGGAGAGATTTATAACTTTTCTTGAGCTAAAACACCATTGTGGGGTTTGCATGGCAGATCTGGGGCATAAATATGTCACTGCTGAGCTTCAGCTTGATTTTGGTAAATGCCGAAGGCAGCCTCACGACAATGCTGTAAACATGGCTAGTAGGTACAACGGTATGCAGCAAAAAATCCTAGAAAGAAATTTATTTGCCAAAAATTATTCCATACCCTGGCCACTTTTTAAATGTGGTGGGCCGCTCAGCTGTTGATTGCTGTCTTGATGCAGAAAACTGTTTAGGCATTATCAATGAAATTTACACCCTTTTTTCATCTTCCACAAAGAAGTGGGCAATTCTAAAATCATTTTTGCAACCTCATTCAAAGGTGCCTAAACATTTATCAGATACTAGTCGGGATGTACATGCAAAAGCCACAGAAGTATTTTGGACAGTTACAGTGCCATCACTAATGCTCTCACTCATTTGTGCACTCCGATGTAAGTGAGAAGGGTGATACCAGGCTTCATGCTAACAACAACCTTTTACAAAAAATAGAAAAATTGGAATTTGTTTTTATGCTGCATTTTCGGACAAGAGTGCTGGGTCGTTTTCACAGGGTTACCAAAGCCATTCAGAAATCTGAATTGTTATGAAGTACCAGTGCCGAATTGTACAGTTCTCTTGTAGACTTTCCAAGCGAAATTGGAGATGAGTTTGATCAGCAAGCAAAAGCTACCTTGCCGAATATTAACTATAGAGCTGTCACTAGGAGGCAAAGAAATGCACCTGACGCTTTATGTGAACTTTCTTGAATGGATAGGTTTAGAATGAATTTCTTTATTCCTATGCTTGACGCACCTGAAGCCAATTTAAGAAGAAGAGCTATCGTGTACAGTGACACCACAGAAATGTACCTCTTTCTTGCTTATCTAAAAGCAACTATGCTTGAAATTGTACTAGGCGTAAGACTTTTAGAAGAAGTGTATCCAAAAGATGGTTACCTGAAACTTACTGATGAACTTCTACATTTTCATTTGTATATGAGACAAGTACAAAGCCAGGGGCAAAGAACACAACTATGCAGCAACCTATTTCCTTGTCTTATGGAGACCTTTATCAAATTATTTGCAAGGAAAAAATTCACACTGCCTTTCCTAATGTGGAAGCAATATTAAGACCCTTCCCAAGCTTAATGGTTACTAACTGCTCAGGAGAGAGATCTTTCTCAAGGCTAAAATGTATCAAAAAAGAACTGAGATCTACCATGTCCCAAGAAAGATTGTCTGCACTGAGCGTTCTGTGCGTTGAGAGTGACAAACTAGAACAGACAAATTTTGATGAATTTTTGCATGATTTTGCTTTGACAAAAGCTAGAAAAAAATTTCAAAGCCTAGCCTTACTCTATTTGATGGCTGTAACTATTACTTATGTCTTTGTAAATAAACTTTACAACTACTGTTACCGCTGTTCGATAAAGAAATTAAAATTAAAAGCAAAATTGTCTTAATTAAATTTTTGTTTTTTTGATTAAGAATTTGCACCCGTAAATGTGGAGAAAATGAAAAGAACAAACCGTTAATGCACTCATATTTTTAGCACTAAGCAATGACATGTTATGTTGTTCAGAGAGAAATTCTGAGTTTAAAAATAGAAAGGTGCCTCTAAAATAGAATAGCCCAGGGCTTCTCGTTATCTAAATCCAGCCCTGGCTGCGCTGCTGACGAGGTCAAACCAGAGACTGCGGTCAAATCACACACACACACACACACACACACACAGAGAGAGAGAGAGAGAGAATTTATTTGATTTTTCTTTGTGCACCGACACAATAATCAGATTAATAATTTTTTCGTCTACTTGTATGGCTTAACTCGTTGATTGTAAACTATACGACTCAAACGAAAATAAAATTGCCTGCCTACTGGTAAAACGCCCTGTGATTCTGTCGAAAAAATCAAATAAAACCTTGTTTAGAAAAACCAAAACCAGATCTCTTAATCTCTTTGTCAGCCAATTTTAGAGATTAAGCAATTTGTAAGCTACCCTTGCCCAACCTACAAAAAATTTTTGTTACCAGCCCGTGATTGTTCCATGTGTAATATTTTGCCGTTTAAACGTACCGTTTGATTTTTAGGTTTTCTTTTAAAAACAGCTCGATTTAATCTATACGCTAATACAGAAACAGTGAAAAACAACAGCAAGGGGCTAATCAAAGCATCGTAGCAACAATTTATTTGTTATAATAGTTTTGTCTTCTTGATTATCTATAGTCTTAAGGTAGCAAGGTTGCTGGCTTATTGAGTATTAATTTTGTTTCTCAGCAACTTGTGTTCTGGAATTAGATTTGTTGCGTTTTAATTGTTCTAAAAACATTTTAAAAATTAATAAATTCAACCTAAAGTGATGTTCTATGGATTACCGGTATTGTTATATTTTTCTGCAGAGTCTAGGCTGATAGTTTTCTTAAAACTATGTTGCTGTGTTTTTATAATGAAATTAATCAAATGAACCGAGGCATTTAGCTTAAAAGTGGCTAAAATGGATTCTATAACTATGAAAGAACAAGCTCAATATATTTGGAATCGTTTAGATGATTTAGCTAGTACCGATGCAAATGCATATAAGAAGTTTATTGACAAACAAATGAAAGAACGGGAACTTTATATTTCTTCCCCTGAGCCCAGATTATGTGCATTTGTGATGACTAAAGTGAGTTCATTTAACAGTGCATTGTTGTAACACCAACTCTCAACTTTTGATTCTTATTGGTTAGCTATTAACAGTGATCACTCGGGCCAAGAAGAGCAAGTTGACACGTTGTGCTTGTATAACTAAAGCATGCCCTATTACAAGCAACGCTGTTAATAGGAATTTCCATAAAGAAAAAAATAATGGATATTTTGCTTTCAATTACCCTACATGCCACTATTGCAACTATTTTGCATTTAAACATTTCTGCTTGGTCAACTGCTTACTGTTTGTGTCTCACAGTTTTGCTCTGTTGAATGTATCAAAAAAGCAGATCATGTGACCAACCGCTGCTGCTAACTTTACCTAACAGAGATAAAGTGAACATGTGTCTAGCTCCTACTGCAATAACTTTTCACTCAATGAAAGAAAACTAAAATATGATTTCTAGTAGTGAGGCTATAGGACTATAGTGTCTCTATGCATACTGGACTGGTATGGGGTACTGGTAGTTTCTGTCATTTGATATTTTTACCTTTTTTCTGCTGAGTAATGAAGTTGCAGTGGTAAAAGGTGGTCTTTTGATCAAGCCATGACCAATCAGAAGCATTTAGGTGCAGAATAGTATTCAAGAGTAAAATGCCGTCTACTGCAAAGTAGGCATTTTATAAAGAAAAAGCTGGTCTTTTAACTTCATTTAACCCTGGATCAAGTGGTTCTAAATTACAATTTTTTTAAGCTTGTACCTTATAGTGCTGTTTAATAGGTAATTATGTAAGGTACCCATTTAGTCTCTTTACAATTTCTAAAAGTTATTACAAAGCCAATTGAAATGACATCTTAATTGGAATTGTTTTATTGCACTTAATGGTTAATAAAATATTTATATCTCATGTGATTCACCTTGATACAAAGATTTTTTCCATGTTTTCTGTAGCACCATAATACAGAATTCATGGATATTTTGTGTTGTGCATGTACTGAGGGACATAATGGTGGATCTCTTGTGTACTCTGTGGGTAAAAGTATCTCTGTTATTCGATTGTGCCTCAATAAATTATGATACACATTGAGCATTCTCTGAAGAAGTAGCCATTTGATAGCATCTTAATCAAATTAATAGGTCAGGATGCATAAAACACTTGCATTGCACAAACATTTTGTGTTAAAAGCTTTAATAACCACAGAATGCCATAGAATAAGTTAGATTGACATGCTTTATCAATTGCCTTTGTAATGAATTTTGAAATTGTGAAAAGACTTTATGGTCATCCTGTGCAGTACTTTTAACTATGATTCTTAAGTTAATATTTAAGTTCCTGGTGGATATTTTTGTAAATTAAAATGTCAAGTATTAATGAGCATATAGTATATTTGTTTAACATAACCAAACAACACAGCACTCAATTTATTATTTTTGTTACTACTGATGAAGTCTTAATGCCTTGTTAGTTATAAGTATAAATGCATAGATTTTTTAATCTCAATCTAAACCTCTTTATAACTTTATATCCTGTCATAAAAACTTGGGAAATCATCTAACTCTATGCAGTTAACTGCTTTGTTGGTAATGTGATCGAGTGGTTTGAAGCACTATTTGTGGTGGCTATGAATGTACATTCAAACTTCATGAAGGCTGCATAGTTGTGTTCTTGAGAAAGAAACTTTACAGTGACTACCTGTGCCTAGTTGTTTTGTTTGTTGTAGAAATAAATTTTGCCAGTGCTATTGTTAAATTTGAAGCAAATCTGAATGTAATATACTAGCATAATTAACAAAAGGTTTTCAGTGACTAGAGGATACAAATTTATTACTTCATTATCTCACTGACTTATATCTTCACGGATATAATTCTCAGAGAACTAATTGAAAGGTTTTAACTCAAAATATTGTATAGGATACTTCTCAAAGCTTGTATATCAATGTTTGTGCTTGGAAACGAATTCCATATCCCAAAGATGATGAAGAACCTTTGAAATTAATGTGTGGGTTTAAACAGTTGCACAGAAGCTCAGGTTTGCAATTTCAAAGTTTATTTGAGACACACTACAGTTTGCAAAACGGGAGACTAAATGCTATTGCTGTAGTTACAGGGTGATCAAGCCAAGTGTGAACATATATTTTATTTAAATAATCATACAGTAAATACTGGAAAAAATGGAAAATTTGAAAAAAATACAGAGAAAAATGTAAAGAAACACAAGTTACAGTTATTTTTCAATATATCCTCCCTTTGCCTTTACTAAACGTTTTAGTCTGTAATGCACTTGACTGCATGAGGCACGTATTGTTTCTGGTGATATTTCTTCCCAACAAGTGCATAATTTTGCTTTCAGAGCTTCAACACTTAAATGATTTTTAAGAACAGGCCTCACTCTCCAAGATACTCCATATTGCAAAGTCCATTGGGTTTAAATCAAGAGAGGAAGGAGGCCACAATTCCTTTGGCTAAAACCATGCCATAATCTCCTTACATCGTTCCTGAATAAGATTGGCTGTGTGCAACGTGGCTCCATCTTGTTGGAGAGTGAAAAATTCCTCCTCCAAATGTGGCATCAATCCAGGAAACCAATTTCTCCTTCAACATCTTCAGATAAACATGTTTGTTAACTTTTCCCCCCTCTTCAATGAAAAAGAGAGGAGTTTTTCACTCTCCAACAAGATGGAGCCACGTTGCACACAGCCAATCTTATTCAGGAACGATGTAAGGAGACTATGGCATGGTTTTAGCCAAAGGAATTGTGGCCTCCTTCCTCTCTTGATTTAAACCCAATGGACTTTGCAATATGGAGTATCTTGGAGAGTGAGGCCTGTTCTTCAAATCATTTAAGTGTTGAAGCTCTGAAAGCAAAATTATGCACTTGTTGGGAAGAAATATCACCAGAAACAATACGTGCCTCATGCAGTCAAGTGCATTACAGACTAAAACGTTTAGTAAAGGCAAAGGGAGGATATATTGAAAAATAACTGTAACTTGTGTTTCTTTACATTTTTCTCTGTATTTTTTTCAAATTTTCCATTTTTTCCAGTATTTACTGTATGATTATTTAAATAAAATACGAGGGTCAGTCAATAAGTAATGAGACTTTCTCAATAACTCAAGTTTGCAATGACTGGTAATCAAAAAATGCTTTTTTATTTTTCAACATAGTCTCCCTCCTTTGCAACACACTTGTTCCGTCTTGATATTAGATTGTCTATTCCTTTGGCATAGAATTCCGTGGACTGGGTCCTTAGCCAGTTGCTCACAGCAGCCTTCACTTCTTCGTCAGTCTGGAAGTGAATTCCTTTCATACTCTCTTTGAGTGGGCCGAAGAGGTGAAAATCAGATGGTGCAAGGTCTGGGCTGTAGGGTGGGTGTGTTAGAAGTTTCCAGCCTAAATCTTCAATTTTGGCTAGGGTTCTTGCTGCTGTGTGGGGCCTTGCATTATCCTGAAGAAGAATCACACCTCTTGATTGAAGTCCCCTCCGTTTGTTCGTAATGTCTTTTTTCACTTGAGTTAGCAGCTCACAGTAGTTCTCTGAGTTCACAGTATTGCCCCTTTCCAAGAAACTGATAGTGATCGGCCCATTTCTGTCCCAGAACACAGCGAGCATGACTTTCCTTAAACTTTTCTGAGATTTGAATTTTTTCTTCACTGGGGAAGAAACATGCTTCCACTCCATTGATCGTCGTTTCGATTCAGGTTCATAATGAAAAACCCAGGTCTCATCAGTTGTCACTATTCTCGACAGAAATGCATCTCCCTCCTTTCTGTATCTGCGTAGTGATGCTCTGGAAGCCATCAGGCGTTGCATTTTGTGATCATTCGTTAACATCTTGGGAACCCAGCGACAGCTGCTGTGAGCAACTGGCTAAGGACCCAGTCCACGGAATTCTATGCCAAAGGAATAGACAATCTAATATCAAGATGGAACAAGTGTGTTGCAAAGGAGGGAGACTGTTGAAAAATAAAAAAGCATTTTTTGATTACCAGTCATTGCAAACTTGAGTTATTGAGAAAGTCTCATTACTTATTGACTGACCCTCGTATATGTCCACACTTGGCTTGATCACCCTGTAAATGCTACTTTCTAAAGGTATCTCAAAGAATTTGTTCTACACCAGCTCTTTATTAGTTCTTCATGGAATATTTCTAAGCCATGCTACAGGAAGGCTATTTACATCAGTTTTTGTCCACTGTGAACTTAAATTTTACTGAGTGATAATGTGATACATATATTTACTGCAATCATAACAAAAGACACAATGCGTAAAAGTACCAGGAAGCATTATTGTTTCAGATGACTACAAGTAAAAGAGTAAAAATGTCTAAATAAATATTGATCTCTTTGAAAAAAATTTGTGTTCTAATCTTTGTGTTATGAAGTTCTGCACACTTCCACTTACAGGTTTTTAAACGTTTTTTAATTTCTGACGCCACTCAGCAGCAAACTAATTCAGTAGTTTAATTGCTGTTTTTATGGCAACAATTTTCATTTGTTAAAATTTTGCGATGATTGTGCTGAAATGAAGTTCCATGGGTGAAGGCATTTCACAATGTTTTTCCAATGCTGACAGTTTCAAGCAAGCACTGAATTTATCAAAAGTGATTCAAGTGGAATGTTAAAACTCTGAAGTAGACTTTGATGATTATTATTCTCTGCTTGCAATCACTCTTGCTAACTATGCACTGTGGTACTTAGCTCAAGAAAAAGTAATTTCTGCTGCAAATTAAAGTTGCAATTTTAATTTTACCAGGTTCCTCCACATTTGTTACCGTGCCTGTTGCTGTTAATGACAAGGTATTGGATGAGGTGTTAAAGTCTTCATTTGATAAACATGAACTGATGAAATTGATCTTGCAGTTAGTGGCACACGAACAGAAAGTATGTGAGTTATGTGTGACGAATTGTATTCCACGTTTATGTAGTCACCGCACTGCACGTGTTATTATAGTACTGGGGTGGGCAAACATATTCAATGGAAGAACCACTTGCAGAAAGCCACAACCAATGGAGTCGCAAAATCAGTTTGGAATGTCAATAAAAATATGATGAACAATGCAACTTTTACTCAAAATTGTGATTTTGCAGATGCCTCATTGCACCTGTGAGAAACATTAAAAGTCTTGCATCCATGCATTGTTTTGTAGTGGAAGATAACTTTTTCCTTTTTCTTCAAGAAAATTATTGATTGGGTTCAACAAATTTACTCAGCAGATTACTGGTTGATAGCCATCTTACAACACAATACAATGAAACATCACCCTGGGCATCTTGCAACTCCCAATTTTTCACAAAGTTTCAAAACTGTAGATGGTTTTTGCCATTTACATGAATGAAATTTACAATTTCAATGACAGTTTTCATGACATTTTCGTACTTGAAATCTTTGGCCACAAGATGTTTGCAGTGAATAATGCAATCTAAGGGAAAGAACTTTGGAAATTTAGGATCTAATTTCATCAGTCCAATTGGTCCATTATGTTAGCAATCATTGCTGGTGCACCATCAATTACAATCCTGACGAGTTTATTGAGTGGCACATGGACATTTGCTAAAGCTTCATCAAGTGCATTTTTAATATCAAATTCACGAGTCACTTTTCTCAATGTCACAAAGTTGAGCAATTCCTCTTTAAGAGTCATATCTGATAAAATATGTTGAACAAATATTGCTAGTTGCAGATTATGTTAAATATCTGTTGATTTATCAAGCACTAAACTAAATGCAAGTTAACTTTACAAATCATTTTGAATTGTAACTTCAACATCTGTACTTATCTCGAATTTGCGTAGCTTGACATGAAAATAGTTTTTTTCTAATAGCCACTGAAGCCGTTTGCTGTTGGGTTTCAGTGCTGCCACAACCTCAGCTACATTCTTTTTTGCAATTTTACAATAAGAGCACCGGTGTTTAGCATGAGCAATATTCCACAACATAACAAAAGAAGCTTCAGTCATTGCATCAGATTCCATACTGAACACCTTTATAAACTTCTGCTGACCTTCCAGCGCAAGTTTCAACTTCGTTAACTTGCTTTTTTCATATCAGATTTAGGTGGATAATTGCGTGAAAAGTTCTTATAATTAGTTTCATGGTGACGATTCACAAGACTACCTTTGTTTTGACTCAGTAGTTTGTGGCAGATTTGACACAAAAGTTTATTTTCTTGACTAGTAAACGTGTTGCTTTCTTCACATAACGAATTAAAACCTCTGTTTTCATCTTTATACATTCGTTTCTTGCCAGCATTTGATGTCATCGTTTTCATTTTGCACTGCGTTTAAGCAGACTAATTTGAGCTTATTCTCTTTGAAATGAAATTGTGTTGACTCGTTAACTAGACTTACGAACTCACTAATTACTAACGTGCTTTGATGCATACTTCAATATTCATGTCTATTGCTTATGTCATAAACAGATTGTTATGTGTAAGGTTCATGATCATGCTCGCATGAATAAAGAAGAGAAAAAAAGCAACGTTTGTACCAGGGATGCGGAAGTGGTGGAAGTGGTATTTTTTGTGTGGAAGCGAAAGCGGAAGCGCAAAAAATCCACCGCTTCCGCTTCCACATAGGAGGGAAGAATGGAAAGAGAAAAGAAATTGGTTCTGCTATCTTTTGTAGAAGAACGAACGGGGGGAGCATAAACATTAAGAAATGAGAGCGAGGAGAAGTTGTTTAGAGAGATGTTGACCTCTACATAATCAGAGTAGGGGCCAAGCGAAGAAAGAGAGGAGGTATAAAGCTCAGAGAAGAATAGGCCCTGCTTGACAAAAATGATGATGCCGCTGCTAGCGTCTGTGACATCAGTAGAAAAAATACCAGATCGGGAGTGGGTGCCATGGGATTGCAGAGCAGAGAATCCAGGGATCCAGAAAGAAGAAGATAAATTGAGGTTAGATTCCTGGATATAAATATGGTCAACGGGATGAGACGAAATAAAGTGTAGTAGTTTAGTTCTGGCTCAGAGACCCCCAGCATTCCATTGAAGAACCCTAAGAGAGTTAGGGAGGGAAAGAGAAAGCAGGAGATAAAGAGAAACAGCCAGGACCATGAGGCAGTGGTGAGGGTGCAGAGGGAGAAGATACAAAGTGGTGGAAAAAGGATAAGAAGTCTGAAAGTGAGGGTGGGGTGCGAGTGCTGTATTAGCAGATGGGGGCCAGATTGAGCAGTGAAGGTATAACAGCTGGAGGAGTCCGAGGAGGAAGGCACAGTACTGGTAGGTGTAGAACAGGGGTCGGCAACCTTTCACTAGCAGCGGGCCAGAACTACAATCTGCAAGGTCTTAGCGGGCCGTATAAATTTACCATTAACAGTGTTGTGGTTAAAACTTACGAATTTATGAAATTTTAATCAGAGTAACTGCTGAATTTAACAGTTCATAACGGCAGCATAAAATACAACATACATTTATTGATATCGGCAGGAAAATGCTAATGCGATATTTTATGTGGTGTTTTATATGAAAGTTTTTGAAGTTCAGGTGATAAGTTGATGAGGAAAGAAGCATAACATCTTGCAAATGTTCATCAGTAGGTTGTGCTGCCAACTTGGTCTTGGCTAGTTTCATTGTCGAAAATAGTTGTTCACACGCATAAGTGCTGTCAAAGATGGATGCCATTTTTTGGACATGTTTAACAGAGTTGGGATATCGTTTGGATTCAAGATATTTTTCGAAGAAGTCAAGCAGTAATACATGCTCAAAATGAAACTTTGATTTTATCTTGGTGCTACACTGCAGCTCAATTAACTTCATTTGATATTTTCTGGTGCAGCGTCGACCTGTATATCAAATGGAGCACTAAACAGTCTAACACCATTTCAGGAGAACGAATGTCACTAAAGCGAGATGAAAATTCAATTCTTAAATCTCGTATCACAGATACAAATAAAATAGTGCTCATAAGTTTGTTCTCTTGCAGTGTAGCAAAGTGAGCATAATTTGCATTTCCCCTACTGAAATTCTCAGAGTCGTAGTTTTGTTTCGCATGCGCGTACATAACTCCACATTTCATGAATCAATTGGAGCTTTCCCTAAAGCTGCAAATTCAGGTTGTCCAAATGTGATGTCAAGTCAATCAAAAATGCCAAATTAGAAACTCATTCTTGATCGCGAAATTCGGTATCATTTGTGTTTTTTCAAGAAAGATTGCTGTTTTTTTCTCCATGTGTACACTCTTCGTAGCATTTCACCTCGACTAAGCCAACGTACATTGCAGAAATAAAGCAAATCTCCATACAAACCACTGCTTGTTAAAGTAGTTGGCGAAATTGACGATGGTTCAACCCTGGGAACAAAATAAAGTTCACAGCCTTTACCACTATGTCTATGACGCTCTTTAAGGTTGATACCTTTGCGCACAATGCTTCCTGATCAATGCGACACTGTAAGTTTATAATGTCGTTATTAATTCCATGGTATACCATGTGCTTTTGAAGCAAGGACAAAACACTTATATTTTTCCAACCATTGATGGAGCTCTATCAGTCGTTGTTGAAACCGGTTTTGAGAGATTGAAATTCATGGCTTCAAGGCATTGAAGTAGTGGATTCAGAATATCGGCTTCTTTAGTAGTACCCATCATAGGAAGCAGTTGAACAAAATTCTCAACAACATGACAATTTCCGTTTACTCCACTCACAAATACTGGCAGCTGAGCTGTATCTGTCGTGTCTGTGCTCTCATCTATCGCTATTGAGAACTGTAGGTCTTCAAAACAATATTTTTGGTTATATTTCATGTTCTCAGAAATCTTTCTTATTTGTCGGGTTATGGTTCGTGCTGAAAAACTGAAACCAGAAAACAATTTTATTTTCTCCGAACATATGGTTTCAGCAACAGCCATCATACATTTTTTCACAAAGTCGCCATCAGTAAACGGTCTCTTGTCTTTTGCAATTAATTGTGCTACCTTGTAGCTAGCAAGAGTAATATTTTCCAATTTAGTGATTTGCCTTTGAAATACAGAACTCTGCTGTTTTACGGTGGTTCTAAGTTGGTTAAATTTGTTTTTTTCTTGTTTGACCCGTAAACTTGGAAAAATTTGTATTCTTTGTATCATAAAGACGCTTTATGTTAATTTCCTTATTTACAGCAACAGAAACGTTGCAAATCGAACACGTGGTTCACCAAAATTGTCAACAAAAGGTACTGAAAGTAATACAACAGGCAAGCGATGCGCCTTGAGCAGTTTGCTTAAAAAGTATTTGTTCTCCCATTCTCTATTAAAAGCTCGACACTCAGCATCAACTTTTCTACGTTTTGTCAACATTGCCAGATTGCTGAAAATTGATAAGCATATGCTTAATGGCCATCACTAGCTAAACTTCTCATCAAATATTAACCCTGCTCTGGTACCATGAAAAAAATCACGTTAGCAGTACCTTGGGGTCAATATGACCCCATTACTAAAAATACATTTTGCCACCAGTAAAAAACTCAATTTGTTATCAGTCTGTGTTTATTGCTTGAAAAATCTAGTGGAGTGCACAATACATAAATATTTTACTTCTGACACTGGTTACAGACCACCTTGCTGTGTTCTTCGCAAGTGGTGTAATGACATCTACTACAGGTGAATCTGTACTTTTTGTCCTTCAATCTCGGACAATCTTGCATCTCTTGGGCCTTGATGGACAATAACTGGTGATGTTTTGAACAGCTAGAGGTGCTTCTGGTAAAATTTCACAGCTGCAAATGCTTTGTTTCACAACCTGAGGTGTTTGCGGGGTCACCAATTTGCGCTTAGCTTGGAGAACAATCAACAATACGAGTAGTTCTTTCAGGGGGTCAATATGACCTCAAACAAATAAAATGTAAAATATACAAAAAAGGCAACATTAAAATTAAGATTGAATGAATGGAAACAGTTGACAAGAACCTGCAAAGAAAATACAAAGCGAGATGAAAGCTTATAATCTCAAAGTTTGGAATATTTGGCCTATCAAATAAGCCTGGGGTCATATTGACCCCATGGTACCACAGCAGGGTTAAAAAAAGTTACAATTTGAAATTGGGGTATATCGCATATTTCAATCACAAAGCTGAAACTGCCAAGCACCTTTATGCAACCCTTCCTATGACTTCCACTCAATTCTCTCCTCGGGCATAGCTATACTACTACGAATGAAATATACCACTAAATTTGAAAGAAAGGTTTAACGCAAATGTAACATAAAACGCTGTCGGTTATCAGTTACGCAAACTGTACGTCATGGAATATGAGACATTCGGTTTACTTAGGCGTCATAAGGTGTTAAGACTTAAGTAGTAGTACACGAGAAAGTAGTTGAATCGATCACAGCTTTACGCCAGCCCATAAAGTTCGATTTCTGTTCAGATAGTTTCTCATAAGTATACAACGCCAGATAATTGCAAGAAGGGCAGACTAATAAAATAAAATACACTAGGCGGGCCGTATCATTACTAAAATTTGTAAAAGGGCTGCGGGCCGGATGATTTTGTTTGGCGGGCCGGATTTGGCCCGCGGGCCGTAGGTTGCCGACCCCTGGTGTAGAATCTCCAAAAAAAGCAGGGAGAGCAGCTTCAGAAATGAGAGCTGCCAAGAGTTCTGAATCTAGAAAAGGAGAGTAGTGAGCACTTTAAATGAACTTAATTAGAGCATGTGCAGCATTGCACTGACCTACCCCGCCAGGTCACATTTCCAGCGAACACTAAACAGGGAAAGACAGGACAAGGGTTTGGATGAACATTGCCACTCATCAGGAGAAGGAGAAGGATGAGAAGGCATTCAAGAGAAAGGCAGGAGAAGACAGGCCAATTTTAAAGAGGCTGCGTGCTACCCTACTGCAGTCGTTCAGGGGGCTGCACGGCAACAAATGGTTTATGTGCGAGGAGTGCCCGGGGTAACTGGGACCCTCGGGAAGGCCAACAGCCATTTTGACCCAACCCAAACAGGTCGGGGACCGCACCACCACGCTGAGGCAGCTATTGATTGGTGCAGTTCAATTTTGGTCGCTTTACATGTACATACTATATATACGACAGAAATTTCGCACTTCACTATTCAAAAAGATCGGAGTCAATACGTGTTTTGAGGACGGACAGAAGGTAATGATGATTAGAGTTAAAGTTAACTCAAAGTCAGAGGTAGTCGAGAATAGAGGGGGGAAAATCAAAGCTATACGGTGTAATTTGTTGTTGTGACGACAGGTTATTGTCGAGAGCTGTGATATGTGGTCATACAATTTAGATCTGAGAAGCATTAGGTTAACTGTTGTAAAAGTAGTTGTAAGTAGTGAAAGAACTTGTAATAACTGTCTATTTGTTGAAGTGTTTAATTATTTTTTTGAATTGTAGTAACGAAATATTTAATTTTCTTGCAAGCAATTCGTGATTTCTAAATTTTGGTTAGTGGGAGTTCCGTGACAAACGTGAAAGTACATTAGGGGCTCTGCGATGACAAAAAGATTGAAAAGCACTGTTCTACATTTAACACGAGTTCTGATATCTAAGAAAAAGAAACACAGAGTATTTTGAAATAATAAGCTCAAGCGAAGTAGGTAAAGTAATAGCAATAAATGAAGGTTTTTGTTTTCTCAAAATAATAAAGTGTAGGAGAAGGCAGGCTACAGACCCACAAAAATTAAAAAAAATTGTCAACGGTCATTTTTCGTTTTTTGGTGGTGGAAGTGGAAGCGGAAGCGATAGGTGTGGAAGCGGAAGCATTTTAAAAATAACCACTTTCACATCCCTGGTTTGTACAGACTGTGCTCTTTGAAGCCTTTACGATGTTTTTGGAATATTACAATTCAACTAGAAGAGCCACAAAAAACATGTTGGCGATCCGCAGTTTGTCCACCATTGGCAAAGTACATTGGTACTGTAGTTCATCCAGCAAATGTTTTGGGTGATCTCTTTGTTCATCAAGGGCAGTTAGCCATGATAGCTGTGTGGCTGTCAGCATGGTCAGTGAGATCAAGTGTGCACCCATGGGGTAAGTGCACAACAGGCGTGTATCTATGTAGCCAGTCAGATTACCGAAAAATGAAATGTGCACATTTGCAATCTTCAGCACTTAGCAGACTATTGACTGAGAGCCATTTTGTATTCAGCAAGTGACTGGACAAGACGTACAGGTTGGTAAGTGTTCAATTTTTGCTGACAATCTAAGATTTTCACCACAACTTTGAATAGCTGTATGTAGCATTGCGATTTGTCTGTAGATACTGCAATCGATTACGAGAAACTTTAGACTGTAAAGTATCCATGAAAATGATGTATCTATTGAGTTATGGATACTCTGAATTAAGAAAGAGATGGTGCATTTTCCTCATAAAATTTTCCAAACTGGGTTAATTTCACTACTGGGGGTGCAGTTACCTCTTAGACTGAAAACTTCTTTGTTATCACCTACAATTGCTGTTTGTGAATATTTTAAGTTGATATCAGAGGCCTGTTATATTTCGGCCAAATGGTAATTTTTACATTGTACATTACACTGTATGGATGTTTCAGGTGTATAGATGGTAAAAAAACTATCAAAGGAAGTTGTTGTGATTACCCCTCCTCTTCCTCGAGATGGAGGTACGGCACGAACGGCAACTCAGGTTCATGCCATTAACCTAATTAAAATTAGGTTAATCAAAGGAAGTTGCAGCAAAGATCTTATTCTACAGAAACATTCAATGAGGCAATAGAAAAGATTAGAAGTGGTAAACTGACAACCAAGTGATACTCAGAAATAATAATTAATGTATAACATATTACTACGTTCAAAGTTGAGAGACCATTTGAAGGCGGGAAGAAATAGCAAGTCTTGTACCGTGGGATATTGACACTTTTATCCACAATTGAAGAAGTAGAGTTGGCTAGTTACGTACAACCATGAGTAAAAATGATTTTGACATAAGTCATAACGAGGCTGTGAACGTTGTGCAAAGTTAAATAACCAGAAATATTATTCTAACTTCATTTAATGGTGGAAGACTGGGGTTAGATGGTGGTTAAACTTTAAGAAATGCCTCAACTTGAAAGAGTTGAAAGCCTCTAAGAAGAAGCAAACTAGCCCCTGCGTTGTCTTCGGGTTTGATGATCTGCTGGAAAAAAACATTCAAGACCTAGGTGTTTAAGTAAACCCTAACAGATATTGAACTGTGACGTGACAGAACCAGCTTTTGCCATGATCCAAGCCACACAAAAGTGGTCGCATCTAAAGGTGAGAAATCAAGTCGGCTTTCTCCATGAGAACACATCGCTATAAGCTTGTGATGAATGTTGGTGGTGAGAAATTACCTTCATTTTTGGGTTTCAAAGGTGATAACTTATGGAATTCATAGATACCCAAGATAATTGGCGTGCCTAAAACAGCTTATTCTCCATCAACAACCTGATGGATGACAGTTCAGCTGTTTGAGTGCTCGTTCATCAAATCTTTGTAATGTTGGCTCAGAATGTTCTGTGTTACTAATCTCTGATGGCCATAGCCACTGTTTACCTCCCGAACATAACAGGTGTACGAGAGCATCTTATCACCATTCTCAAACTGTTTGGACATACTTCACATATTCCTCAACTGCTTTACGGACCATGCTTCAATGGTATGAAAAGTAAAGTGGAACCAAAAACTTGTCGTCTGGCAAAGGCAGGGTGTTGGAAAGCGACCTGGGAAAGAACAGTTTGCCAGGCTATTCAGTAGTATTTGGGGTCATCTGTTGTGAAAACATCATCATTGGATTCAAAATCTATGAAATATATGACAGCACAATTTATGTTGGTTTGAAGGTTAATTGATTGGTTGTTTCACCAAAGATATTTAACAAGAAGGCTCTAGAGTCTAGACAATTACAACAAAGCTCAAAAGGATGGTGCTAATGCTAGTGAAAATTTATTGTCAACTGACTCAACCATTGCCACAGCACCTCAAACTGCAAGTATATCTAGCCAAAATTGACAAAACACAATTACTTCAACACATAAGTGCATGCACCTCTGGCCTAAATGAAAAAAGCACTATCACTATGACCCCAACGGGCAACTGTTCATTTGAACAACTTCTTTTGGATGCAGTTCACAGCTAGAAATCTAGTGCCTTGTCATGTAAGTATTGCAAGATCTCGAGTGGTGTGCAGAACTAATTGCATGCCAAAATATAAAGAAGGATGCAATGCCAAAAGATCCCAGAAAGAGTGTACAAAAAACGGACAATGCAGAACCAGAAACACAGCAATGGGGAAATAAAGGGGCTGAACCCCCTACCACACTTGTGCTGGGAGGAGATGAGCCCTCTGGATAATCAGGGCTGGAGAGTCGGGACTTTAAACATCCGACTCTGGCTCCTATAGTTTTTAAGGACGGACTCCGACTCGTACTTTTGAGTCCAGAATATTCAGTAATAGTTTCTTCATTTCTATTACTAGTGAACCTGAGAGTTCAAATTTTCTTCCTATCTTATTCTTAGTTTTTTCCTTTCTATTATGCACTGTAATACTGAAAGAAAGCGTGACACCATAACACACACACACACACACACACACTTTTATTAGCATTTTATTAATATTAATTTTTTTTGAAGGGTCAGAGTCAGTAGAATCTTACTGACTCCGACCCAACAGCCCTGTGGATAATTTCAAGGAATTAGCTGTCACATTTTCAGTAATCCATCTGGTTCACTAGAAATATTTCTGAGTGTACCCCAACATATTATTTTCATGAAATACTATTAAACTAAACATGGAAAAAATTTGGATACGAGCATGCCAGTCTCAGCAGGCAAGTAAGCAGTGACACTAGCTAATCACTTGCTGTGATTAACAACTGCAATATTTCGTTTTGCTTTGTGATTTATGAATGAGCTGTTGCATTATAAACCTTTACAGCTTTGTTTCCACCAACACTCAATTGTGGAGCTACATTGTTATTCTGATTTCTGACTTCTGTATAGTTATGCTAGTGTGCTGTTGATGAAATATGGAGAAATTTATCAAAGCATGTTTATTTTAAATTATCAGCAGCCAGCTCAGTCAGCGTAATAGGAATTTTGACAAAGATACATGAATAAGAAAAGAATAGAAAAAATGGTTTGTTGGAAAGTCTGTATGTCCTTCAGAAGTTATAATAACTCTCACATTTTGGCACCGCTGACCAATAGTTGTTCCTGCACGCATGTGCAGAACCATTTCCATTCTCATCATTAGGTGGATCAAATAAAAAGGTGCCTGTGGGATCCGTTTCAGTTGTCCGGAGTGATGACGAAGGTGCACTGCTAGTCAATGAAAATAGTAAAAAGCGTTCAACCGCGGCGATTTCATCCTTGCAAGATTTGCTACAAAACGCAATGTTCGACATTTTTTGGTCTGTGTCGGAAGTCGTTGATGGTGATGAAAATCCTGTAATGTTCGTGTGATGTTTAAATCTGACAGAAGGGACATTTGTATGGCTGCGTAAGGAAGACCTTTCCGACATAATTGTGGGCACTGACATAATACATTTACCAGTGCTTTCTGTAGATAAAAAGAGAAATTTTCTCTTTTGGCATAGATTTGTCCGAGTTTAATGTCTAACTGTAAAACAAACAAGTCATGTAATGGTAGTAGGGTAGCACAAAGTAGAATGTTTGCTTATTCTAGAATAATAATTTCGAATCCCATTCTAGAATAAAATAGAAAGCAAATACTGTATTTTTGAATTATACTACAACGAACCATTGAAAATGCAAACATAATAATACAGTGCAAATGTAAACTACAATAAAAATTTTACCAAAAGTTAGATAGGATGTAGTTTGAAATTTCAGATTTGTATGCAATTAACCGATTTTGTCTGTACTAAGTAAATGTGTGCGTTAAGATTCATGACTGCTTATTTCGAGTCCTATTATCCGATTAAAAATGCAAATCTGGATTCGAATCTCAAGGATACGAAGATCTAAAATGTGGATCCCTAAATGGTAGTAGCTGTAAATAAGCTGCATCCATTGTATACTATCAGATACACACAATTTGTAGCTGTCCCGACAATTCAAAGTCGCAAATTCTATGTCAACAATTTGAAGTCGAATTTAGTGAAGTGCCATAGTTACATACACGTGGTATATTTAATTTTTTTTAATTGTCGGCTTTGATTTTCCGACTTTGAATTGTTGCAGAACCCAATTTGTATGTTGTTTATATACCGTATTTACTTGAAGTTACATTATTTTCAATTTTAGTTGAAATATTTGGCATGGTTGTTACGTTTTCTAACGTAGCAGCTTTTACCAAATTTGGTACGTTTATGCGGATGGTGATGTTGCCAAAGTAAATTATTTTTTTACCTATACCATGCCTATAATGGTTGTGTGCGTTTATCGCACTTTCTTAATCTTTTAGCATAAAAGAAATTAGTGGGGAATGGTGTACTTACCCCACCAGTGTGGGCTAATTGCACCACACCATTAATCTAAATAAACGATAGGAAAAAATGAGAACTTGTATGATTTCTACCTTCATCATCTATAATATTACTGAGACGATTCCAATACCTTCAATATTGTGACAGGTAACCATATTTATCATGTGAGACTTACACAGCGTCCATCCGAAGTTTAATTTCCCAATTTGAGGTGTGCACTTGCCCAACTGACTGCATGGTTCAAAATAAAATGCCATTTCTCTCACTTGATTTTAGTTGAATTTGCATTGTCAAGCTTGATATCCATTCGACAATTTGCCTTTATCCTCAAAGCAAAGGCTGAACAATCCCCTGAGCATAGTTTGTTTTTACGTCAAAAAAATGAAATACGGAAGATTTCATGCTGGTAGCTATTTTCTGTACTATGGCCCTTAGTTGGATGAAGCAAGAAAGTAACTTGATTTCAAGCTAATTAAAGCAGTCGTTAGGCCCGTTTCCATTATATATGTGCTGGTACTTTTGTTATGAGTTGTTTTGGAAATATGCTGTTCTAGGCTGCTTTTTTCTTAAAGGTAATATGCTGTAATAATTGATATTTGCAACACGTTTTAAACGCTTTAGGTTTATATTAATAGAAAACACCTAATCCTGTTCCCCAAGTCACTTTTTGGTCAAAAACATAATTAAAATATCAAATTTTATTTACAACAAAACAACCCCTGTTATGCAGTTTGCCAATGTGAAAGCTCTTTATTGTGTAATATATTTATTTTCAGATAAAACTTGAAGATAAATTTGAAATTTGTAAGGATTTGTATAAAGGTGATGTACCTGCTGACCCTAGAAGACTGTTTGACAAAAACCCACAATTTGATTACAGTGAGGCTACTTTAAATGAATTGATAAAAGGCTCTACAACTAACAAGGATGTATTATCTACTCCCGAAGCATTGCTGAGATCAGTGAATGATGACAATGAGAACCTTTCTGAACCTGATTTTGTCAAAAGCTTCATGAAAAAAAACAATAATTCTTCTAAGCAGCTAGTACAAGAAATAGGTATTTATTAAAAATTACTTTGTTTTGATTTTTTTGTTAAAGTGCAGGTTATTGTTTGTAATAATTAGCCCACGCTACAGGCAGTTACTGAATTAGCTTGTCTAGCAATATGCGTAGTTACGTGAAAGTGATCACAATTATTTCGTACTACTGCATCAATAGAAAAATTGATTTGATTAATTATAAAATCGTGAGTTAGATTTCAACTCGCATTCTTATCAATTGCTCGAACAATGGTCATTGGCTTGCTGCTCTAAATCATCACTTATGCCTCATTACCAGTCTTTGCCTTAACCACACGGTTCCAATTTTTTCGCTTCCGGTGCTCTTTAAAAACTTAAGAATATTTGCGCAGCCTAATCAAATCTTAAATTTGCCCAATTGAAAGTTAGAGATCTTTTTTTTTTTTTTATTGAAATCTACTTTTTCCCAAACTTGAGGCTCCACCGGTTTTTTGATACTGAATTCAGCCAAATTGGAGATTGAGGTCCCATTTTTGGAGATCAAGATTTTAAAACCGTTTTTTACGCCCCAACCCGTGGCTCGGAAGCCGTTTGTTGATGCTGAATTTGGGCTATTTGAAGTAACAACTTTTTTTGCTTGTCAACAAAATACGGTTATATTTGTTCGGTTTACGCGAACCTCCTTACGAGGTCTCGCGACGCACACTTTGTAAATCGCTGCCTTGAACAATTATTTTTCTGGATGCATTGGAATCATATGTATTAGCATAGCATAGTATATACATTGCGAGAATTTAGGCTGCTTATGAATAACCTCTCCTAATGATAATGGCTAATTGCCACTGCGTGTTTGGAATTTTTAGATGAAAGTTGTCAAAAATAATTATTGGAGGACGACGCCACATGCTGCCTAAACTTGTGCGGTTTTAACCGTAATATTGTTTGTAATGTGCTGAAAACCATTGTACTGCTCTGTGTTTGTATTTTGGACTATGCTTCTACGTCCTAATTCATAATAATCTAATATCGTCATCTTGGAATTGTAAAGTTATAGCTATCCCTAACCCAATGACATATTCGTAACAGTTTACTAGTAGACTATAAGATCATTTTGCACTCCCCCAAAAGTGTCGTTGCTGTTGTTGTTACCGGACCACTTCCGATAATTGGGGGCATGGCTGGAGACCATGGAGCCTCATAAGCTGGACAGTTCCCCAATGCATGGACCAGAGGTCGAAGAGAGAAAAGGAGTCGCTAAAGAGTGAGCGGCACAATAAGTCTGTAGTCACTGGACAGTACAGAATGAGATGACGACGACGCCGCCGCTAGCGTGCGAGTCATCAGGAGAAAGAGAGCCAGATCGGCAGTAAGTGCAATCAGATCACAGAGCAGAGTATCCAGGAATCCTGCAAGATAAAGAGGAGTTGAGGTTGGACTCTTGGATATACATAAGATCGACTGGAAAGAGTGAAACAAAGTGAGAAAATTCAGCGCTTCTGGCACGAAGACCTGCATTTTATTGGAGGCGAGTCAGGAGAGGAAGAGGAAGCAGGAAGCATAGAAAAAGAGCTAGAATTCTTGTAGAATGGAAAAGAAACAGGAGGGGCTAGAGACGGGGCAGAAGAAGAGCACAAGGTTTGTAGGCGAGGGTGAGGGTAAAACTAAAGCTGCATTGGCAAAGGGGATTGGGAGAGTGTACAGTGTAGTTAAATGCTGGAGGATCACGTACACGATGGCACAATGCCTGTAGACTGGGGACCCCCAAAAGAAGCTGAGATACAGCAGAGAGGTCAGCTCCAGGAGTGGGACCTAGAGAAGGTATTTACACTCTTGAGTAGGGAAGAGAGGAGCACCTTTAACGAACCTCTTTAGAGCAGATACAGCATTGCACTGACTCTGCCCTTTAGATTGCATTGGTGTTCACACAGAACACGGAAAGACGGGGCCAGGATTCGAATAAACGTTGCTGCTCATCAGGAGTAGAAGAAGAATGAGAAGGTGCGAAAGAAGAAGGCATGAAAGCAAAAGGAGGAGAGACGAACCACCAATCGATTTTAGAGGGAGTGCGTGCTGCCCTTTTGAGGTCGTGCATAAAGCAGCACAGCGAAAACAAACTTAATTTGGGGAGAGTCCAAGGTATCTGGGACCCTCGAAGGTGCTAGCAGCCATTTCAGCCCAACCCAGCGTTTTTGGGCACCGCACTGCTACGTTGAGGAGGTTGTTGTTTGGTGCAGCTCTCAAACTTCGTTCTTGAGTGTGATGTCTTGAATAAGTTATCGTGTATGTTTGTAATCTTTAGTTGTAATTTAGTCATTGAAAAGGTGAAAGTAATATTAAAAACATATACAATGTTGTCTTATTTTAGACAAGACTGTTTGTGAACCAGAACATGAATTATGTGAAAATGAAACTAGCCTTGTTTTGAAGATCAAGCTTCCTCAAGTTGAAAGTTCAGCGCAATGCGATTTGGACATTTCCCAAGTAAGCATCTGCGTGGCTGGCAATTGCATTTAAGAACTACGATCTTTAATGTAAAAATATCACCTGGGATTATGTTCACAGTAATGTCATTGCTCAGAGTTAGCTGCTATCATTGATCGGCTTCGTCTGCAGGCACGCTGCCTATTTGGTCATTGTTGTGAACAACA
Organism: Trididemnum clinides; assembly: GCA_963675345.1. NCBI lineage: Eukaryota > Metazoa > Chordata > Ascidiacea > Aplousobranchia > Didemnidae > Trididemnum > Trididemnum clinides. The sequence goes on along the minus strand of OY776302.1, from coordinate 26,166,217 downwards.
TGATCAAGTTGGTTTAAGCGCCATTTTGTGGCGACAATGAACTAGTGATCGTGTGTTTAAGCCCGACGATGACTGCTGGGTTGTGTTTTTGGGAAAGGTGATTAGCAATCATATCCTTTACTTAACGGGCTTTAGCAACCAGAAATTTATTAAAAAATATTAGCCAACCATTAGATGAATGCGTGAATTTCGTCATTGGAGAACCGCGAGGCTGTACCTCAGGAGATCTTAATCCATTTTACAATCTGCTGCTATTTCTGAATGATATAAGTACGGTAGTATAACTTAAAATGTGAAAATTGAAATATGAAACTACTCTAAATTTTCTCAGATAATAAGGTATTGCGTTATTAAATTATTTGCGTAGTCAGCCAAAAAAGTTTGTGCATGAAGCATGAAGTTGCAGATTGTAGGATTCTTTTGAGTCGTGCTGTAGTGGCTGTTGCGTTTAGAAAGTTGTTCGTGATTGCAAGCGTTTGTTTCAGAATGCAGTCGAATTGTCGGTGCCTGAACTGTACAGTCTTCAAGTCGATTTATCGAAACCAGTTGATGAAAATCGAGCTAAAGCGAAGTTCTACAAGAAGTCTTTTTTGTTGACACTAACGATGCCTAAGCTTGACTGAAGCCACTGCTGCTTGCGGTAAAAACGCATTGTTCTAACAGAAGTGGACTCTACCTCAGTATCTCTTCAGGGCCTCAGTTGAAACATGCACCTTGGCACTGGCTCTTCAAAATTCAAGGCAATTCGTTTGATAGACCTTCACACATTTGACCTAACAAGAAAGCCGAATGCCAAGATCAAAGTTTTAAGTAGTTGATAACTTTCTTTCACTAAAAAGACATATGGTATTAAATAAAGAACATTTTTATATTCATTGTAATGTTTTTCCAATTCAATGGCAATTTTATTTTTTAATTTACTGCGCTTTTGTAGAACCGAATTGGTAAAAGGCCAAGTATGCATAACTGTCTGTTTTGATTGTAGTCATTTATACTTACCGTGGAGTTTCGCAAAGGCTAAAAACGAGCTGCTCCATGAAAAGTGGAAATTCTCGAGCTGCTCCATGAAAAGTGGAAGTTCAACCCCAATATACAAGGTGTTCCAAAAAATGTATACACGCTTCAAATAATTGCAAAACATTTGTTTATTGAAACTTAGCTAATTTTCCAAATGTAGTACACAAACGTGATTTTATTGTTTATTACGTCCTGTTCTAAAACTGATTCAAACACTGTTGACAAAGCCCAGCAATGAAATTGCAAACGAAAAACTTTTATTGGTGTTTGCCTTGAATAGATATTTTGAAACCGTCTTGAAAGGGTCACCAGCGTGAATTAGTCCGAGTCCTCATTAAACTGCAAAACATTCAAAACAAATCAACAGCAAGGCAGTGACTACAAAATGCTACTTTCGAGTTGTTTGAAAGAGCAAGATCTGCTATTCTGTATCAAACAGAAAGTGACAGAAATCTAGATTTTTGCTTTCCAATCAGGGATCCTTAGACGATTTTAATGGAGGGCGAGCGGGGAAGATCTTAATACAATAAAAGGTGCAGTAAAATGTAGGTGTGAAAAATATGTGTCTTTGACATAAATGGATACAAAAGGAATCCACGAGTGGAAATTATTTTTTTGAGATTATTTTAACAGTCCTAGCCAAATTCCCAAAAGAATCTATGTCATCGAAAGGGTTTTGAAGCAATGGACTAATTTTTGGTGGGCAATTTTGTTAAAACCACGCATTGGTCGGTAGACGGTCGAATCATTGTAGAGTTAGCTTAAAAAATTGCGTTTATTCACATTATGATTCGTCCTTTTTACACAGGCCGAATAAAACAGGCCTTTGTGAGCTTTGATGTCGAAATCTTGCGTTTGCAAAACTTTCGCTAGCTTGCATTGACAACTCGATACGGGCAACTCAAGTGAAGCCTGTTTTATTTTTTGCTTCTATTTTGCCAAAAGCAAACTATTGAAGATGTTTTCAACAAAATGCAACAGGAGCACTCATAATTCATTGCGCCCGTGTAGACTGCAATTGGAATCATTTGACCTGTGCTTGATTTCCACTTCGCAGTTTTAAATGCCGTTTTTTTAAGATAAGTTATTGGAAACTAGTGTAGTTTTATGGATTGGAATATGTTAAGCGCTTTTTATTTGTGTGAGGTTATGCTGTTTCCACTGTGTCATTTTTTATTAAGATTGAAAACACTGTTGTGATGTAAAAGATCATAACTCTTACTGCAGTTAGCTTATCTAGCACGAGTAAAGTATGGCGCCAGCTACCGGCAAAACAGCAAAATTTGAAAATCATGAAACAGGAGGTAGAGGAATCAAAGCAATTTTTGATTAAAACCGAATCTCGAGACGCTTTCATCCTCAAGTTAGCACAAGAAAAAGATATAATAATTCGGTTTTGTCTTTATTAACGAAGGTGGTTGGATTCGCCATATGTTTCTAGAAATTTCATAAACGGCAGCGCGCCACTTCGTTCTCTCGATGTCTTCTTCCTTTTCTACAATGATTTAATCTTCACCTACCTTTTCTACGTCATCTTCGGTCGCCCCCGGTCTTTTTTCAACCTCTTAAAAATCTAGCGATTTTTTCAACACATCATCTCTGTCTCTTCGAACAATACGATATCCTCCTGCTTCATCCGCTTGGGCTCGTCTGTCTGCAGTTGCTTCAAGCTCGGGATATCCATTAATTCTCAGCTATTTCTTTTCTCAGTTGATCTAGCGACAGCAACACCCATTGTGCTGTCATTCCTTCTCAAAATCTCCATTTTACCTTTCCCCAGACACCGTGTCACACTTCTATACTAAGTCGATGATGTCGCCAAACTCCGATAGATTCTTTGCCTTCAACGAAAAGTTTTTTTCTATAAATCAACTTCTCACATTCTCTAAATTTTATTTAACCTATGTAGTTTTTGCTGTCAGAGTTGCTTGTCTCTTAGGCCTTTAGGTTTAGCTTCATTTCGTCAGATCCTATTACCACAACTTTACGTTGGTTCCGTAATCATGTAATACTTTCATGAACCAACATTTGTTAAGATAGAAACAAGGTTGAAGTTGGAGTCCACAGAGTTCGTGTTTTGATTGTATAACGTATGGTTTTGACGATGGCACACCACGGTGGTATTCTACATGCAAACAGAGCTACCATTGACCTGGAACCAAAAGTAAGGGCCTTCTAGCGTGGTTAGCTAATTTTTTTTTAAAGATCGCTTCGATTTTATTGCTAAATATTGACGTTTGTAAGTGCGCACTCGAGTTCAAGATCCTTTTTTAAATGTATTTTGCCTAAAATCTTTGGTCAGTCTGCCAAACTAGCTGGCTGAATTACATTCAGTAATCTCAATTTAGGAGAGAAAAACAATTTACGTTAAAAATTGTGGATTATTACTGAACTAAGGGCAAACCGGTAAGACAAAAATACGGACGTTTTTTGGAAACGAAAGATTTTAAGATGTAGTGTTTGTGAACAATAATACAAATGGCCTGAAGAAAAGAGAAATCGTGATGTAGGCTATATGTGTAAACGTTCGCCTGTGTTGCCTTTTCCACGTATGAAACTGCCCCATAGGTGAAAAAATTCTAAATACAGTTGCTTGGTTTCCCTATTTGGATCCGTTGCCAAATATTTAGGAAAAGCATAACCTCTTTCCACCAGGCGACATCTATGGTGGAACTTAGACGCAGCCACGGACTGGAGGTCGCAAGTATAATCACGAAACCAATCGCACCAAGTTGTAGAACAGGTAGGCTCCTATACCTTTTTAATTACCAACTTATTTCTAAGATCGTAAAAAAGATTGCTTTGGGATCGCCTTATTTTGTATTTATTAAAAGAAACATAAAAGTTTGCAAAATGATAGATTGGTTGTGATTCGGACCAGTATTGATTTAATTGTAGGAAGATCGAAGTTAGAATCATACTAAATAAACTCTTATGTCAAATCTCCCAGAGTGAAATCCGTCAGTGGAGGAAAAGGCTTGCGAAAGAATAGGCCTGCCGGGATCGGGTAAGAGATATTTGAAAGAACTAATAGTTCCTTATGCTGACCTCAGGGCACATAGTTGCAGACTTAAGGTCACAACTACATATATAGGCTAATAATGTAAAGGATAGCACCAGGTTGTTTACTAGTTTATCTTTAAGGGAAAATGATAAAAGTTGTGGTGGTGTTTGCGAGTTTAGTTTTAATTTCAGAGAAAGAAAAATGGAATTAGGGCACAGAGGCAATGCTTCCCAATTACAATTTTTCACTATTACAATACTTATAAGTTATAGACGTTTCTTGCGTGAAGCTGGTCAAACTGACATTTTTTGCCCAACTAAAATAATCGGTAGTTCTGTTGGGCAACATGGACAGCCAGTCTATTTTGACTAAACAGATTTTGGCTTTCCAATCTTGTTCTTTATCTGATTGCACTGTAGTCAATAGTCTGCATCAGGGGTTTGCAACCAGTGGTCCGCGACGTCAAATTCTGTGACCCGCAGAAGGATTTAGCGACACAAATTGGATTTCAAGGCTATCCACACGATCTTCGAAAAATTGATCTCCAAAAAAATAAGGTTTAGACATTATATGTGGATTGATAACATCACAAAATATTGATCTCAAAAAAAGTCTTCGCCTCAAGTTTGGGTAAAAATTCCAACCAAGCAATGCTTTAAAGCTTATTTCTGGGTACAAACAGTTTGGTTTACAAGTTCTAACTGGACCGCAAGATTTTTGACCAGTTTCATATTGGCCCGCTCTTAAAAAGGTTGCATATTCCTCGTTTACTTCTAAACCTACTGCAGCAGACAAGCTTACCATATAATTTTATTTCCTTTCAGCTGCATGTGCTGATCAACAACAACTAAAAAGACATCTCAACTATTTGAATCTTGATGTATTTGAACGAATTTATGGTTGAAGCAAAAATTGATTTTAGACCGAAAAATTGCCTCATGTTTTGCGATCGGATGAATTGTTCAGACAAGCAAAGTGTCTGATATACTCGCATCATCTTAATATTTGCGCCAAAAAAAGTGAAATAAGTTGCCAAATGTTTTTGCTATGATGAATTGATTAGGACAAGTAAAATGGATGAGGATCACTAAACAACTTTTATCCCTGCAATATGGCAACAACCAACAAGTTCTTTTCCCAACGACAATTTCCTTTGCTTGGTTATATCATTCTTGGTAAAAATACACTGGACAAACAGAAACTCTGCAATCGGTTTGGAACATTTCTTTATGGGTGTAACCAAACAAAGGATTTCCGTCACAGCAAAGCTGGTGAGAAAAAATTACATTTATCATCCATTTTATCTGATAAAATGTCGTTAGATTAAATAGCTTTAATTGGTGTTAATAATCAAAGTACGATACAATTTTATAAGCAAAGCGTTTATATATTGTTACGAAAGAATTGAACTTAAAAGCTCTCTGCGGCAAAATTATAAATTTGGCATTGATGCGAGTGGCTAACGGTATGTGCATGTTGCGAGCATATTGGCCAGTGGTGAAGCCTGGAATTTCATTTGTCGGGTGGGAGTTGGACCAAACATGATATTCACTAGAATTCAAATTAGATCCAAAATTTTTTTCGCACTTATAGAGTGTTTTATGAAAAAAGTTCTTACAGTTTTTTGAGATTTAGCAACAAAAAAGTTCGAAAAAGGATTGATATCACCAGAAACTACCGGTGAGCTTTGATCTCATTTACTGTCTAGCCAATCCTAAATAGAAAAAAAAGATAATGGAAGTCAAAGAGAAAGAGAACTTGCTTATAAGACGACACGAAGCAATAAGTCAAGATTACCAATTGGGGAGAAAAAAGCCCTGAGTGAACAAAGAAATATGAGAGGAGAGGAAGCCACTGATGCCGCGACTGACACTTAGTTAAAGTGGTGGTATTGGCAGCGCACAGAAAAAGAAATCATCTACGAGAAGCGCGAATGAGAATGGGTCGAAGATAAGCTTTGTATAGATAGGGACAGCCAAGCGAGTTCCTTGGAAAAGCAAAGATAAAGCGTGACGCTTTGAGACACGAAAAAAAGTTCAGTAAAGAAATAAGACAGGATATGGAAAGAGTGCAATCGAAGGTGATCCCAAGCAAGATGGGAGAGGAATCTAAGCAAAAAAATAAGTAAAGCTGAGAGAGATATGGCTAAAGTTTAGCTTGGTGGGAGTCCATCAAAAACTAGAAAACTCTTGTTAAAAAACGGCGTCTGAAAAAATATTTATGTCTAGATCATGCGCATGCACAATAGAATGACGTCACAATGATCTTCCGATTGCGTGTTCGTAATTAAATCTCCATGTCACGCTTCCTATGAAAACAGAGGATGGCTGTAACAAACGTGCGGAGAATGTGTTGCTGTGTTCTTCTGTCGCTTATTGAGTTAATAAGCAACGGAAAGGTGCTTGATTTCATTATCTCTTTGGTTTTATGATGGAAAGGAGTGGAGGGTGGAAGCTAGGCACGCCACCAAAACAAAATTTCAAAAGAAGGGTAAAAGTTTAGCATGAGCCGGAAGGAAGTTAATGTTTTTGAAAAAAGACTATTTAAAAGATTGATCATGTTACATCTTCTACGCATGTTGCAACTTCAACCAACGGGTCTTGCGTTGCTGGTTGCTTACAGCAATGCAATACGTCGTTGGTTGATATCTTAGTACTTTTGCGTTTGCATTGCTCGTTTAAAGGACAACGTTAATGAGCGGATTCCTTTCGCTTGTGACGGGACGGGCCCTGCTGATGAGTCCAAAAGGACGAAACGCGTCCAGGGATGGTCTCGTCAAAATTGGTTGGGTGGTATACTCATTATCATTTCCTTGTATATTTAGTTTTAATAAATTCTTAATGCCCTTTTTCGCTCGTATGCTGCGTTACCAATTAGGTGCAAGGTTTTATAATCAACAGTTTATCGCTAGATGAAGGAACAGGATTAACCGGTGCACTTTTACCACAAAGAAAGTGGGCAAGAGGGATGAAAATGCCTTTCTAAGCAAAATAACTTTTGAACTAATATTTTTCAAATTTCTGTGAATTTGCGATTGTCAACCTATTTATTGTTAATATATACGGCCGTGGTATAGACGGACGTATTGTTAGATAACAGTAGTTGTAGGTTTATATTCTGTTTAAAAGAACACTTTTTCATTTTCAAATTTTTTGTATATATCAGGGTATTTACGCTTCTGCCTTAACGAAAGGATCGGCAACTTCGACAAAAAGCCATAAAATTTTTTTATGGGTCAACTTTTGTTTTAGTGAAAGTAAGAAAGTTTCAGCAAAAAGTTGCTAAGACCACTTTTGAATAGCTGATTTCAAAAGCAATAAGTTTGAAGTTGTAAACTGCAAAGAAAAGAAAAAGAGCTGTGTGAGCGAGACCAAAACAAGCAAAACCATTACTTTCGGATAGTTGATCTCTAAAAAAGCGAAAAAGCTCTAAAATGACGTACAATCGCGTTCCTGCTGGACCACTGCACAATATTTGGTAAGAAGTTGCGTTCAGAAAAACAAAAGGTTGCACTATGCAACTCCAGCATACTGCTCAAAACATCTTAGTATATAGGTTTTGAGTAGGGTAGGCCGATTTCGGAATCTGCCCGAAGCTGTAAAAAAGAAGCAAATGGTAGCCCAACTGAAGACTAATTAATAAAAAGAATTAAACATAGAAGTTTCTGCTAACTTTTCCAAATATGGTTTTCAATAATCAACTTGATTATGCATCACACGCAAACGTATTTCTCGAGGTTTCCAGTCACTTAAGGTTAATGAAATGGTTCTGAATTGAAAGCAATGCTTTCCCCACACTTATTGCTTGTGCCCCTCAATCAAAATTGTGCAGCTCTACCAATGTGGTTTTTAGAAAAAACATTGCGATTGTCTTTCAAACTAAAATTGCTTCCTCTCAACTTCAACTATGACCCCAGCTTGTATGAGTTCAAACAAAAACTCGGAACCGAATTCGGTAACAGCTATTTTCGAGATCAACCTAAATTTTTGTGTTCCTTCAAGTTATCGTTTTGTTGCCCTAAGCGCAGATCTTCGTCGTCTGAAGAAACACTTTTTGGTTTAAATTTTCGTGCTGTGTTTCCGGCAAAAATAAGTTGCGATTTGAATTCGCAAATCGTCTTGCTATTGCAACGACCAAACTTGCGCCAAATAAAAATCTGTTTGTCAAAAAAGATCGTTGAGTGTAGGCGTTATGGTTATTCTGCGGAACACCTAGAACTGTCTGGCAGCACACCAGTTGCGCAGCACTTATTTGGACTGATCATTGATATTGAGGAGATTAGCCGCTGTCTGTAGTAGTTAGAGCGTCCGCTTTGCAGTCGGTAGACCTGGGCTTCATTCTTCTTGTCGAGTCATATCAAAAGACTTTAAAAAATGGTATCCACAGCTTCCCTGCTTGGCACTTGGCATTTAAGGGATGTTGTGGAGAACAAGCCGGCAAGTTCGCTTGTTGTGTTCATGGGCAAGGCACTTAGCGCGACACCCCCACCTTTATGTGGCCCAGACACCTCGGAAATGGCAATTTTCAAGCTAGTGCGGACGTCCCAGCCAAATGACAGCGATATAATTAGCTTTCTCGTTAATGGAGAATAAACATGGCAAATAAAAAAAACTTATCAGTTTCTACAAACTACGTCGGTTGCCTTATTACTAAAACTCATTTATTATTTCAAGAAATATGAGTAATGCTTTTATAAAAACTGTCATGAAAGGGAACATATGTTTATTTTTACTGATAAAGTTATTTTTGTCTCATGAAACAAAGTTCGGTGAGTTTTAAGCTACTTGGGCTACGTAATTCGATTTAATATAGAATAATTTGTTCAAATTGGTCACATCTAAAAATATCCGACCACAGTTCGACGCATGCAGTTTTGCTTTGAAGCGTTGTCACAGTTCCATAGCTTTAGAAGGATTGAGAGAATGTACCACTCCCTGAAAAAGTTTAAATCCCAAAAGAAATATGCGGTTTTCTCTTGTTTTTGCCAAAAATCTGCCATCTACACTATTTAGTATGTTTTGTGGCATTAAAACTCGTTCATCACTTTTCTACCAATCCCGATGACGACCTTTAATGAGCTTATACTTTTCAGCAAAACTTCCTTGCTTGTAATTTGAAAATCATGTTTTAAGATGCAAAGGGAGCTCCTGTCCATATTTGAAAACTAAGTGATAACATGCAAAGCTTGTTTCAAGCTAGCATCAGCAGTGTAATTTATCCCGACAAGCGTACTCAAGAAAATATGTTGCCACACACGATTTAAACTATATTGTGGGGCTCAATGAGTTTGGTCCGTAATTTAACACGACCAATATTTTTACTTAGTTATATTCCTCCTTTTTGTTCAGGAACCTGTACTTCAAGTGCATCTGAGAGATCATTTCGATTTAAGAATATTTCTCAATGCGATGAGATTGGGTTACCTAAATGCGATTCTTCAACTTGCTACGTCGCTATGTCACCACAGTCGAGTAATATTCTATTGAACGAATTTGATGCGAACATCTTGGTCAGCTGGTTTATACCTGATCCCAACGCAACTGACGTCATATGTATGCCATATTCACGTGACATCCAAATTGGTTTCCAATGTGAGAACGGTGACGTCATATCACGAAATCAGTTTTGTGATGGCGTTACAGATTGTGATGACGGAAGTGACGAGTACACCGATGCTGTGATGGAAGAAGGGAGTACTTATCGGGTAGCACTCTCCCCGTTCTCTTGCGCAGGCACGCACGGTGTGTGCATATTACCCAATCGAAATCTATATGACGACATTGCTCATTGTAAAGATGGCGCGGACCTTTGTCTCAACAACTCGTGCTTTGAATGTCAAACTTCAAAACAAATCATATCTTCACAGTTGGTGTGTGACGGTTCCATCGAGTGCTTTGATTCATCGGACGAATGTGGTGAGTATGAAAGGAACGGGTCACATTTGCAATATTGTCACCAAAAATGTGAACCAATTTTTTACTCCGATACAGAAATGATCGAAAATGTTGTATTTCGGGCCGCGATCTGGATAATTGGGCTATTGACCATATTTGGAAATTCTTGCGTTTTGATAAGCATGTTGAAGGCTCTGTTGGAAAAAAAGTTGAACGGTCCAAGAAAATGTCAACAAATTATTGTTTTAAACATTTCCGTCGCCGATTTACTCATGGGAGTATATTTAATTACTATCTGTATGAAAAGTGCTCAGTTTTCTGGCTTTTATGAAAGATATCATTTTCACTGGCGCTACAGCCTACATTGTCGAATCAATGGAATGATCGCGACTTTATCAAGCCAGGCTTCGTGTTTTTTCATGGTTTTATTGACAGCATTCCGATTGCGGAATATCTGTCGACCATTCAGTGCAGAGTCAGCTTCTTGGCGGATTTGGAAAATACTGGTCGCGGTTATATGGGCTGGGAGCGTAGTGATAGCTTATGCTTTGGTTCTGCCACATTTCACTTTCTTTGCTTCTGTAGCTACCAATTTATGTCTACCTCTGTTTTACGATGTTTACACTGACATGAATGAGAACAGTATCGTAAAGTTTTCTATCATAACAATCAACTTCGTGTGTTTCCTATTTGTTTCCGCCGGATATTTGTGCATCCTATATATTTTTAAAAAATCACCCAATCGTCCTCATCCGAATGATCAAACAGCGAGGGAGGACGCGTCCATGCAAAAACGAATCGCCAGAATAATCCTGACAGACTGTGCTTGCTGGATTCCCATTTGCATCATGTCATATATATCTTTCGCTGGAGTGCGCTTATCAGATTATGCTTACTTAATCACAGCAATTTTTTTGCTTCCAATAAACAGTGCACTAAACCCATTCATTTATTCCTCACTTCCTGATATGATAACTAGAGTTTCTTTTGGCATAATAAAAAAAAAATTACGATGTGAAAAATAACCATAAGAAGGAACCATTCGTACTAGCTGTGATCTCCGACGTATCTTTCCTGTGTTGCAATGAAGATCAGGATCGCAATACCTGCAGAAATTGTTTGGAACAGTCAAATCTGTAAAAGTTGTTTGAAAAAACAAACATGAAGCGAAAATCTAAAGATATTTTCACAAAATAAGTGGGTCAAGAGTGTCACCATAATTGTTGGTGATCTTTTTCGAACTCAGTTTGTTGCATGCAATATCTTCTGTATCTATTGTGTTGCTTTTTAAATCGTGCAAAAACTCCTACCTCATCGTAAAATTTGGCAAGCTCTTATATGTTTATTGATATTTATGTGGTGGTTTGTAATATCCCATTCTTACCGGTAAGCTGCGAAGCATTTCAAAGTTGATTTTATGAAGTTGATTCCAAAAATTAATACTCTGCTGTGACCAAACTAATTGTTTCTACAAACTTTATAACTCCAAAAAAAGTTGAGAAATTTTAAATTGGCCTAATGGGCAAAGTGATCGCTCCTGTAAAGATAATCTCCAAGAAAAGATTTATGTGTTGACAAAAGACTCATAGTGTTCGGTCACAAGTCAACGTCGGTAAAAGTGGACCGCAACTATAAAAATTTGAGAAGCACCGCTTGTTGTCAAGGAGCGAAATTTTTGTTCGTTTTGAAAAAGTTTGATGCACAAACAAAAAGCTGGTTTGTTTGATCTTTCCCTAAATAGGCTACCGGTAGGCTTTGGCTAGAATGTACTGTTACACTTCCGTTGAAAAACATCTTGACATCAGTAGGCAACGACAGTTTGATAGTTTGGCACCAAGTTTCATTGAGATATGTTTACTGTGATATACAGAATTCTAATGACTCGAGTTCACTTGTAAAAATCCTAATAGAACTAGGATTCATCTCTTGTCTACATCACAAAGGACTCGAATTCTCCAATCAACTAGTGACTAGGACTCAACTCGAATCTATCTAAAAAATTACTCGATTAAATAAATTAAAATTTTTTGTGGCTGAATACCATTCACAAAACCAAAACCCAGTCACACACTCATTTTTATAGAAAATTCAAATATAGTGATTCCAAAAAAATTTTATAAAGTAAAAATTTTATAGAAAACTTGAAGTCCCAAGGCACTCCAGCAAAGAGGGAACTAGAAAATAGCATCAAACTGAAACAAAAAACCTCTAGCCAACCGTGCAAGCGAAAAGCAGCCGTATTTTAATATTTGGTGTTGGATTTGTGAAACCTAAAACGAGCGCTTTTTGCTTTGTCCCCTTATGTATTTGCGTTAAACTGTGTTTGATTTATGGCAGATGATGGCGGGCTGTTGATAAGAGGCACATCTGCGGTATTTAGTACTCAACCATCCGCTTATTATATTTTCTGAATAGCTTTCCATTGTTTTGAAAGAGTTAATTTTTTGCGGGCATGTTCAGTGCGGTTTACAATTACAGCCATTATGGACTATTTTTTCGATATGACTAAATAGGCCTATATGCAATGTAGAAACAAAGAAGATTTAGAAAAAGTTTTTGTAAATTTGAGTTTTCGTGGACTCAAACCTAATGGACTCTGAGATTTGGTTGACTTGGCCTCGACAGTACTCCAGGTTTGGTAGAATCAGATTCGACTCGACCAGCTTAGAAAGGGACTCGGACTCGATTCGAGTCACTATTACAAAATTCTCAGACTGGAAGCTTATTGGACTCGAACTGACTCAAAACCTTTAATTGCTGGACTCGTTACAAGTTAAAATTCTGGTGATTTTTTCAGGAAAGGTAAATGAAACAGAAAGTTTCACTGAGATTCAAAGAAAACAATCCCATGATGCAAAATCGCATCGCAAATGCGCCCGATTGAACTGAATGAAACGCAAAAAGGTGAAGTAAAATTTTCGCATTTAATGCAGACGTGGTGCGCTGTTTTTCCGCTAGGTGAGAAAAATTTTTACCACGTTCCATAAAAGTCTGTCCAATGCCAAAAATAACTCAGCTGTAATGTGAAAAGCTGCCAAAAAGCAATAGATACGCTGCTCAAAATGGCGCTCACAATTTCAACCTGACGAAGGAAGAGCTCAAAGTATTTCTGGCTGCGTTGATTCTGTTTGGCTTTTTATTGATGTTTTAGAGACAAGGATGTCCGTATACCACTTATTCAACCAAAACTTTCACTGAATCGTTTCCGAGCAATAAAACAGTATTTGCATTTGGCAGTATTGACAATACCACTATTGACAAGAACGGTCGTCTAGCGAATGTCTGGCAGTATATGAATTTTTGTAAACGTCTTCTTTCTCAGTTTGGTATGTTCACCAAAATTTAAGCATAAGTGAGAAAATGGTTTCATATTACAGAAGTTCTGCTCTAAAACAGTACATCCGCGGAAACCGATCAAATTTAGCATGAAGTTGTGGGTTATGGCTTCCTTTTCTAGGATTCCGTTTGACTTTGAAGTGTATACTGTGAAGGAAGCCTTGTCTGATTCTGGAGAACTGGTTGGGGAAAGGGTTGTCAAGCGTTTTATTAAACAAATGCACCATCCAAATGAGCACTGCCTTTACACTGATAACTTCTTTTCTTCGGAGAATTTATTATCGCTGACCAAAGAAAAAAGCATACGTCACACTGGTACTGGGCGACAGAACCGAATCAAAAAATGTCTAGTGACTTGCAGTAAAGAGTTCAAAACAGAAGAACGTGAAAAGTGCAAAGGTTTCAGAGCTGGTGATGTAGTTCTAGTTAACTGGAATGACAGCAAACAGGTATTTGTTATGTCGAATTTCGAAAGTATATGCCCCCTACGGTCTGTTAAAAGATGGAGCAAAAACCACGAGTAGATAATAGACATTGACATGCCTTTGATGACTTCGTCGTACAATCCATTTCTGGCTGGAGTCGACATATTAGATAGATTTAAGTTGCCTACTGCCCAAATTTGCGCAGTCAGAAATGGTGGTGATGTCTCTTTAGCAACCAACTTAACATGACTGTGGTTGCAGCATGGAGGTTGCAAGTACATCTTGGAGGCAAACCAGACTATCTCAGCTTCAGAAGGGAGATTGTACGCAGTATCTTTGGACAAGCCTCTTCAAAACCTGCCAATTCTGGACCCACCACCGATCCTGTAAATGCCGTAAGGTTTGGAGGAAACAAGCACCTTCCTGTAGCAGCAAATCGACAAGACATATCTAAGGCATGCAAGAAAAACACTAGCAACATGTGCCAGCAGTGTGATGTGCTTCTTCACAGCAAGTTCTCATACTTAATAAAACACCGCAGGAATTTATGTGTCGCGAGAGCAGCGGCGAGAATAGTTGCGCATTTAGTAGAGCGATGTGGCTAATGTTCCAAAAATGAACATACCTCCAAATTTTTCGGAAAAGGTGAAAAATAGTGAAACTAACTATTTTAAAAGGTTTTAAATAAATTTTGATAAAAAAATGTGAATTATTGTGTCAATACCTTAATATAATAGTTTGGCCATCAACGGGTTAAAATGAATATCTATCTATTTCTCTGCCTACATAGCAGTGCTTTCCACAACCAATAGATTTCTTGGCTTCTTTCCTATACAGTTGGTAAGGCTACAAGCCTAATGTAAAAGAATATATGTTAGTTGTGGTAATATGTTTGTAATGAAAAGTGCCATGTTATTGCATGCATAAATTATATTACATACTTTATTCCTTATGAATGTAAAAGTTAAAAGCAGGTTTTAATAATCTTGCTCTGTAGCATTTATCTAGGCCTACTATCAACTTTACCATTTTATTGCATTTGTAACCTTGTGATATGGTTGAGTTCTTCTGGTATTAATTTATTAGATTTTGTTTCAAAATTTGTGTAACTAATGTTTGATTTGAGTTAAATGTTTATGGTCAGGAAAAAAATAACTGACGAGGACATAAGAGTGTTGCTTCGAAATAATGGCGAAGATGAGAGTGGAAGCTATAGTGAAGATGAACTCTACATCTCCTCTGACGATGATGGAGCAAATCATATCTTACTTTCTTATCCAGAATGTAATTACGATAGCAGTAATGATAAGGGGGACGCCAATACCAATGATGGTATTTTTTGACAACAGGAACACTTACATACTGAAATCATGTAATGGCAGTGAAGTTTTGTCAATAACCCATTAGTGGATAAAGTTTATCTTTGAATGGATTTTCTTTATATATTTAAATTATGTAAAGGACATGTCACAAAAGCTGAAAAAGTTTTAACCACTTTTTTGTTTTGAAGATATGGGGTGTCCAAAAAATTGGATACTATCCATTTTGTCAATAGAAAATTGTTCACATTCCTGCAGTGAATAATTCAATAGAGCTAGAAAATGCCTGCTTTAGATTCATTTTACAATGACGCTCAGAAACTAGCTTATACAATGTAAATAAACTAATTGCTAAACATAACTTCTACTTTTGAGTAAAAGTTATGAAATATGTTTATATGAAATTTAATTACAAAACAATTTTATGTAAATTATATCTTTTGTTTTGAACGAACAAGTGACAACAAACCAAGCATATATAACGGCACTCGCTGGTACACTACGGAGCGGGTGAAATAGCATAGAAATGCATATCAATAAATGAAAAGCGACAGGCATAAGCAAAAAGTCTGAAATTTTGTCTCATAACAGACAAATAAGCAAACGTCATGAAAAGTTGAGAATTTTTTTTACTCAGGTAGGCCATATGATACATTGTGCGACACTTTTGATGAAGTCCAACGTCACATTTTGAGCAAGTTAGCCACGCTTTTCCTGTGCTCTGTGCGCGCCGGCGCAAATTTGAAGGCGCTTGGCAGCCTATGCCGTCAAATCGAACCCCACGAAGAGGTGGTGGCGCTTTTCTACCTTGGATGGATGGAGTTTTATAGCTTTTCAGAATGGTAACAGCAAGGTTTCTTTTGAAATCAATCAGCTTGCTGTTTTTGCACTTGATTTTCCGCCATAGTAGTCATGCATTTACCATCGTAACGTCGAAGAAATAGATTAAGATGGGCCACCTCCACTTCCTTTGCCGCATTCGTGTACGATAGTTGGCCACCCACTGGTCCAACGATGATCCACTCCTCCCGTTAATGCATCATAATTTTTCACAGCCACTGGTTGAGGATGCTGGATATTTGCTTTTTTTCTCTTAAATTCTTTTCAGTCGTCCCGGTTTCAGCACTGTCAAATTTGGATGCTAAAGCTAGAACACTGTTATCCTTGTACTTTATTACCATCATCTTGTCTGTAGACACCATTTTGACACTTCGCCTTTTTTTTTGCAAGGAGTACTTTTTCAGAGGTGGGCAATCTTTTATTCGATTTTCTCTAACTGTGCCTGAATCACATATTCGTTCATCACAAAGATACTGCAGCAAGTCGTAGGAGGTAAAGCAGTTATCAAAATATACCTTGTAACCTTCGTTCTTTGGCACACTTGTATATAAGAGAAGATTTTTTACTATTTCTTCTCCTACAGCAAAGTAGTTGTCAGGATCAGGAGCATTATTTTTTCCAATATATGCGTCAAAGGTAAGCAAATATTCAGTCGATAAACACAATGCCCAGCTCTTTTAGCCGAATCGTATTGATTTCCCTTTGACAAACTGCTTCGCATAGTGCCTACCAAAATAAGGAATCATGAATTCATCAACAGAAAGATACTTTCCTCAACAACTCTAAGATCCAAAAATTTCTTGGCAAGATGGTCTAGAAGAGGTCCGAGTATGTAACGGCGATCATCGGAATCGATTCTCGAATTGTCATTAAAATGAAGATGGTGAATTATGCTTTTAAACCTTCTGCATCGAATAACTTTGAATAAAATGGAAAACTGTCATCTTCTCTTGACCAGTGAAGTCTTTTATTTGGATACTTGGCATAACCAGAAAGAAGAAAAGCCCCAAATACCATCCACAATTCATTTTTTTTATGACGTTTAGTGATACGTTCTTTTGTTAGGCTTTAAAATTTCATTCACAAAAATTTCATTCATTAAATTTCATAAAAAAAATTTCATTCATAAAATCTTGTGTGAAAATCATCTTCAGCAATTCAAGTTCAATGGCAAGAGTTGAAACTTTATCTCTTTTTCGTTATTATTTTATCTTTATTGTATCTTAAACTTTATAACTTTATCACACTGGTAACATCTACCGTATTCTGAAGAAGCTCCCCGGTAACTAACGGGAGCAAAAAGTCAAGTTTGAAGAATAAATTTGTCGAAAGAACGATTTAATCTGGTTGTAATAACTTTATCGTCCACTAATTTAATAATGGACTTCAAGTGATTTACAGTATGTCAAAAGCAGGAACTTTTTTTGCCACAAAATTTCTTGAGATACTTTGGCTTTCTTCCGTTTGTTTTTTTTTGTTGCAGCAGGTGGCAAGCCGGAGATGGAAGGCAATGCTTCATTTGTTTCAGTTACTTCATCGCGGTAATGAGGGGCGACATCAAACAACGTGTTGAGCATTCCTTTTCCCAGATGATTTAAATTTCCTAGTGTTTCATCGTCCGATTCAACAGAATATTCTACACTCAGTCCATTTAGTTAGGAATCAGGGATATGCAAAACTAAATCAGCTCCTGTCAATTCAGCTCTCTCATCTTCTGTTAATGTTAAAACTTCATGCGTTGTCAATCTGAATAATTGTTAATATCAGTTCTTTGAAATTGGACGTAATTTTATGGGTTGCCAGCTACATTGATGAGACCTAATAAGCCGAAACAGTGTATGTACATTAAATTGTTTTTCATCCATCACACTATAAGTTGAAATGAACCAAACAGTAGTTATTGGTTTACAAAAAAGCTGCATAAAAAGTGGCTATCTCAATAAAATCCACTGCAACAAAAGATTTAAAGCTGGACTAAACTATACTATAATGGTTAGCGTCCAAAATTTTGGACATCAATATATAATTCAACATACCAGCGTTTATTTACCAAAAATCATCCCGCGTTCCCTTTCAGGAAATTGTGGAATGTGGTGGTCTGCTGCCATGATTGTTACAGCAACCTACATTTGTTCAAATTTAGCGCTATGGACAGTCGATCTCCCTAAAAAGTAGAAAAATCATCGCGGTGTACTTTGGTACAATTTAGTTTACCGTCAACATTGATCTTCACAAAAAGTCAGCACGGACAGCACAACTTTGAGCACTGCGTTCATCGTTCTCCAATCTCCAAAAATAAATGTCTCACACGTTCCTCAAGAAACTTTGCGTACGCCCCTGCGTGTGAACAACTACTTTCGCCATTAACACATACCAAAAGTAGGTTGAGAGCACAAATATCTAAGACCATTAGCAAAATGTCATGTAGTGCTGGTTCTCGAAATGAGTTCGTGTCCATGTCAATTGTATGAAGTAAACCGCGTTTTGATCGTTGTATGTATCCTGATCTTCTAAAAATGTTTGGGTGTCAAGCAAGATGTCTAATTCTACGTTTTGGAGGTCAGCAATCACGAATATTATAAGTTTTATTTTATTTGATGCATTATGAAGCCATAAATATGCAAAAGTCATAAATATGTACAGAAGATAATGATGGAAGTGATGAGATGGAAGCTAATGAAGCACCAAATTAGAACTCGGACATACTAGGAAGTACTTGCTTATTCCGGCTGTTTTTTGCCAGATGCTCTGTAGGTACTAGAAGTTTTCACAAACGAGTTTAGTTTGCTGTGGAACTTGGAAAAGTAGAATTTCTCAGAAAAAAAAGCAATGATTCCTTTTTCATTTGTCTCTTGATAATTTACTACTTGTAAGTCATCGTTCTCTACATCCAGAATAATTATCTTTGCCGCTGTACTGATGGACGCAACATATATTTTGTTTCGAACAACACAAGCAGATATTTGTCCTTGCATTCGTATCGATGAAACCAATGTCCATGTCACATCACTCAGTGCTTTGCACAAATGAGTTATTTAACACCATAACCACCAAACGCATAAATTGATGATTGATGAACAGTACATCCAAACGAATGTCTAGCTTCATTTAATGGAGCACTGGTTTCCCATGTTTCATCACCTGGAGAATAAACAACTGTTTCTTTGCAAGGTTCCTTGATTCATAGGATACGGAAGATTTATCATCATCAGAAAGCACCACAGAGCGAAATACGTTATTATCAAATGTATGCGAAACCGGTTGATGGTAGAAACTTTTTGCTGGTTTATAGCCACCATTGAGATAAATTCCGTCGTTGATTGCTTGAACGGAGAGCTAAGAATGCGCCTGCCAGTCATTTGCAGTTTGTTGCCAGCTCTCGCTCAATGTTTCAAACGACATCGCAAAATTGAAATTGAAATTAATCTGACATGAATACGAATGTTGTGCTGTTTCGTTTTGGGAAATCTTTCACCTCCGAATACAAACAATTTTGAATCATGAAACATTGCAGCGGCACCACACCGAGCTGTATTAAGTGACGGCAATACCATCCATTGAACTCCATAAAACTTGTTTACTAGCATAATTGCTTGATTGAATGCCACCACAGAATACTGTTGCAGGGTGATTGATAGCTACAGCACAGCTTTAAAAAATTGAAATATTGTTTGAATTACTAAAATTGATGATTCTTCCTTTGCTTTGATGCCAGATTACAACTGGATTGTAGTTTGTTTTCATGCGAAAAAAGCATGATCTTTTTCGAAGTTCTTGGCACTCTTCAGCGGTTGGATTAATGTAAAACAAAAAGGCCTTTTCAATTAAATCTCTGCATTCAGGATAACTTTTCACCTGCTCATTAGTGGCCACTGTTTCAAGAATGTATGTATTGGAATAAATTGCAATCGAACATGTTTGAAAAGCATGGGAAAATAATGCTTGCGGTTTTTTAAATTTTTGTTCATCCATTTTGTCGCAATCTCAAAGACCTGCTCTTCATAATCAACACTCACAAAATCTGATTTCAAAAATTTTTCAATGTCATTTACAGTTTGCTCTAAAAACCAATTTTCATTAGAAGCTTCGATCTACTACATTTTCAAAAATAAATTCATCAACAGTTTTCAGCAACTGGTCAAGCATATATAAAGCAGCCAATTCTTTATAATTGTAGCAGTTTGAAATTGAAAGAGTGTCACTCATATAATCCTCTATTGCTGATATCACATCGGTAATTTGCATCATTGAAGCTGCATTCAGGATTTTAGTTAAGCTGTCTTCTGACAAATCAAACTGTCCGGTGTAAATGGCATTAAGAATTTGTTTTGCCGCTCTTGAACTTACTGGATTGGTAGGACTTGACTGCGCTTTTCTCTATCAGTTGCGAACATCTTGAGGAAATAATCAGTGAAGGCTGCTAGTGCACTACGGTGAGCGTAGAAAGTTTCATTTTCTACTTGCAGAGTTACATCACACAATTCATTCTTGTTCCGTTGTTCTTGTAGCTTGCACGCTACACTTGGGCTAATCAAACCACTGCGACTTAAGCCTGGCATATTTGTATGAGACACAATAAATATAAACCTATACAAACACAACTCCATTAATTAAAATCTGTAAACCTTTAAACCTAGTTGCGTTTTTGTAAGCCATTACGAAAACCTAACTACGAGGAGGAAACAGTAAGCGCTCAACACAGACCTAACACCTTTGGTTACACAGGATAAAAATGCTCTGTACCAACAGTACAGGCAACTCTGAAAAGGGTCTAGAGTCGAAACCCTACCACAGTTGCCGACTGGAAATGTGAAAAGTCCCAAACAAGGGTCCGAAAAATCCTCAAAACAACAATTTTGGGTAAAAAATTCCAAAGTTTCAACTTGCCACACCTTACACAATACGGTATACTTTGCAAAATCATTTGACTACAATTTTCCCAGAAAACCATGGGACCAACGAGCAAACGAATTCGATTTGACCATTTGCTGCCAATATAAATGTCATGAGATTGTCTGATAACAATCAATGCTCCTGAAAAGTAGAAAAAACGTCGGCCCATATCCTTGACCGCTGTAAAGAACTATGTCCGCCATGTGTCATTACAAACATCACCATTATCTTCCTTGAATGCGTGTTTGAATAACAGTTGCGCGTATGCTTGAATCAGCTTTTGGCTTCTTAAGGCGCAATTTAAGATTTCAAGATGGCTTTGAATAAAGCTTTGAAGGACTAATTCACTGCATTTTTTTGAAGCCCGAAGTGAAAACTTGAACGTTGTCGTTTGGCTTTTATCAAAAGTCAAGGCCAGAACGAAGTAGAGAAGAAAAGCATTTCTACTTATGAGGTCAATTTACCTAAAACTTTCATGAATCGGTAACACTTTTCTTAAACTCCAGAATCGAATCAAAAATGTGTTATTTGCTGCAGAACAGCTAAACTTCGATTGATATTCTCCACAGAATCTATTTGACTTGCGATTCACTGGGATGCTTGCCTTCCTTTAATGTAACAATGTCGTATATGAATAGGTGTAGAGCTGTAACTGCCAGTACGCTGGCCGCACATCCAAAAAACTGCAGAACAAAGTCAATTGATGCATCATCCACCAAGTGGATCTAGTATAGATCCCTCAAGTGTGACGGTCTAAGCTATGCTTTATTAAAAGCCTCTAGCTTCTGGTCGGTCACCAATTGCACTGAAGAGACCTGATAGGTCGAAACAGTGTCACTGTCTGCAGTTTTGCTATGTGAAAGTCAATTGATATCTACCCAAATCACTGTGCCCCGGCATTTGTACAGCATTTACCAGAAAACAACGATTGTGCCGCTGCCTGCGATGACAATCAATTCTCAGTGTTGGCAACATCTAGATCGTCCTTCCATCGAGCCATTCTTGAAGCAACTTCTATTGAAAACAAACAACCATTATTATGTCGCCAAAAAGAATTTGTCTACGCACTGCAAATAGTTGGTTAGCTAGGATTTCGGACACGAGCAAAACGCAACATTTTTTATAGACCTGCAGACTGGAAACAGCGACGCCTTCTCTTCTCTGCTTCCTAAACTTTCACTTTGAAGAAAATTTCCTCATTTAAGGAAATTTGGTTCTAAAATTTATGACAGAAGAAATTTTGCAGAAAGTGATCGAAATCAGCAATAAATAAGATAATGTACAGTAACTAAGAAATTGAAATAGTTCAAAAATCAAAATTCCCGCACGTCATGTAAAAACAATACAGTAATTCCGGAAAAGATAATATACCTCGTATATTGCATTATTCCTACAAATTTACAAAGAAGAAAAAGTTTCGCTGTCTTACCTGAAATTTAAGACTTTTTGTCATGCCAAACATGGCAGGACTGTTGTTTGGTTAAAGTAAAACCAAGCGGAAGTAAATCAAAAAGTGCATAAGCAATGCTTGTAGGGCACCTCACTTAACCGCTTAACCACAAGTCTATCTGCCTATTGAGTGTAAAAATATTTGGATAAGATATCTATATTTTTTTTAAATATGCATACTCTGCAGTATGCGTGAATTCTTTTTCACTTTTAATGGGCATTTATTTCATTTTTGATTCCAATATATCTACCCCATACTTTTGGCTAAGTTGTTTTCTTTTTACATCAGAAGGAGCATTTTTATAAGTGTCTTACTTGTGTAGTAGGGGAAGCCACAAGCATGTACTTTAGTTAACCACTGTGGTGAAAATGCCTTGCAAGCTTTTTGAAAAATATCGGCAAAAACAACCAGCCTTATCATGTTTTTTGGCGAAAAATATGTGAAAAAATTAGGGTAAAACCTTTCTTTGAAAACAAGGAATCTTAAAGTGGAAAAAATAGAGAAAAAATTTGTGAAAGCACTGATTACTTTATTTTGGCAATATTAACACCTATGACGAGAGCTAAACGGAAACGTTCAAACTTTAGCTTCTCGCTTTAAGAGTGCAATTAGTCCGTCCTTTGAAGCTTCACTCGAAGCAATCTTAAAATTTTGTACCGATGAACAACTGTTCAGTTTACGATTCTACAGCTGCATAAATCGCATGGAATTAAATATGGTGGTTTAGTCTTCAGTAAATACTGTTTTTCGATTATCAAGTTCATTGTGCATTACTTCAATCCTTCTTTATTGCATTCACAATCAGTCAATTTAAGCAAAGAAAACTACAACTAAACAATTGTAAACAATGCTGTACCGATACTAAAACACTAGGTCAATGAGCTATCATATTTCAGGGGTAGAAGGTAAGGAAATATCAAAATTGTTGAGACTTTTTTGTCATTACAAAAGAGCACCTGGCTTTAGTGCAGACTAGGCCAATACTCGAAGCATTGGATCGGATCGCGAGATTCACGCTTTGCAATAGCTGTACAGTGTACGGTAGCTAACGTTGATTGTAATTGGCGTGGAAGAAAGGTGTTTGACGGGACCATAACGCGGAGAATTCGTTGGTGATGTAAGAAACTTGTTTTAGAAAGAGGGTGGGGAGGTAGTGGAAAGGGAATAAGTCGCGTCGTATTGTTTCATGGAGTGTTAACTTTGTGAATTAGTCATGCAAAATCGTTGAGGTGATGAATTTTGACCGAGTGCCATTGAGCGTATGATATGAAACTTTAAATTCACAATACCACCATGTAACGTATTAATTTAAGTTGCATGAGTAAATCGTCTCAGCAAAATTTAGCCAGAAGACCTAGTTTACAAAGAACTAGGCTGCAATAATTACAACGGTGGTCGGCAACTTATGGCTCACAGGCCGGACTCGGCCTGCCCAGCAAAATAGCCCGGCCCTCGACATCTCAAATAATTGTAATGTCTATATTCTCCGTATGTGAATTTCTCTTCATTCATTAAGCTAAAATCGTCTCTAAGCCTAGTTATCTTACTGGCTTATCTATTCATCAAAGTAAACCCAATTGTTTCCTTGCCGAATAGCATAAGCTTTATCTGAATACATGCTATAAAATGAAATTCATTCAAGTTAAAAACACCTCAACAGTCTGTTTCGCCTAAAGCGGCTCATCAGGAGGTAGTTCTAAAACACAGCACTGGTATAAGATGAAATCTAAAATTAAAAAGTAAGTAAATAAAAATTTTAATTTTAATTAAATTAAATTATATAGAAGGCTCGAAAATCAAGGGAAGGTAAGCTCTACAGATCTGCCGTACTCAAGAGCTGCTCGCTACAACTGGCAGGTAGAAGATGGTGTTATCGCGCGCGCTGGCGTTTGTAAGGCGGGAAGTCATTGAAGCGTAAAAAAGGTTAAAGGTAAAGAGTGTAGGCAAAACGTTGGCAAGAGTTAAAATATAGAATAAAAACAGAATAAAAATAGAAAAATGAAAATAAAAACAGTGCACAAATGAAAAACCACGAATAAAAAGTTAGTATTAATTAATGTTTTTCAACTTGAATTTGGTCCGGTGTCTGCATTTGGAGATGAACTGGAATCGTTTGTTTAGGAGCGTGTGTTGGCGCCAACGCTTTTACAAATCTTTCTTTTCTTTTACAAATACAGTGCTTTTACAAATTTTTCTTTTTATCTCAATTTCTTAGACAGATTTTCAGGAACTGCATTCTCTTTCCTTCTGCACTATCGGACTACAATGGGTCCCCGGACACTCGTTTCTCCCAGGAAACGACGCTGCTGATGAGCTGGCCAGGCGAGGAGCACTACTCGGGCCCTCTGCAGTTTCATGTAGTTTCTTATCAGCGCAAAATGAATCGTTAAATTCGAAGATAAATTTAATGTTTTAGTACTGGACACTATTGACGAGAGTAATATCGTTTTAACACTGCGCCTCTCTATGAAACACGTGCAGAAGCGACTCTGTTCCTTGTGAACGAGCAAATTTTATTTTTAAAGATGGCTTTAGGCGTTTGATTAGCAACCCTTCCATTAGCTCGGTTTCAATGTTAAAACGATACTTTTTTGATAATATAACATTTTGCTCTGCTGGCATTGTTTCTTTGCAGGCTTTGTACCGATCACGATGGGATTTGACACCGGAATTAAATGAATTTTGGTTTATTGGAAAGATGGTTTTCAATTTTTACGAATAGTTGTCAATTAGTCCTACAGATGTGTGACGTGTTCTTGTCACAAAAATATGTACATTGATAGACAACATTCGAACACAACAGAGCGGGTAGAGGAAATTTAAGGTTGAAATTACGAAATTATTTTAAAGTTTGAAAAGTTCTTAAAAATGTTTTGTATAATTGGTTTATTGGAATGTAGAAAGGGTAACTCAGGAGTGACACTTTTACTTTTAGTGTTGCCCCTGAATTACCTTTTCTACATTCCAATAAACCAATTATGCAAAACATTTTTACAAATTTCATAAAATTTAGTACCGAAGGTATGTTCATTCATATATGTAAACTATATTCTCAAATTGACGGTGTAGCTGTGGGCGAGCCCTTAGGCCCTTCGTTAGCCAATTGGTTTCTTGAAATAATTGAAAATGAAATTTTTAATCTAAATCTTTCGTTTTATCTATCATTTTATGTGCGTTATGTCGACGATGTTTTTGCCTTCTTCAATTCATCAGCAGATGTTCAATTGTTCCAAAATGTGCTTAACAACCAGCTCCCAAACCTTCGTTTCACATGTGAGGAGGCCTTAGGCCCCTAAATACTATTTCTTGATATTCAAGTAACGATTTGCGACGCAGAGTTCGATTTCAATGTGTCCCGCAAACCAACTTTTACCGGTGTACTCTTACATTTTAACAGCAATAGCGTCTAGGTCCTGGAAACGAGGCCTTATCATTTGTATACTGCATCATGCGTACGTATATTTATCAAATGACTCGTTACTGAAAATCGAAAATAATTTTATTATCTTTTTGCTAAACTTCTTCAGCATGTTTATTGAGTGTTATTTACACCCGCCTGATGAGACCCAATGAGGTCGAAACTGGTCGCGGATTGTTGACGTGATGTAATAGATTGCTGTATGGTACTGTATGATGTTGATGATTATTTTTGAGCAAAGTTTTCTATTTTACTTTAGTATGATGCCGGAAACTTCTCCCTCTTAAAAGGAGATCGCCTTCAAAACTGCTAATTAGCAACTAGCAATTTCTATATTTTTTGAAATGATAAGTCTTAACAATGATCCCACGCCCCTATTAGGGTTTACCGTTGTGGCTAGTTGTCCATGCCTTGTGTGTATGTGTGTGTCCGTAAATGAGACCTCGATCATAGGTATTGCTGTATTATATTGT
This sequence comes from Trididemnum clinides, assembly GCA_963675345.1. NCBI lineage: Eukaryota > Metazoa > Chordata > Ascidiacea > Aplousobranchia > Didemnidae > Trididemnum > Trididemnum clinides. The sequence continues at coordinate 26,140,148 of OY776302.1, read as the reverse complement.
TTTGTATTGCATTTTTTTTGCACCCAATGGCAAATTCGTCCTTTTTCAGCATGTTTATTATTGAGTGATTTTATACCCGCCTGATGAGACCCAATGAGGTCGAAACCGGTCGCGGGTTATTGACATGATGTAATAGATTGCTGTATGGTACCGTATGATGTTGGTGATCATTTTTGAGTAAAATGTTTCATTTTACCTTATTATCTCTTTATTCAAACAAAACGGATACCTAATATTTTTTATCTTAAATGTGATAGACAGGTTTAAAAATAAACTTAACAACCAATAACAACAATTCCCCACCGAATCCCCGAACAATACCCCTAACTTAAATCCTTACTTAACCCTTCCGTACATTGGTACCTCATTTATTAAATTTGGTAAACACATTGTTACATTGTTTCGTGACAGACTGGGCACCGTTATAAAAATGGTCTACTAAACTTTCAAAATAATTTCGTAATTTCAACCTTAAATTTCCTCTACCCGCTCTGTTGTGTTCGAATGTTGTCTATCAATGTACATATTTTTGTGACAAGAACACGTCACACATCTGTAGGACTAATTGACAACTATTCGTAAAAATTGAAAACCATCTTTCCAATAAACCAAAATTCATTTAATTCCGGTGTCAAATCCCATCGTGATCGGTACAAAGCCTGCAAAGAAACAATGCCAGCAGAGCAAAATATTACATTATCAAAAAAGTATCGTTTTAACATTGAAACCGAGCTAATGGAAGGGTTGCTAATCAAACGCCTAAAGCCATCTTTAAAAATAAAATTTGCTCGTTCACAAGGAACAGAGTCGCTTCTGCACGTGTTTCATAGAGAGGCGCAGTGTTAAAACGATATTACTCTCGTCAATAGTGTCCAGTACTAAAACATTAAATTTATCTTCGAATTTAACGATTCATTTTGCGCTGATAAGGTCCTAGAGAGTGGACGAAAAGTTTTGGCAATTTTTGTACTATGTTTTTGTTAGTTTTGTTGTGTTAATTTCAATATGTTTAGCAAAGCACTTCTCTAGATATTTGTTTGGCTTACTAAATTGTGGAAGAAAAGTTCCCACCTATCTGAAATATTTTTCTTTTTTGCTTTTTAGCATGACAAAATATGTCTAACAGTTTGTCAATATTAGATTTGAAATCTTTGTCGTGTTCACGCCTCACCGACGTGATGGCGTAGTGGTTAGAACGTCCGCTTCGCATTCGATAGACATGGGGTTCATTCCCCTCGTCGAGTATTAGAAAAGGCTTTAAATAATGGTATCCACAGCTTCCCTACTTGGCGCTCGGCATTTATAGCATGTTGTGGAGAACAAGTTGGCAAGCTCGCTTGTTGTGTTCATGGGCAAGGCACTTGACGGGACGACCCCAATTTTATACGGAAGATAGGTGGCCAATACACTTCGCAAATGGCAACTGCCAAGCGAATGTAGATATCTCGTACAAATAACAGCGATATGATTCGCTTTCTTGTGAATGGAGGACAAACATGGACAATATAAAAAAATTGCTCCCTTCGGAAGCCTCGCGCCTTCAGCACTCGCTTTGTTGTTTTGTTTCTCGCTTATAAGACGCTCTCTATCGATCGTAACCACTCGGAACCAGCAATATAATATCGCTCGTTATGTATGCATCCCCCAAGCTTAATACCCAGGCCCGGGGCATTGGGACCGTTCATGTTAACAAGTTCATCGTTCGGTGAAACGCCCGTTCCGGTGCGCTCCTGTGGTGTGGGGGGCCCTGTTAGTAGCTCGAGCACTGTGATCGCGCAAACCCTGCCGAAGAACTGTGTGGGGGAATCTCCGCGTGTGATTGTTAAGTGGTATCTGGCGCTAGTTACGTCGCCTATCGGGATACACTATGTAACATACTAGTTATTGCCTGTGCGGTGTGCTAGTTGTCGGAATCGGTAGCTATGCTTGGGGTGGAATAGGCGAAGTAGTTGACCTCTTGGCGGCCGTGCAATATATAAGTCGCGATGCAGCCATTTGGGACTTACCGAAATTAGTTAAGCGCCCTTTTAACTTTACGCACACATTGTATTCTTAAACGTCAACGCTAATGCAACGCGTCTGTGAGATTCGAACCGGCGTCTTTCGAGGTGACCTCCTCGCGCGCCGAGTTTCACCTCCATGCACCACGTGCTTCCAACCATGCCTTAAAGCACCGCATTAGCTTGTAACCTTTGGAAGACCTTTTTATGCCTAATCACTGCTTGTGTGATCAGCTTTGCATAAGGATATCAGTTTTAGTCTATGGTTGAGCGGCTAGCAGTAAGTCAAACGTACTTCGTTCTAAAGTAAACGGCACGTAAGTCTTGTGTGTTGTGTTAGTTTGTTTTACAAAAGTCAACGTTAATGCTATTGGGGGATATCTTGGCCCTTGGCAAGCCCTGCTGATGAGTCCAAAAGGACGAAACGCGTCCAGGATGGCTCTGTAAATTTGAATATATCTCTCAATAGCATTGCTCCCTTCGGAAGCCTCGCGTCTTCAGCACTCGCTTTGTTGTTTTGTTTCTCGCTTATAAGACGCTCTCTATCGATCGTAACCACTTGGAACTAGCAATATAAAAAATATAAAAAAATATCAATAGCTTTCCAACATTTTTTATGGAGTATAAATCCACAAAGTGGCGACATTTATTCAAAAAAAGCATCTTATCTGCCACAGCTACCTTACTGACTGCATAAATATTGCACCATAACCAATGTTATGTTATCTCTTTTGCTTCCAGTTCAGCTGTTTGTTTTGTGCTCAGATTCTCTTTGTGAGCAGTTCTTTAGTCAACACTTCTTTTCTAGACCAATTTGACGTTATTATGAAAACCGCTTATACCCTATGCCAGTGTAGTTCGTACTCTTTTTGTTTAAGCTGTTCTGTCAACATTTCAACGTTTGCATTTGACAAGGATTTGAATTGTATTGTGCAAATTATTGAAAATTTAGAACAAAATCAAGACCCAACATATAGGCATCTAAACAAGCTAAATTGTAGTCAGATATTTAACCTATATTCAAATAGAAACAAACAAGCAGTAGCCATTTACTCAAGAACACCATCTTAAACGTAAACTCAAGCTTACCAACTGTGTTTAACTTTGGCCATAACAAGTAGCAAACCTTACAAGTTACAACCGCACACACGTGCACCTAAAAATAAGAAAGTAATTTCCCAGAGAAATAGCTACCTTTTGTTGATCATCACGTCATTACAAATGACATGTGCGTTATTTATATATTGCAAGATACAATCATGGCATAAAACAATTGAAATAAGATTATACCTAGCCAATCTGAAAAAGATTTAAGAAAATCATCAAGGTTCCACTAGTTGCATTATTGCTCTGTTGCCACACGATATTTTCACCTAAGCAGTAAATATAACTCATTCTTCCCAGTTCGTCGTCTTGTGCTCATTTCTAGCCCGGGAAGGGCTATCCACACAGCAGCCCAAACTCGTCTCTGTGGAAAACGAGTAAGCAAAAGCCCTAGTCAAAATATGATAGATGGCGAGTAGCTTGCTTTGACCTATAAGATCTCTATTACAGATGTAGTCTACATCTGTGATCTTCTAATGACGTAGTAGCCCTGAAGAAATCTTGTAGATCGAAATCGGCCTGTCGGTATCTGTCATTTTCACCCTATTGAGCATTAAAATCGGTTTCTCTCTCATATCTTCATTTCCGTTAGAAATAGAAGAAAACGTTGAATTAGAGAAGGTATAAAAGTGTGTTTCCTGAAACTATTAAGACCAAAACGAGCTCTCCAATGTCAACATTTTGCGAGTCACGGTATTTCTGGCATATTTGATCCCCTGTAAACTTTTGGGCTGAAGTCGTCAGCCCGTTTTTGCAGTTAATTACCCAATACTTACTTGGTTCACGGTTTTGTGACCAAAGGCAAGTGTTGAGTCACTTTTTTCATTAATTTTTTAAAACTTACATTTTTCACTGCACCCTGCTCCCCAATGTTGTGAAAACCAAATGATCTTCTTTTGAACAAAATGTCTGTTAACATCACTAAAAGCACTTTCAACAAAATATATTGTCAGAAAAGTGTTTTCTTGGTTATTTTAGTTAATTTGGCATAATTTCCTTCACAAATGGGGATCCACCCATATTCCTTGATTTTGGACGCATGAATCGATTTAATATGGTCATCATTTTTTGACTAATGATCGTGTAAATTTCTCAGTAATTTACATTTGAATGTAGGAGAGCATAGGCAATGAGTCACCGTCAACGAATTTGCTTATAATAAGTTCCTCTTGATGCATTACTCCAAACTCTTAGGACTTTTATGATCAAAATTCTCGGAAATTGTGTTTTTACGTAAATTACTTCATGTTTTGTAAAGATTTCAGAACCTCAAATTTGGAAACTTTGTTTTCCGAGACATTGTTGATATTGTATTTTCGGTTTGTAGTTAGATGCGCTTTGTTCTTGTAAGTCACTAACAATGGCGCTAAAAAGGTGACAACAGATTTTGTACAGCTTCTGGTCTGGCATTAATTTATGGGATTCGAGATCAATTAAGGGACCCAAAATAATTAAATTGGCCATGATTTGTGCTGTTATGCCATCTCTCTCCCCAATCCAAAAAAACATAAAATTGCTTTTCAAAAGTTCATGTTCAAAATTAAAAAATCTTCAAATCAAAAAAGAATACAAGTTTCCTGTACCAAATAAAACTCACTTTTTCACACCACTGTTTTGGCCTCAAAATTTTGGATGGCAAGTCTGGGCCAGCCTCTCAACAGCCGAGGCCGATTAGAGACTTAGAAGCTAGAAATCATAACAGTATTAGGCGTATGGGCACGGTTGCATTAAAACTGCTAAAGTCGCAATAGGGTTGTTTGATGGTAACAGGAGATTCTCATAAAACTGTTTGGGTTGGTATTTTATGATAAACCAAACTTTAGTTTACTTTGTATAACAATGATAACATTTTTCATTTACTTATCTTCGTGTATTAGCAACGCTTGCCTGAAATACTGCACTCCATACGTAAATCATAAAGCGAAAGGTATAAAGTTTTTTTCCCCAATTACTCCCTCGAATAAATTTCTTCTCATAAATTAATATTTCCTCCCTTGGGGAGCCAATTGGCTTCCGGTAGAGAAACACTGGGCTAGACTCTATTCTTCATTGTACATCCTACTGCTTTCAAACGATGTCTGTAGACAATAAAGTCATTTTGCTTCTCGAATAGTATCTTTCGTGAATTTAACTTTCGGTTATTATATGTTAGAGATAAGTTGACCTATATTAAGGTGGTTTAGAAAATCTACTCCACTTTCTAAGCTCGTTTTCCACAGATATTACCTGCGCTTTGAATGGACGGCGAGCTCTGTAAGAAAAGGGAACTCATATCACTTAATTCTCAAGTAGCTGTTCGCCATCATGCGATTAACAGTTGTCACATCTCCCTCAAATTATCATATCTCACAGTTTAACCGTATTATTGCAAACATTGTGTGAGTGATTAACAAATGGTAGAAACCGAGCGAGTCCATTGGTTGGCCGAATGTTGTAATATTGATTGTAAGACAATTTGTGTTCATGAGACCGGGATATAAATACGCTTAAGGACGCCTGATACTGAGATAAAAACAATTTTTTTTTGCAATTGGTACTCAGTCATTTCTAGAATTTCTCGAATTTAAAATTTATCGTCATTTCTATTTTAGCTGTTTGTTACACTGGGCATACTTTTAAAAGAACCAGATGCTGCCGCATCAACAGTATCTACACTAATGCACAACTAATTTTCAAACTATGGCAATGTTCCAATTTTGTTGCAATCTCTAAGCGGTATAAGCCACCCCAAAACCCTTAAAGCAAAAATCCTCTATCTCTTGTTTCTGCATTTGTACAAGATTCTAAAAACGCTACTTCATCTATAGTTTCCTATAAATCTGTTGTAGATATACATAACGCAAATATCTTACATATTTTTCTGCAACTTATTATTAAAAAACGGCACAAAAATTTTAAAGATTTTGTATTGGTAGCATGTCATAAAATAAGCAGTAACATATTTTGAAAAGAATTGTTTTTTTTGTGAATAGCGGTACCGCTTCGAAGAAATTAAGATTAAAAGACATAATTTATGGGTCATCACAGCTATCAGTTTTGATTTCTGTCCACACAAGAGCTCTAAAGAGAATCTTGTTATGTTTATTGAAGGAAAAAGAAGTAAACTTTTAATCAGAATCTTATTCATTCAATAGAAGAGGAGATTGTAAATATTTATCAAGCAACGCAGCTTGAGACCTACTGCGGATACTTTGCAATACTATTTCCAAATGTTATTCGTCGTCAAATGCTTTGTAAGTATTTGGGGATCTTTGCACCAACGAACTGGAATAAATAGAATTTTTTCCCTGAAAGTAACGATAAATCTTTTACCAGATATGTCTTGATCACTGACTTCTTGTAAAGCATCACTCAGAATAATTATCTTTGCCACTGTACTGATGGCGCAACATATATTTTGTTTCTCATAGCACAAACTGACATTTTTCCTTGCATTCTTATTGATGAAACCAATGTCCATGTAAAATCAGTTTCATTTCTGAGGTCAAGACTTTCCGCCGACGAGTTATTAACACCATAACCAACCAAACGCATAAATTGGTGATTGATGAACAGTACATCCAAACGAATGTCTAGCTTCATTTAATGGAGCACTGGTTTCCCATGTTTCATCATCTGGCGTACAAACAGTCGTTTCTCTGCAAGATTCCTTTCATCAGACCGTTCCTAAGCTACGAAAATAAGACCATCCCTCCTGGTATTGAAAACATTTTGTTGGTTTATAGCCACCATTGAGATAAATTCCGTCGTTGATTGCTTGAACGGAGAACTAAGAATGCGCCTGCCAGTCATTTGCAGTTTGTTGCCAGCTCTCGCTCAATGTTTCAAACGACATCGCAAAATTGAAATTGAAATTAATCTGACATGAATACGAATGTTGTGCTGTTTCGTTTTGGGAAATCTTTCACCTCCGAATACAAACAATTTTGAATCATGAAACATTACAGCGGCACCACACCGAGCTGTATTAAGTGACGGCAATACCATCCATTGAACTCCATAAAACTTGTTTACTAGCGTAATTGCTTGATTGAATGCCACCACAGAATACTGTTGCAGGGTGATTGATAGCTACAGCACAGCTTTAAAAAATTGAAATATTGTTTGAATTACTAAAATTGATGATTCTTCCATCGTTTTGATGCCAAACTGCGGCTTGAACTTTGTTTTCATGTGTGAAAAGAATCATCGAGTTTGGGCACTCTTCAGCGGTTGGGTTCACATAAAACAAAAAGGCTTTTTTAATTGAATCTCTACATAAAGGATAACTTTTTACCATCTCATTAGTGGCCACTGTTTCAGGCATGTATTTTATTGGATTAATTTGTAATCGAACGTGTTTGAAAAGCAATGGAAACGCAGAGATCGATGGTCCGCGGCAGTTCAGACTATCCAACTTTTCACACTCTAGCCGAAAAGCATGGAGTATATTGAACAACCTAACTGGTAGATCACTACGTTCCCTTCGTCACTGTGCCGTCTCAGCTAACGCTATTGCGTCCCAGCTGATTAGAAACGGCAGATACTAGGATATTGACCGTTAGTCATCTCGACTTATCTCGCAAGAAGTGTCAGATCTTAGGAGAGTCACTCCAACAAGTCCAGTGAACATCTCTGAAAGTTTTGCCTCTTAGGAGTGCGCTGCTGCCCTCAAACACCTGAAACCAGAAAAATCTCCAGACCCAGATTCTATTTTCCCGGAGCTAATAACCAATGTTGGAGCTGCACTGAAGTCCTGGTTGTGTGTCTCCCTTTCTTCCTGCCTGTGCCACCTCAAAATTCCAAAAGTCTGGAGAAGAGCGTTGGTAGTGGTGATTCCTAAACCTAAGAATCCTATAGAGGACCCGAAAAACTAGCGTTCCATCTCCTTGCTTTGCGTCCCCAACAAGATCCTCGAGAGGCTAATACACGCTTGCGTTGAGCCGATTGTTGAACCATTTCTCCTTAGGTAGCAGGCTGGGTTCTGACGGGGAAGGTCAACCGTGGATCAGACTGTTTTGCTCACTCAAAACGTCGAGGATTCGTTCGAGGCCAAGAAGAAGGCTGGTGCTGTGTTTGTCAATCTGACAGCTGCTTACGACACTGTCTGGCACCGTGGTCTCACCTGCAAGTTGCTTAGGCCTCTACCGGATAAGTACATGGTCCGGATGATCATGGAACTTGTCCGGAATAGAAGCTTCACGCTCACTACTGGTGACAGCAAGCAAAGCAGGTAAAGACGTTTGCGAAACGGTCTCCCAAAGGGATCGGTCTTGGCCCCTTCCTTTTCAATATGTACACATACGATCTGCCTTCCAAGACTTCTCAGAAGTATGCATATGCTGATGACTTAGCATTGCTGTATGCTTCTCGAGATCGGAAGGTTGTGGAGGACACTCTAAGCCAAGACATGACTGCACTTCAGCTTATCTCCAGAATTGGAGACTGAAGCTCAGCAATACGAAAACCGTAACGGCGGCCTTTCATCTTAACAACAGAGAGGCCAAACGTGAGCTTAATGTTTACAACAATAGCAACCTATTGCCACCCTGTCCAGTCCCAACGTATCTTAGGGTAAAGCTAAACAGATCGCTCATTTTACGTCACCACCTCGATGCTTTGCGCAAAAAACTTTCCACCCGAGTCGCGCTCTTGAGGCAACTTGCGGGATCCGGATGGGGTGCAAGTGCCAAGACATTGCGTATCTCTGCTCTTTCCTTGGTCTACTCTACCGCTGAGTACTGTGCACCACTTTGGTATCGTAGTACGCACACTCGCCTCATTTACAGCATTCTTAATGATGCTTTGCACATTGCCACTGGATGCTTGCGTCCCACATCAACGGATGACTGGCCTGTACTCACAGGTATCCAACAAGCTGAGCTCCGCCAATTAGGAGCGACACTCTTCTTGGCGAATTGTGCTATCCACGACGCTGACCATGTACTGCACGGACAGTTGGTTGGGCAGCAGGATGCACTCCAGAGGAGACTTAGATCAAGACGCCCATTTGTACCTGCTGCGTGGAAGCTATTAGATAGTTTGTCTAAATTGGACATCCGCGTGAATCAGTGGACTACTTGAGAGTACTTCAAAGGTCCGTGCTTTCATTCCTAGGGTCAGTTCAATGCCACTTGGAATGAGTCTACCCAGAATATCTTGGGTAAGGCTCAATGGCCTGCAGACTGGAGTAGAGGATTTTCACTCATACATGTACAAATGGGGTCTTGCTCCATCACCGAATTGCGAATATGGCGCCACTGAGCAAACTGCAGATCACGTTATATCTTCATGTCTTATACATCATGTACCAAGAGGAAAACAAGGTCTGCAGGTTTGGAATGATACAACTCGATGCTGGCTTAACACCACCACTGCCAGCATCCAATCTGGACAGCGCAGCAGCCCAGGGTGATAAAAGGATAGACCCTCGACCCTGGCCTTGATTTGTGCTGGCCTGGATTGAGTTTCGGTGTCTCACCAAACGACGATGACGACAAGTCATATAATTTGAATCCGCAGAACGAACTTGAAATTAATGGCAGTAACTCTCAGTCATGCTGCACACAAGATAATAAAGTCTGGTCTAGACTGGACATAAGCGTGGTTTAACTCGTGGCTTTTGACTGAGCCAAAATAAAACCGAAGAGTAACCCCCGCGCTTGGCTTTAGTGCAGACTGGGCCAAGGCTCGAAGCGTTGGATCGGATCGCGAGATTCATGCTTCGCAATAGCTGTAGAGTGTATGGTAGCTAACGCTTTTTGTAATTAGCATTGAAGAAAGATGTTTGAGGGGACCATAACGCAGAGAATTCATTGATGATGTGAAAAATTTGTTTGAGAAAGAGGGGGGAGGTAGTGGGTAGGGAGTAAGTTGCATTGCACTGTCTCATAAAGTGTTAGCTTTGTAAATTACTCATGCAAAATCGTTGAGGTAATGGATTTTATATGTTGGTCAAAGTGCTCATTGAGCGTATGATATGAAACTTTAAATTTACGATACCACCATGTAACGCATCAATTAAGTTGTATGAGTAAATCGTCTCAGCAAAATTTAGCAAGAAGACGTAGCCTGCAGACAATCAGGTTGAAATAGTTACAACGGGGGTCGGCAACCTACGGCCCACGGCTCTTATCCGGCCTGCCCAGCAAAATAGCCCGGCCCTCGGCTTTTCAATTAATTGTAGTATCTCTATTTTCCGCATGTGAATTTCTCTTCATTCATTATGCTAAAATAGTCTCTAAGCCTATTCATCTTACTGGCTTATCTATTCATCACCGTAAGCCCAATTGTTTTCTTGCCAAATGGCATAAGGTTTATTTAGCTTCATGTTGTGCACATCTCTAGCCTGCAGTTTTAAAATGTAAATTTACATAGCAACCGACGCGATGGCGTAGTGGTTAGAGCGTCCGCTTCGCATTCGGTAGACATGGGGTTCATTCCCCTTGTCGAGTCACAACAAAAGGCTTTAAAAAACGGTATCTATAGCTTCCCTGCTTGGCGCTCGGCATTTAGTGGGTGTTGTGGAGAACAAGCCGGCAAGTTCGCTTGTTGTGTCCTTGGGCAAGGCACTTAACGAGACGCCCCCGCCTTAATGTGGAAGACAGGTGGCTCAGACACCTTGGAAATGGCAACTCCCAAGCGAATGCGGACGTCCCGTCCAAAAATATAGCGATATAATTAGCTTTCCCGTGAATGGAGGATAAATATGGCAAATATAAAAAAACAAAAAAAAACATTTTTGATAAGTTATTAGATTAGCTGCAGCAAACTTGCAAAAATAGGGGTTCCAACGATACTAATTCAATTCAGTTTTGTGTAATTAAAGTTAGAAGCCGTATTAAAAACAAGCTTGTACTCGAGAGCTAATCTTTCAAGTTCCTATATTATTGGGTATGTAGCACTTGTCTAACTGTTGAACACGCGTCGAATTCCCCAACAGATTGTATTCGAACAGTTCATTTTACATAAAGAAAAAGGACGATTTCTGTAATTTAACACAAGCTAAGCTAACATATTCACACAGACAAACAAATGCAAGCTATCTTACCAACTGTTTATCAACGAAAGACGAGACCTTCTGAGTGCCGCAAACTTTTGCACAAGTTTATACAAAGATAGCAAATGCGTGGAAAAAGAGAAAAATTCTAAGAAATGTAAACTTAAAGCTAAGACAGCAATTAGGGTCAGCAAATGATTGGCCGAAACAACATAAAGCGAAATTACTCCCAAACCAAGGTAACTTTTGTTCGTAAAATAAAAGCAAGCAATGCAGAGTTAAATCAAGCTGCAACATAGTAGGTCCATCAACCCAACGAACAAGTAGCGAGGCAGTACATTACACTAACTGCAGTGATCTGGTGCTGGCAGGTGCTTTGAGCCAGCATGGAAAGTGCAAATCGATGGCGTGCTTTTTATAAAATGAATGGTTGCTGCAGATTGGATCTGCTGTTGGAAATCACCAAAAAATATGTAGTAATAATGAGAATGTGATTCAATTACGAAACGTAAAAGACATAGACTTGACTAACGTTTACACAGTGACGACTTAACACAGATTTAATTCGTTAACTCTTTTGTTGTACCTATTGGTTATAAAACGCAAGGCAATCCAGAAAACAGAAATAGGGATGAATTCATCAACGCTGCCAGAAGCAAATTTTGCAGGGCACCTAAGATATATTATTTGGTCTTGGGATTTTTTAAAGTTGTTGGATGATCTTTGCTGAAGATGAATATATTTTGACCTCTAGTTTTGTCAATTTTTACCACATATTTGTTGCATAAAATTATTTTTTGAAGATCGAAGTTTTTTGTCTTCTAAATAAAAACAGTCATTTCTTGATCGTAGTTATCTTTACGGGTAGCTATGGAGTATGACCCTTTTGCCCACCCATAGGCAGGCCTGTCAAGTGACCCAATTTCTGCGGAAGTTTCCCAGTTGGAAAGCTTTCTTCGGATCCCCCGATTGAACTTAAAATATTTTATTTTGTAAAAAAGTTATCACGTTATGATGCTAGTTTACATCCTCCTCCTTAAGTCTTCTTTTATATTTCGTTTGGCTTTCAACGCCCTCTTGTCGAAAACAAAAATTTTGTTTTTCACCAAATGAGCGTTTATTGTTAATCATTGAGACGCAAACAGTAACATTTGGTTTCAGCGCCATCTTCAGCGCTGTGTATTTTAAAATGACTTTTCTAGGTGGAAAGCGCGTAAGAGGCGCTCGCGTGAATGGATCATCAGTAATTCCGGTGCCGGTAGCAAAAACGAAAAAGAGCAACAGCAAATTCAAACAGGAGTGGCTGAAAGATTAGCCTACCCACTTCTTTGTACAAGTCCCAAAGGTGACGAGTTTGTTAATTGCTGTTCCTGTGGGATAGATATTTACGTAGCTCGAGGTGGAAAAACGATCTAACCAAACATTTTACGTCATTAGAATCACAAGAATTATACAACTGCCTGTGAGACACAGAGAATTACAAGTTTTTCTTGAAAAAAGAAGTGAAAAAATAAAGTAATTCATGCGGAGACTAAGTCTGCGTTGCACAAAGCGACTTTACGCAACCAGGAATAAAACTTCTTACTGATAATTAGAGCAGGTTTTGAGACGACTTTCTCTGCTTGATACTGAGTACAAACAGAGCAACTTTCTCTTCGCGATCGATATCAGTCAGCAAAGCGTCGTCTCAAAACCTGGTCTAAATACGGTAAGAAGCCTTATTTCTGGTTGCGTAAAACCGCTGTGTGCAAACGCAGCCTAAGTTTGTACTGTTCGTGGCGAAAAACGAGTCATTCAGTGTATGCGATGGATTTTCAAAAATAGCCAGCGACAGCTCTCCAGACAACGAACTGGCCAAGAAGTATGAACCTGGAAAGACCAAAGCTACACAAATCATAAATGGAAAAGCGAATCAGTTTTCGGTTCCAAAGAAACCTGATGTGCACAGTGTGTGTTTGAGGAGATAAATTTTGAGTATTTCTGTGCAGCTCAGGAATGCGCTAACTTCTCTTGGCACAGAAACCTTAAGCGGTATTTATCCTTTCCAACTTCACTACAGCCTTAACATTACAACACCATTGCATTATCACATCTTATTCAAATAGAATAATACGGTAGCATGCAATACAAATAACAGGTTGTAAGCAGTTAAAACCATCCAAAAATTCAGTTAAAGCCTAGCAATCACATAGAGGAAAGGTTAACTGATGCATCAAGCGTACAACTAAATACCTAATTCAGCTTAAAAACTAGTTAAACCAAGTTACCCAATCACAAAATAAACAACCAGAGCTTGCTGATAATTGTACCGCACTAAATCCGGGTTACTGATGTAAACAAAGGTAGTGTTGGCAACTAATTCCCAATTATAGCTAAACAACAAAGGCCGATCACAAACATGAAATACGGTGGATCACAAACAAGAACTACAGGAAATGCAGTTATATACAACAAAAGTTTAGCAAAGTGAGAAGATAAAGCGAATGAAAGTGACAAACGGCAATACTGGCAGTGATGATGGTGTAAGCGAACGGCAAAATCGTGGGGCTGGGGTTGGATAAATAACGATTGTGCATTTCCGCTTTTATGTAATTATTCACAAAAACGCAATGGTAGTCTTGAAGATCGGCCTCTTCTCGTAGAACCTCGAGGCCGATTTATTTTCGGTGACGTGGAAACATTGGATGATTATTCGCAATTTTGTTTTAGTTTGTTCGTTTTTATTCACCTGTTATGAGAAAATGACCGAGGCGGTACGCAAACGACAAATCCCTAAGACCCTATGCTTTGAAGTTACCATTTTTTCCGATTGACTTTTTTGACCTCGTGTCCAATTTGCTGTTTGAAATCCACCCAGCAGATACGCATATTGAGAAAGATCTTTTTCAAGGATACAAAAACGCAGCTTCGGTTCATAAGGGAGATGAACCAAGATTGTGTGATCCGGGCTGTCTCATTGCTAGAGCACGGATCATGAGTAACAGCATCAATTCAGGTGAAGGAAACAGGAGCTAAACGTACACTGGGATCTGGGGTCGAAGCACCCAGAGTTTGATTTTGTTCCTACAAAATATTTCCTGATTAGAGAATTTCCAGTATTGATAGCTATGCCCTTAGGTACACCAATCGATGAGTTACGTGACTTAGCTTAATCAAAGCAAGAAATTGAACCAGTTGCGTTAACAGATATACTGTAGCTGGAGATTGTGAGGTGGACATAGAAGTGATAGGGATGCTGCCTTTGCAGCCCTTCTCTGAAAGGAAAAGCCGGTTAAAAAGACAAATGCTATTGTTATATAAGACAATGCAATTTGTGACGGTCTTTGTTTCGCAAAAAAAACAGCTTAACGATGTAATTAAAAAGCAAAGAAAGCTCAATATAAATCTGTGCTTGACAAAACCTCAAAACAGATGAAATCTATTTGGTTAAAATTAGGGTTGAGGAGAGCTAGAGTTTGTAAAGTGGTTTGTCGTATTTTTAGCATAAGAAGCTGCTATTGCTTGAGTTTGGGCTACTGATCCCATTTAATGCTTAATTTGTAGGCTATCAAATCACATGGTAAGCTAAGTACCTGTTGGATAAAAGGAGTTGAGTTTTCAGGCATAAGTTTGCATGAACACAGCTTTTTAGTTTTATGTGTCTTGCAGATTGCAAAAAGTAGATCTGTTTTTGGTGTTATTCATGTTAAAACTTAAGAACCAAGTTGAAATGATTGCATTTCGATTTCAAAGAAGAAAAGAGGATGATGCAAGGAGATTGCAAATCATGAAGGCAGAAAAATCGTTGCAAATGCTTCAAACGCAGATGCAACAATTGCAACGTGAAATCACATATTCAACCAAATACTCAGATTGTCAATATGAATACAGGTAAATTTTTTACTGTTGTTGACTTCTAGTAGTGGGCAAAATGGCATTGCCCGTTCTAATCGGCTTAGCTCATTGCAAAATTTAGGTAGAGTCAGCTGGAAAGAGAATAGCTAAGTGCCTGATTTTGCAGTCAAGAGATCTTAGTTCATTGTCTACGTGGTTCAAGAGTTTACAGTGATGTCATTTGAGTCAATGCTTCACCAGAGAAATGTCATCTCCAATTAGAAAAAAATGATATCTTTTATCTGCCATCAACGAGCAATACCGGCACAATGGTGTAGTGGTTAGAGCGTCCGCTTCGCAGTCGGTAGACCTGGGTTTCATTTCCCAAGTCGAGTCATACGAAAAGACTTTAAAAAATGGTATCCACAGCTTCCCTGCTTGGCGCTCAGCAAATATGGATAGTGTGGAGAACAAGCCGGCAAGCTTGCTTGTTGTGTCCTTGGGCAAGACACTTAATGGGATGCCTCCGTCTTTATGTGGCAGACAGATGGTGTGACCAAGCAGTCTACCCGTCGTGGTGCCACCAGTCTAACTGAAGACTTGCAAACCGAGCGTGAGCGCTAACGCAGTGTGGCCTATATATACATCATCCTGCATAAAGCTCACAAGAAATAGCTCAAACGACGTAGAAGGAGAAGAACGAGCAATTTTTGTTGTAGTTTGCCGAATATCGTAAAAATTGTGAAAAGAAGTAGGCTAGAGAAAAATTGTTTTGATGCGAAAAGTCTTTGTTAGTAAGGTTATTCATCTATCAAATTAATATTAATGTTGATATTAATTAATATCATATTAATATTAATCTATCAATCAAAAACGGTGTCATTACTGTTCCACCTTAAGAACCATCTGGCTTCGAAATCCATTAAAGTTACCTTGGACCCCAACACAATCCTGAACTGTGAGCGATATCCTACATACCTTGGAATCACCCTAGATCGGAGTCTAACATACAAAAACCATTTGCACAAACTGAAACAAAAAGTGTCTTCCCGAGTGTCACTGGTGAGAAAACTGTCGGGAACTAACTGGGGTACCTCATTTGACACTTTACGAACCTCCACTACAGCACTTGTATTTGCAACAGCTGAGTATTGTGCCCAGGGCCGGATTTACCAATAGGCTAGGCAGGCTGAAGCCTAGGGCCTCAACGTCCAGGGGCCTCGAAATTCGGTTTCGAAGTTTGTAATTCTTTTAAAAACTTGACAAGTTTAAACCCTACCTAAAGTATATATATATCAAGCTTTTCAGAGTAGAAAATTCTAAACACAACTGGTTTCAACCACGTTGTAAACAGCCATCATTACGTGTTTGCACTATAATAAAGGCAATTATTATGCGCATTCTGCTGGAAGCTTCTATGTTAAGTCCGTACTCTGCAAAAAATAGTATCGGTAGTTGACATGTTGCTGAAATAACTAGTAGACATTGTGTTGCTTACTGTTAATGTGGTAAATGATACGTTTTATCAATTGAAATTTACTAATGTTATCGACTTATCTTATTGATAGAAGTCTTGGTATTGCTAATGCTAACCTGCGTTTAGATCAAGCAATAATCTTATTTCATAATTTTTCGAACCTTAAATTTATTATGAGTAAAAGATTTGAAAGTGGAGCTAGCAAGCGCAAGAGAAAGAAATTTGAAAATGATATGCTAAAGAAGATAAAACCAATCACTGCTTTCTTGCATCAACCTCTGACAGAAGCAGCAGGTGCTGGCAGTGAAGTAGGTGCCTTGATGCTAGCACAAGAAAATCAGTGTGACGAAGCTGATCAGCTAACTGCTGGCATTCAACCAGAAGAAAGTCTTACAGAAAAAGCAATGCAGGACGTTGAACAGCAACCTGGTAATGAGGAAGGAGCCATGCTCAGTGAAAATGAAAATATAAGTCTATTTCAAAACTTAGTTGCTGCAAAGGGAGGGGAAAAAGAAACACATGAAAGTAGTGGAGATAGTCAAAATTTTCAGTTCACTCCTGATGAAGTAAATCAATTCCAAGGTATTACAGATACTTATGCAGATGATGCCGAACATAGATTTACATATACATTGAGTTCAAAGGACGTTGGTTTGTGGAAAGAATTATCAGATGAAGAAATAACCTACTGGATAGAGAGAGGCCCTTCTGAAGTTCAGCATAGTTGTGGACCATTTTCTAGTTCCAAACGAGTGTACAAGAAGCAATCTAGGTTTTGCACAAAAGCTCTGTTTTATGGAACGAAAGTCAATGGTGAAACATATAGCAGAGAGTGGCTTGTATATTCCCCCGCAAAAGAACGGGTATATTGCTTTGTTTGTAAACTCTTTCCAAATCATACATCTTCTTCGGCTTTAGCTTCTGATGGTTTTGATGACTGGCACAACTCTTATCTTATCCAAGCTCATGAAAACCGAGAAAAACACACAAATGCCATGTTAATCTACCTAACAAGGAAGCGAGGATATACGCTTACTTCAAAGCTGGAGGAGCAAATAAAAGTAGAACAGCAGTATTGGTGGCATGTAATGGAAAGAATTACCGCTGTAATTTGTACTCTTGCAGAACGAGGCTTACCTTTTAGAGGGGACAATGAACGATTTGGATCTCCCAATAATGGCAATTATCTTGGTCTTTTAGAACTAGTAGCCAAATTCGATCCATTTTTACTTGCTCATATCAATCGCTATGGAAATTCAGGATCAGGAAATCCCTCTTATTTGTCAAAAA
The DNA here is from genome assembly GCA_963675345.1 of Trididemnum clinides. Lineage (NCBI taxonomy): Eukaryota > Metazoa > Chordata > Ascidiacea > Aplousobranchia > Didemnidae > Trididemnum > Trididemnum clinides. The sequence continues at coordinate 26,122,486 of OY776302.1, read as the reverse complement.
CTATTTGCGAAGAGATGATTCGGCTCATGGCCAAAAAAGTTAAAGAGTCAATTGTGGCTGACGTGAAAAAAGCGGGATATTTCAGCTTTTCTGTGGATTCTACTCCTGATATTTCACATACCGATCAGTTAACTTTGATTATCAGATACGTGTCTCCTGTAAACGATTTACCAAATGAAAGATTTATAACTTTCCTTGAGCTGAAAGACCACTCAGGGGTAGGCATGGCAGATTTAGTGCATCAATATCTCACCACTGAGCTTCAGCTTGATTTTAATAAGTGTCGAGGGCAGTCTTATGACAATGCTGCAAACATGGCTGGTAGGTACAACGGTATGCAGCAAAAAATCCTAGAAAGAAATAAATTTGCAAAATTTATTCCATGCGCAGGTCACTCCTTAAATTTGGTGGGCCGCTCAGCTGTTGATTGCTGTCTTGATGCAGTGAACTGTTTTGGCATTATTAATGAAATTTACACCTTTTTTTCAGCTTCCACAAAGAGGTGGGCAGTTCTAAAATCATTTTTGCAACCTCAATCAAAGGTGCCTAAACATTTATCAGATACCAGGTGGGATGCACATGCAAAAGCCACGGAAGCTATTTTGGAAAGTTACAGTGCCATCACTAATGCTCTCAGTCATTTGCACTCCGATGTAAGTGAGAAAGGTGATACTAGGCTTCATGCTAACAACCTTTTGCAAAAAATGGAAAAATTGGAATTTGTGTTTATGTTGCATTTTTGGTCCAGAGTGCTAGGTCGTTTTCATAAGGTTAGCAAAGCCCTTCAGAAATCTGAATTGTTATTAAGTACTTGTGCCGAATTGTACAGTTCACTTGTAGACTTTCTAAGCGAAATTAGAGATGAGTTTGATCAGCAAGCAAAAGCAACCTTGCCGAATATTAACTACAGAGCTCTCACTAGGAGACAAAGAAATGCACCTGACGCTTTAAGTGAACTCTCTTCAAAAGAAAGGTTTAAAATAAATTCCTTTATCCCTATGCTCGACGCACTTGAAGCCAGTTTAAGAAGAAGAGCTAATGTGTACAGTGACATTGCAGAAATGTTCCTCTTTCTTGCTAATCTGAAAGCAACTAAAGTAGAAATTGTACGAGGCGTAGAACTTTTAAAGGAAGAGTATCCAGAAGATGTTGACCCGAAACTTACTGATGAACTTCTACATTTTCATTTGTACGTGAGACAAACACAAAACCAAGGGCTTACCGGCACAGAAGAGCAATCTATTTTCTTGTCTCATAGAGACCTTTATGAAATTATATGCAAGGAAAAAATTCACACTCCCTTTCCTAATGTGGAAGCAATTTTAAGACTGTTTCTTAGCTTAATGGTCACTAACTGCTCAGGAGAGAGATCTTTCTCAAGACTCAAAAGCATCAAAAATAAACTGAGATCGACAATGTCTCAAGAAAGGTTGTCTTCACTTAGCATTCTGTGCATTGAGAGTGACAAACTTAAACAGATAAATATTGATGAACTTTTGCATGATTTTGCTTTGACGAAAGCTAGAAAAAAAAATTTTGTAGCCTAGTCTTACTCTATTTGATGGCTGTAACTATTTCTTATGTCCAGGTAAATAAACTTCACAATTATTGTAACGATTGTTTGATCAAAGAAATTAAAATTAAAAGCAAAACTGCCTTAACTTGATTTGCACCCATGAATGGGGAGAATGAAAAGAACGAAGAGTTTAATGCACTCATATTTTTAACATTAAGCAATGACATGTGATGTTGTTTAGAGAGAAATTCTGAGCTCAAAAATAGGGAGGGGCCTCACAAATGGAATAGCCTAGGGCCTCTCATGGTCTAAATCCGGCCCTGATTGTGCCCCTGTCTGGCGCCAAAGTACCCACACAAAAACACTAGACGTACCATTGAATGAAGCAATGCGGATCGTCTCTGTGGCTGCATCCGCCCCACCCCTTTGAATTTTTTACCACCAAGCTGTCGCCGGAAAAAACTCTGTAAACGCTTATACTACAAAGCAGATAACACTGACCATCTTCTACACAACATCTTGTACAGCAAAATCCCTTCCAAAAGGCTTAAATCTCGCAAACCTCTTCGCCCATTTCTGGAATCACTACAAGGCTATGACCCTCAGCGAGAACCACTATCACATAAACTGCAACCACACATCCAAGACTGGTCAAACAAACCCCTAGGACATGGCCTCCCACGAAAAGCCTGGGTCCAACTAAATAGATTGCGAACCGGAATAGGAAAATTTGGTGACTCAATGGTGAAATGGGAATTGGTGATGACAATCTATGCCAATGTGGAGAACCCCAAACTGCATACCACATTGTCAATGACTGCAAATCAATAGGACCTCCCTGCAACCTAACAGATGTTGACAACCCTATGTTCAAACGATATCTGATGAACTGCCAACTTCTGATGAGATTGTCATACGAACGAACGAACTATCATATTAATGACGAAAAGTGCTATCAACTTTCTACATTTTTCTTGCTGACGCTGCAGCACATTCATACAGACTAATGTTTAAAGTAAACCCACAAACGTGTAAACGCCAATACAGCTTTTAAGATTGGTTTCAATTTGGATGGGCAATGTACATGTCTTTTTGCACCATATTGATTTAAAACTTACTGTAGTAGACATGTATCTGTTTTGCAAAGTAAAGTCGTTTAAGGAAGAAATTACAACAAATTATCTGGCACTTTTATTTCTAAAAGTCAATCACTTTCATGGATTTTAAACGAGAATGTTTCACGGCCGTAGGCAACATGCTCTTTTAGGTTCCTTTTTAACCCTTCACGTATTTTAAACTGGCACCTTATGCATTGGTCCAGAATGTAAGTTTCCTCACCGTTAACCTCAGAATTTTAGTCCGCTTTTGAAAAAGTAACTCTGGGTACTTGCTTACATGTTGTTTTGTATGTTAAGCAATGATGTTTTTATAATTATATTGTTTGGCAGAATAAAAGTCAGAAGTTTTATTTTGTAGACATGTTTTCTTACCTCATGGTTTGGCGAGTATGGTTCCTAAGAATCACCTTTTAAGTGAAAGCGAATGGAGAAATCTAGGAGTGCAGCAGTCAATTGGCTGGAAGCACTACATGATACATAGCCCAGGTGAATTCATGGTCTTTAGTAAATTAGTAGTGGTAGGTTTGGTTTAATTAGCGTGTAGTGGACCTGAGTGATACAATATATTTTAGATAACGTTATGCAAGGTTAGTGAATGGTTGGAAGGTTCACACCGACATAAACCACAAACATTATCTTGAAAACAATTTAGTGTGTATTAATACAATTGATAATAGTGTATTAATCAATACACACTAAATTGTTTTCAAGATAATGTTTGTGGTTTATGTCGGTGTGAACCTTCCAACAATATATTTTGTTCATAAGTTCTTACCACAATTAGTCTGCTTTTATGTATGCTTGCAACAAACCTGTGTATGCAAGGTTTACCCAGCTTTGAAATCATTGTGTGTGTGGCCAATCATCAAGTGCTACTGTTTTCGATGCAAAAAAGGCATATAGGCATATTTACGGGGGTGGTATAAAGAGTGATGGCTCACCGAAACGGAGGCCTATGACAGGACCTTAAAAACCTGGTCTTCTATAAAAAAGGTCTTTGTGTATATCTGGAGGCCAAAATGGGTAAATTTCGCGCTTTTAAAAAATACGTCTCAATGCTTTGCCCCCGCCCCAAAATAAGATTGATTCCAGGTATTTTATGAAATTACTTGACAACATTATTGAGCTTACTTGATGGTCAACCTTCTCAAAATTTGTTGCTTAATGCACCACAAATAACGCCTATGTTTTTCTTGCAGAACCTCATATTTTGCTTTTTCGAAGAGAACTCCGAACTACTGAAGTATGAAGTTTTTAAGACGTTTTGATCATTGTCTTGCTGTTATTTTGCTGTTGATATTTCGCCGATCAATAAACGTATTTTCGTCAGTTTAGACTGGCTTCAAGGCTGCTCAATAGCAGTGTAGTCTATCTGACATATGCTGTCAGCATCTGATCTAGGCAACACAGCAGATTGGGGTGGTAAAAGGATAAACCCTCAGTCCCATCCTTTTCTTGTGTCTGACTTGAATCATAGATACCCTGCCATACGACGAATAGAATGGCAGTGTCAAAATAAGTCTGCATAATTTTTTTGTCTTTTTAGGGGGAAAGTGGTCCTACATTTAATTGCTTAATCGGCGAAAGAAATTTATCTTTTGTAATCATAGGACAAGTTTGATTCCAGCTGAAAGAGAATTTAAGTGTCTGGCAAGTACTGAGTTATCGAAACGTTCAGTCTACAACAAGGCTTCTCAACTCATTTTCCTCCTTGGACCACCATGCCTATTCAGATAACTCTGTGGACCCCAGCAGATAACAAAAAATTACAAAGACACAAAAATCAATTGACACATTGCATTTAATACACAATTTTACCAGTATATTAGTTCATGCTACTGTAGATGTGCTTCCAGACTTTTGGATGCGTTTATTGTTAACAAGCTTTTCGATGTTAGAAGTGGTATTAGATAAGGCACAACGTAGATCACTTTCTACTGCTTCAAGACAATTCCTTTGTTTGGACTTGATGTTTAACAGAGACGAAAAACCACACTCACACGAATAAGTTGATGCAAATGGCAAAAGTCGACTGATTGCATATGATGATACATCTGGGTAGGCACTTAACATACCACTCCAAAACTTTTCTGATGTGGATTGTTTATACACATCCTTAACCGACAAGTCATTTTTCAGTTCTAAGATTTCTTCTTAAAAGTCCAGTGGAACAGTATGAACCTCAGCAGTAGATGGATTCCTTAGAAAAGATAAATCATCTCTTGTCATGTCCACTTCTGGAAAATACCGTTGAAATTTATCTTCCAACTTTGACAAATGTTCAAGAACTTGCACCCGAATGTTTTGCTTATCCCCAACCGTACCATTTACACATGGGAATTGAACAAAGTTGTTATTATCCACTCTATAAATCCAGAGTTGTAATTTTTCAACAAAAGCTTTGATTATCCCTTGGTGAGTAAACAAATTCACGCCTTTTCCTTGCAACTGAAGATTCAGCTTATTCAAAATTGAAAAAATGTCGACGAGGTATGCAAGTTCCAATTCCGATTCAGCAAGAATATTTTTGAAATCATATTTTCCTTTGCACTGGAGAAATTCCATCAACTCCTCTTTCAGAGAAAAAGTTCTGTTGAGTATCTTCCCAGCTGACAACCACCTTACTGGAGTGTGAAACAGCAACACCTTAAAGTTAAAGTCGGACAATATTTTAAGTCGGACAATATTTAAAGTCGGACTCAATGTCCTGACATATTTTCCGAAACAGCCTGGTGTTCAATGCCGATGATTTTACGTAATTAACTATTTTCACTAAAACTTTAAAAACAGTGTTTAGTTGATCCGGAAGTGTTTTTGATGCCAATGCCTCTCTGTGAATGAAACAGTGAACTCCAATTGCCAATGGAGCACGCTGTTTCACCAAGGTTTGGAAGCCTGATTGGGAGCCTAACATGGTAGGTGCACCATCAGTGGTAATCCCCACTAAATTGCCCAAGTCCAAACCATTTTCATAAAAGAAACCATTAACTGCTTCTAACACATCCTCAGCTCTAGTATTGAGTTAAGGAGGCTTGCAAAGTAGAAATTCCTCCTTGAAATTTCCCTCATATACATATCGCACAAATTCCAATAGCTGAGAAAATTGTGAGACATTAGTTGATTCGTCCAACTGTATGGCAAAAAGAGGAGATTTTTTTATTTCATCCACAACTTGCTCCTTAATGTTCAGTGAGATTTCATTTATACGTCTTGATACAGTGTCATTAGGTACGGATATATCATCAAGTTTCCGAGCGACATCCTCACCGACAACAAGCCTAATCATTTCTTTTGCACATGGTAGTAACAATTGTTCAACAATAGTGTGAGGTTTTTTGGCCTGAGCTACCTTTTACGCAACAATGTATGAAGCACAAACTGCATTGGTGGTCCTCTCATGGTATGTACCAAATGAGTCGAGACGTTGCCGTTTAAACGAAGATAAATGCCGCTCAAAATAACTTTTATCCTTTTGTACCAAAGTGGGGTGACACTTGCTAAGATGAAGCTTAAGCCTAGCAGGTTTTAGAGAGTCATTTCCCAAAACCTTGTAGCAAATAACGCACTGCGCTAAATCAACGTCATCTTTTTTTTTGACAAGTGAAGCCGTATTGAATGTAGGTTTCCAAATATGTACGCTTTTTGGCCATGAAAATTTAATATTTAATTGTACAAATCTTTATATAAGATTTATTCAAGTTTGTCCTGAAATAACTAAAATTAGGCTGTCAAAATTTTCCCTTAGCAGCTTAATTTATTCAACATTATCTTTTAACTAATCTCGCAGATGCTTGTCAGCATCCTAACAGTAGCCTTGCGTTCCTAACTAACGATAATTCCTAACTTGCTATAATCACTAAATCACTCGTTATGACATCACATAGACATCATTGTAATAACTGTGATGGCTATTTATGTCATTGCAACTTGCTCCATTGACCAGCAGCGAAGTGGATATAGTCACTGTTCAAATGGGTTCTTTAAACAACAGGATCTTTATCGCTGGTCAGCAACGCATGTATTATTTCATAAGAAAATCATGTGGACCCCTTCGATAGGTCACCATGTACCCTTAGGGGTCCATGGACCCCCAGTTGAGAAGCCCTGGTCAACAAGATTAGGTGAATATTCTTTTAATATAGCTTTGAAAAAAGCTGTTTCAGCCATAAGCTTTTTATGACGCTCTTATCAGTGGCAATATCGCGTCAAAAGAGATCTAGAGTGAGTAAGTGTTTTATCTTATTAATTTGGACGTTTGGCAATCACGACGAACCAATGATAGCGCTAGTATTGTAAAGCGCGCCAAAGAAAGATTTTGTAATAGCGAAAGTTAGAAAAAGCGCAGCAAGAGGCAAATGCCGCGATTGTCGAGAGTTTGAGAGCGTAAACAAACTCTTTCTGTCTGCATAAAGCCGCGCGGTGGGTCTTGATATAAGCAGATTCTAAGAGATTAAGGTGGAAAGAGCTGCGTACTGCGACGAAGATAAGTCTTGGTCGTGAGGTGCTACTGTGGAATTACAGCATAGTGGATTCTATGCACTCCACAAATGGCAAAACCGGGAAATCCGGCCACTCATATCCTCGCACACTTGCTATATGTTTTTTGTGCTGTTGTGATTATTTGATTGTGCGTTTTTCCCCTTATTGTTTGTTATTTTTCTAAACAAATAATAAAAAAAGATAGTCATGAAAAGCTTATCCTGAAATCATTCTGTACCACCAACAAGATTTTTGCATTGATATTGCTGTGATGTGACAAAACCGAAATTTTTGTCGCAGTTAAGCGAAATCTCTATATTAGGAAATCTGGTAGAATATTCTCGACTGATTTTTCCAGTAAGAATATTTTACTAAAAACCCAACGCCAGGCCAATCGTGTTGGTTTGTTGATTCTTTAACCCAGTGGTTCTCAAACTTTTTGCGATGCGACGCATTTAAAAAAGCTTGCGAGACTTTGCGACGCACCAAACAGCATCCCACAGTTTAGTTTGCCGTACTGCGAGATAAATGTGACCCATAATTTACATAAATAACTTCCCTTATGCAGATGCTCCCGAGATTTTGGATTGGTCTGTCATCTTCAGTCGTAAAATTACGCTCTTCTAAGTTTGTAGCTCATCTTTCCTATTTTCGTCCAACATACAACTGAATGCTTTATTCTTTATATATTTTTCGCCAATTAAGTTAAACTTCTGCAATTTGATTCTTGAATAACAAGTCAACCGTTTCAGCAGTGTATTAGAAACACTATTGTGAAAATGTCAGAAGAAAGTAAGAAAGGAATCTACGATCAGAGTTCTTTTGACGCAATAAAACCTAGACTTAATGGCACAAAACCAAAATATTCCGCGACGCCTTTGGAAAATTGAAACGATGCACCGGGGCGTCACGACGCACAGTTTGAGAACCACTGCTTTAACCTGAACTCCAGTCTTTTTATTTATTATAGTGTCATCGCCAGAGCAATCAAAGTACATGTAAGACAAGAAAAGCACAAGCAAGGAGAAGACGCGAAACACAAGCTTACTGTAAACTAAGACAAATTTCTTTGTGTCATTGCGAAGGGCAGCAACCCACGTTATGGGCAAAATGCAACAGGTAAAATTAGTGCAAAAAGTGTGGGCGGTGACAGAATCAAAGCTTTTGCCTCGTGACGGCGACATTGGTTCGCTGTTAAGGAGGTATAAGCAAGTATTTTACACCGGCATCAACTAGCATTTCCTACTTTATTCTGAAAGTTTTCACCTCTTGAAAACAACAATCGTTAGTATCTAGTCTCAACCTCAATGCTTATTGCCTAGCTGACATACGCACGACAATAAAAGCTGTCTCTGTTATGCTCTAACACAGTGTTTCTCAACCTATTTAGTTTACGGACCGGTAAAATTTCAAAATAAATTTTGCGGACCGGTGGACCTTAAAAATCAACCAAAAATGACATAAACACAAAAACAAGGTACGCAATTTAATAGCACACAAGTATAAACAATTCAATGAGAAATTTGCTGCTGTCTTTTTGATATTAGAAGTGATAAACGCGGTTGTAGTGAAGTTTCTGAAAGACGAAGTAGAGCGTTAATTTCCGCACGATTTCTCTGTTTGGTTTTGATGAGAGATAAAGATGAAAAGCTTTTCTCACATAGGTAAGTTGTAGAAAAAATTAGCAGTAATTTGATTGCTTTGTCACTCAGCTCAGGATATTCCGTTGTAAGCGATAACCAAAACTGTGACAGAGGTAAATCTTTATGCTTGGACATCAACGTGGTATCGCAAGAAAGTTCCATAAGCGATTCTTTCTCAACAGTGTTAAGATTGCATGAATCGATATCCTCTGCAAAGGGATTAATAATCCAAAAGTTTCCCTTTCGAGGATCTGCATTGTCTGGAAAATATTGGCCAAAACTGATGGTTAGCTCTTGCGAGTGTTGACTTATAAGAGCAAATAACTCTCCTGTGTTAACAGAAGCATTTGCCACGACATCTTGCAAACATGGAAACATATCGATATCGCCTTTCTGCACATTTCTTTTCCAAAACACCAGTTTCTTTTTGAAAGCATCAGTTTTGTTACGCAATGTAAATATGTTGGTGTGATTAACTTGTAGAGAACAGTTAAGGTCGTTCAAGCGGCTGAATATGTCCGCTAAGTATGCTAGTTTGGCTGTCCACATCTCATTGGATAAGAGGTCTTTTAGTGGAGAGTTTCTTTCACAAAAAAAATGCTTTACTTCTTCTCTCAATTCAAAGGGACGAGTGAGAACGCGTCCTCTCGAAAGCTACCTAACTTCAACATGAAATAAGAGATGATGATGTTGTGAGCCTATGCTACCACACAAAGCCTCAAAGAGCCTCGAGTGCAATGCTCGGCCACGTATGTCATTTACGATCTTCACTGCGCCGTTCAAAACGTCATTTAATTCAGGAGATAGTTTTTTGGCAGATAAATTTTCCCGGTGAAGAATACAGTGTGTAATCAGAAAATCTTTGTTTGCCACGTCTCTAATTTTTGCAGTTACACCCGAGTGACATCCCATCATGTTAGCAGCGCCGTCAGTACAAACCCCGACACATTTACCCCAATCTAAACCTTGATCTTGCACATAGTTATTAAGAGACCTAAATATTTCCGAACTGGTTGTCCGTCCAGGTAGTTTGAGACTACAAAGAAAATCTTCCATGACTCTTCCTTCATTTACATACCGAACAAAGCATACAAGAACAGCACAGTTGCTCAAATCTGTTGATTCGTCAAGCTGTATAGCAAAATATCTCGATTTCTTTATTTGTTCAATAAGTTGCTCTTCAACATCAACTGCCATATCCATTATTCTTCTTTGAACTGTATCATTTGAAATTGGTATCGCTTGAAGTTTGTTTGCTGCTTCTGGACCCAAAACCTCTGCAGTAGCTGCTAACATGCACGGTTTTATTAAATCTTCCCAATTGTATAAGGTTTTTTAGTTTTGCCGATTTGAAGAGATATTAAATAGGAAGATTTGAGAAGGGCTTTATCAGTCGTTGTCATCTTTTGCATATCTGTTCTTTGCCTTTCTGTTTCACTCAGTAGTCTCGTGAAATATGCAAGAGGCTTGGCAACAAGGTTGCTATGCTGCGAGTGAAAATGCCGAGTAAGCTTTGAGGGTTTTATTGCGTCGTTTGAAAGAACTTTGGCGCAGACTAAGCACATAAGAAGCGGCAATTTTTCACTCCTAGGAGCAATGGTAAAACCAAGTTCCAAGCACTTCTTATCATACTGCCTAACAAAGTCTCGTCTTCGCTTTTTGCTTGTCTCTGCACAATCCATATCACCATCATATGATCGTTTCCCGCCATATGGTACATTTGAAGTAGTAGGCCTATCTTCTTCCTCTTTCCTGTTAAAACCACCAACTTGATTTTCACTGTCGGGTGTCTTTTGAAAGAACTGGAAAATATTTAGCTGTTTGCTTGTTTCCATTTTACTGTCAGATTTCGTTAAATTACAGTATACACTATTAAATTTTGGTTTGTAGCAAAAGCTATGCCTTCGCTGCCCATTATTTGTACTATGACGTCATAACGCTGACTAGGCAGTTATAAACCGCTGAACATTGTTATTCGTTCTTTTAGGACAACATGCGCTGTTTAAGAAACAACTAATGTGTGCTGTATCGCCAGCTGAGAAAAGACTGTTGCGTTGTAGGTTAAACCAGAGGTTCCCAAACTTTTGGCCTCGCAGACTTTTTTTGCGAATCTGCTGCTTCGCGGACTTCTTTTTGTGAATCTGCTTTTTTGCGGACCCCAATTATATGTGACACTACTTTTGTCACCCGACTCACTTCCAATTATAATAATTAACATACGAATACAAAAGGAAGTGGGGCTGTCCTCCGAAAAAAAAAAAGGTCAACACCTGTATTACTACCGCGATTGCGTAACTCGCGGTCCGATTCATCGTCAAGCAAGAGTTAATTTTCATAGATTAGTCGGCAGAGCGCATAAACTCGTCGATCGGCTATTGAAAAAAAATTATTGTGCACGCATAATAAGCGTCTGACCAGACTGACTTGGCCTGACGGCCGCAAGTGTTTAATAATGGATCAGCCTTAAACATTTTCCAATTGAGATATAAAATTGAAATATACTTTGCGGACCGGCAGGAAAGCAGACGTGGACCGGCACCGGTCCGCGGACCGGCGGTTGAGAAACACTGCTCTAACACACTTAGTTTTTCTAAAGTTGAAGTGTTTATTATACAGACACAATACTTTACACGGAAAAATGTGCAGGTACAGTGGATTCAAGGCACAGTTAATATTTTTCTAACCAGAGCACTACATTAAAAGAGAAACAATGTAAATTGAACAGAAATAGAGGACAAAACAGTGATGACACACATTTAAAGATTAGAAAACACTTAAAATCATAGTCATGTATAAACTAAGTCATTTCGATTAGAAAGCACAGGAAATAAGACTGCAAGATAGTTAAAGCTACAATATTCTGGTCACAATTTATTAGTTTGGCCTCATAAAAATTGCACTAAACCGAAGACATTGCGGTGCAAGTTCAGAAATTACAGTGACGGAAATGTACAGTGATACAAAAATTACAGCTTCTTCGGCTTTTATCGTAGTGAACGCAGCCTGAAAATGAGGAAAAATTATCAGCTAACAACATAAAGAAAAAAGTTTCAAATTCAGGCGTATGTGTTAAGCGATAGTGACGGCTTTTGTGCTATTGCCTCCCAAGAGAAAGCATTAAATGGCATTTTCTCTGCTTTTTTGCAGTGATTCTTGTAAAAATGCACAAGGAACTTCGAAAAAGGTCTGAATGAAAATAACGTAGTTCTATGGAATGGTATCCATCGCTTTGCTCGATGATCAGCAATGGTTACAACGCAAATCCGTGAAAATCTTACAATCGTAAATTGGTACCGTACATACTCGCTTATTAGCCGCAGTTTTTTTAACTGGAATATAGCCTGTATTTTGCCTGCGGCTTATACTCGCAACATACCCCGAGAGGCAATGTTTTTTCACAAGCTAACACCGACGACAGCCATAACAAAGATGAAGAAGATGACACCTACGACGATTTACTGATAGAAGAACAAGCCAAGAAGCTACTGAAAGATTCTTCCGACGAAGAAGATTTTTTTAGGTTTTGAACAATAAATTTGACTTTCATTACATGTCCCTGTAAATATCAATATGTTGTGGTTGATTGATTACTCAGGGTCTTCACTGGTTAAAACGTCAATTGACCTGCGGCTCATTCGTGAATTACCCTTGATTCTCAATATTTGGCTGAAATTTCTGCTGCGGCTTATCTGCGAGTGCGGCTATTAAGCGATTATGCGGTATTTCCTAGATGCCAAACACATTGCGATGAATAAACGCAAAACACATAAAAGTGTTTCAAAAAAATGCAAAGATTTCCCGGCGAACAGATATATAGATATCAATGTCATTAACAAATTAGTAAACTTTGTACCTACCTCTTTTGAACGTCTGATAGTTTGACTTGTACGTTGGTGAGTCGGTTCCGAACGTTAACCCGATCATCCTCACTTCCAACGTTCATGAGATTGTGAAGTTTTTCTGATTCTTTGCTCAGTGAAATAAACTCAGCATTAAGTGAATCAGCTTCAGTGTCGGTGCTGTAAGGTAATTCTCGGGTCTCAGGACGCCTGTAAATGCAAGCAGTTAGCAAATTGTTGGCTTAGTGCTGATGTTTTGGGGAAAACTCTTCAGATCCGTAGTCGGAAAAAATGGGCGCGAGATTGGCTTTTGGTGTGCATTATGACGTAGTCAATAGTAAAGTACTGTCGTAGATCTAAAATCGAGGAGGATCTCTCTTGCTCAAGCAACCCGGCCTACGCCGCTAAACCCTTGATGGCTCTGCATATACTGCTTATAAAACTTTTTGTTCAGTATGATATGGCTTCGAAATTTACTGCTTGTTGGGATCCACCAAGCAAAAATGATTATCGTAAAGTGGTGTTAGTAAAAGGCACAAAAAGGCTGCTATCGTGCGGTTCCAACGCACAGAAATTTGATCACCACGAAAACGGAGCTCCACATAATAATGAGTCAACGTGCAACGTACCTGGTAGATTGTGATGTTGTAGGAGTAGATGGCAGAAGGCTAGACAACTTCGCGTCAACGCTATCGAATGTACCGCCCGATTTAGCCTGCAAATGTATGAAGGTGTTGTCAGCCAGAGCATCCTTACACTTGATGCAAGCATCTGAATGCCAAAAGGTAAGTTATGTTGTTGCTGTGTTTACCCCTCCTCTTTCTTGGAATAGAGGCACGGCATGAAAAAATAACACAGAATCACACAGCAATTTTGATCATGATCAGGCTGGACCAGTTTATTTCTTTTCCTTCTATGGCTCTGTGGTTTTGAGGCAACGTTCAAAAATATGCATTGCAATAATTAAAAATACAAAGCAGGCCAAATGTCCCCTATAAGACATTCCGATCCAGTTAAAAAGAAGCAGCGGTTATTTTCGAATTGGTCATGCCCACGAGAAAACCACTCGAAATGTACTTAAACCACGCCATTTAAACCACGAAAACCACGTCCTTAACCATGTACGAAAACCACGCCATTTAAAGACCAGTAATAGAGAGCGATATATAGTTGGCACGTGTAAAGAACGTATTTATATTTTTCAAATAGCCTAACTGGTTTATGTGCATCAAATCTTGGCTAATAAGCTTATCTTACCACGACCCATTTGGCAAATAATATGATAATATCGGTTTCTCAAAAACTTTTTATCTTTGATCTAACAACACAAAGTTCAACAACCAAAAAACACCGGCAGCTAACCTGATGGAATTTTGCTTCAATGTTTCCAAGTTCGTTTCTGACAATTGAGGATACGCTTGACTGCGCATACTTTTCAATGCGCTCTTGTATTCCCCTGTCTCGCACCGAGTCCCCAGATGGAGTACTGAGGTCACGTGACGGTAGCTTTATATCAAGTAAATCTTGGCTCATATCCAATTTCGCGGTACCATCTAAATATAGAAGATCAAGTTTGTAAGTTATAGATAGTTTGTGGTAAGGTGATCACCTGTACTTGTCTAGAAAACCACTCGGAATGTAATCTTCGCTTACTAATCAAAGTTTGATGTGACAAAAAAGGTTGACATACACCACGTTAACAAGCAGCTTTCGATACCCACATGATAAAATTATAGACAGCTTTCAGAGCTATTGTTTCCTGACGTAGTTTACCAACTGCTTGGTTGCAGTAGTAGTGCCAGAACACTCAGTTTGCAAGCAGTACTGGAAACTTCTAATACTGTAAAGTCGTAAACGCAAGTTGTTCTACGCATAACCACAAAGATTGTGCCAAAAAACTTTTTGCTCGTGCTATGCTATAAAACACCTACCTTTCTGCACATCTCCTGGTTCGGTTTTGTAACGAGCGAAAAATAAATCATCACTTAACACAGCCAAACACTGGTAGAACTCTTGCAAGAAGGCGGTGGAATTGTCACTCTCGAAGTCTCCAATTGCCAAGTGCGCCATCGCGTGTACAAGTAAAAGCGACAATCGACCGACTGAGTCATGGGTGAGGCGAGCTCGCTTCACGTAAAGAATGGCATTGCCTTCATCAAAACTGGAAGAAAAGTGAGCAAGATCACTCTCACTGCATCCGCTGCCTTATTTTGCTCGTGAAAGATTACCTTTCTGTCGACGAGTATTAATTTATAGCATTTGCATTGTACAGACTCGCAGAACAGCGATGGCAGTATCAAGCATAAGAAAAGCGCCCAGAATTGGTTCGTGGTTTCCAAATTTCAACATTCGACTTGAATTGCTTGGTATTACTTTCGACAAACTGCTGGTAATTAAAATATGTGAGGCCGAGGAAATCATCGCAGATGCTTAAGTAATGAAGGTAGGTCTACAACATTATTTTAATCTTCTGTACCTCCAGCAACAATGTTTTACCGCACACTTACCAGAAAGAACCTCGGAAAGCATTTTCCTTTAACTCCGGTTGGGCGGGAACTTTCTCCGCTACCAGCAGGTTGATCGGAGGGTGAGCGGAGCGGCGAGAGCGGAGCAGTCCAAGAATGAACGTACCGAACTTGTACGCGACCAGTTCTCTTGTAGATAGATCGGACAGAGCAGCTGGAATAAGCTCTGTATCTTTGCTGTTCACATCTGGAAAATATAAGATAATTGAAAGCAATTTAAACTTTGGAAGCTTTGAAGTTCCTATTTTTTGAATCCACTAGCATGTGACGTCATTAAAAAAGTGGTTTCCTGTGATGATATCAAGGAGTAGTTACTTTGGTATTATTGCAGTTGAAGATGTGATAGTGCATTAACAAAAGTACCGGCAGGAATGAAATGATCTATAGATATTGAAGCAACAGCTTTATATTATTCGATATCCGCAGATCACCTCACTCCTATCAGACACTTTTATTCACCTTCTGGAAAACACTCTCAGACACTCTCATTCGCCAGCTCCAGCAAGCTTACCGCAATTGTAACTATGCTTGAGTTGGTAGATCAAAAGATCTGGGTTTAAAACTTCGATCAATAACATTTCATTATCGAACAATGACAAATATTTAACGCTCCAAGAACACCAAATGCGGATAAAAACTCAGCAAAAATCTTGAAGTACAATAAACTCTTGCATCAGCCGTGATTAACCTTCTGAAAAAAATAGGTTAAAATGATAGGGCCCGCTGAGCTTACCTGGGCCTAAAAATCCCGATGCATTCGGAGCGCTGATGCTTCCGTTCTTCTTTTCCTCATTGAGGACTCCATGTATTTCTTGTAATGTTTGATACAACGGAGAGTTGTTGAGCATTGTGTGAACTTCCTTCTCACTGCGGTTGAAGACAATTTATCAAGCAGTCCTCAATAAGCAAAGTGAATTAGCCAACGCCTATACAACGGCCTATACTCATAAGATATTATTATAGTCAATGTTTCACAATATAACAAACTACATAAACTGTGATGAAGCTCAAATATCATATCCTCACCTTAAGGCGGGCATTGGCGCTATCACTGGCACTATTGGGAGTCCTGCATCCATTTGTGTGAGGTCCGATTCCATAGAAGTAACTTCAGGAACGAAAGGAGCTGGTAAATAAATAGTTAGTTTATTAAAGTTAGCTTCAGATAGAAATACGTTTGTAACTTTAGGAGCAGAATAAAGTAAGCATAAAAATTTAGTCTATGCAACAAAACAAGAAATGATTGGATTCCTATCAATTTTTCTGAACTTTAAATAATTTATCTGGCCAAATCTGATGTTTACTTTAAATTTTTTTCTTTTAAAAGCATCCTACATTCCTCAAGCGTAAATTTTGTTTTTCTTTTTGTAATCTCTTGCTTTAACAACATAAAGAAACAAAAAATAGCCTATGCTGGCTCATGCTTGAACTCTACCTAAGTAGAGACAGCCATACAGGCGTACACATCTAGTAAATTACCATTCTGAGGAGTCTCCATTTCTTTTTTCACACTAATCTTTGGTGGTATTTCTTCAAGTGCTCTTCTAGCCTTTTCTTCTTGTTCCATTTTGTCCGCTGTTTTTTGCAGAACATTAATCTAAAAAAGAAGTTTCCGGTCCCAGTTTTAGCCCATGTAATTACCAAGCTCCTTTGACTGGCTGCAATAGCTTATCTCAGTTGAGTGCTGGTCTCGTAAACGAAAAATTGATAGTTCACAATTCTCGCCTGGTTTCTGCATTATGGCCTTTTGAGAAATGCATTTCATACTATTTCCACTTCTAAGTTCATTATTGCGCGTCAACTTCTGCATTGTTTGCTAGCCTTTATACAACTGGGCCGCCTTGACAGAATGAAGATGAGGAAACCAATCGAGTACCTTTCCCAGAGGCTCAACGAGAAAACTTTCTGGCTTTTTCCATCACTTTTCGTTTCGAGCTGGGTGCCAAACAGTGAAGCTGTGAATACAATTTTTATGAAACTTTTTGACAACACCCGATTGAGGTTCGAACCATTCTCCCAACAAGCTAGTGCACTCAAGCCGTACGCTCGAACTACCACGCCACAAAGACAGCTACTGCTTAATAATTGAGCTAACTTTAATCAAAGGCGTGTTTTGAAGTGTGAAGCATTGCATTGAAGTTTTTTCACAAACAATAAACAGTTAATAGGCCAACTCACTTGGTCTTCTTGCATTTTTTGCATTTCGGATTTTTGCTTTGCTTCGATTTCTTTCTGGTTCAATTCACTTTCTTCTTTAAGAGCATTCTTCTTTGTCTGCAAATAAAATTGCTGACTAGTCTGTACAGCCCAAAGATAGCTTTGACTAGATCTTTGGTAGAACAGCGTCGGGTCTTCTAAAAGACATTTTACATTGGTTTCCATTTGTAGACGAATGGTGCCACGTCGTTAATTTCAAGGAAACATTATTAAGGACAAACCATAAACTGTGAAACATGTCTGGAAAGCTTCACACTGCTGTTGGTGTCCTGTGATCCTGTAAGATATGCTTGAACTTCCCTTGAAAAGACAACATCTACATTACCTCCATTTTTTCTTTTCTTCTCTTTTTCAATCTCTCTTCCAGCTGAGCTTTCATACGGAGACGCTCCCGATCCATCTTGTTGGTCAGATTCTCCACATCTCTCTCATGCTGCAAGCAGTTGCTAGTTTCAACCACAATTTGAAAGGTTTAACTTAATCAATTCTGTGGCATGTCCATCACTAACCACCTGCTTCTGCATCTCGCTTTAATCCACACGCAAACGTTTTGATTTTGATCGTCTTCACTGAAGAATAGCGTTGAGATCTGTTGTAATTTTTGTACCCAATCAAGTCTAGGGAAAGCAGCCAGCCAAGCATTTGGGGAAAAAGAGAAGACTTTTGGTGAGAATCTTTTTCTTAAAAACATTATACCATTATACTTGAGAATTTAGTCAAACATCTGGCTAAAGTAAATATTTCAAGGGGAAGCCAACTGCCCCCCTGGCTTCGCCCTTGCACGAGCTCACGTCACTTTCATCCAGCCAAGGTGACTTTTGCATTTTCTTGAGAGCTATTTACTACATCCTAGTGGGAAAAAATTGATGCTTTTTTCTTACACCAACGTCGGCAATTACACAGGAAATTTAACAGTACAATCGTACTTGTTCCAGAATCTTTTGTTGTTCTTCCTCGCTCGCTCCTGCAGCTGCTGCCCGGTCGATTTCATCTTTCAGTTTGTTCTTCTTCTCCTGAAAAAAAAAATATCTCAGATCGAAGAAAGCTGCCCTTACAATCTAGAGAATACGAGTTTAATGCCCGCACTGGTTCTGAATTAAGGGAAAAACAATTTTCTCTGCTTCGGGTTTGGAAGAAACTTTAGACAGATTGGCCAAAGCAAATGAAACGCGATGGTACGGACGTGTTCTGAATGACGATGTGTTAAGAAAAGTGTTAGATTTTGCTGTGATTGGAAGAAATAGGGCGTGGGCAACCGGGGAGGCCACAAAAAAGGCAGGTGGAAGAGCAGACTGGACTAAAAAAAGGAAGATGCCATCGACAGAACAAAGTGGCGCAAAGCTGTGCGTAAAATTATGTAGAACATGAGATGAATCCGGTGACCTCAGTTAATTTAGACAAGGCCGGATTTTAAAACATTGGATCTCCCTCTTTCTCCGGTAACACCTTGCAGTAAGTGCCCGCAGTACTGATAAATCCGAAGCAAGTCTGAGTACAACGTTCATTTAGGTTTAACCGAGAAAGGTTATTTCCGTAACTGGAGAACAAACATGCACCGTCATGCTGTACAATTCACAAATACGAACCTGGAGTAGTTTGTCTTTCCGCTTTGCAAGTGTAGAAAGCGTCTTCTCCGCTTTCAATTTCTCCTGTTCCGTTTCATGCTCCAACTCTTTCTCAAACTCTTGCATCTCCAAGGCGATCCTTCTCTTCTCCTCCTCTTCAAATCTTTTCCTCTCTTCATCTTGCTCTTGTTGAGCTTTTTCTCGTTCCTATAATAAATGCACATAACGATCCATTTTTTGATATTAACACTGGTATAATGTAACGTCTGGTACAATTGTAGTCAGATAAAACGAAAAAATTGAAAATTAATAATCTTAGCGTATGTTTGTATCTTACATAGGGTGAGTTTTGTATTCAAAGCTAACCAAAGGCGCAATCAGTTCAATTGCTTGGCAGGCTATAAAGCTATTTTACCAAATTTTGTTCTTATCAACAAGACAAAAACGTAGGTGACGTAATACCTTAAGTCGTAGCAGTAGATATTTACATTTTACTAAGCAGTTGTAATTCTGTTTATATATTGTCAAATGCAAAAATAATCGGATCACATTGACGTAAGTTGTAAAATAAAACAAACACACAAAGAAAACTAGTCTTCGTTTGGTTGAATTATAGTCGTTAAACCCAGCTGAACCTTACAATACGAAGTGCTTACAATCTCCAGTCTTTGTTTGGTTTCTTCTAACCTCTTGGCGGCTTCTTCCGCTTGCTCAGCATTCTGTTGCTGAGCAGAACTAGGAGCAAGCTCCCGAAGAGCATCCGCAAACTCCTACAAGGAAAAAAACAATTAAATAGCCGCATGCATAGCAGTTAGCAACAATTAATCCATATAGCATTGGTCTTACAACATTGTAGGTGCCTTTTAATTTCTTCCTTGGGATGGAGGCATGATAAATCACCATGGAAACTCATGAGCCAGGCAACTTTCTCATCGCCAGATTGATAGCTCACACATAAGCAATATCGGTATTGTTCCCCATTAAAAAAGAAACTTTACATTTGTCGTACAAGTAACAACAACTCCTAAACAAGCCTGAACACAAATTGTCACCTGATAATGCTTTTCTTTCAGCTTCAACTTAGCTTCAGCTAATTCCAAGTTCCATTCAGCCACCACAGCTTCTTCAATCTCTTTGCATTTCTTCAAATGATCAGAATTCAAAGAGCTGGAACGAGAAAAATATTACAACTGTGAAGATAGTAAAAGTAGTAATTAGGGATTCGTTGGAAAAAATGCTACATTAGGCTGATTGTGATGCAGGCTATTATCTGAAGTCTAATTCATGGATGCTACCAATGATATTAATAAATATCTAGATAAAACTTTTTGTGGTTTGATTTTAAGGGGTATTAGAAACATCTAAGCTGCAATCATAATCTATATATTTTTATGAACTTAATTATAAAGATTCTTGGCTCAACACGTAAAAACTAAAGGCTTTCAATCATTAGCATTAGCTCCATACAATTGTACAAGTTAAAAACAACTCACTCTAATTCTTGTTGCTGCTTTCTCATCAGTTCTTCTTTCCTGCGTTCAAACTCTTCTGTCGGAAGACGTTCATTTTCAAGTTGAAGAAGTTCAGCGTCATGCCTAGCAAGCTGAAAACAACCAGCTCTCAAAATTTGTTGTTACGAGATGTATCACTTTAAATATACACAAATAAGTTATTAGTGTTACAGAAGCCCAAGATAATTTAGTAAAAGCCATTTTTAGCAGCTTTTCGTGAAGCGCTGATAGGTAGTTACGTCAGGTCAAGTAAGAAAATATAGAACGATCATGATCTTGAAAAAATTTAGAAAAAATTACGAAAATTAGTAAATGATTTCAGATGATCGAAAATAAAACCATACGGACAAAAGTTTTTAATGTTAAAACATTTACCAGTGCATCTCTGTCAGCTTGATATTGATCCTTGATTGCTTTTAGAGCTTCCTCAATTAGCATTTTCTTTCTAAGAGCAAATTCTTCCTCTAAATCTTTGAGCTCCTAAGAACCAAGAAAAAAGTTACAACTCAATGCTATATATTCTTATAATTTGTACCTTGCTACTTAAAATTTAGCTTACATTGGATTGTGGAAGTGTACTAATTAACAGAATAGTTGCGACTCGGGAGAAAACTTTCAAAGTCAAATAGCGTTTCTTAAAATTTCAAGACATATGTCTCAACTTTAAATATGTGGCACATTTATCCACAGCTCCCACTCAGATTTGAAGTGCAACAATAACATAACTTCGTAACATAACGATATATTGTTACCTGTGCATGTCGTTTTTGCAGCACTTTCATAATAACTCGTTCACTCTGTGCGAAGCCATTTCGTTCAATTCCCTCTATGATAGCTTTCCTTTCAGCCTCCTTGAACTGAAAGCAAGAAAATAAACTCATTAGGCTTTGAATGCGTACGCCATATCTTTTTGCGACTGCCAAAGTCATGGAATTTCATGACATAGCAAACTACCAATCAGTTGATATCCTTTAGCTTATGCGGTTGTTTACTGCCTTCGTTTGATATGCTGCTGCAGGTGTAAAGAAAAATAACATTATATCTTTATTGGGTGCAATTTCAAGCATACAGCACTTACGGAAAGGTTTTGCATTAAGGTGAGCATTACAACCAGTCAATTAAAGCAATATACCGTTTTAGCTTGAACTTGGGCCATTTCCTTCTTTTGTTCTATCTCTTCTCTCTTCTTCTCAATCTCCTGTCTGGAGCGAAGAGCGGCAGTCTTCCTCTTCCTCCTGGCCGCCAGTTTCTCCTGAAGAGCAGCTCTCTGTCGTCCTTGTTGCATCTCGAGCGATTTTTCCAATTCGTCGATCTCTTGCTGATGAGCGGCTAGCAGCTACAAAATTATACATTACGGCTAGCAGCTACAAAATTATACAAGACACAATGCACGCGCACTGCAGTTACTTACCTGTTGGATTTGTTCTTCGGACAGGTCTGTTCTTGCTCTTGCTTCAGCTTCATGCTTGGATTTTACTTCACGGAGCATCTTTTCTTTTTCCTCTCTCAACTTGCGATCCAAAGCACCAACGTCCTCCTTCTCCTTCTTATCAAGATCTCGCATCATCTTCTCAGCATCAGCAGCTTGTTGATGATCAGTCTCGGTCAGAATTCGTTCCTGTTCTTTAGCCAGTGCCTGAAATACACATCGAATTCATTTATGCAGATAAATTTACAAGTGCTCTTTGCAAATCCTTAGTCAGATTGGACCACCACGACGAGTAAACTGCTTTTACCAATCAACTGTCTCCCAAGTGAAGATGAAAAATCTTATTACCACTTTTTCAAAGACCAAACAAGAAAACTTGTCGGCTGTTTCTCCACACAACTATCTGTCTCCCCATACAATTAATTGTCTCTCCATACAATTATCTGTCTCTCCATACAATTATTTTAACGCCGAGCAGCGAGCAGGAAAGCTGTGAAAGTCATCACTAGAGGTTTTGTGGTGGGTAACTAGACAATAGAATTAAACCCAGGCGTACCGACAAAAACGGGCACTTTTACCGCTATGCTGCTGAGCCACCGACACTGACATTGAATTAAATCATAACAATTAAGTCTCAAGCTAACCAACAACCAAACGTGTAAATGTGTGTGAATTCTATCTTTACCGACTGTCACAAGAAAACCTTTTGTCGATCGCTAGATTAAAACTGTGCTCAGACATATTGTAGAGACAGCAATATTACTGGTACAATGCGATTTTACCATACGCAGTGCAACGAAGTCCGGAAATTTGCCGTTAAGTGTCTTTTCCAAGTGCACAACCATGCAGGCATCATGAAGTTTAAACGCAAAACTATCGCTTCATGGATGATCCAACCACTTGAACCAGTTGCCACCAACTATCGCGCAGAGCTTACAGGCATAATCAGTCATGCGCAACGACGTGGTGGTGTGAGGGAATGCCCGGAGTACCTGGCACCCTCGGGAAGGCCAACAACCATTTTGACCCAACCCAAACGGAGTCGAGGACCGCACCACCACGCTGAAGCGGCTGCTGATTGGTGCAGTGGTAGATCTGGCAGGAACTGTCCCCTCTTTCCTCCTGTTATATCAGACTACAAAGGGCCCCCAGACACTCATTTGTCCCGGGAAATTACGCGACTGATGAGCTGGCCAGACGGAAAGCGCTACACGTGCCCTTTGCAATCTCTTGTAATCTTTCTCCTCTTATCTCTCGTATCCACTCTTCTTTTTTCTCGGACTGGAGGCGTACTGTCTCATCGAAATTCTTTGATACACAGGTTCCCTCGATTTCCAACGAGGAACTTGTGCTCCTTCGTCACACTCGCTGTGCCCTTTCTTGTCTTCGCTGCAACGGACCACAGCCTTCTGTTGAGTTCTTATCTCACTAGGATTGGCAAAATCGAGAATCCTTTTTGCAGTGCCTGCGGACACCCTTCCCAGCACACCTCTCCCATCTCATTCTGAGTTGTCCAGCTACGGACTCTTTGTGCCGCTCACTCTTTGGCGACTCTGTCTCTCTACGACCTCTGGTCTAGGCCCTGGGGAGTTGCTCGGCTTCTGGGGTTCCATAGTCTTCGGCCATGCCCCCATCCCACGGAAGGGGTCGGGTAACAACAACAACAATAACAAGAACATGGTCGTGTAGTGGTTAGACCATCCGATTTGCAGTTGGCAACCTGCGTTGAATTACCGTATCGGGTAACATCAACGACTTCAATAATTGTATTCATAGATATTTTGTTTGACGCTCAGTAATGAGGGTAATATGGGAAATGAAACCGAATTCACTCAGTCTATCTCACAAAATCTCCTGTCGTTAAAAGACCTTGCAGTTAAAAAGCGCGGAAAAATCCCACAATATTTCACTTTAAAAGCAACAAAACAATTCACTTAAATAGCTAGCCGTAAGCCTAATTCAATAATTCCCAAAGTGTGTGGAGAGTAAATCGAACGGACAAGAGTTTTATTTAATTGATCATCAAAAAGTTTTTTACTCCATAAACGAAAAAATTCAATGAAAAAAAAATCGCCCTACGCCTCAAGTTTGGGCGAACAAAAAACGGCTTCAAAAAGTAGATCTCCAAAAAATGGTCTTCATCTTCAAATTACGCTAGATTTGATTTGACTGGAGAGTCACAAGTAATTGGGAACCACTGGCCTAATTTATAAAATTTGAGAAGATTTATGTTCTGCCAAATAAATTTAAAATCCAATTGTTTGCAAACGTATTTTATAAGCATTTCGTAGCAGGAAACCAATAGGTTAAAAAACTATTTAACCCAAAATCCAAGTTCTTACACCTATTTAATTTATCATGAGTAGAAGGCATTTTAATAAAAAGTAGAATAACAGTAGCCTACAGCTAGCTCTTATATAACAACACTTGCATTTGCCGACTCTGTTTACCTGGACTTCTAAATTTTCGGTCACTAAAACATCCGGAACGTCAAGGTCATCGTACTCTGACTCTCTCGCAGCTTCTTCTTCTCGGATCCTTGCCAACTCCTCCAGCCTTTTCTCTTCATCGTCTTTCGCCTTCTTCTTTCTCCGTTTTTCCGCAGCTTTTTGAACCTCAGCAGCTCTTCGTGCGCGACGTGCAGCAAGCTGAGCCTATAAGTTGTAATTAAAAACGTCTCGTCAGTAGCGGTATTTCGTACTGCATGTTTCATTAAGTTTGTACTCATATCCAGTTTAAACAAGAAGCATATATTTTTATCATAACTATTTCGCTTCAATTGATGGCTCCAATAATTATTTATTTACATTTCAAAATCTTCAACGAGATTACTTGAGTAAACTCAGCGGTTACATGCTAAGCTTTGATTAAGCTGCGTCATAACGACGGATGAAGCAATGCAAGCGTTAATATGCACATCTTCAAAATTTGAATGACTCTAGCAAAGGTAATCTTAGCTTGTCGAAATCTATTTCATGCCTTTTCTACATAAATTGACTGATCAAAATTATCCAGTGATTTGTTTATCTTTACAAAAAAGTTAGTGCAATTGTGATTGCAATTTGGTGGCGGTCTGAGTCACATTTACAGATTATAAACGTTCTTTCTTCAAGCCATGATTGAGCTCAGATTAGGAAACTCAGGAAAATTCAATTTGTAGCTGATGCAAATTTGTTTATAACAGTTCACAAACATACTTGAACTGCTTCTGACTGTTTCGTCTTTCTTATGTTGTGCAAATGATCATAATTATCCAATTCTCTTCTGTAACGATCCAGAAGTTCTTGTTGTGCCACTGGATCAACTCCATGCTTTTCAGCCATCTACAGCACACGGATTGATTTCACACGACAGAAATCTTGAACTTTTCAGTTTATAGACAAAATTTATGCAAAAAAAGGAGTTTACGCATCAATTATTGCAAAGAAGAAGTGAGTATTCAATTCATGTACCTGATTATTGGTTGTGACATGTAGCATTCTCATATAGCATGCTTTGACAGTGAAGCCGAGCAACAATCTCGGCGACAAAAAATCATTAAGTTTCATTTAATAAAGTATGAGTTAAATTATCCAAACAACAGATCAATTTAGCCTCGTAAATTTAAAATACTAAAATCAGAAAAGTTGGTTTTCAAAAGTCATTTAGAAAATTGAAGAAACAAAACAGACGTTTTTAAGTCATCTGCATTTTAAAAGATGCGCTGATGAGGTTATGGTGGTCGAAACAACAAATTAAATTATCGCTCTTTTACATCACTGATGATCTCTTTGTGTAGTTGTTTGAGAGACTCCTCGTGTTCGGTTTCAATCGACTCATTCATCTCCCGCTCCATAGCTGCTGCTTCAACGTCCATTTCAGCCTCTAATGCTTCTTTCTCGACCTTGTGACGTTCCTCCATCTCTTCAGAGTAGCTTCCGTCTTTAACCTAAAGAAAACAATTGTGAAGTGTTTTGAGGTGAAGGTAACGAGGTGAGAATGTTCTAAAGCAAAATATTCGTGGTTAACAGTCCTCAAAAAGTGTCATCGTTGTAGAAAACACCACAAATTTAAAAGCGCACTTGCTATTCAATGTTTGCTGCAAAGCTAGTGGTACCAGATCATTCTATATCATATCAAAAGTAACCTTGAAAAGAAACAATTTTGTTTGTCGCGTAACACAAACAACTCACAGCAGAAGCTTTCTCTTGGTCTTGTTTCTGTTGCAATTTTTTCATTCGTCTCTTCTTTCTCTCTGCCATGCGGTCACGCATTGCTTTGATCTGATCAATAAAAAACGAAACAACTTAAACTGCAATTCGCTAGATAATGCTTTCACTGAAAATAGGTTTCGTAGAATTCACCAGCAGGCATGTTATTGCTCTTCCACGATTGCAAAAACGCAATAATTTAAACGACGATTTGGTCAGCATTGCCTTTTTAAAGGAGCACTGAACTAGGAAGACTACCTTGTAAGGATCATAAAAAGAGATACACTAGCTAGTTGCATCGTTTCAACTGCAGGGCTGTTTACGGCGCCATCACGAACAGTGTTGATGGCCATAACTTTCAACTGCACTTGTTTTTAAAACAAAAGTAACAGCCAGTAATAAAAATAGCATAACAATCTCAGAAGCGAACCTGCATGTCTCTCTTTTCTTTCATCCTGTTGTTGAGCTCATTTTCTTGGTCCATGATCTGTTGTCTCAACCTATCCCGGACTTCATCGGTGATCAGTCCATTAGCAACCATCGTGTCCTAAAACAAACAATGAAAGCGACTATTGGAAAAAGTACAATCAGATGGCGTCACTAAGAGCAAGATAAAGTTATCGTAAAAAACTGTTGCAAAAATAAACTCTAATGTTGTCAACATCGATTGGCTGGTCAGTGCTAATTGGATTTAAATCTACACCATTTCATTTGTGTATTTACTGGACCCAGAACAATTTTTTCTATGAAACACATGACACTTCATAAAAACCGATACCATCACATATCTCGATCGAAACTCTAAGACCGACCCTAAAAACTATTGGATTTCTTCAAACCCAGGTTAAAAACTATCGTTCCTCAGTGAAAACGCATTAACGTAATTTGAATTGGAGTCGGTTTTAAGAACTTTTAACAGTTCAGTTGCAGGATCAACGCATCGGCTCTGAAGTTGAACAACGCCGGCAGCATTTCCTCAGCTTATGATGCGGCTTTAAATGAGTGGCCGTAAAGCTGTTGGTACAGTAAAAGTGCTTTTGTCTTTCAAGCACACGCTTTGGTTCTTATCCACATAAGGGCCGAGAAATACACCTAGAACTCAAGGGTCTCAGTAATTTTTTGTAAAGATTTATAATTTGCTGAGAGAGCGTTTGAACGGTAATCAGCAAGCTGTCGGCTCAATCCCCACCAAAATCGCGCTCAGTGTTTCGCTCTGTTTCACAGTAAATACGAATGATCCCAATATAATTGTGCACAAATATGCAACAGCAAATGGCTGCGGAAAACCTTAAACACCAAATCAGTAACGCTTTGCTTTGCACTTAAGTAATAAGCAATGAAAAATACGTTAAAAGTTTTTATCACTAACCAGTTCATCTTCAAACGACTTGCTGATCTTTGCTCCGTCTTCTTTAGCCAAACCTTCTATTTGCTTCTGTTCTTCTTTTGATGCAGCAGCACTCTCTTGAAGGAGAGCTGCTTCCAGTTGCTTTTCCATTAAATCAAGCTCGTTCTTTTCATCGCTTTCATCGCTAGAGGGCGCTGAACAGCATAAACGTAAAAAATGTAAGTATATGATATAGTTATATAATTAAAACATTGCTTTGTTTAAGAGAAGGGCAATTAACAATAATATCCTGATTGAAAGACAAACATTTGGTATCGAAATGTGTGTAGCTTAAATATGTCGAGTTCATTTATTCATTTATGTTTTTCCTAACTTGTTCCCCTTCAAGAAGGCCAACATTCTTCAACAGTAGACGATGCACCCCGAGCGACCCCAGACCTCAGCTTGCATGTCCTCTGTTATTCTAAAATAGACTGGAGCTGAATTTACTTACCAGGCATACCAACATCATCGCATTGTTCTTTATGCATTTCTTTCAGCTGCTTCGCCCTTTCCTTTCTCTTGGCTGCCAATTGTGCTTTCAATTCTCTCATTTGTCGCTCTCTCTCCTTGCTTAGTGCGCCAAGAGCATTCTCAAGTTCTTTGGCGTGGCCAGCAAGCAACATTTCCATCTGCATGAAATATGAGAAGTAAAGACCTAGCTTGCATCATTTTTTTCTAAATGGAATAAACTTTTGGTTCTTCGCTGATTTTTTTGTGTGTGGAACACTAAACGTGACACGGTTATATAAGCACAAGCAAAATCTGCGTGCCGATCTGACAATCGTTGGTTGGTTGGTTTATCCCTCTTCTTCCTTCGGATGGAGGTACAGCGCGAACGGCAATCCAGGTTCACGCCGTCAACCTAAGTGGATTGGGCTAGGGGAAAAGCGGCAGCCCGCATCGAATCATCATGAATGCAAATTACCGACCAGTAAACCCATCACCAACAAGGCGAACTGCCATTGGTGGGTACCCGAGATTCGTCTCTGATGACATTTTGGTTGAGCAGCTTCCCAATTCTAATCAGGTGAAGCACGGGTAGCCTAGAAATAATTGCGCCACTTTTATAATACACCAAATTCGCAAAATCGTCTTTTGTACACTTGCATACTAAAGGAAATTTTTATAAAAGTTAAAGGCTAGATTTTTTAATCAAGTTCAGTATAACCTCAACAAAAAAGAAAAAATTCTTTAAAGTAAAGAAAATACTGAACATTTAAAAAGTTTCTCTGATTTACATACTTCATGCTCAGTAAGACTAAGTCCCCGATGCTTTGCTTTTCTTATGCAGTGTATCACTAATTACCTGCTCTTGCACAAGACATAATGGTGTAGCAGTTAGTGCACAGTTAGACGTATGTTAAGGATGTTCTAAGATGTCAAATGCAACGTTCAAATGAAATAGCCAACGTGGTATCGGCTTGGTTCATTTTTAATCCTTACTTCTTTTTCTGACAAGTCTCCTTGCATTTTGAAAGCCAGCTTGTCGTTGAGATCACTAATCAACTTCTTCCTCTGTCCGTCATGACTGATCAGCAGGTTAGTAATAGCATCACGTTCTCCTGAGATTAACTCTCGATCTAGATTGATCACATCAGATTGCTGTTCTCTGATCAGAGATTCCTGTCCTTGAGTTTTCCAATCATCGTCCTTCTGAGCTCCCTGTCAATTTCAATTTACTAGCACTAACTGCTTACCTTAAAATCGCACAGAAAAAAGAAACAATGCAAATTTTTTCAGCAAATGCACACACACAACTTTATAGAAAATCATTTTACAGTATTTTCTCAGATTGACTAAAGTACTTGCGGTAGGAACAGAATCTGTAAATAAAACTGCCAACTTCGAGAGCACTGGATACAAATCAAATCAAAACCGTTATCGTTTTTTCTGACCAAAGGATGTAGATACGCAACTTTCTCTTCCTTAAAACTACTTACCTTTGAAGCTATAGCTATGTTTTTGCCACAAGAAAATGTTTACGACAGAAAAACTCGTGTTCATATCTGTTTCGAAGCTGCATAAAGAGCCTCAGTTTTGTTTATTCTAATATCTACTCCTTGGCCTCTGTAACGTTTGTTTATATCTGCATTTATCTACTAGTTGCTTACCTTTTTGCCAACTGCTTTAGCAAGTTTCGAAGCATCTTTATCATCCATTCCTTTTAGCCTGTTTCTTGCATCATTCAATACTTCATCAGACACAGTGATCTAAACCATATTTGACGTTGAACAAGCGCCAGCAACCTGGTTTTTATTCTTACAGTCTACAAAAGCACACAAGAAAAGTTTAAATAAACAAGGTTTAAAAGGTTTCCGAAAATGAGAACAGCTTTTTGAAATCATGTGCCATTCAGGAACGTAGCTATCTGTTTTGCAAATGCTTTTGCTTCCATGAAGTAAAAACTCTAACAAATCTTTCCTTTTGACCAAACAGCCTGTTGGTAAAGATCTCTTTCAGAAATAGAGATTTGGTCACAAAAAGCACTTCACGCTCAGCTTTGTTGTGTTACCTTTCCAGTGTTCAATTTATGGATGAGCGCTTCCAGTGCTTGCAGCAGTTCTTTCTCCCTCATGTGACCACCTTCAAGCAACAAAGAACTGAATGAGTATAAACTATCAAGGTCACTAGTAGTCAATTGACTTATTTTAAAAATGGAAAATAAACCTGTGGGTATTAGCGTATAAAAGTTCACCTTGCTGGAAGTAGGTTGACTAGTCTACTTTTATAAATGTTTTACAGACTGTAGCTTCCCTTACCAGACCAGCATGTTTTTCATTTTTTTTTTGATAAGTTTTGAGAAGAGCAAATTTTTTAACATCTAGGTTTACAATACCATGTAATCTTTAGTCGCCATATTGGTAGTTACGAGTTTGTTTATATTACTCAAGGGAAGCGCATTTCCCAACATCTCACCCGCCAGTTTCATGTCTCTCTGTGCTCCTTGCATTTGTAATGAAGCATTCACGACGGTAGCGCCTGCTTCTGCTGATCTCGCCAACTCAGCAGCTTGTAATTTGGAAACATCAAGTTTATTCAGCATGCTCTGGGTAAACATCACTTTTTATTGCAAAATGCAGCAATACTTAATTTGCTGAAAAATTGCATACTATGATTGCATACAATAGTTCAGTACAAAGAGATGATATGTCCGTCAAGACAGAGAAAAATAATTATTCTAATATTCTGTGATGTCGATGACAACAATACATGTAGAAGTTTTATTATTCACCTAGCACAAGGGTTCTTAAACTTTTTTCAACACGATTTACCAAAATAACTTTCTGGTTTGTCCAGACCCTTTACAGCCCAGTAAAAGAAAATTTTACCCAGAAAAAATGGACAAAATTATCGCACTATCACTTCATTGGGTCTTCATGGACTACTTAAACTTTGCCTGCAAAACCCAGTTTTAGAACCCCTCACCTAGCACAACCCTAGACTAGTAGTTGTTGACACACCTTGATACCCTCTGCTTGGTTGTTGATCTTCTCATAGAACCCTTGAAGACTTCCTTGGTGCCTATCGAGCTGAGAAGAGACGTGGAGATTTTGATCCTCCAGTTTGTCGTACAGAGTTCGGACGTTAAAGTCCTCCAGTAATTGCTCATCTAAAACCACAAAAATAAATTTGTTGAAAATCTTCGCGATTTCTTGCCAAGTTTTGGCTATTAATAGATCACAATTTCGAATAGGTTCGGTCTTGCTGTACTCCTCCTCCTCCTTTGGCTATGAGGTTACGCTTTATTTGTATGTTGCTTGTCAGACTGAGCCACCACGAAAGATAGGCTACTTGATCCCACCAACGATCTACCCACTACACTACCGTGCTGGTAAGTGATGCTCCAAAGAAAGGCTTTGAACAACAATTTTTTGCGTGAATGTAGTGATGAGAACAGAGAGTAACTATGCCGGAAGTATTGGAACTCCGATTCGGCCTGAACTCAAGATGTTTAATGCACCACTGCACTATTTTACTAAGAAGGTGGAATGAAATGTAACCAAAAAGCGAATGCAACTAAACTTTAATTACAGTTATACCAAAGCTTTTAAGGGATTTGCAATGATCTTAGAGCTAAAAAAAATACCACGATGAAAAGATGCATGATCGAAAGCAAGCTAAGCTCACCGTATGAGATTGATTTTGTTACGTACCTTTTAATACACTTGCTTCTGCACCTTCTGCTTCTCCTCGTTCTCTGATCAAACCAAGTCCTTCACTGTAACATAACAAAACATCAAGGTGTTGTGAGATAAATATTCACAAAGATTAAAGACTTTTCACAGCAGCTGCTACAGTAAGTGCATTGGCCTGTTCTTGCTTTTAATACAGATAATCACTTCGATTTTCACAGAAAACGATTTTATGGATAGCAATTAATTGAGCATCCTTTCCGAATTAAAAGATAAACATTGCCTTTCTGATATGCCTCGTAAAAGCGCCTATACAACATTTTTCTTAGCAACTGTGTGCAGGGTTTGCCTTTGTTTGAAATAGTTATGCTGTCATACACGCCGCTGACGTTTCAAACAAAACTAATTTACAACGTTGGCATGAAAATGGGGCAAATGTCTCCAAAGTCGAAAAGCAATTTCTATTTCCCTTTACCTAGCGCTGTGAGCTGATTGCATAGCTGTAGCTTTGTGTGGTGGAAGATAGGGCTCTCCAAGTGCCCGGTATTTAGGCATCCAGTACTTCATCGGGAAGATTCCAGCATCTCTCGGTCGCCATACTATGATTGCAATGACAAGAACAACAACGCATGCAAGGAACAAAGCGAGGAGCACTGGAAAAAATCTTTATTAACAACTTCGCACTCTACTGCTTTCTTAATGAGTGATCTTTGTTGTTTAGCTACGGTGAACATTGACGAGCAATTAAAAAATTAATGACCTTCTACATCTTTTCAGGCTTCAGATTTTTCAAACAAAGAAAATCTTCCCGTCATCAATTTGCTTTTTGATTGGGTTTGTGACGTCAGTCTAGACCAGCAGTTTTCAACCGGGAGGAATTATTTATTCAGGGGAGGAAATTTATTCTAGGGAGGAATTGCTGAGAAAAAAATGTGGTTTTGAGAGTAAAAAAAATTTGCAGCGCAGTTTGTGTATGTACTCGCAACAACGGCATCGATCTCCAAAAGGCTGTAGTCAATTAAATTAGGTATGATGACGTTTTTGTTTTTGAAGATCACATGTACAGAAATCTGAAGTAAGACTGCTGTCACTTCAATTAGGTGTGATAACTTTTTTTTGAGATCACATTTCCTGACCTCCTCAAATAAAATAAGATTCCACCTAATAAATTTGCGATCTGTAGGAAAGGAACTCGGAAAAAACATTGTGAAGTACTGGTCTAGACGATTTTTTCCACAGTGCCGTCATTACAAAAAAAGAAGAGACAATCTCATTATCTACAAGCAAAAGAAATTATCTTACAATGTCGCTATCAAGGACGCAGCAGATTAAAGTCGCACAAACAATAAAAAGACAATTATTTAGGAATACTTATCTTTAAAATTAAAATGATATTACCAACCTATTATTAAAACCCAGTCTGGTGTAAGGTTTCCCACTGAATTCTTCGCAACCCCAAGAACAGTCAATGAGCTCGTCGTGGCAGGTTGGATTTTAGATGCAGGGCAAATTAGACCTAGAAATAACAATGCTTATTTTTTCAAAAAAAAACTTTGACAGCAATTTATTGCTATATATTTACGTTAATATGCAAATACTGATCATGAGCTAGATCAAGTCCTAATTTGGGCTTTTCAAAATCGAACTTAACCGCAAAGCAGTCATGCTCTCCAAACATTTGCCTGTAACTTACACATCAAGTCATGCTTTTCTTAAATCTGGGTTGCGAACTTTTAAACTAAACTTAACTTCTATACCAGTTTTCGGTATATCACCGCCTAATTCCTAAATTGCAAACAGCAATCCCAGAAGTTTCCTACTTTATTACTGTACTTACAATCTAAGCCAGCTTTTTGTAATGGTAGGCCAGCACAAAGCAACTAAAGAACTCCATTGTCAAGTGCCCTTATTGAAAGCCAAATATAGCAGAATACAGCACGTCCCTCGACATTTTTTCTCTAACGGAAGAAGTATTTGTAGAGACCCAGAGTTCCCCTAGGTCAGGTAGACAGGTCTATCACTAAAGTTAAGAACATGTATCGTATTTATCCATTTGCTGATGTTTCCGTAAGCTACTGCAACTCAACAAAACACGGTTTGGATTTAAAGTGAAGTGTAAGCACTACACCAAAAAAATCTTTAAAACTGCCTACCATTTGCCAGCACATTGACAATGAGCTCTTGACCTTGCGACTGCGCATCTCTGAACACGTATATACCAGCTTGCAGAAAAACGTGTGCAAAGTTGCTGACATTCCAATTCGACTGCGTAATGTAGACTTCTAGTTGCCTGAATAAGAAAAAATAATGCATTCTGTGCGGCGGTGAACATAGTCTGATTATGACGTACGCAAACGATAAATTGGATGTCAGGGTATAAGAAGCCAAGTTTGCATTTTCTGTACTTGCATATCGACACAATAAATTCTAATTTAAACTACGTTTTAGTACCCAGCCAAACCAATCAAGATGCAAAAAGTTTAAGTTATCAAGAATTCAATAAACAATATTGTTTGCAATTCACATTTAGTAAGTAATGTAGCTTTTATGAACAATTTGCTTTTAAATGAAACGAGCAAGGATAGCCCCCAATCTTTACGATTTATGAAACGAGTGCTCTCAGCAGTTGTGATGTCATTATGATTATTCCTGACGTCGAAACAATCATATCAGAGTTCAAAAACTCTTTTGAAACCCTTTCGGTACTGGTCAGAACAGACAGCTTGAACCTAAAGCGTTGTGTTCCTCCAATGGAAAGCCTGGTTTGAAAGCGAGTGAACAGAGGCAAGCACACACAGAACAAGTACGTCTCAATCTTACAAAGCGAGAGAACTTCAATGTAGCTTTGAAAAAGCTGTTTTGCCTGAAACTTTTAGATGTCTCGTTATGTGAAGCTTCAAGAAAAACAGTGTTTTTCAAAGCATTATTAAAGTTTTGCACTGCCAAAAAAACAATGTAAAATTTTATTAGCTCTCTGGCGTGTATAAATGATTAATATGCACAGACGCTAAATAAAATTGTAAGACATTAATTACCCCTATTTTGTACTTTGTAGCAGTCAATAACTATAAATACCTAAATGGCCCATAATCAAAACTGGGATTGGTGTTGAACAGATGATTCCGAACGTAAACGGGGTAGTTGCTTAAATTTCGATTTTGTTGATTGACACGCACGTTGAAAAGAAGCATCTCACCAAGCTAAAAGCATTAAAAAGATGGGGTGTAACGTTTAAAAGCCACTAATTGAGACAAGATTTAAAATCAAGTCACTTTTAAACTCCCGTTATATCTGCAGCATTGAAAGCACTTGTAATCGTATGGTTTTAATACAAACTATAGCTTTAGCACCAAAAGAAGAGTTATGCTCGTACTGTACAGAATCCTACAGAATCCACTGTGCAGAATCCTACATCTATTAAGCATATGATAGCAAGTAAAATAAGCAACAAACTTTAACACAAACATACAACTTATGTTTTCACCTGTAAGCATATCACTGGATTTGCTATTACTGGTAGATTGCCTGTAGCGGTTGTTATCGTAGCGGTATCAGTTGGAGACGTAGTATTCGAAACCGATTGTAGTATTCTGTAAAAAAAAAAGGCAAATATTACACCATTGTCACTGTATCTATGCTGGAGTAGCTATAGGGATCTTGGCATCAGAGGTTGGTATGCCTTTTATTTTCAACTTCAACGAAATAATGAAAAAGCTAAAGCTTGCGCTTGTAAGATGTGAAAGTGAGTGTTAATTTCAAGCAGCATAAATGCTACAATGTTTCCAAAATCAATCTATTTAACTAAACAATAAGGACTTAATTTTTACTTACTTTCGGCCAAAGTATCTACTAACGGTTAAGCCATCATCCACGTTGTATTCCTCAAATATCGACCTTCTTTTCCTCGATTGTGTACTCGGGAAAGAATTTTCAATGTCTTGAGCAAGATTACCGTTGACAACCGATGACGCAGTGTCAGCTGCCACGGATGGCACTCCGAATATGCCCTGGGAAGCTGCAAACAATATCAGCTGATGTACTTTAACTAAACTTACATCATGCTGCTCTATGTCTGTGTGGTATGCCAATGTATGTCAGCGGGAAACGTAAATTTTTGCGAAACATGAATTTTGAGAAGTAAAAATATAGGTTTAAATTTGTGCTGTGATCAAATTCAACAGACTCAAGCCAAGCTACACTAAAAAAAGTCGATTAAATAAAGAAAACACCCCAAAAACCTGTTCTTTTATATCGAAAAAAACAATTTTCCATCACACTCCGCCCTGCACTGTTACTGATTTTTCTTTTTAGCTTCTTTCTATAAACAACTTTGATTCCGGCCCAAGAAAAGCTGCATGATTTCCAGAACTCGCACCATTCCCCATTTTAAGAAAAAGTCCGGGAAGCAACCAGAAAATTATTGTTGAACTTACACATCTGGATCATCACTGTGTTTGCGTTTCCAACTACTTTATCAGAAGGACCAAAAACGTTCGGAACCACCAAAGTGGAAGTAACATTGTTGCTACTGGTAGATGTGGTTGAAAGGGTCAAAGAACCCGTAAGGGTGTCATACGATGAGCCAACCTTAAAACAAGAGATATGCTCTGACAACCTACCATTCATAAAATACATAAATAATATCAAACGAGCGCTTTTTAATCTATAAAAATACCACATTAATGTTGCATAGCCACAATTTCAATTATGAGTTTCCTAAAAAGTAAATGAGGATTTTATGAAGTTTTTGAAGAACATATCCATGCTCTAAACCAGTGGTTCCTAATCTTGGATCGGTGAAATGACTTTAGAGCTTTCGTGAATGCTTTGGTGGATTTTGATAAAACTTAGAACAACGGATTTACGTATTGGTTATTTCAACTTTCGATAATATTTGGTGATGGTTTGCATTACCCAACTGTGGGTCGCCACCCCCCACGCAAAATCACCAAAGGTTTCGAAAAATTTGTTCCAAAAAAAGTTTTTCCATCCATTTAGTAAACAAAATTCTGGATCTTAAATGTATTTATCTTCAAAAAAAACGCCATAACATCATCCACTTCATAACAATAAGCGGTCCGCAGAACTGACAATTTCTTCAAAGGAGTCCGTGTCTACAAAAAGGTTGGGAATCACTGCTCTAAATACAGGCTACTTCGTGTCACAGCCAATAAACTTTTTTAAATATTTGCAAAGCTAATTTTCATTTTAGGAAGTCTCAGACCACATAAATAGCTTGTTTCGTCCCTTTAGTAAATAAACTCCACTACTTTGTAAGTGGCAGCCTACATTTCACATCATTCTCAGCAAAACAATAAACTTTCATATAAATGTAGCTATTTTACTTACAGTATTGCAATCGTAGCAGTCTATTTCTTCTGGCACTGTGACGCTGTCACATAAACATGTACCCAAATCGACATTCATGGTGCCACCTCTGTCACCACACGTGGACTGGCATGCGACTGTTTCTGGCACAACACAAGCACGATCAGAGGCCACACGTGTTTCATCACTTGCACATCTGATGTCAACTAGCGCTTCACAAGAAAACTGCGCATTGCCTGAAAAATATAAAAACTGATGACAAAATAGCCGTCAAAATGTCGTAAGCAAGTATGGTTTATTCATTGTTTAACTGTCTATCACTAATCATATGCCTTTGTGTCCAACTTTGATTCGCAAGCAAGATTTTACGATCCGGATATGCCTACTACCCAGGACTTCTAAAATTGTTAACTTTCAAATATTGCATTGAATTCCCCAACACTTTCAAAATATCCTAAATTGTGTGTTTTTTGTTTTTGCGCGTGCATCTATGTGTATGAAAATATATCAATAAAATTTACTTGAAGCCTGTATGTAATTGTTGAATACAAGTAAAACAGAGCTTTGCGGCAACTCGCAGCCCTCGAGACAGTAGTCATCTTCATACAAAGTTCCTCATCTCAGCCTATCAGCATGCTCTCACAATACTGTGGTTCCAAATGTAAAGTGAAGTCACTATGTCAGCTTAATGATATGTCCTAGTACAAGTCAATTTTGGTTTAATTACAGAGACAGGTGAATGGCTTCAGTTCTCAAACTAAAAACTAATTTTATTAAACGAAAATGACAAACAAGAAGTAGTAGTTATATATTACAAATTTTACGGTAAAAAATGCTAAATTATCAATTCAAACCTTCTGATTGGATTTGGTCAACTTCATTGTAGTAGATGTATCCGCTTAGACATACGCATGAGCCGTCGCTAGGTTGGAAAGCTCGATTGAAACCTGTAGACATCAACAACTGGATGTGTTGTAAAGTACGAAGTTTAAAACTTATGTTCACTTGACAATTTTAAAGTAATATTGTTACAATGTTGCAGCAAAAGGCAAAAATTTATCAACACTATTAGAAGGCAGAAGACACAATGCAATAAAAATCAACTCAGTAGCTTGACATCGTTCACAATTCACAAATTTGCGTTGAAGCTGAGATTTCTCGTCACTACTGGATACCTTAACTGGTCAATAAAGCTCTATCACTTTTAGACCGATACTCAACGTGCAGCTGCTCACCCAGTATGTCGTAAGAGGTGACTTTTGTCCCGCGAATGAGAATCAGCCTTGCTGATGATGAGACTACCAGTCGGCCATTTATACTCATGACTAGTTTGAAATCAAGTGACAGTTTATCCAAGTACCAGGGTAGTTGTCTCATGCCGTACTTCAGTCCCAAGGAAAGGAAGAGTAAATGTAAACCGAATTACAACAACAACATATTCATCCCATACCTTTGCAAGTACATTCTACAGCACCACCACTCGATTCAGCT
This sequence comes from Trididemnum clinides, assembly GCA_963675345.1. NCBI lineage: Eukaryota > Metazoa > Chordata > Ascidiacea > Aplousobranchia > Didemnidae > Trididemnum > Trididemnum clinides. The sequence continues at coordinate 26,084,112 of OY776302.1, read as the reverse complement.
GAACTTCCACAAGGAAAGCAAGCCGACTGTCCTTCTTTGTTATTATACATCCCAGGAGCACAGCTCTGACAAACTGAAAATTCTGCACCAGCTTGCTGACCAAAAGTTCCAGCTGGACAAGGAATAGGTTGACCTGTGACACCACCCACTTCTGTTATACCACCTTCTGGACAGTAATGACCGATGGGACAGGGATTTTCTTGGAAGTTGCCAGTGCCTACAGTGAACAATATGTCAATAATTGTATTTTATCTTTGATTTAGTGTTGCATCAAATACTTTTACAATTATGCATAGAAAAGATAAAACAGCTTGTGTTGAAATGCGGTTATGAGTTACTGGTATTTTAACAAGTATACCACAGCGTCCATGCAACGACATTAGTACCCAGACATTAAAAGTGTTACACTGCTGTCTGTTATCGTCGCAACAATAATCACCAATCATAATTGTTCAACTTACGGCACTTAAACCACTCAATAGGATAGCCTACCAAAATTAGTCATACACCAAGCAGGCAAGAAGCTCAGCACTGTACCTTCTGGGCAGTAGTAGCCAGGTGGGCAGGGTTCGCATTTATCTGCAGTTGAAGAGTTTCTGTACGATCCCGGCGGGCATATCATGCAAGCTGTTGATAAATCATCCCGAAGTTCCGAAATATTAAGGGGTTGGTAGCCCACGTCACAAGGGCGTGGAGTGCCCGTACCCTCTGGACAATAATAAGGGTACTCGCACAAGGTGAACGTGTAGGAACCCTCAGGACAGTAATAGCCTAAATACAAGCATTTGAAGAAAACGCAACAGAAAATATTACATCAGAAAATATTTCAAGTATTACGATTTATTAAATCAAGAAAAATGAAACCAATTTGATTTGATAAGTATAAAAACTAAGTTTTGAGTACAATTATGAAAGCACAGCCTACACTTTCCATGTATGTGAGAGATTTTAACATGTATTCGTTGGCGTTATTAGAATAACTTACAACCGGAAGCTCACAAGTGTCACCCAAATATAGTTTTCAGCTCACAAAACTTCAAAAATATAGCTTTTAGCAACCACTTAAAAAAATTCTTTTTTAGAGGTCATCGCTAGAGCATCACAGAGAGCAAGTCCTCTCCTTTTAGCAGCTCTAGTGCAAGCATTATTATAACAGCTTCAATATATTACGCATTTTCATTTAAATTTTAAACGTTTTTGGCACATCACGGCCCTCCTCAGATAATAGAAATACGCCACAACTACAAATTAAACTCGCAAATGAATAAGATTAATTTCTTTATTAAGCAGTGCACTTATATTCTAAGAGGAGGCCCATGTGATGTGCCGAAAACATTCAGAATGTAAATAAAAATTTTTAATATAATGAAGTTGTTAGACATCTTAACGATTTGGAGAAAAAGTGCCTCTTCACTGAAATTCTACATTATCATGATCATTGGTAATCGAAACTACATGAAGTATAATAACCTAGTGAGCTTTGATTGCAAAATTGCAAAAGCAAACTGCAAAGCGGTACGTCATTTCCTCTTATACAAAGTTAGCCGCCGGTGAAAAACAAAGATTTAAGTAAATTCATATAATATCAAAAAAACTTCAGCATACTCACAAAAGTGGATGGCACTTACCTCCAGGGCATATCTCGGGAACACTTGTTTTTTCAACACAATAGTTACCAGCTGTACAGGGTTTTGGTTGAACAGTTCCTTCAGGGCATTCAAACCCTCTCTCACATGGAATGCCATTAATATTTGGTTCGCCTAAACATGATTTCACATTGCAGCGGGTGCACTTTAAAATAACTTATACAAAGGACTGCTTTATAATTACTAGTAGTGCTGCTTGACATGTCCACGACTAACTCGGCGACCAATCAGCAATTAACAAAAAAAAAAGCTCAGCACCATTCCCACGACATAACAGAGTAGAAATTATGTTGATATACTTCAAAGCGTCAAGGTATATTGCTGCATATTTCTGAAACAGTTTCGAAAATTCGCATTGCGAAAATCTATTTTATAAATATTGTAAAGCGCTTATAAGCAGTCTATGCTGCAAGTAGACAAAACACCGACTTTATGATTTCGCAAACATTAAGAAAAACTTTGTATCTATGCAAGTATTTGATTACACGATGTATGTTGTAACACGTTGAAGTTTACTTTGCTGTGATAGAATGGCAAGTCACGATAACAAGCAAACTGCTGATTACTATCTTTTACGTACCACAAGTAGAAAAACGCCAATGGCTCGTCGCTTTATATAAATTTTGCTAACATTGTTTAACGAGGTCCGATGTCGAAACAGGGCTATATACCTTGCTTTGATGAGTAGGGTATTACTGTGTCATGCTGACACCCAGAACCATCAACTTGGTCAAGTTGATAGTTCTGGGTTTCAGCATGACACATTAATACTGTCTTGTGTGTGCTGTGGTTGAGTGATCATAGATCATGGCATTACCTAGCATTATTAAAGTCTCTATTCCGGCGAATTCAGACCTTTTAAGTTTTTCTAGTAATTTAATCACAGTTAGCATTTATATGCACACAAGCACTACATTTGTAAATCCTTTAGCAGGGTAATAGGTCAGCTTAATCATTATTTTATGAAATGAATAGGCATATGGAAGTGAAAAACTTTGATTTGAAATTTTGCTTAAACAATCAAATATTGAAAAGTAAGCCCAATGCAGAATTAAAGAAATCGTACAATTGCTTCATAGAAGTCAAAAAATCTCTTTACAGCAAATTCTTTTATCATCTTAAAGAAGTTGTAAAAAAGTCGAGTCTAGTTGTTTAACATCCCTTGCAAACACCACAACAATATTAAACTTCAAACATAACGTTACCTAAGAGGATACGTTACAGCACAAGATCCACCTGTCTATTACTTTAAAGAAATAAAAAATGTAATTAGAGTATATTTTGTATACAGTGGTGGTCTTTATATGATTCGAGTGGAGCAATTGTTCCACGCAAGAAATTTATCCCAAAAATTCTTTTTCAAAAACGTAGTGAACGCGAAATGTGCCAAAACTTTCTTCTTATGTTTTGTTGTTTGACTTTTGCTTAACATCAACCTGCTGAAATGATTACAAGAGCTTCAAATCAATAAATATTCAGTTGCGACCTGGCCTTTTTATTTTCGATTTAGTTTGTTGCATAACATCAGAAAAATTGTTGACTTAATGCTGATAAACCATACTTCATCACTTCATTTTGAAAATTTCTATAAAAAGTTTTCTGTAATTCACCAATATACCGCTCGAGCATCACAAAAAGGGAACTTTTTCTTCCCACGAAGTAACTTTAAAATTCTAAAAAATCTGTACCAATTTCTGGGACTAAAATTTGGAACAACATACCTCAAATTGTTCGAAATAAAGCAAGCAGAACTTCAAATTTTCAAAAAAGCACTTTAAAATACCTACTGAACGAAAAAAAAAACGAATAGCTTAACGCAAAATCTAATTGATTTTCTTTTGTTGTAATAGGAGAGAAGGTTTTGCATAAACAATCGATTAAATTGAGCAACAACAGCCACATTAAATTTTTGTATAATATTTACGAAAATTTGTGTATTCACTGCCTTAATTGTATATCTGCGTTCTACAGATTATATTTTGTTTTATTTAGCGTATATAATCAAGTCAAAAATCTTGTTTCTAAATTTCAGCTGTTGTCTTTGTTGATAGATCTGTATTGTTTTTTTTGTTTTTTTTTTCTTTTTTTTAGTTTTCCTATTTTTTCTATTCTTGGTATGAGGAGTAGCAGACTCGACGACCTACAGTTGAACTGCTGCATTACGGTCTTTCGCTACTCTTCTATGAACTCAATTCTTAATTTTGTATTAAAACTATTAACATGTGGTATAAAAAAGCAGTATAAATTGTTCTTGACAAATAAACGTTGTTGTTGCTCTACAATAGTGTCTTCGTAATTCCATTCAACTGTAGTTAACCAACTAATTCTGAGTCAAATTTGTCTCCAAAACCTCGTTACAATGTTTCTTGTAGCAACTATATGATTTGCTGTTTTTATTTACCTAGCTGTGCTTTTCCCAATCTCGGTTAGTACGGCTGCATGTCCGTACATCGGGTGTATCTTATTGTGCTCATTCGTTTCCTTTAAAAATATGCATCTCCCTCGAAGGTGTAGTAGTTCCATCCGCCCTGAATGTAACTTAGTAGGTTGCTGATTCAAACCTCGATTGGATCATGCAAACGACCTTTTAAAAAATGATATGCACAACTTCTCGTGCATACCATTTTAAAAAAAATTTAGCACGTAAGAAATAGGGTCGAGAAATGGCCAATTTCACTTCGTTTGTCTTTTGAATAAGCGCTCAAAAGGGATTCCTCCATTGTTAGATGATAGCGAGGTAGTGGGACCAAGTGGCCTTATAATCGTGGAGGCCCAACCTGGCTAAAACCTAGCAAACCTCGTACGAGCTCGTACGCATAAATGAACAGTCAATCTGCCATACAACAGTGAGGTTGTTGCACCGGCTTTTCAAACCACAAACAGAAAGCAGGTAAGCAATTGTTCATTTATATATAAACAGCACACTACGTAAGCAACAAGGTAGCCGTGGCGGTCGATCGCTAACCACAACTGCATTTACATGAAGCTATCACCCCCTTCGATCGCGAAATCAGAACTTTTGATTGACGTTTCTGCGCTCTAATTTCAGTTTAGAGCAATGGTTCCCCAATCTGGGGTCTATGAGATGGCTTTAGGGGGGTCTGTGACTGCCTTGGTGAATTTAGATAAAGCTAAAAAAATGTAATGCTTAATGGTTTATTCAACTTTGGATTAGTATTCGCCTACTTTTGATTGAAATACAGCTTGCTAGTTTCAACCGAATATGAATGGTTAAAAGACTTTGCAAACAAAGACTTTAAAAATCGTAATCGCAAATCTCCTGCTTGGCGCTCAGCCATAAGGGTTGCGTTGAAAATGAAAATGAGCCCTGAAAAAATATATCAGTCGTAATAAAAAAATATCCTGGCCCTTAAAAACATTGCACTTGAAAAGCAATAAAAACAAGAATAATATTTCATTTGACGCTATGCTAAATTTGATTCTTTATTGTGCCTATACTTATCAATAACCTTTTGATTTGTCACCACAAAGGAATTAAACCCAGGTCTACCGACTTCAAATGATTTGACACTGACATCCCAACCACTGTCATGCGAAACTGACCAGTCATGGGCGGTTTCAACATTTTACATGCATAAGCCTCTTATCTCTGTAGCTATTCAGGCATCGCATGTTATGGTATTTTCTTAAAATTCTGGCAGTGTTCAAATTTAGGGCTTATTGTGTAGTATTGATGTGATAATGATCTCAGGTGTACACAGCACTTTATATGTAACTGCAGTTGTTAACATGGTCGAGTAAGTTGAAGCACTGTTCATGAAGGCAGTGATTGTATGATTGTGGAATCAAACCTCACGATGAAAAACTAACAAACTCGTGACTCAATTACTATAACAAAAAGAAAGCAAAAACTTACTGTCGTTGGTTGGATTGGGACAGTAGTGACCGGGCGTGCATAAACTGCAGTCATCTAATGAAGTAGCACCAGTTGTATTTCGGAGTCTACCACCAGGACACTTTGTGGGTGGCTGGCCACCTGAAAAAACAGCATATCAGTTTCAAGCGTGTAAATGAAATTGCTAAGTTAGAAGCGGAGTGCAGCAAAATTTTTCATTGATCAAATTTGGTATTCCGATTTCGAATCCACCTAGGCTTATTTCTTTAAATATCCATCTGTTTTGTTTATTCATTGGTGTACTTTTCATGAGCAAGAATGGTTTGTCTTTACAACCACAATTAGTAACAGTAAAACTTAGCTATTTTGTGAATGCAAAAAACCCGATTTGACCCCAAAAAGTTCAGGCCACGAAAATAAAGTAAAAGGTGCAGCGTAATGGTATGCAATGAAGTAATAACAACTTATTCAACTCATCAAATACAATTTTAATGTAGAGTACATGAGATTGTATTCTTTGTCAGAAGCCAAGCATGCCACTGCAATTGGCGCACATCTTTGATCTAGGTGTCAAAATCATTCAGTGGCGTGGGCGATATTTACATATCTAGATTTTACGCGGTCCAGAGTATTTTGTAAAATTTAAAAAAATAATGCAATCAGTGCTACTGCAGGTAGGTATGTGCCATTTTTCATCCAAAAAGAAAGTAAAAACCTTTTTTTGGCTTTCAAAGCAAGATGCTTTATGCTTTTCATCCAAATGAAACATTAAGATCATTTCTTTGGAGATCCATGCTTTGGAAATTATTTTTTTTGGATTACCATGATGCGGGCCACAAAACTGGGCATAGCAGGCCGCAATTTTGACACCCCTGTCTGGCAACACCAAAAAAATTTGAAAAGGTCATCAAAATGGAACAATATTTGTGCTATAGCTACCTACTAAAGTTAACGCATATCACAAGCCATTTGTAGTACGAAATACAAAAGACTGCACCAATCAACAGCCGCCTCAACGTGGTGGTACGGTCCCCGACCCTGTTTGGGTTGGGTCAAAATGGCTGTTGGCCTTCCCGAGGGTCCCAGTTACCCCGAGCAATCTACTCCATTTTTTTGCTATGCTGCCCCCTGAACGACCGCAGAAGGGCAGCACACAGCTTCCTTAAAATCGGTCGCCTGTTTTCTCTTTTCTCCTGCCCTTCTTTTACCCGTCTTTGTCTCCTTATTCTTCTCCTTCTCTTGATGAGCAGTAACGTTCATCCAAACCCTGGTCTCGTCTTTTCCTGCTCTGTGTGCGCTGGAAATGTGACCTGGCCGGGCAAGTCAGTGCAATGCTGCACCTGCTCCAAATGGGTCCATGTAAGGTGCTCACAACTTTTCCTCTCCAAATTCAGAACTCTTGGCTGCTCTTACTCTTGGAGCTTCCCCCCCTGCTGTGTCCTCACTCGTAACACTGTGACTTTCTCAGACTCCTCCGACAAGTATACCTTCACTGTACAATCTAGCTCTTTGTTCGCTAATACTGCAGTCCCTTCCCACCCTCGTCTTCAAATCTCTCATCCCCCGTCGGCCCATTCTGTATCCTCTCTCTCTGCCCCCTCACCACCGTCCCTTGCTCCTGGCTGTTCTTCTACGCCTCCTGTCTCCACTCCCTCCCTGACTCTCTCAGGGTTCTTCAATGGAAAGCTGGAGGTCTTCGAGCCAGTAGCACTGAACTACTTCACTTTCTCTCGTCCCACCCTGTCGACCTTATCTGTATACAGGAATCCAATCTTAACTCATCTTCCTCTTTCCGGATTCCTGGATTTTCTGCTCTGCGTTCTGATCACACCCACTCCTGGTCTGGCATTCTCTCTCCTGATACCACGCAAGCTAGCGGCTTGTCATTTTCATATGCAGGGCTTATCTTTTTCTGAACTTTCTACCTCCTCTCTTTCTTCGCTTGATCCCTACTCTGATTATGTAGGGGTCAACATCTCTCTTTGACAACTCCTCTTTGCTCTCTTTTCTTAATGTGTACATCCCCCCTATTCGCCCCTCTCCGTCGGATGGCAGAACCGACTCCTTTTCTCCCTCCATTCTTCTCTCCTCCAGAAATCTCTTCATTCTTGGGGACTTCAATTGCCATCACCCCCTCTGGGACTCAAGAGATACTTCCAACTCCCGCGGGGAGGAAGTATTCGACTGGGTCATCTCCTCTGACCTCCTCCTCCTAAATGACCCTGACACACCCACCCTTCTCCATCGCTCCACTGGCAGTCGCTCCTCCCCTGACATTTTCTTTGCTCCCTCTTCTCTGGCTCTTTCTTGCTCCTGGGAGGTGTTACAAGACCTGGGTCCTGACCACCAACCAACTCTTCCATCTATCACTCTCTCTCCGGTCTTTCGCCCCAACTTTGCCTCCTACTTTGACACCTTCTGTCCTTCAAAGGAATACTCGTCTCTTTCCTCTGCTGCTGTTCTTTTTACCTCTCTGGTACTGAATGCGGCCAAATCTTCCATTCCTTTTGGCCGCATCAAACGCCATTCTAAAGCCTGGTGGTCTGCTGAGGTGGAAGGTGCGGTTAGTGAAAGACGCAAGGCTTTCGCTGCCGCTCACAGAAGTGATGAAGATCGCCAGGCTAACATCTCCGCTTCTCGACGCGCCTCGTCAGTCATCGCCAAGGCCAAGGCTGAGGCATGGCAGACGACTTGCTCTTCTCTTTCACTTAAATCAAACCCAAAAACTGTGTACTCTCTTCTTCGCTCTATCGCTGGCTCTCTTTCCTCGTCTTCCTCCTCCTCTAATTTTCCTAACTGTTCTTCTCCCAGGCAATCGGCTTCGGTCTGTGCCGCTTACCTAAGATCTCACTTTTCCGTTTCTCAGCCAAAGACTCTGCGCAGCAGAGCCATAGACTACCTTTTTGAGCTCCGCCGAGCCACATACCCGGAGGAGTCTCGCTCTTCCTTTTGCTCTCCTTTCTCTCCCACTGAATTTCTTGCGGCTGCCTCCAATTTTTCCCCCTCCACTGTCACTGGCCAAGACAAAGTTGCCTATCCCATGCTAAAGCACCTTCCTTGCTTTGGCATGGATTTTCTTCTTCACATCTTCAATCTCTCCTGGTCTTTGCATTCCTTTCCTTCCATCTGGAAGACATCTTCTATTATTTCCATCCACAAGATGGCAAAGCCTCTCGACTCTCCTGCTTCCTTCCGGCCTATCTCTCTCACCTACTGCGTATCAGAGCTGTTTGAACGCATCATTCTATTCCGTCTACTCTTCTTTCTAGAGTCTAATTCCATTCTCTCTCCCCTACAGGCCGGTTTCAGCCCTGGACGGTCTACACTAGATCAAATTCTGTACCATTCTCAGTCCATTTTGGATGAGTTCAACAAACCCAGGCCGAGCTCTCGGACGATCCTGTCTATTATCGATTTCTCGAAACCTTTCAACTCTGTCTGGCATCCCGCCCTCATCCACAATCTCATTTCAGCTGGCCTCCCTCCTTGCTTTGCTCGTTGGACTCCACCTTTCCTTTCTGATAGACGCGCTTGCGTGGTTTATTAAAATCACAAAAGTCGTTCCTTTCGAGTCCGTCGAGGTGTTCCGCAAGAATCCGTTCTTGGCCCTGTACTTTTCTCTCTCTTCATCAATAATCTTCTGGTCTCTCTGTCTTTTTCCGTCAGCTGCTCTCTTTATACTGACAATCTGACCATTTGGTCCTCCTCCTCCTCGGTCCCCACTGTAGTCGAGGCCTCACAAGGAGCTCTGCGATTGAAGCGCTGATCTGAGTACTGGTGTCTTCCTCTCGATCCGAGCAAATGTGAAGCCTCCTTTTTCTCAGTGGATTCCCACCAAGCTAACCTCCAGCCCAACCTCCTCTTACTCGGCTCCCGCCTCCGTTTCAATCGAACTCCAACACAAAAGAAAAAAGTAGCAGAAAAAAAAACCTTTTCAACACAAAAAAAAACCTTTTCAACTTTTCTTGGGATCACCTTCGACCGCAATCATTCCTTTTCTAAACATGTATCTTCGCTGAAGGCCAAGTTCTTCCCACGTCTCAAGGCCTTACGCTGTATCTTTGCTTCCTCATGGGCCTCTCTAAGGAGTCCCTCTCTCTTCTGTATAATCTATTCTTCGGCCCTTTCTCACTTACGCTTCACCCGGATGGTTTCCTTTCCTAAGCGCTACCAATATCACCAAATTGGAACGCCTCCACCGAGCGGCCAGTCGCGCCATCACCGGCTGCCTCTCGTCCTCCCCTATCCCACTTCTTCTCTCCGAGGCTTCTTTACCTCCCCTACAAGTCACCCTGACTCATTTCACTCTTATCTTATGAGCAGGCTCTTCGTCTCCCAACCTCGTTTCCTATTTCAGGTTTGGCCAGACTTGGAGTGAAACCAAGACTGTGCAGATCGTCCTGGAGAGCTTTTGCGTCCACTCATCCGCTCATGCTTCCTTCTACTTGTTCTAGGGAGGCTCTTCTTGCTTGCCCTCCCTGTCCTCCTTGGAATCTGCCCTCGTTGACGGTGGAGTCCACACTTTCCACTCCATGCTCTCGCTTTGATCCCCTTCTTTCTCGCCACAGTGCGGCTCTTGCCCACCTTGACTCTCTCTCCACTCATGATCTGGTACTCAGGATTGACGGCTCTGTTCCTTTTCCTTTTGACAAGGGCGGCTCCGGTGTACTTGCCAACTGCTCAGTCTGTGGCACTGAGGCCACTCTTTCCTTTTTGGCAGGCCCAGTATGCTCAAGTTTTTCCGCTGAAGCTTGTGCCATTCTGCACGCTCTTTGCTGGTCTCGGCAGCACCAACAAGTCTGCCATTTTTCTTCTCTTCTGCTACTATCTGACTCTCGTTCTGTCCTCGCCACCCTGTCCTCTCCTCCGTCTTTTCTTTTATCTCAAACTCTGTGGCAGATCTGGCAGGAACTGTCTTCTCTCTCCTGTTCTATCAGGCTACAATGGGTCCCCGGACACTCGTTTCTCACGGGAAACGACGCTGCTGATAAACTGGCCAGACGGGGTGCGCCACTTGCGCCCTCCGCAACCCCTTGTAGTCTCTCCTCTTATCTCTCGCATTCACTCTTTTCTTTTCTCGAACTGGAGGCGTACTGTCTCATCTAAATTCTTTGACACACAGGTTCCCTCGATTTCCACCGAGGAACTTGTGCTCCCTCGTCATGCTCGCTGTGTCCTCTCTCGTCTTCGCTGCAACGGACACAGTCCTCTTTTAGGTTCTTATCTCTCTAGGATTGGCAGAATCGAGAATCCTTGCTGCAGCGCCTGTGGACACTCGTCCCAGGACACGTCTCATCTCATTCTGCACTGTCCAGCTACGAACTCTTTGCGCCGCTCACTCTTTGGCGACTCTGTCTCTCTACGACCTCTGGTCCTGCGGGAGTTGCCCGGCTTCTGGGGCTCCGAGGTCTTCCGCCATGCTCCCATCCCTCGGAAGGGGTCGGGTAAACAACAACAGCAGCAAATACAAAAGAAAAAAGTAGCAGCATATTGCTATAATTTAGGTCAAATTTATGCGTCAGCATAAAAGTCCGATTGCAGCCTCTTTGCAGAAGGGAATGCTAGGAGCCTGTTCAGATCGTATTGTCATAATAGTCGGATTGCTGTAGTGACCAAAACATATACGGAGACTGATGAGTAAATAAAACGAGGGCAAAAATAAAAAGATAATGACGAATCTTAACTGCAACAAAAAGTCAGTCACTCATTTGCTGCCAAAATAGGACAAGCTTTCGGCAAAACTATGACTTGAATAAAATTTGTGGTAAAAAAGCTTGCGGGATAGTAGGCCAAGACGTTGGCATGTGGGGCAAGAATCAACAAAAAATCAAAATAGCCTCTGCTGTACGTACTTATATAAAAAGTAACGTAATTAAACGGAAAACAAATTGCAATAGTTTATGATGTTACGCCTCCCCTAAAAAAGTTTCTGCTGATAGCCTTAAAACCAGGGCACATACTCATAATGATTATAGCACACGAGTATAACGTATAACTTAATAACTTATAACGTATAACTCAATCCAAAATTATCGCTTAAAAAAAACAAACTTTCAACTTTACCTCCTACGCAGTAATATCCCAGTTCGCAAGCATATAAACTGTAATCAGACAAACCAGTATCATTACACCAGAACCCAGCAGGACACGGTATGCAGTCTTCCTTTTGACTTCCACCTGACACAAAACATTTTTTAAACCCAGCATTAAGTCAGCTATTCAACTGTTACTTCAGGCAATTTTTTTTCATAAACATTGCCGGTGCGGTATATCTGATTAATTCCTATTAATGTAAGGTTAGAAAATTTAAAATGTACAATGTTCATTAAAATTGACATGAAAATAGTTTAGCAAATCAAAAATATCTGAAGCACAAATCCAGTTTTGAAGCATGCAACGCAACTCTTGAAAACGTTATTACTACGTAACGTACAACTAGAAAACTAATCCATTATCTACGATCTTACTTTATACCACAAAACAGAAAACACAACTGTATGTACTTAGAAGTGATTTGTTTTTTGCTATTCCTAACATTATTTTTAATTACTTGAATCCTTCCTTATTACAAAACAATTTCTTCAATAACTGACGATTCAAAAGGCTACCTCACCTGTTTCGTTGTTGAAGGTATGCTCTCTGCATGGTTGAGGGCCAGCATCTAGGTAACAGTCGCTCGTGTTTAAACCCAGGCAAAAGAAACCAGCCGGACAAGGTTCAGGTACCGGATCACCTTCGTGACACCATAAACCGGCAGGACAGAATTTACAATCGGAAAGCTGGGCACCACCTGAGCCAATTATAATATTCTAGCACCAAGCACAAAAATTATTATCAACATAAAGCGTACAAAACAACCAAAACAAAACAAAAAATCAAGAAACCTCAGATGCAAATAGTTGCCTGTTTTACTACTTTTAGGTTGAAAGCTGATTGAGCCTTTTTGCGATGTTTTGTTTTACAACGAGACTAATCTTCATGTCACAGAAGAAAAGGTTGTTTGAACAGCTTCCCAACAGACAAATTATTTAATTAGTTAGTTTATATTGTCATTTCAAACACGTAAAAAACACGACTGTTGTGTAAAGGTAAAGTTAAGTCCCATACTCGATTCAAAGCTGGGAAGGTTTAGACTCCCATTTTCCTGAGCACACTGCACTGATAAAAGTAGGGGGACTAGTTTTTCTCTCTAAGCTTTTCCTTCGGCACAAATGCTACGACTGTTGTACATAGGACTTGCATTCAGAACGTTTTACGTGTGTTTGCACATACAGCATAACAGCTTTTTCTACTACACACACACACAATGCCAGTAAAAGCAAGAAAATTTGTCTAAAGTAGATTTTTTAAAAAGCTCAACAACATCAAGCGCAGGAAAGCATTACACACGCATCGTCATGACAAAGAGATCTGCGCTGATACTGAGCTGGTGTACCGCTCCTACTGGTAAATAACGGATAAAAAAAATGTTACCTGGTGTCATTCTAAGTGTGTTTTCGGGACACGGTTCTTTCTGAACTGTTCCTTTTTCGCAATAAAATCCAGCCGGACAAGGCCCAGCGCAAGTATCCAGCGATCCACATTCCACAACACTCTCGTTAGCAGTGGCTGAATAGGCACGGCTAATACAAAGGTAACCAGCTGCACAATCATCCTAAAATAGACACGTCACAAAAAAAGCTAAAAGCAAAAAAGGTTCAACATATTATTCTATAGCAGATAGCTTTGGTTTTCTTAAGGGTGAAGTAAAGCGGTTCTCTTTCGCGTTGCTCGCTTATTGTAGCCCTTTTGTGGCACTACGACTTGGAGGCGTCGTTTTTGGGTCCTATGGAGTTAGAAGTATTACCGGGTGCAAGATTTTCTCATAAATTTAAGATTTGACAAACGCATGGTCAAAGTTACTCGGTGTCATGAAATCCAGCAGAAAAGCATTTATCTGTTTACTTGAATACGACCGCCAGTACAGTATTTTCCAGGTGGGCAGTCGGAGCATTCTGTTTCATCACGGAGTCCAACTTCATCATCCAAAGTGTAGGTTCCGTTAGGACAAGGACGTGGATAATTGGCTCCTGCAAAAATTTAGATTTTATTTAATTTTTGTGTGAAATATGATAAAACAGAAATTAGACCATCATCATAATAACATGCATTGTATTTTCACAGTTTTGAGATAAAAATTACAGTTACGAAGTTTGAATGGAGTTTAGTAAATTTAAACAAGAGATCAAACGTAATGCTTAAAATAAATCATAGCTCTGCATTTAGGAAAAGCACCTCATGACTTATTTCTTAAGAAGTGCTAAATAAGAGAAATATCCAGCTTAACTGCACCATCATACAACATTAAAGCTCTATAAGAGCAATTTTGTAATTGCATAGTTATTTTCTTCAAGATTATAATAGTCTGCTAAAGCAAAAAACATAAAAGAAATAAAACCTTCTGGACAGTATGAATGAGGGGGGCATTGAGTCCTGCCACCGGATTGAGTATCGTTACAGAAATAACCAGGTTGACACAAATCGCATTTACATTTTCTATCATTTGGTTGATAAGAACCTAGAAATTTAAAGTGCATTGCATTACTATAAAAACCTTGACGCAACTCGAAGCCACATTGGTTCCGTTTTTTGATGCACCAAAAAACATATTTCACTGTAATTTTCTCTGCTCGGTTGCAGTAAGTTACAGCATTTGTAAAAGATATGCAGTTTATGTGCAGGAATGATGACCTTTACTTGGATTTAAACGCACATCAATCTACACATAAAAGTAAGCCACCCCTTAAGCCAAGGAAGTAACAGCAACTAGTTATTATAATTACAAAAACATCAAAAAACTTCACAGCGTATGTGGAGCTAATTCTATCAAGAGCGAAATAAACAAACACGCTAGTAGTATCATTTAAAATGCGTTTAACATACTGGTCATTGTTGGTAAATCATTGTCACATAATATTCTCCTAAACCAGCAGTTCAGATATATTTGTATTGCAGTGCACCAGTCAAAGAGTTTATAGTAATCGGGATCTATTTAAAACCCTTACCTCTATGAAGATAGCACGTGATCACCATAACCGTATCATATATCGATTTATTGATGGGATCCCCGTATCAAGGTGATAGCGTGCACCCCGCGCGTGATGTGTGCGAAGGAATTTGTAATAGAATGATAGCATATTTTTCATATTATTGCAAATATGGGGTTTTGGCTTTGGGTGGTGACGGGACAGGCCCTGCTGATAAATCCAAAAGGACAAAACGCGTCCAGGGATGGTCTCGTCAAATTATGGGTGGGAGGCTTTTATTATTTGCAATACGATTACTTTGTGAAATAACCGCGTCATTCGTGTGAACATGAATATAAAGCGCGTAGATTGCCTTTATAACTCAATAAATCGATATTTGTATTGCACTAATGCTCCACACGGTTCAGAATTAGATTTTTTGCATTTTCTTTTAACGTATTATGAATAACCACTCACAGCTGTCCGAATAAACATTGCACATACCAACATCGCAGGGTCGAGGTTGCGCAGAGCCTTCTGGGCACTCATATCCAGCTGTACAGGGAAACTGTGTAGGCGACCAGTTTGGCGTATTACCAGGGCAATAATAACCACAGTAACATTTGGCAGAAGGTTTCCAAAGACCAACACTGTCGCAGAAATAGCCCTGAAAGTGAAACTTATTGGTTCAACTGCAGGATGTTGAACTTGAATCAGACAGAAACTGTCAATGTCAAAATTGTTTGATCTTCATCGACTTTGGCAAATAACGTACCTGATTAAGCTATATTAGTAGGAATCCGATAGGCAACAGATCTCATCGAAATAAACGTTGCCTTTTGCTCGTTATAACAGTTCGATGCGAAAATTTGGCAGTGTGATCAAGTACATTGAGCGCCTTTTATAGTGAAAAGGTCACGCGCTCAAACATGGCAATGGTTACTTTGTTGTGTGCTCCAAAATATACTTTATGGTAGTTTCCGCTGCACTGGTTGTGGAACAATTGCATTGTGCTAGCAGAACCGGCAAGTGCGAAGCGGATCTGAGCGCAAGCACCTTCTAGCATAACCGAAAAAAAGTTTGCTCGACGTCGACGAATAAAAATGTATGAAAAAAAGCGCTGATCTCGCAAACAAGAGATCGCAAGCCGTGAACTTGGAAAAGGCATTTTGCCAAAATTTTCCTCCTCAGCTGCAGAGCTACGAACACACGATGCTGGAAGTATTGGTTCAAAATGGGTCTGACCAGTAGTTATTCGATGTGTGATCGTAAAGATTGTGCTACTAATCAGAGAATAGCTACAGCAATACTAACATCGCTTTGACGGCTGTGAGTAACCGTTAACTCGATAACCAAACCGCCATTGTGCAGTTTTCCAAACTCTCCATTCATCTTTTGTTCGATGAGTAGAAAAAGTTTTGAATCAGTTTTTCTAAAATCTTTACATTTGACGCGAGATTGACCAAATAACTGTCGTTTACTTACAGCAGTACATGGGAAGCAGTCATCCTCTTTTGCTGCACCTGTAACGTTACGTAAGGTACCAAGTGGACAGTTAGCTGGACTAGAAGCTGCTTCCACACAGTATTGTCCTATTGGACACGGACCGTTGTAAGGAATGTCCGTTTCGGTAGCGCCAAATGGTGTCGGTGAAGTGCTTCCCCCACCACAAAAGAAACCCGCTTCACAAGGACCTGTACAAAATAAGCAAAATATACTGACAAAACAGTACGTAAACTTGTTTAAAAATTCATTTAGATTTTTTTAAAATGTATTAATTCAAGTTTACTATGCTGTAGTTTAAGTACCGCTGAATATTGTTATTGGCAAGTCATTTGATTTTGAAAGAGCTTGGCTTCGTACCAGCTTACTGTTTGCCAAGTGCTTCAAAAATTGATATCATTTAAGCAAAAGTGCATCGCGAAAGCAATGCTGCAAATCTTGGGCATGAACACAAGTTGTTTGGAAAACTGTTGAATTATTCCTCTTACCGAAGGAAAAAAGTCATAACAGACTGATTGAATCAATTGCATTTGTATGCAGTCGCTCTTAGTTTACCTTCAAATGTAGGTAAACCTGTTCCATTGCAGAAGTAACCAGCTGGACAAGAAAGACAGAACGAGTCATCAGTGGATCCCATCTGGTCGTTATAAGTAGAGAGCGGACATGGCGTCGGAGCAGTAGCATTTTCAAGACAATAATGACCTTTTTAAAACATAGATGTGAAATATTTTTCAACTTTTAATATGCCTTGTTCTAGATGCACCAAAAAAACAAGGATGCGTGAGTTTAGAGAGAACTGAGTTCTTTTATACTAACATCAAATAACAAGTCAGAGCCACTACATGACAGCAATCGGCAACATAAATTTTAAATTCAAAGCTAGCAATATTACGTGGCCACATAGGCATCAACGATATATTGCTTTAAGTCGACTTTACGTTTGGTTGGGTGCAATAGACATATTTATCTGTTTCATCAAATGATATATTCTATGCAGCAACTCTTCAGTTTTAGCCTAAAGCATTAGATCAGGGATGGGCAACTTTGAAGATATAAAGAGGGCGACAAAATTCTACCTTGGCCTTCAGAAAGTGATTATTGTGAGTTTCCCCTAGTTACAATTAGATATTGGAATGTTGGGTACTTTCAATTATGCTCTTTCGTTCATTCTGTGCTGTGGCTACTAATCTCTAATTGATGGAACTAATGACTAATTAATGAAAAGAACTAAATTTGCTAATCAAACTCTGTTACATCAATTTGGTTTTGTATCACATTCCAACGTATTTCGTAAGGCTTGCAATCACTTAACGCTATTGAAATAAGCTTAAGTTGGAAATAAAAAGTGAAAAACGCAGGTCCGTCCCATGGGAGGCAATACTTTTCCCCACATTACTATTTGTGCTTTCCTGAACAAAAATTGTGCATCCCTAAATTGAAATAGTGCTCCGAAAGCTTTCTCGTTTTTCAATTATTTATAGTTCAGAAACTTAGTAACCTGGCTGCATTTGTTGACAAACAATGAATTGTTTCGCCACACCGGCTGACTTTTTTTTGTAGACTCGCGTAACAATTGGTTTTGAGTGGAGTGGAAACAACTGTATCATATTTATCCTATCTTTGCGGGCTGTTAATTGTGCGTTATGACAATATAGATCAAACTATTGCATCAGTACATTAGTTTCTAAATGGTAAATACATTTTTTGTTCGGTTTTATTGGAAAGTTTTGCTATTTTGAATCAAACTTTTTTGAAATGCCGGATAAAATTTTTCAACCCCAGTAAAACAAAAGTACTGGATTTAAAAACGCGACTCGCGCGCTTGCGTCGAATGAAGGCGTGGGCTGCCAGTTGACCATATCTGCACTAGATCAAAGATAAAAATACAACTAGTATCTAAGGTGCCGTGCGCTTGGCAGAAGCTCAACTTATAGCAGCCAGATTCAACTCTTGATTGTTAATCACGCAATAATATTTTAAATAGACTATATACAAGTCTTGTCTTTATCTACGGCAAGCTAGTCACTACATACCAAACGGAGTTTTAAAGCACTTTTAATCGAATATTCTTAATTGAAAGTTTACTTAATTTACCTGACCAACACGTCTCCGGCACTGATGTATTAGCGTTGGGGCAAAACGTTCCAGGTTTACAAAACTCGCATTCAGATTTGCCTTCTGTACTGAAGGTGCCTGGGTCACAACCAACGGCATAAGGAGTTCCTGTGGGGCAGCGGTACCCTGCCGGGCATGGGTAGCCTGTTATACCGTCAGTCGGGGTGGCAGTAAACGCGCCTTCAACACAGACGAATCTAAAACAAAGCAATCAGCATTGCTACAACATTGCTTCAACGCATTTATTTACATAATCTTAACACAAGTTATTTCGAGATCACCTTAAAAAAACATAAGTTGAACCAATAAACAGAAAATAGAAAACAGATCGAATATAAAATACAAAGAACGAAAAAAATTATACCTATAGCAGCAATGGATGATTGGCCTGTTTTGCTACTCCTTCGTTGAGTTAGAGGCGTGACGGGGAACCGAAAAGCACTGTCACGTTCAAAACCAAAAAGATATCCAAGCATCGGCATTGAAAGAGATTAGGTAAACACGGCTGCCTTATCTTGTAAATATCGTTTTTCTGTTGGCAGAAGCGCATGAATTTGCTAGAGGTTTCAAAAAAGCTTTTGACAACACCACATTTGCCTCAGATAATTACATACACCACATTATTTCTTTCTTATTTCTTAAGTATCATCATCTTTTCATGCTACTCACCCTGCCTGACAATCGGGTGCAGAATCGCCATCTGTTCTTCCAGAACTATCGCAGTACTTCCCAGCTGGACATGGCAGGCAGTCAGAGCGCCGTTCCGTTCCAGTGTCTTTCGCAAATGTTCCGATTGGGCAGGGTGAAGGCTGATTTGTTTGATTTAAGCAGAAATGGCCAACTGGACATATGCCGTTGCCAACAAAGAAGCCGGCTATTAAAATAAACATTATCTTATCTAAAAGCTAAAATATACTGTTAAACTGTAATTTATTCAATAGTACGTTGATGTCGAAGGATAAGAGTTGTTTCTCAGTAGACAACACGCTTTCTTTTCAGCACTTTTGAAGAGGCACCTTTACTCTTTACGCTAATCTGCTACTCCGACAGCATCGGTGTAGTTTAGATATTAAGCATTCAGACTAGACTTGCGACAACAATGTGTCTGCGTTTCATACTTCAACAACTACAATGGATCAGCTAAAGCGACATGATTGCTAAGGCTGGGTTCCAGCTTGGTTGTATACTTTAGATGTGCACTTCACGAGATTTTTCAGATTAAATTGCAGTATTAGTAGTAGAAACGCATAGTGCCAGTACTACTGTAAACAAAAAGCGGGTCTTCACACAAGATGTTTTTGGTAACTGAAATCTGTGAATGGAGAACAAAAATTTATGTCGAACTTCAAAAATATTTGCAGCAATATGCAAGAGATATAAAAGAAATAAATGAATGCATCGTATTACTTGTCCCTCCTGCAGTGTCGTTGTATGGGTCTGGTTGCTTTGCGCCTCCAGTGCAGTAATGACCGGCAAAACACTCTCCTGATGGTGACGTCGCCGCCGAAACATTGCAGTAATAACCTGAATCAACGTAAACTTAGGTTAAATTTGAGGTTATGCCTGATCTAATCAATGTGTAGATCCACAGGGAGCTTTCAGAAAACGTCATTTATTGATACATTTTTTTGATTAGTGCGTAAATTATTTTAGCTATTTGGTTGTTTTCTTGAACAACATTGAGGACTGAGAGAACAATGATAAGAGCACTCGTGTATGGTGTTAAATTACCTGAGAAATGGAACATTTAAGAACTTGTACTGTAAATATGAAGGGTTTAGAAAAGCTCTTCATACACCAGTCACAGCGAATAAAGTGCGATGGCATGAGAGTGTCCAGGAAGATTAGTGATGATAAATCGGGAAAAGCGTTATACTTTGAAGTGATTGGAAGAAAAACAGGGCGGGTGTGACCAAAGATGGCGTACAGAAAGCAGGTGGAAAAGCAACTTAAGCTTTGAATAAAGATGGCATTGATCGAAAAGAGTGGGTTAATGCTGCTTGTGAAATTTCGAAGGACAAGAAACGAATTCGGTGGCTTCCGTTAACAAAGGACAAAACCAAATTAAAAAATTAGACTTAAAAGACATAATGTTGGTCGTATCCTATCATTTTGACATTGGGATGTAGTTAATCAAAAAAAGCTTGACTGCAAATATAATAAAGCATTTTAAATGTTCAAAAAATTTTCATCACTAAACACTCACCTGGTGTGCAAGCTCTACAATCTGTCTCTGCTCGAAGCCCTTCAGTTTCTCCAAATCGACCTGGCGGACATGGTCGAATGTAAGGGGTGCCTTTTGGGCAAAAGTATCCTTGTGGGCAAGTTTCAGGGTTTAAATTTCCTATAATAAGATTAGCCATAGAAGAGATTTTGAGTAGTAAGTACAATGACAAATATGTATTATTCCAAACTACATTTAGAAACGCGACCTCAGTCAAGGGAATGTGACAGAAACATATTACGCGTTTTTATCGACAGAGAAATATTCGACATCGCGTTAAGGCGGTGGTGGTGGTGGAGTAGTCGCATTTTCAGGGTAACAGGCGATTGGTTTTTCTGCAGACTATCGCAATATAAGCTATTAATAGCATCATACCACCGCGCAGTTACTATATAATTGTGGTTGTAATATTATTATACCTATGGTGGTGATCTTGCAAAGGAGAGACCGTAAATTAGAATATGGCTCCAACGTTATTGTGGCGCTAGGAAATACACTTTAGGACAATTTTCTCTGCTTCATGGTAGTTTCTCTGGTCAATATACTAAGCGCGTTTAAGCTGGCTCAACTTACATGCTAGGTGCTGGAAGACTTCCGAGCGCAAGTCGCTCTATGCAAACTGATCAGATATTCCGAAGACTATCCAGCGACCATACGTCACGCAATGCAAGCAACGTAACTGGAACTTTGTAAATAGGCTCTCGTGGCGCAATGCAAGCAACCATAATTTGACATCGGGCGAAACAGCCGTGTACCTTTGAGCCCAGAGCTCGCGCTCTGGTGTTGATGTGTGTATAAGCCGCTGCTGACTCGGGGGCAATAAAGTGATTTTTCAATCTTTCAAAATTTCAATTTTTCTTGCGTTTGATGAATCAAGTAAGTTGTCACTATCATGAAATATAGACTATACTATGTACCATCAGTTGGGTCGCATATCGTTCCAGAAACGCAGTCAATGCACTCTCCCATTCCAGCCTTCGGTTGAAATGTTCCCGCATCACAAACTGTTTCGTTGACAGAACCCACCGGACAGTAATGGTTGATACTGCATGGAAAAGTGGGGGTGGCGTCACCACCAGGACAGTAAAAGCCTTCTGTGCAGTTTGCAGTGGGAGAAATGCTTGGTTTTACTGTGAAAAAAGTAACAATGAAAACACACTAAAGCGGAGTCACACACAACAAAGAGCAAAAAACAATACAAAGGCACGGGCAAAATTGATTTTGTGCATACCTAGTTCAAGACATACGTTTCGGTAGAGTAACTAGACTTACTTTTCAGCCAGACTAAAATGTAAAGAAACAACACTAGTATAAATTTCATTTAAAAATAAAGTAGTAGCGTACTTGCAAAGCACGTTTGGCGCGCGGTTCAGCTTGACTATTTGATAAACTGGACTTGCAAAATATAAGTCCAGTTTCCGTTTGGAATATAACACACTTAACAAAGTGGACACACAAAAAAGCTGTTTGAGATACAGTCGCTTATGACGTTTTAACATTTAACTACTAAATAAAAAATGTGTTACGTAAAATACTCTGGGGATGACCACAAGGAAGGAAAGTTTAGCAACTTGGCAAATATTGAAATAAATCAATAAGCTGATGCGACTTTAAAAAAGTTTTAACCTGACGGCTACACAAAAGAAGCTATCTTAACTCAGCAGTGGTGTGAGTCGTAAGTTGAAACCAAATGGAAACTTTTCTCTATAGTAGGTTTAGCAACAGAAAGCGAGCAAAATTGCTTAAGACCAAATTTACGACTAAAGAATACTATTACTACTTCAAAGTAAACTCGAAACTGTAATCGTTACACCGAATAATTTAGAGGCATTAGGGATAGTGTATGTCACTTTTCCCTGAATAACTAGGACCAGAAGATCTTGTTGATAAGGTATACACATACCTCTACCTACAGGGTATGGCATCAAACTGATTAGCAAGTAGCTTTTTAAATTCTGTAAGTTCTTAATCAAATATATTAATGACAATCGCAGTAGGTTTAAAACCTGAATTTTGAGCTATGAAGTTTAGATCACCTACTGTACTTAATAAACACATCATCAATCAAAAAATAACTTACAATCGCAGTACATTCCCGCAGGACAACTGTGGCACGCCGATTCGTTTCTATTGAAGTACGAACCACTGTATGTGCCAGATGGACAAGGAGTAGGTGTCTCTGTTCCAGCTTCACAGTAAAAACCTGGCTGGCAATCTTCTTGTTCTGGCTGGGAACTGAAAACAAAAAAACGTAAAAATAGAAAAAACAACAAAAGTCCAAAAGTTTTAATGATGCTGTCTGTATGGTACGTTTGTTAATGTTGATCATATTGTTATTGAGACATTGCATATGCAAAATGTACTGGAACGGCTAAAATATAAAGCCGCTTAAAGCTGCCAAAGGTCATGTTAGAGTATGGAACGCGATTTTAAGTTAATGGTTAATACCTGATTTAGGGTAGACACTGTACGGTATAACGCAACGAGAGCAGATGCGGAAATATTAACGCGTTGAAGGAGCTTTTTTCCGAATCTGCCATTTCTTGTCCAGTGTAGTTCAACATGCACCATGAAAATTTATGGTCTCCGGAAACCAACTTTTATATCATTCGTACTTTGATGTCATGTGACACTTCCTTAACGTTATGCACGAGAAAGCTGCTAGTTAAGTTGAAACTGACAAGTATCAGTAACGTGCAAAAGCTGAACTCTGCTACTTAACGTTGGCGGAGTTACATGGTCAGAAATAACGGTGTGAACTAAGCTCTAGAGATCGCAAGTTTGCCGGGCAACTTCAAAATCACTAGATATTTATTCTTACATACATACATACATCTTTTTACCTCACTTTTCTAAAAAGGTCGCTGGAACGACGGTTTAAACATTCCCTATAAGCGATCTCTAGCTGCCAATCTGATGTAGTTCTTAATCATTTAAAAAAATAATCATTTTGTTTTTTGTTGACTTTCGCAGTTTGACGCAATACCTCAATTGAGATGGAAACTATGCCAAAACGTTTAGCAAAACAACTTTTTCAAAGTAGTTTTACATCATGTCCCAGAAACGAACAACAGTATCACCTTCCGTATGGGCAGTAATATCCAGCTGTGCAGTTTCCTCCTGGGCCAGCCATTCCATAGTCGGGGCAATGCCTACCTCGGTCACAGGGTTCAGGGTATTTAGAGCCACGAGGGCAGTAATAACCTGAAGCAAAATGAAGTAGTAAGCGCAAAAGCAAAATCGTCAACCGTAATTAATAATTTTTTTCTGCTGGACACGAAATATCTTTATCTTTATACACAAGGAATTTTGACTTCAAACACGATTTTGAATTCGCCAGCTCTGCAGTGTTATAAATAAAAAATTAAGCCAATTTACAGTAGCAGTTTCCTAATGGCTTGCATGAGTTTCATCAATCGCACAAAATACCTGGAGGACATCGGCCGCTTTTTGTTTCGTTCAAAGCTGGGCAAACGCAACTGGATATGTTACTGCACGTTCCGATTCTAAACACATAATGTAAACTCATTAAACACATCAAAATTAAATCAAACAATGGTTTATTGATAGCTATATTACGCGTAGTCAAAACTATAAGCGAAAATTTTGATTAATTCAGCCAATTTAGTATCAAAAGAATCACAAATTTAAAGCCTTTTTCAAGTTAATTGTCTAAAGATTCATCAGATGGATGCAAAACCTTGCTAAATACAAACAGGAAGAATTTTGTCAAAAAACTTATGCTCAATATTCGTTAAATAACACTCTAAAAACATACCTGATAGATTTTCGGGCAAAACAGCTGTTGTGTGTTTGGCTTTTAGCAAACTTTGACTTTTGACTTCAGAACTAATTAATTTATAGGAGACACTAGAGTCGCTCAGACCTGCTTTGGAGTTGTAACGTTTTGCTTGAATTGCTTTTGTAAATATACAGCTTGCCATAATCAGCTAAGCATAGGAGGCACTCGTAAAGTGTCTTTTCCGACGGAACAGGAACAACAACAACAAACCAGTTTTAAAGTTATTAATCTCAAGGCACATCTTTAGGCTATTTTTTTCCTGGTTAAATTCACATAAGAGCTTACACACCAATTATATTTTAGTGTAAATGTGCTTGGACATTCCGTACCACTGAGAAACGCAGAGATAATTACAAGAAAACAAATCCATGGCATGGCTACCTGTTGTTGAGTATTGGCAGACCTATGTAAGAGTTTATAGCGCAGTTTTTCTTTAACCCTTACCCTCCACCGGAACTTGTTCCGGTTACCTCCGGAGTCGGAGTATCAGAACCTGATACGCAGTAGAATCCTTCTTCACAGTAATTATCCGGTACTGGGTTTCCGCTTCCCTCACAATACATCCCTCCGGTGCAAGGAAGACAGCTGCTGATGTCAGTTTGTCCTAAAATTAAAATAATTAGATAATAGCTTTAATCTCTGGTCCGGGGAAAACATTTATAAACATGCAAAGAACATCTTTCTGTTCCGACTTGTTTCGGAGTTACCAGTACAGTTGGCACAGCGCATTCCCACTATAAGCTCTTCAACCAAGCAGGGGAAACTTCCGTAAATGTCTTCTAATAGAAATAGCAGCGCAGAGGTTTTTAGAGAAGCCTACCAACCTGACACCAAAACATATTGTAAAGGAATTGATTCGTTACTATTCGCTGCAAACTTAATGCGCGACTAAGTCGTAGCTACTTTACAACATCTCGATGTTTTCTGCGAATAAGCTTCTTTAAACTTAGTATTTTCTGTTTTGCAAGATTGAACTGCTAAATATTGTCTGTAGAAACATTTATCCAGCAGATTTAATGTATAGAAGTATGACATTACCTGTTTTGTTGTTGTATGTGCCAGGTGGGCACGGGTATTCGGTGCTAGATTTTGTACCATTGAGGCAAAAATATCCTTTTTCGCATGGCGTTGGATTAATTGTGTTTCCATTACAGTAAGAACCTATAATACAAAGACTGTTATAAAAGGTTGTCTTACATTATTGCTATTTCCAGGAGAATATACACTGTACGCTGCTGGAGTGGTATGCAAGCACTACTGGCTGCATGTGTGCATCAAACTTTAATTAACAAGCGATGATCTACTTGACTAATGTTAGGTACATGCACAAACAAAGGTTGGTGCTATTTTGAGAGGAATAGAAACTGCTCGTTGTTGCGTTGCGGGACGTTAAATATCTGTATTCGCCAGTCGCACGAAAATCTTTTGTCGACCACAATATGATACGTTTAGACCTGATTAAAGCTGCTTTCCATTAGGCGTAGATTGCAGGCGTGGCGGGAAAAATTCTTTGTTTCTCTATTTAGTTTTATTGAGCACGCATAAAACTAAATCGAGAAACAAAGAATTTTTCACG
This sequence comes from Trididemnum clinides, assembly GCA_963675345.1. NCBI lineage: Eukaryota > Metazoa > Chordata > Ascidiacea > Aplousobranchia > Didemnidae > Trididemnum > Trididemnum clinides. The sequence continues at coordinate 26,058,385 of OY776302.1, read as the reverse complement.
CTAAGTCTGCAATCTACGCCTAATGGAAAGCAGCTTAGTTTAGAGTAACCAAAACTAATGCCGCCGTGTATTTCTACTACAAGCAGTGCAAGCGAGCAGGAAACTGCCGTCACGTGCATTTTTCCAGGGCAACGCAGCCATCGTGAGATTTGAACGATGGACCACTGTTGCTATAGATGGTAAGTTAACGCACTCGGCTACTTTGCCGAAAAACAGAATGTGAATGCAAATATGAAATGATCATGATGTCTGCTGGATGTTTTGAACTCAAACGATACGCTCAAAAATTCAGAATGCAAGCCCTCATTCGCGACATTCTGCAAGCAGCAATGCAAATGCGATGTTCGATTCCTCTCACCCTCTTGGCACTCTTCACAATAAATATATCCAGTGTCCGGAGCATAGGTTCCTTGTGGACATGGTTCAGCAGCGCCGTCGGGACATTGATGGCCAGGCGGGCAAGGTTCTCCGAAACCCTAAAAGCATTGTTGAATTACGTCAACCAGTATTGAGGTAAATGGCTAACGCCATACCACGCCAAGTGACGTCATTGTAAACTATGTGACATCATTAATACGTCCATGTCTGACAACTTAGCTTTTAAACTTTGAGTCAACCACAAGGCCAACTGCGTTGGTGCTGTGTTTTCTCTTGTGAGAGCACAAGTGCACTAAGAGGAAGCGGTAGTCAGTTGTAATCAGTCGTGAATGAAAACTTCTGGCAGGCAGCCTCTCCACTAACACAGCAGACTGCATAGCTAAAAGCTACCTCTTACGACATGCTGCGTCAGCAGCTTTATGACACTAACGGGTTAAGTTTCCTGTTTACTTCGTAGCATGTTATTCCAATCTTTTTTGCATTAAAGTGCACGCAATAAATACATAAATGACTGCACTGATAAAGATCATACAATAAAACGAAATGTTCAGTTGTGCATTTAATATCATACTGAAAATTATTACTTGAAATCATACTGTTAATCTCACACTTAACGAATTCTTAAGTTACGCCACCACAAACTTTGTTGGTCATGTTGTTGGGTCGGTTTATATCAACTCCTTCAACGCAGTTAAAGCCAGGATCACAACGATCGGTAGGTGCTGTTTTCATGCCGGGCGTGCTGCAGTAATAGCCTGACAAACACTTGGAGCATTCATCCTCACTTGACAGCCCTTCCCTGTCGTTAAACGAACCTAAAAATATCCGTTTATAAGTCTAACTGAATCTAGAGTAAATCTAGACTAGAAAATAAAGTAATAGTAAATCTAGAGTAAGAAATATTTTTTTGATCCCTAATTTTCTGCTATAATTGCAAAGACCAAGAAAAAGAAATCCGGAAGCGTAATATCAAAGTCTTTAAATAAAACTCTTCATTTATTGGTACATCATCACTCACAATATTGGCAAACGCTTAAAGCTGAAGTGTTGTATTAAATCGCTGTTCAAAAAAATAAAAAAAATTACTTTAAATTAGAAACTGTTCAATGCATTTCAATTCAAAAACTTCAAAAAATAAAGCAAACGCTTATGCTTTTCAGTAGTACTTAATTATAAAGTACCTGTACTTTATCTAAACTTACACCCTATAACTTTTAGGAGCTGCACAATTGGTCTGTACTCATATTTTTTTCAAATACCTGCTATAAACTTGGCACGTGAAAGAAGCTTCTGTTATTACGGTTAACTTAAATATAGTTTGAGACGGCATTCAACCTCCACTCTAGTAACTGTAAACAAACAGGGCAAAGCTGCATACCTAGACCAGGGGTTCAATGCCTCAGAAAATTTGAAATCTTTACTTTTGAAGTCATTATCTTCATTAGTCACCCTGAAAACGATTTCACATACTCTTGATACCAGCTATTTTCTCGCCTATGCTTACCAGATGGACAGAGGTTCAATGCTAGCCCTGTTTTAGGTGGACAGTATTGACCAGTTGGACATGGTAGAGGTAAAACTGCCGCGTCCACACAGTAGGAGCCAGCAGGACAATCAGCGCATTCTGGAGAGTTGGTGTTGTTGGCGTACGTTCCATTTAAACAAGGATAAGGTTCCGGAGTCGCAAATAAACAGTAGTGACCGACTGGACAATCGGACTCGGTAGCAGAGGTCGCACTGCCGTTGCAGTAAAAACCCTCCGAGCAACCATCTGTAAAAGCATCAAGTTAATACGATATACAACAGCAAAGACACACTTACTACTACACTAACCTAGTTTCAAAACCATTGTTGGGAACGGAAACGATATCTATTTCAAGATACATAGAAGAAGTTTCATATTCTCACCTAAGCATAATCGGTATGGTTGTTGTTACCCGACCCCTACCGAGGGATGAGAGCATGGACAAAAACCATGGAGCCCCAGAAGCCAGGCAACTCTTTAAGGCGTGGACCAGGGAACGTTTATTAATAAGGAGTCGCCAAAGACCGAGAGGCGCAATGAATTCGCAACTGGAGAGTTCAGAATGAGATGAGAAGTGTCCTGGATTGGATGAACGAAGGCGCTGCATAAAGAATTTTCAATTCTGCTAGTTCTAGAGAGAGAGAGAGAGGAGTTTAGCAGAAGGCTGTGTCCATGGCAGCGAAGATGTGAGCAAACACAGTGAGCGTGATGAGGAAGCACAACTTCCCCAGTGAATACTTGAGGGACCTGTATGTAGAAGAATCTTGATTTGACAGTACCTACAGCCGAGTAAAGAAAAGGGTAAATACAAAAGTTAAACAAAGACATTATGAACCTGCAGGTAGCTAAACCAGCGCACCTCGTCTGGCCAGCTCATCAGCCGTGTCATTACCCGAAAGAAATGAATGACCAGATACTCACTGTGGCAGGACAGTAAAAGAAAAGGAGAAAGTGGATAGTTCTTGGCAGATGAGACAGCAAATATGAGAAAGAATGACGGAGGAGAGAAAATGTGGCAAGAACAAAGCAAGAGTCTGCGGGGAGGATAGAGCGACAGTTTGAAGAGAAGAAAAGTGGAAGATTTGTTGGTCCTGCCGAGATCAGTGGCGAGCTTGCAAAATGGCGCAAGCTTCAGCAGAGAAGCACGAATACACTGGGCATGCCGAATAAAAAAGGGTGGCCTTAGCGCCACAAACTGAACAGTTGGCGAAGACGCCAGAACCTCTTTTGCCAAAATGAATTGGGACAGAGCTATTAGTCCAAATCACAAGATTGTGAGATGGGAGGAAGAGTCAAGGGCAAAAACCGCACATTGGCAAGAGAGGAGAGGCAGAGAGACAGCATCGAGAAAAAAGAGTGAGCTCTGCACTGAAGGAAGGCGGGATCCAAGGAAAAGAGGAAGAGCAAGCAAGAAGAGTCATCACGGAAGAAGAACGAGAAAGCATGGGCGGGTGAGTAAAAGCAGTTTCTCCAGGAGGGCATGGACAGCCTTTGTTTCACTTCAAGTCTGGCCAAGTCTAAAATGGAAAAAAGGGATAGAAGACGAAAAGCCCGCTCACAAAGGACAGAGAAAAATCAGTCAGGCTGACTCGTAGTGGAGGTGGGGAGGACGAGAGGCAGCTAGTGATGGCGCGACCGACCGCTCGGAGAAGGCGTACCAACTTGGTAACGTGGAGAAAAACAACCATTCGAGTGAAGCATAGGTAATAACCGGGAGAAAAAAAGCTTTATACAAAAGAGAAAGACTCTTTGGAGGGGATCCTCAGGAAGCAGAAATACTGCGTATGACTTTAAGACGAGGGAAAAACTTGATTTTCACCGAAGATAAATGTTTAAGAAAGAAGATTGCGGTCAAAGTAAAGTGGGAGTGGAATTGAAGCAAAAAGGGCAGTTAAACAGGAAGAGGTGAGGCTGAAGAATAGCTTGGTGTGGATCCATCGAAAAAAAGGAGACCTTGCATTTGTTTGGATTGCGAGGAGAACTCCAGTGCTAAGACTACCACTACAGTCAAATCAGGGCTCCTTGTGTGACCTCTGAAGCAGCACGGACAGAGGAAGAAAAGGATCACTTGGTCAGCTCATCAGCACAAAGTAAACAAATAACAGAAAAAGGCAGAGATTAAGAAAAATGGTTGATGGAAAGAGGGAATGGAACAGGGCCAGAAACAGATCATTGCAGAACACCTATAAATGGAATTCGGCAAGAAAGACAGTCAAAATTAATTCTTGTTTGTTTCGAACAAAAGCAAGCGGTTAGTGGTAAGCAATTGCCGCATTTGCAACGTAGGTATTTGTTATATTTTTGTGTTTTGCCAAGTACAGAAAAGCAAAAAAAAGTCGTATGGTTTTAGATTAATTAGAATGCTAGTCCAATAGAAGCGATTGCCACTATCAAGCTCTACATACCAGTTGGCCCAGCTCGTCCAGTGCCATTGCAATAAAATCCAGCTGTACACGGCTGGCATGCAGCATCATTTCCTTTCTCAAATTCGGGATTAAATGTGCCTGAAAGCAATATTAGGTTACAAAATGGCTAAGGTCCTAAACTTTCTACAAAAGCAAACAACTTTACAGGATTTTAAAAAGATCCTTGATTCTAATAGTCTGAGAGAGGTGGTTACTGATAAGCATGAACACAGGCTCCAAATTAGCAACCAATAATCACGTACTTAATGACAAAAACCGCTGTAAAAGTACATTTTCTATGAAAATAACATTACTTTTTTCAACCCTAATATATCAAAATAAAAAAGCAGGAAATTAAATCAGTCTTATTTGTATCGTGCAATAAAGAATTATGTCAGTAAGCCAAAGTTTAGACGAAAGCCCAAATTAATTCCAAAAGTTCAAAGCAAATTTTATTGCTTTCAATAGAAAGTACTGAACAAGCATGAGCGAATTCTTTAACACACAAGTTTTACCTGGTGGGCATGGGATCGGTTGACTGCTGTTTAGAGGGCAGTATGTACCAGGGTAGCATCTGTCTCCATACGGTTGGTTTTGGGGATCGGGTTCAGTAGAATTGCCAGTGCAGTAAAAACCTAAAACGATTTAACATTAATCCAAAGACATATCGAGCCTACCTCAAGCATTCTAACTAAGTACGCCATTAAGGGTAATTGCAGTAAAGCGCCTTTTCCAAGAACATAACAACGCAGAAACAGGTGGCAACTGAACCCACAACTCACGATGATAGATAGAGCCTTACTACGATGTAAGCTGGCACCAACTTAAGGCCTCCTGCTGTACCAATACTATTTTATAATGAATTGGATGACCAAAACAAACCTGCAAAAATATCGAGGGTATAGTGTGATCACGTTTTGTTTTCGTGTCACCGCTTTATAGCAAGTTAGTATGGAATCAATGCAGCGTATTTTTTCGGGTCATGTCTGTTTAATTATGTAATATGTATCTTGTGTAACTTTGTCTACAGAACTAAACAAACCTGGGCTGCATGGGCCTGCAGTTGTATTGAGGCCTGATCTATCACAAAAATAACCCGGGTTACATGGGGAACATTCATCTTGCGCTCTGAGATTTGGAGAAGCACCGTACATTCCTATCGGGCACTCGACGGCCGCCGGGGCACCAGCTTCACAGTAAGAACCTGCGAAAATTTTGTGAAATTACGAGCAACACTACAACATTTTTTAATGATTGAAGACGACAGTGACATAAAAAGGTTTTTGGTGTTACAGTACATTCTTTATTTTTAAGGCTAGCAGCATAGCATCACAGGGCCAACCTACAAAACCGTTCACCATATTTGTGAAATTTCAACTTTCAAACTTCCTCTTGATCGTTTTCCACAAATTAGCTGTTTGATCTTCTAGTTTTATCTATAGGAAGTTTTATTTACTGGAAGTTTTATCTACTTGAAACAGTTTAATAAAAACAAGTAGCAACATAGCTATACAAAACTTTTGTAAATAAAATTCACTCACCTGCCGGACAGTCTACTTGATCTGGTTTTGATGAGCCCCGCGGGCAGTAGTAACCCGCATAACAGTAATCAGTCGGTGCAGTTTGATTGTATTGGTCACAGAACATACCTGCGTGTATGTGTAAAAATAATCAAACCAATATTTTTACCCTAATACAATATATAAGTTTTATCTCCACAATTCACGGTTAAATTAACGCAATTCTAGCATTCTCGCTACTGCAGCAGCAATAACATCATCAAAAGCAAAAGGAATATTTTTTTTACACTGTACACCAATTACTTTTAAGCGCTCAAAACATTTAATGACAAACGGATGATTGGCTGTGTTTGGCTGGACAACAACAGCAACAAAATGACATTCTTATGCGCAAACTCTTTTTTTTATACTTTTAACTATTCAAGTAAGAAATGAATAATACATACCACCATCGCAATCCAGGCACTGCCCTGAAGTGGCTAATCCCGGCACATTGCTGTACGTCCCCGGTGGGCACGGGTGCTCGGTGGAGTAATTGGTTTTCAACGGGCAGTAAAATCCTCGCGGGCATTCTTGTGGGATGACAACGCCAACTTCACCAATGCTAACAGCTTCGTTATAATCGCAATATTTTCCTGGAAAGATTTACTGTCAGAACCCAACGACATGCTCGATCGTAGTCTATGCTACAACTAGCAATTATTGAGATACCCCATGAAGAGTTTAATTCTCTTGATGCAGTAAAAGTACTGTCAGAACTTCAATATCATTATGAGTATTTAAACAAAAACGCAAGTTTAAATTAGCTTTGAAATAGCTTGTACTGCCAAAGATAAAAAAAATACTTTCAAATAAAAAATATTGTCTCTCCGTTGAAGTAAGTGCGTATCCGAGATTTATAGGTGAACGTTTCAACGTACGTGCAGCGTTTTTCTAATAAAGTAATTCATCTCGCAGCACGCAGCTGTCGTGCTTTGTCGTTTCCCACCTTTTCAACAGTCACTGCATTTTTATATATTTTTTTGTATTTTTTTCTTCCTGACTCGCACAACAGTAACATACTGGTGCTAAGCATTGCATCATGTTGTCCAGAACCACTACAAAATTTTAACTTTCAACAATTTAAATGACATTATATTCAGGGTAGCTGCTCAAACACACGAGCGATAGCGAAACGCAGCAATTCGTGCTACAACCTGGCCACGCAGTTCTAGTTCTTTACCATTTCTTACATTTGAAACCTTTTGCATCGTATATTTTTATCCTCTGATCTGGTCACAAACCACCTTATTGCCCGTTATTTTAGAACATCGCTGTGCTCGAACCAGCTTTGAAGTTAGCAATGCAGCCAAATTGGAGAAATTGCCATAAAAAGCTTTTTTCATCAGAAGCAACGGAGTCATCTTGAGAGTTGAACATGCGACTCGTGGCACCATAAAGAGCGCTCCATTACGTCACATCGCTGACAAAAATTAAGTTCGAAATATTTTCCCTTCATTTAAAAAAAAACAAAACGATGACTTGCAACATGCAGCTTTCAGAATGAGAAGCACAAAAAGAATTCAAAATCTCTAAATTCACCTTCAGGGCAATCAAGACATGCTCTTCGACCAGGCTGGGTTTTGTAGGTACCAGAGAAGCATGGAGTGTATATCGGACTTCCTACAGGACATTCAGAACCACTGGGACACTCGTTCGGAGCACTTTCAGTAGAACCAGGAGGACAGTAGTATCCTTCCTACACATGCGACGGTCAAATTAGAAGTTTTTCCAAATGGTAATTTTCTTATAACAACAGTGATGTTATTAGATCTCAATCAAAATATGAGACATTGACTTGTCGTTTTCACTATTACAATTTTAATCTTGCAGCATTTAAGAGAATTAGAAGGAACCAACGTGAGAGCTAGCACAGGCAGACTTGCTTTTTTGAATCACAATCGTTCTAGTAAATGCGACTGACAGTCAAACAAAACACGATTTCCATAAACCTGAAATTATATTTCGGTAAATCACAGCCAAAAACGTCACAGATTTAAGTTAAAAAACAGTTAATACGCTCAGTCAAGCGTAAAAAGCCCTGTACTTACGTCACACTGAGCAAACGAAGAGTTCAACCCAGGAGATGGACAGTAATATCCTCCATCGCACAACTGACAATCAGATATATCAGTGTTTCCAGCTTGATCCGAATAATTTCCTGTATGTCAAATAACTCGGACGTGACTTTTGACGCCGTAACAACTAGGGTTGCATAATGGTTCATACAGCACGGCTGACTTCAGAGAGGAGAATATATTTGTTTAGTATATGCAGGATTTACACTACTTGCAATTTTACCAAGAACAAAATAACAAAGCCAACATAAAACAAAATGACCAAGACCCGCAAGGATGAAGTTCCTAAGTGCAATATCGACTCAACTGACGAAATTTGGTAGGCCGAAACAATGCGCATTGTCTACAGTTAAGCTCAAAGCAAGTCGCTGGTCTTAAAATAAATTTAGGAGACTACTGTATTTCATTTGATTTTTTGCAAGTTTTATTCAAATTTTAATTGTAGCTAGTAGTGTTTTCTCATCATCCAATTGCTCTAAAACGCAAACGCTATAAAAAATGGTTGCTGAGTTATTATATCTATTGTTCATGAACGCTACATGTTTCAAAAAATAGAGTTGCAGCGGTTATTACGAACCAGCAGGGCATGGTAGTGGTGATGAAGTGTTCCTGGGGCAATAATGACCCAAGGGACACACGTCTCCGAATGTTTCCTTTTCTGGAGCTGCCATTGTACTTCCACCAGAGCAGTAATGTCCCTCTTCACAAGGACCAGTGACTCCTGCAAGCTCAGGTGTAGAACAAAAGTAGCCTGTAAGAAACGAGTGTAAGCAACCAAAATATGAGCTGAGGATATATTTCCTCGAGCGCACAGCATTAACTACAAAAAAGTGATGAGTTGTTGTAGTTTACTCGTGCTGTTCCTTGAAATGAAGGCACGGTACGAAACGGTTATCCATGTTTTCACCGTACGTTAATCAAGATTACGTATGGAAAAGTGGCAGTCCGTTTTGAACTACTCATAAAAACAAATTCCAGACTGGTTACCTCATCACCATTAAGGCAAACTACCATCAGTGGGTGTTCTAAATTCATCTCTCGCAACAAGCTGGGAGAGGAGCTTTACTATTCCAACCGGGTGAAACACCGGAGAAAATTATGAGTTTAAAAGAGACACTATCGTTTGCGAGACTCAATTAAAAACATTATTTATCCTTTTCTAGCCAGCAGAAATAAGCACGCTGTCCACACTTACTTTCAGTTTAAAGTTCGATGACGCAAAAACAGCGTTTAATGGTGGACATCAGCTTTACACAACGCGTAATTCTATAATATACCGGAAAAATTGCACAAAACATTATTTCAATTAATTGGTTGTAAATGTAATAAAACAAGTCGATCTGTGAAATCTGACGTTTCTCAAGCACTTTAATACCACATACCGGGGTCGCATGAAATGGGGGTGTTGGCTCCTTCAGGGCAGTATTCTCCAGGTTGGCATTGGCCTCCAATACCTCCTTCTGCCGGGCAAGCACAAGTGGCCGAAACATTCAGTCCAACCACTACAGGTTTATACATCCATGAACCAAGAGAGCAGAACCTTGAAAAATACAGGTTTTTGAAAGCCAGATAAAAATTGTTACGTAAGGCTGCTGCAAAACCAGGTGGTTGATGTTGTGGCGCCTATAGTGACCAAGAGCTCAGGTCACAGAGCCCCCACAACAATCATTTTAAGCATGACCGAGTAAACTAAGTTTCGTATATTTTACCCCCGACATTACTCTTACTGCTAAGCGCAAACCAGGAAATCTGTGAAGACCATCTTAAAAATAGTTGAAATGACTTGACAAAGAAAGCGACCCAGATCGACCGGCACCGAAGAGGATGCGCAAACCACAAGACACCGGTGCAGTACAACATGCGATTGCTGGGTGACAAATATTGCAGCAGTAAGGTCTAAGCCTTGCTTCCTACCACGTTTTTGCAAAGATGCACTGTGCTCACCCAACATTAAGTAAAAAACGACTACATCCGCTCGCATATCACAAATTAGTTTATCAGTGAGGCTATTTGAGTAATCGAACAATTGATTTCGTTTTTCTTGACCAATTAATACGTTATTTAGCCCCAAATAATCTTTTCAGCCAGAGATTTGTCGGCTTCACAAATTATTACAAAATATAAAGATAGGTATTCTACTCGTATCACCAAAAAATATGCTACAACGTTTTTACTGCTAATCGTAATATACAAAAAAGAATGCTGTAGCACTTCCTACCAGCCAGGAGCGCACTTTGCTTCCGGATTTATCATTCCTTGATCAGGGCAATATTCACCAGGAGGACAAAATTGACATGCATCAACACTTGGTGATTCTGTCCAAAAACTTATAGTTAAAACTGTAACTGCAGTAAAATGCACTGTATTATCTTGAAGTGCAATAAGCTGTTAGAGCAGCCTTCAAAAGTTTTCTTCCCAAATACTAACGGCTGTCTGGATAAGCTATAATGGCTGAGTGCAGTATACCAAAAACTGGCTGCTTTTTGCCACGATTCGATAAACAATAATGCATTCAATTCTGAAACACTTTGCTAACGAATAGCTGTTAACGGGAGGTTTTTCATCTCAAGCTATGTACTCTGAAATTCAGAGCGCTTTCGCCTCGCTGTGTTAGCTCTCAATACAAACGATCGAATTGAAAGACCACGGTTAGTTTACCAATGCTTTTTTAGGAATAGCATAAAACTTAGTGAGAATCATAAACAGTTTGGTAACAACAACAAAGTAGCGTTGTAAAAAACGAGTAAGAGCAAAAAAACTTCAAAACTTTGGACACGAGCATTGTACTGCGTTGTTGTGTGCTAATAAAAGCATTTATTGCAATTTTCAATGATGTGTTGCAGCACTTGTGCTAGAATCTCACTGCAACAAAGCATTGGTTACTCCAAACAAGGTCTGATCATAAGTTTCTGCATCTATTCAACCAACTAAAGGTTTTCCGAAAAGCGGAGGATAAGTTTTAAGCATCACTAACTTGTTTCATTGTTAAAAGTTCCATTCGTACACGGTGTAGGTTGCATTGATCGGTAAGGACAGTAATGACCGGCTATGCATTCAGTCTTTTCAGATGCGCCTAGATCACAGAAGTAACCAGCAGGACAGGGAGAACATTCGGCTTGCCCGGTGGTGTTGGCAAAAGAACCATTGTCACACGCCTTTGGTATACTGGTCATGCCCGGACAATAGTGACCAAGTGGGCATGGGCCACCAGTTGAAGTGTCCTAAGCAAAGTAAACATAAATTTCTTTAAATAGAGCAACAAATTTTAAAATTCTATCTTTGGCTAAAGTTAAAAATATTAGTAAGCGGCAATTTGCACTCGCGGGCTGTTCTGCGACGGTTTGAATATCGTAGGCCTGCAGTAATTATGATAAAATCACAGAAGCCGCCTGACAATAATGTTGAACAAAACGTTGACACGAACCAGTTTTATGATAAAATTTACCGACGTTTCAGTGAAAGACTATCCGTTTTCATCAGTTCTTGAATGAACTCAAATGACTCCTCATTCCAGCCCTGACTAAAACGATTAGCCTTTTGTTGACACGTTAAAGAATTTTAAAGCAATTTCATATATAAACCTCGAATATAACGGACTTGAATATGTAGCGCCAGAGGCGTGGCGTGCTGTACCGTGAGCCAACTGGCCTACACTTAATTACTTAAATTCACGGGAGTTCTTTGACATCGAATTATATCCTTAAGTTTTCAGTTGACACAAATTTTCTTTGTTTTGTTTATTAAATCTTTTACCAAAAATTATCGTACAATTTCAAAATTTAGCAGCATCTTCAGTCCAAAAGTTAATTTTGTTTTCTGTTTTATAATTTCTGATTTATGATGTCTGATCCAAAGACCAAGAGATATTTACGCTCGTATATCTCAAAAAATATGTAAAAAAAGGCACAAAAAATAATTTTTCACGGGGTGAAGACGGGCAATGCATGAGTCACGTTTCTACGAAAAATAAAACGAAGCACGAGGATTAATGTTCCGAAACACGAAGGAATGCATGACTCACATTTCTAGGCAAACATAACGAAACGCGAGACAACAATATTTGAAACAGATGTGCATAGGTGAGGTGAGGTGAGGTTAGGGCAAGGTTACATAGTCACTTTAGAACAGGGGTTCTCAGTCTTTATTTTCTCATTTACCCCTTGGCAAATTTCAAAGTAAAATTTGCCCCCAAATGTTTTTATATTTTTTCACCTCTACAAATGCCTATTGTAATAGATAAAAGTGTGAATTTTTTGCTAACAAAATTTATCCCTAAGGCAGGTCAAATTTACCCCCAAGGGGTAAATTTACCCCCGGTTTCCTGCTTTAGAAAGACGAAGGAATGCATGACTCACGCTTCTACGAAAATGAAAAGAAAACACCAGGTAGCAATATACGAAAATAAACGCGCGCGGGGTAGGCATAAGGGCAAAGGTTACACGATCGCTACAAATATAACGGATAATTGTAAATAACGGACGAAATTTTAAGTCCGGATGGTCTCCTATTGATTTTAGTGCATTTCAACTTTGTCTATTACGGACCAATTTTTCAGTCACATTAAGATAATATCACGTAAACTGCCTCGCCTATAATGGATTTATTCTTTACCAAAGTTAATTACAACTTGTTGTAAAGTTGTGACAGAACAATAGCGACTGTTTACGAAACCAACGTGAGTCTGATGTCATAATGACTTTCTTTAAACTTTCACTGGAGTTGACAATCTTTGAAGAGCTTGGTCAAACTTCGGTGTATTGTAGGCTACAGCGGAAAGTCATTATGACAAATAACTCAGGAGCACAAAACGTAATGCATCTGATGCAGCTGGAGCATAATGAGCATCGGATCAACTTCGTATGTAACGGATTTTGCATATAACTGATAAATATCGCTGGTCCAGACTTGCCCGTTATATGCGATGTTTACTGCACTGTATTCTTTATTACTTGTAAAGTTGCAACATTAATGATAAACTGAAACTAGTTTAGTAAGCTTGCGAGACATGCTAGTACAAAGAAATGAAAGATTATACATCAGTTTCGCAAGGCTTCTCCCACCAAAAGAAAAAATAACGGTCGACTCTTTCTCTCTTTCTGTACTGCAGGCAAACGCTGCCGAAAAAGGAAACACTCAACAGCTATTGAAAAATATATCTCACTCCGCCGGGGCAATGGGGTAATTGCCGGTAACAATGGGAAAAAGACTCAAAATTGGTTGACTTCATTGAAATGCTATTTATATTTATTAGAAAAGGCATTCAAAACTAAGAGTGCTGTTTTGCTCCAGGGCAAAATCTCGCTCGAAAGCTAGAGGATAGTGGCAGATACGCATTTGAACCAACACGTGTCAGCCTCGCAAAGCAAGAAATGGCGGACGTAAAATTTAGCTCAGCTCAAGAATTACTCACAGTTGCTGGTGAACCTTCGATTGATCCGCCAGAGCAATAAAATCCGGGTAAACACTCATTCGTTGGTTCTGACAAACCGCTGCTGTTGCAGTAATATCCGGCGGAACAGTTCAAACACCACTCGGGACCAGTTGCCATAGGCTTTGAGTTGTAAGTTCCAGGAGAGCAGGCCTCAGGTTCGCCAGTACCTAACAAAATAAAAGTTTTAAGCGAACAGTAGAGAGTTACATTGCTTCGACTTCTCAGGTCTCATTAGCACATTTGTGACCAACATCATCAATATTGTCGGTTTTTGCGTTGTTGTTCTGCAACGGCACAGATGAGACCTGATAGGTTGAAACAGTGTCACTGCCTGCAGTTTGCTTAAAATACATTGCTGACCTCTTGAATGAATTTAAAATAAGAGTTATTGTGCACAGCACATACTTTTATTGTGTTATAATTGTATCCTTAATCTTAACAAGATTGCAAAAGAGTTACCAAACATAAGATAATTGTGCAATACTGCTTCAAAATTTCGAAGTTTTAACATTCCCCTTCATTTGCTTAGTATTGCTGTTACTTATGTTTACTGCTTGTTATAATCCACAAAACAGAAGAATGTATTCGTTAAGCGCTTTTCTCAAACACACTACAATTCAGACATCTCTCATTTGGACCGATGACCATTTAACCGCAGTTTTCATAAACACAGCGTTTCAACTCTCTCGGTCACATTTCTTGCGCAAACTAGGAGCAACGCAATAATGTCCCACTAAAGACTGGTTTCCATGAGGTGTAAGTTGCAGGCGTAGCGTCAAAAATTCTTTGTTTCTCTATTTAGTTTTATGCAATGTAATACAATGTCAATGTCAATGCACCCGCGCGATGGTGTAGTGATAAGAGCGTCCGCTTCGCAGTCGGTAGACCTGGGCTTCATTTTCCAAGTCGAGTCATACCAAAAAACTTTAAAAAATGGTATTCACCGCTTTCCTGCTTGGCGCTCAGAAAAATAGGGATAGTGTGGAGGACAAGCCGGAAAGCTTGCTTGTTGCGTCCTTGGGCAAGACACTTAACGGGATGCCTCCGTCTTTATGTGGCAGACAGATGGTGTGACCAAGCAGTCTACCCGTCGTGGTGGCCCAAGTCTAACTGAAGACATGCAAACCGAGCGTAAGCACTAGCGCAGTGTGGCCTATGTATACATCCTCCTGCATGATGCTCACAACAAATAGCTCATACGACGAAGAAGAAGAATGTCAATGTAATGCAATATGCAATGCGCGTTGCATAAAACTAAACAGAGAAACAAAAAATATTTCACGCTACGCCCGCAATTTACGCCTAATAGAAACCAGCCTTAACTTCAAAAAAGCTTTAAAATGGCGGTATTGTCGCGTGATCTACAACTGGGTGCCTACGTTATGAAGTGAAACCGTCAGAAGTTTATCAAACACGGCAAACAGTCAGTTTGAGACACTGCAAAATGATATTACTGGTCTACAAAAATTGCGACTAACAGGTGTTTATTGCTATCTCAAATTTTTTGTTCTTGTAACAAAAAAATATGTGTAACTTTGCTAAATGCAAAACTGTATTCGAGAGAACAGGACAAAGTTTCAAGATCTGAGGAGAAATATGACAACCCGTAAACTGTTAAACATTTTATATCAAAACGTTTGCTTATACTTAAATCATCATCAGTTGCAATTAATTGTCACCTAATAGGCTAAGTTAGCTTAAGTTAGTTTAAGTAAGTTAGCTTATAACTTATCTCAGTAGATAGCAATTAATTACAACCGATGATGCATTATGTATAAAGAGAAACGTTTCAAAATAAAATGTTTATCAGTTTACTGGCTGCCATATTTCTACTCAGATTAGTAAAGAAAGCTAATTTTCATGTACAAAATCTTCAAACAAATACGCTTTCGAAAGACACATGAACACCTTTTTAGACAACTTTCTTTCAAGCAATTCCGTTTATTGCCTCTAAATACAATACCACGTCAAATATCTACTGCATTGCAATCGTAACATTGTATTATCACTTTGGGTCAGGGCTAAAGAAAGCTGGTATTTTCGTATCAAACAAGTTATGAGGCCTCAGAGGGTGCAAGTCTACCAATAATCTACTTTTACATCAGACGTTTATTAGCAAACAAGCCTTATTTATGCTTCTTGTAAAAGAATATTTTGCAACCTACAACTGTAGCCCAGTATCTAATATTTAGCAAGTAGTAAATACTAGGAAAAAATCCAAAATTTAAAATAAATATTCTACCTCTTTCGCAAAAGTGTCCTTCTGGGCACACCCCAGCATCTCCTGTGTTGTTTCCATTAGGATCTTTGGAATCAGATCCCCATCGGCAAAAATATCCGGCGTCACATGGGCCTGCAAAAAGTATGCGCCAAATAATCTTTTTTGCTTGATAGAAAATCTATATTTTCTAGTCATGGAACCCTGCGGTTACTCAGGTATTTATTTATCGCAGATACAGCGCCCTGCAGCCAAGAAGACATTGCCATAATCAAAAATTAAAAGCCAAGTTAGACTGACAAATTTCATGGGCCATGTCGCAAGAGGCTAATTTTGGGCATCTACTATTGGCAGCCCACCTTCTTGTTGGCGTTGGGGTTAAAATTTGCATTTACGAGAGGTTCAGATTGGATTGCTACCGTTTCTTCACCTGATTTTAAAAGCATTTGCGAAGTAAGCCGGGGCATTTGTTTCACGCAATGCATATATCCCAAATAGAAAAGGTAAACAACAAAAAATCACAGTCGCGCACGAACTAGCAACCTACTGACTGCAGAAACAGCATCCAAACTCGATCAGCTAGCGTCGCCAACAGTGCAGTCTGTTATGTAATTTTCTAAAGCTTCTCTGATGATGATAAGTTTAAAAGTTCAGATTACGATACCAGATTGGAGTACTTCAGTAGTTACACGATATCTTTGAAAGTAGGACACAAGTTGACCTCAAAGGTCAAAGTTAGCAAAACGCTCAAAATAATTTGGCTCTAAGATTTATTGTAAACAATTTAAAGCTGTTTACCTTCATAAGAGGTGGCATGAAGATCAGGACAATAAAAGCCAGCATCGCAATTCTTGCATTGCTCTTTCCTCTTCAAGCCAGGACTGTCTCCGTACCTGCCACGTGGGCAAGGTTCCAACGTACCGCCGGTGGATTCAGGACAATAGTATCCTTGTGGGCATTCCTGTGATAAGAACAAATTTTGTCATCAGCTACCACGAAGTAGGTAATGGTAATTTTCGCAAACATGCGATCTGTACTTTCTACAGTTAAATGAAATATTCTTCAGTTTTTGACGCTTTTCATGTGCAATCAATTTTTTTCCAAATCCTATTTCCAAAACGACTCTAAAATTCAACTCACCAACAGTTTTCCTTTTCTACCTTACTCCAGTGACCGAAGACCAAGCATTAATTCTTGAACTTTTTTTACGTCTCTTTTGCGAGACTTGACAAAGAATTGGATTTGAGTCTACCGACTACAAAGCGGACACCTTAGTAAACAAGGTAGGCAGACCCTTTACATCAAACTGCTACATTCTTTTAGCTAAAACATTTGCTGCATTCTGTATAGTTTCATTATTGAAGCTCCGCATTATGTTTACCTGTATTCCTGTGCCGTTGCAGTAGCTTCCTGCATCACATGGTCTGCACTCTGATTGCAGTGTTTCGTTGGTGAACGATCCGACTGGACAAGGCTTCGGATCAGCGCTGCCTTCAGGACAACGATAACCAGCAGGACATTCATTTTCTAAAAATTTAATGACAATAATGGCCTGCTGACACGCGACTCCACTTCTGGGCTCTAGCCGACTGCTTTGCATCGTATATTTGATAAACTAGCAAACAAGATGTAATAATGCAATTCACCGGCCCTGCAAAACCCTAATAACGTGGGAAATCGTGAATAGAAAAGCCAGGGGATTGACTATTTGGGAAGGACACTTGACGGCATCACTTCTGTTCGATTGCAAGCTTGAGTTAGAGACACACAGCACCAGCAATACTAGCAACTCGGAAGTAGGTGTTCTAGCACAACCGACAAAAAGTTTTTCGTGATCGAAGGATAAAAAGATATGACAAAAAAGAATATCGATTGCTGTGTTCTTGAGAAAGCATTTCTCGTCAACAGTCCTCTGCTTGAAGTAGAAATTGATTGTTTCAACATTACTGGTAACGATATTACAACCAGATTAATTCTTTCGACAAATTTATTCTTCAAAATTAACGTTTTTAAAAATTAATATCAAAATACTGAAGTCAGAATCACATGCATACAGACGTCGCGTTGCGGAAAGTTTTTTGATAAATCAAAAGGCTTGTTCATGTAATGTAATTAATCGCAATGATGGTGCAAATTTTCCGGCTGTTTATAGTGTGTTTGTCTCCAATAAATAATATCTTATGTATCTCACAACACTTTTTACTTGCCCACTCCTGTATCTGTGATGTAACAATGTTTTCGTTATTACGTGGTTGCCTGCCTTGTTGGTAAATAATTTTTAGTGTTTAGTAATACAGGTAGTCTTTGTATTTTTATGTTGTACAATTTATATGTTACACTACTAACATCTACCGTTTTCTGAACAAGCTCCCCGGTAACTAAGGGGAGCGAAACGTCAAGTTTGAAAAATAAATTTGTCGAAAGAACAAATTGATCTGGTTGTAATATCGTTACACTCGACAAACGAGATATGCCTGCTATATATTACTGGTAACTCCAAAGCAGTTCTGAACCCTTGACCTCTCGTTAAGGAATAATAATGATAACCACAACTATCAGCGTATGGTAAAATACCTGTAGCGGATATTGATCCGTTTGGACAGTAATATCCGGCAGTGCAATTTCCTATTGGAGAATCCCTTCCAGCATAAGGGCAATATTTTCCACCATCACACAATGGACATTGCTCCTCAGATATTAAACCTACAATGACACAGCAAATGAAAACAAAAAATAATTATTTATAGTTCTGGAAAATCTGCACCAAATTGTAAACAACGCGACCAAATTAAGAACTCTGAAGTAAACTGCAACCAAGGAAAATTGTCAATCGACGTCAATGACATGCGACGGATTGCTCTTCATTTTGGATGAAGAAGTTTGCCGGTTAAGCGCTCACAACGTAAGGTTGCGTGCGGCAATGTCGATCGGGATGGACGTTTGCATTCAAGATCGCGTTTCGGGTTCAAACTTAAGGCTGGCGATCGCATGTAATTGCGCTGAATGTATGATGCCGCGACGAAAAGTTATTCGCCGTCGCCCAACTCTCCATTCGTCTCTTGTTCGACGAGTTAAAGAAGTTCACGTCATCACGCAGCGATTTTCTAAATGTTAGGTAACGTCAGTACTACTAGCAATGTCATTTTTAGCCAGTTTTTCCGTAAAGTATGAGAAGAGTCAGTGCTAATGTAGTGAATTAAGTCATCTGCCTGTGCATTAATGATTGATTATCACGTCAATCTTTCAACATTTACAAGCTTTTGTGATGTATGAATAAAGCTTAGGACATGTTTTGAACCAAGAACTAAGGGCTTCCAACAACAGATCCTTTTTCGTTCACGGCGATTGGTAACATACACATTGACATACCTTCTTCAGGTCCATAACGTCCCGCTGGACACTTGTAAGGTTCGGAGGTCTGGCTGGTGCAGTAATGGCCGAGTGGACAGCGGTTTCCGGTAATGTTATCTGTTGGATTGTCAAACTGAGATTTTCCGGAGCAATAAAAACCGGCAAGGCACGGCCCAGACGGAGAACTTCGTCCGGTTTCCGCGCAGAAAAACCCGCTATCGCAATCAATGCATTCGGTTTCATTTTTCAAAGAACTAGAGTTGCCGTAGGTTCCTTTAGGACAGCCGTACTGACGTGCATATTCTGTTCCCTCAATGCAAAAGTATCCAACAGGACAATTTTCAGGGAGAATTGCTCCTGTAGCAACAAAATAATTATTTTATGTAGAAGTAAATTTCATTTCTTTTTCACCTTAGTGCAAAGATTAATCTGTTACAAGCACGGTTTTTAACTGCAACTCGGAAATTTTATCAGATTTAGTACCGTAGCTAGACGTAGTGCTTATAGATAAAGTCTAACTCTAAGCTCCTTAGCATCAGCCTTAAATCCACAGACAAACTTTTACACTCAAAAAGTTCTTTGCTCTTTAGTTAAAAGTTTGGTGCTTTCTCTCTTATGTTTTGTACTACGTAGCATCTAGGGCAAAGTCGGTCTGTTTCCAAGACTATCTCATAATAATCATGAACTGTATCGGCGTGATGGTTTCGTGGTCGGTAGACCTGGGCTTCGTTTCCCTAGTCGAGACATTCCAAAAGACTTTTAATAATGGTATTCACAGCTTGCCTGCTTGGCTATTAGCACGAAAGGGACAGCGGGAAAAACAAAATTAGCAAGCTCGACTGTTGAGTCCTTTACCAAGTCACTCAACGGAATGCCTCCGTCTTTATGAGACAGACAGGTGGCGGGCCCAAGCAGTTTAACCGTCGTGGTGGCCCAATATAACTAAGCACTCGCAAAAAGGGTTAATGAGAAGCTCATACGTATGATATGACATTCTGAATTTTGGCTATTAGGTATAGGCAAATAAATTTTAAACTTGTTTTCAGGCCATTTGTGAAAATATAAGAGTTGGTAAATTAGATCAATTTTTTTTCTATTTGGAAATGCGTCGCAAAGATTTTTGTAGTCAATACCAAAACATGAAGTAGTTTAATACAAGTATATTTTCTGATAATCACATTATGACTGCGACTTTCCTCCAAGCGATGAGAGTTAATTCCATGTGCTCCGGTGCATAGGGATCTCCTCACACTTATATCAAGCACTTTACATAAACCACAAGTACCAAAACATTCAGTAGATATACCGTTTTTGCTTTTTCTTAAATGATAGCTGTTACTGTTGTTGTTGTTTACCCTACCCCTTCCGAGGGATGGGGGCATGGCCGAAGACCATGGAGCCCAGAAGACGGGCAACTTTCCGGGGTTTGGACCAGAGGTCGTAGAGAGACAGAGAGTCGCCAAAGAGTGAGCGGCGCAAAGAGTTCGTAGCTGGACAGTGCAGAATGAGATGAGAGGTGTCCTGTGACGAGTGTCCACAGGCGCTGCAGCAAGGATTCTCGATTCTGCCAATCCTAGAGAGATAAGAATCTAACAGAAGACTGTGTCCGTTGCAGCGAAGACGAGAGAGGACACAGCGAGCATGACAAGGGAGAACAAGTTCCTCGGTGGAAATCGAAGGAACCTGTGTGACAAAGAATTTCGATGACACAGTAAGCCTCCAGTCCGAGAAAAGAAAAGAGTGAATATGAAAGATAAGAGGAGAGAGACTACAAGGGATTGCGGAAGGCGTAAGTAACGCTCCCCACATGGCCAGCTCATCAGCAGCGTCGTTCCCCCGGAGAAACGAGTGTCCGGGGACCCATTGTAGTCTGATAGAACAGGAGGAGAGAAAAGACTGTTCCTGCCAGATCTGCCACAGAGTTTGAGATAAGAGGAAAGATGGAGGAGAGGACAGGGTGGCGAGGACAGAACGAGAGTCAGATAGAAAGAGAAAAGAAGAGAAATGGCAGACTTGTTGGTGCTGCCGAGACCAGCAAAGAGCGTGCAGAATGGCACAAGCTTCAGCGGAAAAACTTGAACATACTGGACCTGCCAAAAAGGAAAGAGTGGCCTCAGTGCCACAGAGAAAGCAGTTGGCAAGTACGCCGGAGCCGCTCTTGCCAAGAGGAAAAGGAACTGAGCCGTCTGTCCAGAGTACCAGATCATGATGGGGAGACAATTAAGGTGGGCAAGAGCCGCACTGTGGCGAGAAAGGGGAGGATCAGAGCGGGAGCGTGAAGAGGAAAGTGTGGACTCCACGGTGAAGGAAGGAACATTCCAAGGAGGACAGGGAGGGCAAGCAAGAAGAGCCTCCCTAGAACAAGTAGAAGGAAGCATGAGCGGGTGAGTGGACGCAAGAGCTCTCCAGGACGATCTGCAGCGTCTTGATTTCACTCCTAGTCTGGCCACCTGAAATAGGAAACGAGGTTGGGAGACGAAGAGCCTGCTCATAAGATAACAGAGTGAAATGAGTCAGGGTGACTCGTAGGGGAGGTAAAGAAGTCTCGGAGAGAAGAAGAGGGATAGGGGAGGACGAGAGGCAGCCGGTGATGGCGCAACTAGCCGCTCGGTAGAGGCGTTCTAATTTGGTGATATTGGTAGCGCTTAGGAAAGGAAACCATCCGGATGAAGCGTAAGTGAGAAGGGACCGAAGAAAAGATTTGTACAGAACAGAGAGGGACTCCTTAGAGGGGCCCCATGAGGAAGCAGAGATACAGCGTAAGGCCTTGAGACGTGGGAAAAACTTGGCCTTCAGCGAAGATACATGCTTAGAAAAGGAAAGAGCGCGGTCGAAGGTGACCCCAAGAAAGATTGGAGTTGGATTAAAACGGAGGCGGGAGCCGAGTAAGAGGAGGTTGAACTGGAGGTCAGCTTGGTGGGAATCCACTGAGAAGAAGGAGGCCTCACGTTTGCTCGGATTGAGAGGAAGACACCAGTGCTCAGACCAGCGCTCCAATCGAAACAGAGCAGTTTGTTACTCGTTACCACTGTAGTACAAACAACAATGAAAATTAAAACCACACCTGTTATAACACCATTGTCATCGGTTCTGTTGCAGTAATGTCCAACATCACAAATTTTGCAGTCAATCTAAAGAAAGAAGCTAAAGGTAAAAGATCACAGAATGTTATTCATCTTTGGGTTCTGCTCTCCTTTGGCTTGGAATAAACCGCCAACTATACCTGACACGCAAGGTTGCTTACTACTTTATAATTAAAAGTTCATTTTAAGTTTTCACAATTCCCACGTTTATATTTCAAAGCGGTTCCGGAAAGAAGTTTTATGTAGGCCTAACTATGTAGCGATTTTTCCCTACCAAAAGGAAAATGTGTACATACTACCTCTGAGCTTTCAAAAAAAGCTCGCTAGATGTTCTAAGCAGGTTAATTTAATAGAGCCATTAAACGATTTTCATGTACAGCATTCGGCACCAGAGCCTTTAACATGCTGAAGCCACGAGACCAAAAGAATAGTGAAGCAGCTTACCCAGTATGTTGGAAGAGGCGAGTTTTGGGCACCCATCAATCGCATTTTGCCTTGTTGGTGATAGGGCTACCAGTCTTCAATTTACATTTATCACTGGTTTAAAGTAAACTTTTGGCTTTTTGTTCGTCTAATTTTGACCGTGCATACGACGTGGACATGCATAATTGCTTCATGCCGCGTCTTCAAACCGAGGAATGAGAAGAGCAATCATACCAAGACACAAACTCGAATAAAGATAGCGCGGACTCAAATGCACCCACTTGTCTTGGGCTGTCTTGATACGTTCCTGGTTCACATGGCAACGGACCACCAGTTCCTCCTGGGCATTTGAAACCAGGGGGACATTCGTAATCGGCAGGGGAGCTTACATTTTGTCCGAGTGGGCAATAATAACCTTCCGCGCACGGCCCACTTTCAGTACTTTCTCCGCCAGAGCAGTAAAATCCTTTAAACAAATACAGCAAGTTTTAATAAAATTTTTGACTTAGAGAAGCAAGTCACATTTTAGATCTGCTTTTTCACGAATATCTTAGTGTTTACGGTGGAATATATACCCAAATTCTGTGATTTAAAGTCTAAAGCAACATTAGATTAGAGTAATAAGACACTGATCTAACAAGAATGGCCAATGCTTCTATTTTATTACCGCATGGAATGACAGATCTTAGGATACCGGACAACACACCGATCAAATAGCTTCTTAAAATGAGATCAGATATTTCATTTCACAACTGTCTACGCCTTAAATCAGTGGCTCTCAAACTGTGCGTCGTTTCAATTTTCCAAGGGCGTCGCAGAATAATTTGGTTTTGCCCCATTAAGTCTTGATTTTATTGCGTCAAAAGAACTCTAATCGTAGATTCCTTTTTTTTTCTTCTGCCATTCATAATTAATTATATTTTCACAATAGTGTTTTTAATACACTGTTGTAATTGTTGACTTGTGTTTCAAGGACCAAATTGAAGAAGTTTAACTCAATTGGCAAAAATATATGAAGAATAAAGCATTCAGTTGTATGCTGGACGAAAACAGGAAAGATGAGTTACAAACTTAGAAGAGCGTAATTTTACGATTGAAGATAACAGACCAATCCAAAATCTCGGGAGCATAGGGGCAGTTATTTATGTAAATTATGGGTCACATTTATCTCGCAGTACGGCAAACTAAACTGTAGAATGCTGTCTGGTGCGTCGCAAAGTCTCGCAAGCTTTTTTAAATGCATCGCATTGCAAAAAGTTTGAGAGCCACTGCCATTAAATGACTGAAAAGACTTAGCCATCGAACTAGCTTACAACTTACCAGCTGTGCAAAGCGAACAGTCATCAACGTTTTTATTTTCCGTCTTATTGCTGAACCTTCCTGATGGACAAGCAGTTGGAGCTGGACTTCCAGCTTCGCAATAATGACCCATTCTGTTTTAACAAAATAAAGCGTTTCATACTGCCAAGCAATATTGCAAAAACCACAACAACAACAGTAGGCAGTAAGTCTTTTGATATTAGCGGGAAAACAAAAAATTTAGAAAAATTGCTAGAAGGTTAAAATAGAAAATTTTTCCCAAAAATGATCACCAACATCATACGGTACCATACAAGTTATTGAGTGTTTTTTATACCCGCCAAATGACACCCAATAAGGTCAAAACCGGTCGCGGGTTATTGAAATGATGTAATGGACTGCTGTATGGTACAGTATGATATTGATCATTTTTGAGCAAAATTTTCTATTTTACCTTATTGTAATGCTGGAGGCAGATCCTTCTAAGTTGGAGATCGTTTTGAAAATTGCTACCTAGCAACTAGCAATCCCTATAATCAAAAGTTGCTAGCAAATCATGGTCCTCACACAAAGCACGTGGTTAGTAGAAAACATGCACAACGTCAGAAATGTTTGTTCCACATTTTAATAAAAAATAATGTAAGAAGACTAAAACCTAAATTCTAGTCATTGATATCAAAATAATCAAAATTATTTCCAAGTGTGCAAGAAACTTGCTAGTTTGGTAAAGACAAACACAACCATTGACATGATACTTATCTAGGGTTATTGTATGAGAAAAATATTTGGATTAAAGAAAATTGAAGATATCGTCGAACTTGGTTTCGTGCCAAAATTACATGAACAGCACATTAATTCAATTGGCGGAGTTTGTTTTCATTCTAGTTTTGTACTTAGCTTTTTCATTTTTTTAATAAGCGTGCAGGATAAATAAATTGCTTTTGCTTTCGAGTTCCAACGACGATCGAAAAGCAGCAAACTTTGAACTGATTATTCTACTTACGGGCACACGTCTCCAGTTATGCCGTCACGTGGAGCTTTTACAGACGCTCCGCCTGAACAAAAGAAACCAGGATCACACCTCCCGGACGTAGTATTGCCCAACCCGTCAACTTCGCAATAGTGACCTGCAATGAAATTATTTTAAAATCACGGCATTCACTTTTTCTACCAAGTGACCTGCAATGAAACTGCTTTAAAACTAAGGTTTTACTTTTTTTTTATCAAAAAAATAAGAACAGTTGATGGTAATGCAATTTGACAATATTTTTCCGTTTTATTTGAGGCCACCAACATAGACCATGCTGATGAGGTATGTGTCTGCCATAAATCTACTGCTTTTGATCAGCCCTTTACAGATGCATCGAAAATAAAAACCCAAGAGTTGTGCGATGTAATCCATTAGAATTTAATTGCCTTACCTCAGCCTGCAAAAGTACTAGCCTAATTTATACAACAATATTGTTAAGCTGCAACTCATACACAGTCATACACTTTCTTCATAATCAAGGCAACTATTAGCGATTTTGCAGCGTTTTTGTATAGCTTCCACCAAATTCCTAATTATTCAAAACTTATTCAGGTGTTTTGAGGTATGCAGTAATTTTATAATTCAACTTTTTTCTGCTTCTCGGTGTTTTTGATGCACCTTTTCGCTGCTAATTTTATCAGGTATTGAGAAGCTATACAATTTGGATAAAATCCGACTTACAATGACTCGAGTCCGGTTGTTAAAAGGTTTGAGTCCACTCCTAAAACTCTTAAAAAAGCCGTAAACTGGACTCGAGTTTTCACTACAAACGACTCGAACTTGATTCGAGCACTAAAAACCAACTAGTAACTCAAACTCAAACTCAACTCCAGTCGGCAAATGTAATTTTTCTTTGTTGAACCCCATTCACGAAAATAAAACCCGGTCACGCACTCACGTTTTATAAAAGATTCAACAATTGTGATAATTTAGCAAGTAAGCATTGCAAAAAAATTTAATGTCACCAGGTATTCAAATAGACAAGCACCTAGCAAAGGTTTTCACCTGAGTGCGCCAGTGAGCGGTTAAGTTGGAGGTGCGAGCACTGTACTTACTTGATCAGGTAGTGTGAAAAAGACGTGGTCGTGTAGTAGCACTATTAGTGTCAAACGTAGGTTTTTTTTCACGTGCTACTGTCTACCAAATGTTGATAACGAAGTGCTTTTGCGTTTCATGAACGCTGTATTGGACAATGGGCCATCGTTGTAACAATATACAACGTAGAACAAGGTTGGGAAAAGAACGCACAAAAAAAACAAACTTGAGCTTTTAAAACAACTGCTTAAAAACAGTTTGTGTGAAGCATGCACAAGGATTGCAATAAACAGAAGATTCGATATCGATAGACATGAGATCTACTGGGCTAAAAAGATTGGTAGACACGTCAGTTTATGCCTTGCTAGACTGGTGCCATAGACATTGTGCCTAGCATAGGGTTAGGTGTTACTGAGAATAGCCTAGCCCACTCCACACTGCTAAAAAGCTAGCACAACGCTTGGCAGCGCAAGGTCAATGCAGGAAAATTGTGAATATGCATCACGTTTTTTTAAATATTGTCATTACTTGGCAGTCAACAAAAACTCCTAGATTACATACACTGTAACCTTATTTCCATCCTCCATTTTCAGCAACTAAACTCTGAAATTCTCTAAACTCCTTTGACTGGCAAAATCAGTTCTCTCATTACCTACGTGCAGTGCGCCAGTGGAGTGTTTTCAATCAAAGTCGACTCAGCATTAGGCCACATCGTTCACAGTTGTCAAATAAACTGTTTCATTTAGTGTTTTTAAAATGTAGTAAATGCGACTAGTGGAATGGCCGGAGCCTGGACATAAACAGGTGGATAGTTAAAAATTATTGCAGCTATTGCACTCCTGTTCTATTTCTTTGTTTGAGATTTTTCTTGCGACTCCTGTTTTATGCAAGCAGCTGTATATTATTTAAGATTTTTACTAGTCATGTCATGCTGGATATTTTTCAACTGTGGATAAAATCTTATGTAAATATTTGCACTTTAGACCTTTTCCTTTGAAGATAAAGGATATCAAAACGATTGTTTGCCCATTTTTTCCCAGTACTATGCTTTGTCTTTCTTGTGCATAAATGCAACTTTTTACCATAATTTTTGTTGAATATGCAATTTTTTTACTCTTTTACGATAACAAAAATTTGCCTCGCTTAATAAACCTTTAAAAGTAAATGATCTTGATTACAACTCATATAAAATAAGTTGAACTTTTTAATAAAAACAGACGTTTGCAAGACAAGTCTGAACAGCCACTTACCGGAGGTACATGGATTTGGAGCTGGACTACCTTCAGGGCAAAAATAACCGGCCTTGCATCGGCCTCCCGTTGCGTTCAAAGTCTCATCCACTGGACACAAGCAAGAAGTTTCTGCTAAATAACATTGTGGATTATTTGTCTTTCCGACTTTAACGAAAAGCATATTTCCGTACTGCTTATACGTTATTGCAACCGTGAAAGTGCATGCAAGATAAGTACTGGTATAATACTACAGAGTATTAATAAATCATGGCTACAATTTTAAAAACACAGCAAAATCTTATTTTTTGAAATATTTTCACTTGCTTTGTTTTATAGTAAAGGGGAATACTTAAAAGTTTTTTCTCTCTTGAAAGGTAACTTTTGAAATAATCAGGTTTGAAATTATAATTCATTTAGTAATTTAGCAGAATCTTTTAAATTTAGCAGGGACGTGGAGTTTGTAAAGCACTCCCAAGGAAAATCCCAGTGGGTTTCCCGGTTTGTAGAGACGAAGTTAGACATTCATGCCCAGCAAAACTTCAGACGCAAACTTAAACGAGAGTCGCCCTTCAGGCCTACGACTCGATCACCATACAAAAGCCCTGTGGATGGACTTTCTAGGGCTTACGGTATATG
The DNA here is from genome assembly GCA_963675345.1 of Trididemnum clinides. NCBI lineage: Eukaryota > Metazoa > Chordata > Ascidiacea > Aplousobranchia > Didemnidae > Trididemnum > Trididemnum clinides. The sequence goes on along the minus strand of OY776302.1, from coordinate 26,030,702 downwards.
TCGCACCCAAAGGTTAAATTTCTTCCTCTGATGTTTGAGACCGGTTTGCCCTCCTTCTTAGTAAGTAACAAGCTACCAGTCTCCATGTACTTTTTATGCCATGATTGAACGGCAGACCTAGTAGATGGCTCTCATCCGTCTTTGCGCCCTAAAGCATTGCTGGGCTTCAATGTTTGACTTCGTTTCTACAGTCCAGGAATCACACTGGGCTTTTCCCTCCAAAGCGATCATTACCATGAACTCTACTTTCGGTGCTGAATGCAAAAGATTCTGCTCAATCACTAAATAAATTATACTTTCAAACCGGATTATTTCAAAAAGTACCTGTCAAGAGAAAAAAATTTTTTTCCTTTGCTATGAAGTAAACCAATTAAAAATATCTCAATTGAAAATATCTTGTTGGATGTTTGAAATTGTAGCGATAGTTTATGAACACCCTGTATATCAACCCAAAATCGTAGTCAGTAAAGACCGTGATGTTGATGTTACTGCTTTATGTGTATACTCTTAATGCGTGTAATTGTTAGCTATTTACAATGCAAAGCCTTGCGAGTTTTTTAAAGTGAATATGGCGCCATATGTAAACACGCCGTTGCTATCATTATTATTACGTTGACCAAGTTCTCCAGAGGTCAAAAAACTTTTCGTGGTTGAGTTTTAAACCATCAGCCTATGTATCTAAAAGACAGACAAAAAAGAACAACGCGAAGAGTTATTTTTGGCAGAACATTATGGTAATTTACTACCCGTTGAAACAAGTTAAAATTAATTTAGAGCTTCTAGCCAAAAGCCATGCAGCAAATAAAGTGCATTTCCAAAAATCCAATTGTGCGAAAGCCATAACAAAGCAGGTAGCAATACACAACAATACAAACCATAAATTGGTGCATTGGTAACTGGATCTGGCTTATCTGACCACGCGCAACTGGTACAATACCATCCTTCAGAACAAAAACCAGCAGGCTCAGTGAGGCCAGAAGTGTTGCAGAATTGGCCTAAAAATATTCAAATCATCTTCGTCTCACAAAAATTACGCATAAATCGGCAATTTCCATTTAATATGCTTCAATAAAACATACACTTCCAATTCAACATCCATCAATAAAAACTCTTAATTCAACTAACGATATCTTATTTTCATCATCACACCGTTTGTTGAACAAGCTCCACCCCTGCATCAACCAACTAAAACAATGAACTGATGCCCAACTCCAATCAGTACTAACCTCAGCTATGTAAAACGCAGTCAAAAATCAAAGAAAAAGTGCAACACATACCCGGCTTGCAAGGCTTACAACCCCTCAAATCTTGTACCATTGGCTCATCGCTGTAGGTTCCAATTGGACACGGATGGTCCCTAGGACCAGCAGTTCCATTGGGACAAAAATGTCCCGGCTCACATTCGTTCGAAGTGTAGTCCGAAGAGTTTTGCGGGCAGTAATATCTATAAAGTATAATGTGAAAAATGATACCAGTTAAAAATAGCCGAGAGAGTCATATGCAGGGACTCCACTTATCATGGCTTCCACTGATTGTGGCCTTCCGGGTAAATTAGATAGTTTTTATGAAACAAAAACCGAATTGTATTGCTTGTTTCCACTTAATAAGGTAAAACCTCCGCTTATCGAGGCCACCTATTACGCAGAGTTTATTTTTGCCTTTTATTCTTTGTTTGCGAACAATTGCTATTTGTTAAAATAAAGTTTTGCTCAGGTACTATTTAAGTTTCACAATCACTTTTAGTTGCATTCATGACTTTTCATCTATGGAGAGATTGCACTTTGGCAGTAAAAATTCAAGTTTTCAATGCAGTCAAAAGAGAAACCTGGTAAGACCCAAAAGAAATAACAAAGCGATTTGTTGTTGGACGTATGGATGATGCAAAAAAAGTTAAAGGAAGAAAATGAATTGCAAACGCAGTGTGAAGTACTTCAGCAAAAGACAGATATAAAAGAGCTGCAGGGAAGGACAAGGAAGTGGAAGAATGCTTAGCCGGTTTTTAGCCAAGTGCAGGGGAATGATGCTCCAGTGACAGACGAGTTGTTGCTGGAAAATTCAAAAGGTGTTGGAAAGGTGTAAGACTGCAAGTTTAAACCGACAACGAGATTGTAAAGTTGATGGAAACGATGTAACGAAATCAAATGCAAAAGATAATATGGCAAAGGCGCAGGCGGATGCCACAGCCGCAGAAAAGGGGTAAAAACTATATTGCCAATAATTTTTCAGAAATAAACATCAAGCATAATTTACATTGCTGATGAAACAGCATTCTTCCACCGAGCAACAACAGGTAGGAGGGTGATATTTGCGAGAGCACATTTGATTGGATCAAAGAACGCAATGGATCACACGACAGTGCTATGCCGTACGTATCTGTCAAGGGATCATAAGCGTCTTTTGTTTAATCATTGAAAAAAATAAAAGCCCCTCGCTGGTTCACGAGAGTGGCATCGCCAATTTGCATCTTGTTTATCTGGTAAACGCCAACGGATGGATGACAGTTTTGTTCAAAAAAATCAGCGGAACAAACAAGTAAAGGCAAAAATTGTTTGTTCGTGAACAATTGTGCGGCCGGTGCGCAGTCAATGAATTTCAGAAATATCACGTTAACATTCTCAGACGGTTAAAATTCTCTTTGATCGGTGCGATGGCGTAGTGGTTAGAGCGTCCGCTTCGCGGTCGGTAGACCTGGGTTCAATCCCCTTGTCGAGTCATACCAAAAGACTTTAAAAAATTGTATTCACAGCTTCCCTGCTAGGCGCTCGGCATTTGGGAGAGGTTGTGGAGAACAAGCCGGCAAGTTCGCTTTTTGTGTCCTTGGGCAAGGCACTTAACGGGACGCCCCCACCTTTATGCGGAAGACAGGTGGCCAAGTTTTCCCTCTAAAAAGAGGGTTGGTGGCACGAAAGGCATCCGACCGTAAAAACAAAAATGCTATGTTATAAAAATGCAGATTATCTGCAGTGGCGTCCCCTAATCGGGAAAAGCCGAAAGAAAAAGAAGAAGAATCACGTTAAAATTCTCACCATAAAATACAGCATCGTTGATCCATGCGACAGACCAAGAAATCATTTCTACCGAAGACATAGATATGTATCATGTACGAAACGATTAAAGAATCGTTGGAGAAGACATAGTTCACAATGAAAATTCGGTTATTTGGGCTACTGCTTAATATAGGCCTTGGCGTATGTCACAACTGCCATAATAAGCGAAACTGCCTGAATTCTTTACCCTCCGGTCATAGGAAAACTTTTCAACGGTTAATATATGTACAGTAATATATTAATTGCTAGCTCCATATACTATACGGTTGATATGTTAATATACGCGAAATATATTTTAGACCCGCCTCGTATTTATCAGTATTGATGTGAAAGTTTACCGCTACCGAAAACAGAGCAATCAAGCAAGTAAAAAGATATAAAAATACTGCCATGGCAAGGTTTGAGCGCTGCGCTATCATGATGCAGACATGAAACGGCGCTCAAACCCATTCATCAACACTGCCGACGAAACCATACAAGCAAATTATCTTGGCACTGAATAGCAGATGAAGCTGAATATGAAGTCAGCAGATGAAGGTGGCGACCATCTCGAGCTACTGCTGCAGCGATTTTTCAAAAAAAAAAATATCGGATTTAGACAAAATGTACCGGTGTTAAAAAAGTTGTTTTGAAAGCATTATACACTGGATCACACAAAAAATCTTGAAATGAAGCTATCAACTCTTGTTCTGGGCCAGGCAATAAAAACGCAAGTAATTGATAATACAATGTGTTTGGAAGTTTGCATGTCTGCCACTACAGCGATGTCCTTACGTACCACAAACTTCACTTAAGCACCGCGCGCCCCCGCTTACTTGCAGGCGATTCATTATAGTTTATGAACAACAACGAACTAAATATTCACCCTGCCACGCATTCAAAGCATTCTTCTTGAGAGGGTAAGTTATTGTATCGACCAGGCGGGCATGGTTTAGGGTTGGAAGTTCTAATAGGACAGAAAAATCCTTGTGGACATGGGCCACCTGTGAAATCTTCAGTGGGATTATTTGGACTGGTCGCATTTTGAAGACAATAAAATCCCCCAGAGCAATTTCCAGTAGGGTCGCCTGATCCCTCCTCGCAGTACATGCCGGGAGGGCAACCATAACACTCATCCTGTATAAAACAATTTAAAATTATTAAAGCCCCTAAGTCTTAAATACAACAGGCTTAAGGTTTATAACAAATGTAGGCTAAGAAAAACCGTTCTTTTGTATCACAGAAAACATTACATGTGTCCATATGCCACTAACTACCAGCTTTTTTTATTTTACTTCAATCAGCAAGAGAGGTTTTAAATTCCTGATTATTGCGCTGACGGATATAGATAACGCTCGAAGTAGATTTTGAACAAAAAGAAATGCTTGAAAGCCTGCCGCAATTACACTCTGCAATATCAGCTAATGACATCCTTCTTCAATACATAAGTACAGTAGCAACACTGCCACTGTTAACATTTCAGATCTGTGATAGACATTTTACAATAATTTTTTCTATTTGACTAATCCTTACAAAAAAAAAAACTTATGAAAAACAATGCCAAGTTTATTCAAGCAAAATGTTGAAATCTACGAACCAGGTCTGAAAACCTGTCCTTCGTTCAGCGCCACTAACATTATCATGCAAGTGCATATAACGAAAAAACATTTTTAATACCTCATAAGCAGCACCCATGTCGTTGTAATAAGTTCCTGCTGGACAGTTTTTCTCTACTTCAGTTCCTTCCGGGCAATAATGTCCAGGTGAGCACCGACCGTTAATACCTGTAAAATTATTTAAAAATCAAAATTGATGAAAAGCATTAAGCCGATCGCAATAGAGTTTACAGCCAAACGGTGAATACAGCATGTTTTGCAAATATATTTCTCTTGCATTGCATTAATACAAATTGATTCACAAAATAAGGTAATCGATTTTGAAAGCAACATTGACGGATAGGGCAAAGCCTGCTGATAAAGTGAGTACATAATAGGCCTTTTATATCAAAATAGTAATCTGCTCTTACGACATACTTAGTAAATATTATTAGTCTTTTGTTCTAATAATGCTGATGATAATATCTTGCTAATAGTTTTAAAGCAGCCACTTTAGGCATTTTATTTTTGTAAAAAATGAGTAGTACAAATATCTAGATTTAATTCTGACCGTCTGATCCGTCAGGTTTATCTGATGTACTGCCATTCCGGCAGTAGAACCGCGCTTCGCAAGTTCCACTAAATGTTGTCGCATTTCTTTCGTTGCAAAACTTTCCAGGGTCGCATGACTGGCAATCCTGTTCGCTGGCAAGACCCGTTGCTTGACCATAAGTGCCCACTGGACATGACTGCCAGTCGTAGCCAGTACCAGTGGGACAATAGAATCCTAAAAAGTACGAAATTTAACCCCAATACCTAACAAAATAAATCTATTTGAGTCAATAGCATCACCATTAAAGAACAAAATAAATCACACAGTTAAGTGCGCCAGTTGTTGTGCAGGGTTAGCACTTCTTTTTATGCTTTTTCACCACACTTTGATTAGCATGTAAATGTTTAAAATAAACAGGTTTTTGGCTGCTTACAATAGATTATGAACCCCCAGATAATCTATAGTCCTGCACTTTGCTCATGGCTCATGGCGCAATTGGAAAGTTAAAGCAGACTTAACACTTGATCAGTCCAACCGCTACAAGAAAGAATTTTATCAAAATGAATTCTTTTTTTGTAACAGTTTGGCTCATGAAATATTGAAAGAGTTAATTTGAATGAAACCGCAATAAAGCAACTGTTTACACCTACCTCTAGGACAAGGAATTCCATTTCTTCCGTCTATACAATAACTGCCTTCAGTACAATTTTGACACTCTTCGGCGGCCCGCTCGTTGTTATACGTCCCAGCTGGACAGGGCAATGGCCAAGCTGTTTCGCCAGGACAGTAATGGCCAACAGTACAGTTTTGGTCTTCCGTAGCAGGATTTATATCACCGCCAGGACAGAAATACCTGTTTCGATAAAGCTGTTTTATGACAAATTAAATGAAAATCGGACAGTAGCCAATCACAACCCACTGATAAAATTTCCGAGTTTAGTCTCCCTATGAATATTATGTTATTTCAAAAGCATTTTACGACACTTTTTATTGCTAGGACGCTGCTAGTGGCAGAAATGCAGCGTGTCTACAGAACCTTGCAATCCCCCAACCCGCTCTCAATGCAAGTAGTTTTGACAAAAAGACTTTCTGCTCCTAATTTAAAATAGAAAACTAAATGTAAAAACATACCGCGGACTGCAACTACCGGTAGGAGCAGAAAGTCCAGCAGTTTGACAATAAAATCCTCCAGTACAACTAGCACAGGAATCATTTTCGCTTGTTCCGCCGAACTCCTCATTAAAAGAGCCAGGTGGACATTCCCTCTCGCGGTCTGTACCTGAATTGTATTTTCCATCATTTGCAACAAAATGCTAGCTTTGTCATTCCACAACATTCTTAGCGTAAAAATAGCTACACGTTGTTGACGCACTGTTTGTCTTTGATTAACCCTTTGCTGTTGCGTCAAATTTTGATTAACATGCGAGTTTTGTAAGTGTTGCACTGTAAATTTGTGCGACAAATATTAAAAGAAGATTCTGCTTCAAACTAGTTTTTTATATCTGGAAACTTCAGTACAAAAGTCAGTCTGTATCTTGACCGTAAAGCCTTTACTTGGCCTTACCTTTAGGGCAATAGTGGCCTTTTTCACATGCGCGGCCGGTTATATTATCTTCCGGCACACTAATACTAGCTCCTTCGATACAGAAGTAACCGGCATTACAAAAGTATGCAGGATCATTATCTAAAATAAATAAATCGTTAATATTTTGCAAACTTCGCCAAACAAAATTACATACTATATTGGGATCACTTATATTTACAACGGAGCAATGTAAAGGGCTAAAACAATCCCGGTGAGATTTGAATTCATAGCCCCTTTTTTTCGGTCAGATCCTCCATCAATTTAGCTTGTGAGTGACTCCCAATACGTGAAATTGTGTATCAAGCAAAAGATGTACATTCATAGAAGATTAACTTTTATATTACACCCAAAAAAATTCATATTCCGCTCCTGTAAGACGGAACCTACTTTATAAGGGGAGCACATGCCACAAACTGCTAGAGAAATACATGTTCGTAGTTCAGACCAGCGGTGCAGCGCTAGTGGTGGCAAGTTTTGGTAGATAGTTTGAAAGTATTTATGTTATGCGTAAAACATTTGATTCCTCCAATACATATGCTGCTTGCTTTCCCCAAGCAGAAAAAATTGTCTCGAAGCATTCTTTAACTACCAAGATCAAAATATAGTGGTCTCCTTGAGGTCTGAGCACATAATCGCTTGATCATAGTCGCCGCAACACGAGCCCACAGTCCACTCGACCGCAAAAGTTACTAGTAAACAAACAGAATTTAGTAACAAACAAAGCAAAAAAGTTACAGAATTTTGTTTTCCAGACAAATTACGGATCGGAGCATTAACCCGATTAATCGGAGCATTAACCCGATTAACCGTAACGACAACCTAAACTCATCTTAAAATAAATGAACACGTTGTTTATGATAATGAACAACTGAGGTGGTATGGGACAAACTATCGTTAAATCGTGGCAGCAAAAATATCACAAATTAAAAAATTCAAATCCCACCTACCAATGTCATTTTCTGTTAATCCTTCAACTGGACAAAACCTTCCGACTTTACAAAGATCACACTGTTCTGAAGCGTTTAAACGTTCTCTAGATCCATAACGACCAACAGGGCATAAAGTTTCATTGGCGAATTTGGTTCCCTTCAAACAATAGCTTCCTATCGGGCACGGAAATGCAGTATAGTCACTGATTGGACCATTAGCTCGATCGCAATAGAAACCTGATGCAAAAAAATTTTACCTATTTGAGATAACACAAAAAGATGGCTGATGTCGAAGAAAAACCAAGGCCTAGCCCTATGTTAGACAACAAAACCAGCAAGTAATAAAGAAGTACAATTAATTTAGTGTGTAACCTTGTACTCTCTAACAAAGACTAGCCCGTTCACTACGTAAGACCTGTATATCCGTCAAAGCATGTCGCTCTCTCACTGCGTAAGACGTGTATGCACGTCTGAGTCGTCACGGCTTTTAACTACGCGTTTTATTTCGCTTTCGCGTTTCGTTTTTTGGCGGCGCCAAGGTGAGAAAATCCTGAGTAAGCATTTTAGATGACGTTATGCAAGGTTAGTTAATGGTTTGAAAGTTCACACCGACATAAACCACAAACATTATATTGAAAACAATTTACGTATTGCGAACAATATCATGTTTGTGGTTTATGTCCTTGTGAACCTTCAAACCAGTAAGCATTTTGTACTATTGTATCAGAAAAGTTTTATTGCGTAAAACACTGTCACTGCTAGATCTATTCATTTAGTTCAGTCCAATTAATCAAATGCTCTAAAAGATACAATAAAAGCATTTAGACAATATTTAAGGTAATAAGTAGAAGGAGAATTTAGGTTTTGTAGAATAAATGTCTACGATATAGCATTTTTATTTTTTAGTTTTCCGAATATATTTATAACATCATTTTAGCTTTTTTTGACAATAAAATTGTAGATCTAATCGCTACAGAAACAAATCGATACGCCAGGCAGTTTTTGGAGGAACGCTTGGCCAATTTGATGGCGCGTTCAAGTTCGAAAGAGTGGATTGACTCCGACAGCAATGAAATAAGAATCTTTCTGGCATTGCTGCTTATGCAAGCTGTTAATCATAAACCCGAAATGCAGCACTACTTCATCAAAAAAGCGTCATTATAAACCCTATTTTTTTGCTGAGGTCTTGGATAAAAACCGCTGTATTCTGTTGAGCAAATTTCTCCGTTTCAACAATAATCAGCAGTTTGACCCAAACGGTAATATCCATAAAAAACTGTTCAAATTGTGATCTATTCTGGCACACATGATGAAAGCAAAAATTTCTAGCGGTTACCAGCCAGAAAGAGACATATAGTAGTATTATTCTTTTCCTGCCCGTTACCAATGGCGCTTTCAAGCAGAATCGAACTTGACCTCAAAATAAGCGAGATTCAAAGTCATGTACCATAATTTTAACCTTAACCATTACAACACAGCGGTTACAGAAACTGCACCAAATATATACTTCGTCAAAAGACTTGCACGAAAAATGTCGCTCTCGCGAATTGAAACTGCCGATCAGAGACTTTCCCGCAAAACTTGGCTGTTGCGAAAATAATCGAGACAAAAAAATGCGAAACGCGCGATTAAATACGCACTGTAACTCGAAAAGAGAAAAATTAATTCCGCACTTAACGGGCTAGGGAGTAGGGCGGTCTCCTTTCTGACATTCTATCAGCTTTGAATCAAGTTTTGGTCTATTTTAAGCTTATTTCTCGGAAAAAAATCTTTAAACGTTACTCCCCTAGGTCAAAAGAATGTGCATGGAATTAGTTTTCTTAATCACCGATGTGCCTAATTATCTAGGAGAGAGGAAAACAGCAATTGATTTCTATTTTTAGAATTTTATTATTTTTTATTTTACTATGTGCATAGTAAATATATGTACCCGTTCTCACATCTTTGCTCATAAAGCGACGTTTGGAAAAAATCAAGTTTGAGAATAATATTACTGCACACCTTTTTTATGACATAAAGAATTGAAACAAAACATTAAGATCTTAAAACATTAATCGATATTTAACCAAACAGAAAAACAGCCAGATTAGTACAAGAAAGCACCAGTTATAAATGCAATCTAGAAACTTCACCATCAACTAGGCAGCCTAATATTAGCTGATAGCAGCCAAATGCTTCGTACTATATGCTGAATGAGTAGTTTTAACATAAACTGAAGAGCAAGTTTATAAAACTTGCAGTCTTTTATAGAAAAAGTACTGATTCGCTAAAACAAGGTGTTGGTAACGTCATGTTGTTTGAAATAATTAGAACAGGAAGTATTCAGCATTTTTTACATTTTTTTTACCTGCGGGACATTCCTTGCACGTTTCTTTATTTTTTTCATCTTGATAGTATCCGGATTCGCATAAAACTTGATCGGGAGATTGACCGGGGCACATGTAGCCAGGTTCGCATGGGTAGGCGGTGTAATCGCTCGTCCCAAGAGGACAGTAGTAGCCTGAAAAAAAGTAGCTCTAAATAAGCTACAAATAAAGAAGTGTCCCAAAAAAAGACAAATTACTGACAAAATAAGGTTTCGAAAAAGACTTTTTGGCCAAACAAGAGCTCCTTACAAAAAAGTTATACAAAACTGATTTCGATTTAACTCGTCTTCGATTGGCCCATGGTGAGGATAGGTTTTTCACGAGAGATTGATCCCCCTTAATTCACCAGCTATGCTAGGCTACCAGCAGTCACTACAGCAAGGTCAATACACATGTGTAGAAGCTGTTGAAGTCGGAAATAAGTAGTCAAGTAACACGTCGATAGTAAATCATGTCTGCTGGTGCTCATGATGCTAACTGAACTCATGTTTTTCAGGGTTAGGACGATGTTAAGAAAATATAAAAGCACAAAAGAGTTCTTCCTCTTCAACACAAAATCATTTTGAAGCCAAGTGGTTAAAATCTGGAATAACATTACAAACGAGCTTAAAATTAAATCATTCAGCAGGGTAAAAACTAATTGTGAAAATCTCCTACTGCATGAATAATAGTTTCTTGTAACTTTCATAATTTCGCTTCTTGCAACGGCAATTACAACTCTTTCAACGAGCTAATAATCGCCACTACATATTTTTAGAAATAAGTGGTTTGCCTTGAAGATCGTTATTAGCCATTTTGGTTACATAGCACATTTTTAGAGCACGCATACTTGTTTGCTTTTGCATATCTTTTTCGAGAAAGTAAATTCTGACTTGCTAGAACCAAGCAAACACACAAACCATTTGATAATTTTCTTACAGCATTCGTTAAAACGACAATTTTACTGTAAGATGAACATTCAAAGCAACATAATTGATACGCGTTTATTGACCTACCAGCTACGCACGGGTCGTATACGTCAACCTGGCCTTGATCTGGACAGTAAAATCCGGCCAAGCAAAGGGAGCAATTTTCCTCACTCTTCACACCAGTTCCGTTACTGAATGTACCGGCAGGACATAAATTAGGATTTGCGGTGGCTTCACCTGAATAGAAGTTTAAAGAATAAACGTACTTTATTAAGTTTTGCTCCACAGTTTATACATTTCTTAATAATGGAGCTAACCCCTTTCCAAACAAAGGATTCCGTGTGTTCTTGACTTTTGCTCCACTGACCAGCAGTGCAACAACCATTCCTGGGACCGAGCAACATCGAAGCGGCACTTGCACAAGTTGTTTGTTGTTTGTGGCCACTCGTCCTCTTCCTCGGGATGGAGGTACGGCACAAAAGGCAATTCAGGTTCACGCCGTCAACCTAATTGAAATTAGACTAGGGAAAAGATGGCAACACGTTTCGAACCGGTCTTGAGTGACTGGTAGCTCCACCCCCAACAAGGCGGACTGCCACTGGTGGGTACCCAAGAGTCGTCTACTTACACAAGTCGCTATGTATATTGCATGATTGTGAACCTCTTTCTGTGATCACACGATAAAAATTAAAATATATCAGCACCAACAGTGCATACCACACCAATGTCCTTCAGGGCACACCCCGCCAGTTACGCCATCTCGTGGATCAGGCCGGATCGCAGTCGAGTTGCAATAGAATCCAGGTTCGCAGGGTCCGCTAACGTTGGCTAGTTCTATGACAAACAAACGTAATTAACTTGTTCTTTACTAATCGCGAAAAACATCTGACAAGGTTTCCCTTCATACCTTATGGTATGCTGGTCCTGAAGACTCATAAGCATTTTAAAAATGTAAAGCAAGCCAAAAAAGCTTTGAAACAATGGCACCTAGACCCTATTGCACACAGGCTCAATTAAACGCAACGGTTAAAAAGTTTGAATGAATATAGGCAGTATTATACTGTAACAGCACGTTAAAGTTTATGAAAGAAAGAAAAATGCGCCTTTACCTTAGTTCAATTTCAACTGCATACGACCTAACTTTAACAACACGTACGCGATCGTACAAAATTTTGAGCCAATTTCTTATTTAGCTACAATTGTTCAATATTCCCATTCCCCGATTTTATTAAAAACAAGTTTAACAATCAATCATAAAATGTAAAAAATTTTAATTGTAATGTTTCTTTAAAGAGAGGGAGTGGATGAGGTTCAAACCATCACGACGGTTATTTCGAAAAATATTTCTCCGCAACAATTCTATCCCCTCTCATCCAAAACCAGCAACAAGTAACAACAATAATGTCGCCTTACGTGGATCTTTGCAGTAATAACCTCCAGTGCAAGGTTTCGGGTTGTCTGTTCCAGCTGGACAAAAATAACCGACTGGACAGATACCTCCTACGTCGTTGGCCGGGCAAATGCATGATTCAGCATCGGTGTAATTCATGAGTCCACTAGGCGTTGGAGTTGATGAATTTTCCAAGCAATAAAAACCTGTTAAAAGCAAGCTTAAGCCACATACATTGTTTCCTTTTTAATCGAAAGAAGTATGAAAACTTAAGTTTTATGAACCTCGGTCATTTTCACCTAGCGAAACCGGTCTAACAAAAAACAACTTCAGACGCAGATCGGATTTACCAGAAGTGCTGGGCAGCACATTTCTACCTCAACACAATTCGACGGCCCATTGCCGTAAAAGTAAGCTTTCTAGAAATGCAACGATGCTATCGCCATGAGTATTGAATGCACCACCTTGTGACAAACGTCGCCATAAAATGGCGCTCCAACCCACTTGACCACGCTTCGAATTTGCCTATACTACTGGTACAGTGCTCTTATTCAAAAAGCATTGCAAACAAGCGTACACGATGCAATAAACAATTTCAGGCTGTCATAAAAACTTTTTAAACAGTACGATTCAAGCAAGGAGGCCATCAATAACTACCACTTACCAGGATCACAAAGTCCAGTGTAAGTTGTTTCTCCAATACCAACACAATATTTTCCCCCAGGACAGGGGGTACACATTTCTGGAGATGAATACTTTGGTTCATCTCCAAATGTTCCAGGAGGACAAGGAAAGTCCGTGTAATTTCCCGTTCCTAAATAACATGGAAATAAATAGTAAAACGCTGAACTTCAACAGATACAAAACTTAATTCAAACAGTCATCAAACTTTAGTACAGCACTAAACCGAATCTAAGCAGTCACCAGCGTGAGCGTGACAATGCCATTGGCTTCATAAATTAATGTGTAAATAATAAAAACTCGGTCTTGCATTAATTACTTGTAAAGAGCATTTTCTAAAGTTTTTCTAACACCTGGCCGTATGGAAGCAGAGGTGCTATAGGTGTTACTACCAGGACCTCACTACCTCTGCGGAAACCACTACCACACCACAGCCCAAAGTTTATTTAGATAGTTCAAACTTAAATATAACTAGCAGTACGTGCTAAAATATTGATGAATACCTTCAGGACAGTAATAGCCAGGTTCACATTCGTTAGCATATGGATTCGTGCTATTTTCAGGACAGTAATGTCCTGCTTTACACAGAGTACATTCCGCCAAGCCTTCTTCGTTGCTAAATCCTCCAGGCGAACACCGCAAAGGGACCTCAGTACCTTCCGGGCAGTAGAACCCGACCGGACACCTAATTCCACCCTGGGTAGTCTCATCTAGAAATAAGACAATTCAGTTTTTGGACGATCAAATTACAATCTGCTTGTTTGAGAAGCTTTAGTGGACAACAAACGATGACAATGTTCCTGTAGAAAAATATCGTTGCCGATAGCTTAAGTTTGAACTCCAGGTTAGTTGATGCAAATATTGGGTTCGAAATCGGTTTTTACCCAGTCTGCTTTAAGTTAGTGAATTAACAGAACCCGACAACGATTAACACCGATCTTATCAAAAGCTACATGAACACAGTGTGTGCGCCCACGCACCTCCTCCATAGCAAATACTTGTCTACTTTTCAAATTTGTTGCGTAATTTTGCAACTGAAATCAAGAAACGTCATGAGTAAAGGACAGGAGTATCGTAGTTTGGCAAAAGTAGACAAACAATACTACTTATCAGTTTTAGTGGTTTTTGTAAGAGAAATTGAATTACTATGAAAACGATCTCTTCAGTTTAGAAAATCGTTTACCCCTTTGAAAAATCGACGAATCCCTCTGATATAACAAAAGCTATCACAAACTAATGTACTTGTAGGGGTTTCTGTAATGGCGCCGCCTGAACAATAAAACCCTGCTGTACAGTTTCCGTCTGGTGACGAGAGACCCTCAGTAGAACACACTCTTCCTTTGTCGCATTCCGTACATGCGCTTTCGTCGCTTGCACCAATCTGCGTTAAAGCAAGTTTTATTGTTAATCTTTATCAAACTCATGTGGTTGGTCTGCTAAAAATTATACAAAGCATTCTTCGATCACGACAAAGTTTTTTACGTAGATCAACTTGTGCTCGGGTTCGTTTCGAATATGACAGTACCGCTGGTTCATACCGAGTGAGTTGCTGGTATTTAGAAACAGGTTTAAACATAGGTTGCTTAATGTTGCACTCATAGATTTTAAGAGACTTTGACCACTGAATCGTGACCGCTAGCAATATTGTTCTAGCAGCATGTAAGACGTAATGCGCATGCGACCATTACCACTCATTCACTAGTAGTGAGGCTTTACTGAGAAGTGACAGAATTTTCGTAACATTGGACCTAGTTTAGTTCCCACAAGTGTGACGTTTTAAGCTATGCTTTATTTGAAGCTTTCAGCTTCTTGTCTGTCACCAACTACACTGATGAGACTTGAAAAGCCGAAGCAATGCCACAGTTTAAGAGTTGTGTCTTTTTTAATGCAGAATATACCAATTACAACAATAAGTTGTTGTCAATAACAGCTGTTGCAAGAATGCTCAAAAACATAACTTCCATAACTAACTTAATCAGCTACATTGCGTAATATTGAAGTTATCCAGGAGAATTAAAAACATACAAACGCAATGACTGTGCTGTATGAGTTGCTTAAAAATACCTTATCTGAGAATGTTCCTTGTTTGCAAGGCCTTGGTTCTCCTGTATTTTGTGGGCAGAAATGCCCACGAGGACAACGACCACCATCTCCACTATGAGGTTCTGTCTCCGGATTACTCACATTCACTCCGGACCTGTTAGAATATGTCGAAGATTAGCTTCAACCTAGAAGCAGTTCAGCAAAAAGCCTGGATTTGGCGAGGGCAAATATAGTACACAAGTTTATAAGGTAATATTACTCCCTTTCTTTGTGTAATAAGGAAGACGTAAAATGAAAAATTTGCTATCCACCCTACACCGCAAACCTTAGCAAGTTAGCTGACGACCGGTGATCAGGTCTGGCATTAAGAAATCATTTTAAACCAGTTTTAAATATAAACTAGTGGCACAATCATACCAAAAATTTTAAACTGGTATATTTCCTACTTGGTTCTCAGCATTGAGAGTAATGAGGAGAATAGAATGTGTAGCTACGTGTAGTAAGTCAAGATTGAAAAGAATGCAATGGGTTTTCCGGGCCTGAACAGTTTGCAGCTGTTGGCGCCGCAACAACAACAACAGCAACAGTTGCAAAGTGATCAGGTCAGGAAGACCATGAGTTACATTTACAATATGCTGGGTGGGAAGCTTTGCAAGTCTTATTAAAGTATGGCGGACTAAACTGTGGCCATTTTTACATTCATTTCGGATGGAACTACAGTTCATGAACCCTGCTGAACATATTAAACTCAGCGACATGTTCTCATATTTAACTTTAGTCAAATATTAAAACTTTGAAATGTAAAACCTTTTTATTACAAGATTGTGCGAATGATTGTTGCCACAAAAAGTGGGATTTCATAGCACATAATAACCTTTAAGCTGATAAAATCCCCGTAATAGGAAAAAAGCTTCAACATTTTAGCTTCCTCATTATTTCACGATGTTTATTATATTCTTTTAAATTGTAATGTTTTGACCAGTCAGAATCTTTAAATATGAAGTACTCATGGAACGGAAGCAAATGTTTTATTTGGGTCAAACTCCTGGGGATCGATCAACCTCCGGTGGATAACCACAATGTGAAAGATTATTTTCAACCAATAGACTTATTTCGCTGTACTTTTGAACACATGCACAGATAGCTAATTAAAAGGCAAAGTTACCATTAAGTTGAAGCAATCATCGAAATACATAAACACTGTTGCATGTGGCATTAGCAGTAAAACCAATGCAACTGCTGAAGTTCATTGTAGAGTGTTTTGTATCGCTTGGGCCAATTCATTAAACTTGACCTTCTACCTCATTATAAGTTTCGGCAAACAGACCATCTTGTATTTATTTAAAATCAAAAATTAAATCGTAAAACCCGGTCAACACTGAGGCCAGACGCTACTTGAGACTGAGCGGAAATAAAAGAAACAAATAATGGAGCCGCGCTTGGCCTCAGCACAGACCTAACTTGAAACGCACCTGCAGTAGTAACTAGCATCACATTCAGCAGTCGTCCCAGTGGCTCCATAATCCGCACAGTAATAACCTTAAAAGCAGTTGTTTTTAATACACTATCAATTTTTTTAAAAAGGACATTCGGCTTCAACGACTTTCAAGCACACTCAGAGAATTTTATTTTTTTTTTAGCCAAAAAAAAAATTTCAAGAGATCAACAAGCCATTGATCGCAGTATCAAAGATCTTCAAAGCAAAACTCAACATTAATCTACCGGAATTAGCTCAGTCAAATGGCACGCTTCAGTGGCTGAGTGGTCGAAGATCCAGTTACCAAATGATGCGCTTTCACACCAGAGGTGCTGGTGAGGATTGAGGGTTCGAATTTTACCAAATATCAGTTCTATTTATGCTATCTTATGATGGTGACATATTAATTGATCTCTACGTTGGTGTTAGTGTGGCCCCAGACTTTCTGAGGGATCGAGACATTGCCGAAGACCGTGGAGCCTTAGAAGCTGGACAACTTCCTAAGGCATGGACCAGAGCTCGTAAAGAGAAAAGGAGTCACCACAGAGCAAGCAGCGCAAAGGGCATGCCGCTGGACAGAACAGAATGAAACAAAAATTGTCCTAGATTGGACTACCGCATGCGCTACAAGAAGGATTCTTGATTTTGCCAATTCTAGAGGGGCTTAACAAAAGACTGTGTTCATTGCAGCAAAAATTAGACAGAATACAACGAGCGTAACGAGAAGGCATAAGCTTCTCAGTGGATACTGAGGCGGTTGTATGTCGAAGAAATGATCTTCATTGAGATCAACATCGCTATCTTGGGTTAGATTTTGGTTGTGTATTAATGCCTCCCCTTTATCCAACATTCATTATATGGTTAAATGTTTGTTTATAGTGATATGGTAATTTTGACGTATGCCCTAACATCATTCGTTTTTCTGCGTTTCTTTTTTCTTAAATTTATTATTGTTTCCTGTGAATCATATTTACTCAGTGTTAATAAATGACGAAAAAATATAACAAATAAACTGATCAAAATGTTAGTGTCACAATGATGCAGACTTTCAAAAAGAGCAATATAGTACAGATCAGAAACTCAACCTCATCCAACTTATCTTTAATACCAGCTTCATTCTTGTTCAATATAGTTTTCTCAGATTGGTTTGACGTTTATCTTCAAGTAAGGCGAAACAAGAGGAATGGTATGAAAGCAATGCAAGCGCTTGTGCATGACAGCAAATACCGGTTTCCTTCGGCCATGCCGCATTCAAAAGTAATTTACGGAGTGTTAAATTTTTACTTTAGCCATAAAACTAATGCTTTAAAGATCTCACCTGCTGAACACGGTTCGCAGCTTGTCTCATTCGGAGTACCTTCATTCTCCGCGAATGTGCCAGGTGGACATTCCGGTGCTGTTGTGCCAGTGCCTAATGGGCAATAATGGCCAGGGGCACAAGGATCTAACTGATCTCTTCCTGAAAAAGTTCCGACAAGAATTAAAACCGTTTTAACAAACAATTCAAAAGTTGAGAAATTCTTCATGTTCTTCGTGGAGTGCATTAAACTGATGAAGAATCCAATTAGAATCATGTGATGTATCAAAAAATAAACAGATGAAATGAACTGCGCAACATCACGAGGCGTACCTGGTGGTCCATTTCTCATCACGCTTAACCAGCGAAAAAAGTTCACTTGCCTTAAAATATTGCGAAACTAACTACAAGTTTTACCTTTGCATTGAAAACCTTCAGGGCAGATTTCGCATTCGGGTTGGTGAGTTACCGTTGTATAAGTTCCAGGGTCGCATGGTTGAGGAGTACCAGTACCGGTGGGGCAGAAATGTCCAACTGTGCAAGGCCTGATCCAAGGCACATTTTCATCATCTGGAGGAATGGGAGATTGAGCATTTCCAGGACAGTAATATCCTAGCAAAAATAAAGACATATATTTTTGCTAAAGTTACCAGAAACATTTGGTCGATTAAGTCAGATGTTCAGACTTGCTTCCTCGTTATCATAACTACTGCCACAGTGCATTACACCCCAAGCATTACAATCAAACTAAAAAATTTGCCGTAAAGTGCATTTCTCAAGTGCAGAACAAGGTGGTTGTAAGGTCCAAATGCACAATTATGGTAACTACAAATAGTGAACTAACCCGCTGGACCGCATTACCATTATTTATTTTTTGGCCGTAGGAAAACCGGTTTAGTAATCTGGACAAGCATTACCGTCTAGCGGAAAAGATGCTGCGAAACTGTTTTTGAGCTATGATTTATTCACTCTGAACACACATACAACTTGCAACTTCGTTTTCGCTCAAAGATGCAAACCAGTCCGTTTCGCTGTCTGACAACAATTTATAAATAAAAACCAAACTTTTTTTGAGAAAAAATAACGTTATCTTTCAGTAGACTTCATGCTTTTTTGCTTATCAAAAGAGCAGGAAGTCTACTGAAAGATAACGTTATTTTAAGTAAATTACATTTTTTTACCTTCTGTGCAGTTCCCATCTGGTTCCGGCAGTCCATACGTTGAACAACTCATTCCAGGCTTACAGCCTTGACAAAAGCTCTCGTTTTGACCATGTGTTACGTCATTGTAAGTGCCTAAAGCATTTTATCAAGTAAGTTGAGACAGGATTTCATGATTAAAGTAAATTATACTATCAATCAGAAATTTAACCACTTATTAAAAATTTTCGATTTGTGCAAAAAGGCGAGGACTTATGATTTCCCTAGACCTACGTGCATATCCTTCATAATGAGCCAGTTTGCTTCCAGTCAGCTGCAGGGTTGAGATTTAGGTTATAAGACAGTCATAGAGCAAAAAAAACGGTGCAATATCTTAGCAAAAAACACAGCAAAAGCAATGAAGAGAAACTCCTGAGCTGAAAGTCAAAGTCTTATTTACAGCCACTCGCGTCACCGGCAAATAACTTGCTCAACTTTTCAAAAGAAGAGGAAAACTCATTTAACTCATCAGTCACCGGAAAAACAGAGAGTGAAAGAGGGTTCGAAGAGACCTTGCAGTGTTCAAACGAACAGCTATTCGTAATTGCTTTCGTCGTTGACACGAGTCTCAGTTTGAACTGGAATTGTGAACTAGAAAGCAAACACCGATTCCGCTCGACAATGCCGCATGCAGGGTACTACTGTGAACGCTCGGCTCGCAAGCTTCCGTCTACAAGTTTGACGCTTATTCCATCGCGCCACGCTGCCGCAATATATGTGATATTTTCTAAGGATTAAATCATACACAAGTTTATTCTCTATGCTCTAAGACTCTGTTGTTACCCTCTAAAGTCAATCAAAAGTTAACCTGCTTTGAAAACGTTTTTACCTCATCAACAGTTCAGTAGATTACAACTAAGAAAACCTACTTAACTTCCAGTCTACACCGTAAACCTAATCAAAGTTAGACAAACGGAAAGTCGCAGTCTATTTCGAACCAGTTCAAAACGCAAATTCCAGACAGGTAGCTCCACCACCAGGTCGACTGCCATTGGCAGGTGTACAAACGTCGCCTTCTACACTCACAACGCACTGGATGAGTAGCTTCGCTATTTTCACTCAGCGAAGCGCAACAGTTTGGAGCTTCTTTGAAGTTGCCCATGCCGTGCAGCATCACAACACATTACCACCAGAAGCAGTGCACCAAGCAGGAAAATTAACGTAAAGTGCATTTTCCAAGGACGCAACAATGCAGCCGTCCTGAAGAATTAAAGCGCAACTGAGCGATCATTGTTTTCCAAGCATCAACCAACAAAACAGCACGAAACTATTGGGAGTTGGTTTTGCCATGGTAATATATTGCTAGATGTTGTTGCGTAAGCAAAATCTCTTTACGTACCAGGTTCGCAGGGGTTTTGTTTTTCAAACCTTGTCCCAGCTGGGCAGAAGTGTCCGACGGGACAAGGCCCACCTCTACCTGTGGTACCGTTAGGAGTGCCGACGATTGAACCCGTGTCGCACCAAAACCCAGGCTCACAATCTTTTCCGCTGTACTCAAGTCCGGACTGCAAATAAAAAACTCATTAGATTTAATTAGACCCTGGAAAACTTTAAAACATAGGGTTCAGGCTTCAGATTTCC
This sequence comes from Trididemnum clinides, assembly GCA_963675345.1. NCBI lineage: Eukaryota > Metazoa > Chordata > Ascidiacea > Aplousobranchia > Didemnidae > Trididemnum > Trididemnum clinides. The sequence goes on along the minus strand of OY776302.1, from coordinate 26,010,072 downwards.
CGCAAGCACATGTATGTTAGCTGGTAGTAAGAAAGAATAACTAATATAACTAGTAGTCTTCTACTAAGCCCACTAGTATAACTAGCAGGGTGAGTAGTAGACGTAGACATTATATCAGCAACAAATAATCTAGAACAATACGGGAGAAATGTCGCAAAATAAACTTTTCCAGAAATGGCCTGACAAACGTATTTCATCTCACCTCGTCACAGTATTTCCCAGCTTGGCATGGATTGCAAGCTGAATCATCAACTTGGCCTAACTCATCATTAAAAGTACCCTGCAATATAAACAAGTAAGAAAAGAATTGCTCAACAATTGTAGCTGCTGTTTGGTGAAAGCTCAGGGTAAACCTGAGCTTTTTTACTGATGCAGTCAGCGCCAATCAAAGTCAATATAGTAAATTAATAAGGCAGGTCGTACTTGAAAAGTTCAAAGTTCACGCGTCGTTTGTCTCTGCTATAGCACTTTATTTCAGAGCAAAAAGTTTAGGAAACAGTGTTTTGAATTCCTGTAATAATTGCGTTTATCTTTTTTTAAACAACCTCCCAGCCACTAGTTCATTCTGTAGTCGTACGGCTTGAAGTCAAGCTAACACTTGCTACGTAATTGAAATCCACACTTACAATATCACAAGGCGTAGGAGATGTCGAATTTCTCGGACAGTAATGGCCCCTGGGACATTGCGTCGTGTTGGTCATAGCCGGGAAAGGACAGTACTGTCCAGCTTCACAAATCAGACATGACGATCGCCGGTCGCTTGGACTGTAAGATCCTGAAAAATAAAATGAAAATATTTATTGAAGTAGTGAAAAAGTAAAATTGCTCTCCTCTGATCACGAGGAAATTTTTATCAAACGCATTAGGGCACCATCGCATTTAGACTCGCTTTGGAGTACAGAGCTGGCACAGAACTTTTCTACAGAAGGAACTGCCACCAAGCAAGGGAAATTCCGGTTTAACGGTTTAAAGTCTTTTCCAAGGAAACATTTACAGCGGCATCGTGAGTTTTAAACGCAACCGCTGCTGTTATAAACAGCGGTCCAACCCACTTGACCACGTGGTCTTCTAATTGATCTTTTTTGGCATTTTTTTTGCATTAAAAGTTATACTTTACTAATTCAGTGCATGTTTGCCACTAGTTAATTATGTTCCCAGATGGAATAAAATAATAGAATACAATGGTTTCGGCGCTTTAACATCTGTTTTACTCTTCATTCTCCAAATTACGAGGGGCATACCAAAAGTTCTGCACAAACTGTTATATTTTTAGAACAAAGAATCACGAAATAACAAAACAAGTTTATTTTTTAACAATATCTCCCTGCAAGTCAATGCACTTTCTCCAACACTCTGCAACCTTCTTTATTCCTTCTTCAAACCAGTCTTTTGACATGGCCTTAAGCACCTCATTTACGACTGACTTCAGCTCATTTTTACACCCAAATCTTCTGCCACGAGGAGGATCTTTGAGTGGCCCAAATAGGTGGAAGTCGCTTGGAGCAAGATCTGGGCTATAAGCTGGATGAGGAAGTAATTGCGACTTCAGCTCACGTAATTTAGCCATGGAAACGTATGCTGTGTGGACAGGATCCTCCTCGTGGCAGAAGATTTGGGTGTAAAAATGAGCTGAAGTCAGTCGTAAATGAGGTGCTTAAGGCCATGTCAAAAGACTGGTTTGAAAAAGGAATAAAGAAGGTTGCAGAGTGTTGGAAAAAGTGCATTGACTTGCAGGGAGATATTGTTAAAAAATAATCTTGTTTTGTTATTTCGTGATTCTTTGTTCTAAAAATATAACAGTTTGTGCAGAACTTTTGGTATGCCCCTCGTACTTTTATACGGACAATCGCCAACCAAATGACCAGTGAACTTCTTTTTCACAGTTTCTCTTGTGATCGACAATGGAATCACCCTCAGCTTTACCAACCTGGAAGTGGTCTTTATAACTAATTCACCATCAAGATTATTGCGTCAAATTTTTTTAACAGTATTTATGCTTTCTATTTGTGGTCTCTAACCTGGATCACATGCGACAGGATGTTCAGCTCCAGCCTCTGCGTAATATCCTGCTTGTGCGGGAAACTGGGTTGAGTTGTACGCTCCCCCAGAGCAGTAGTAGCCTGGAGAGCAGTCACCAGTAAAACCATCGGCACTCTCTCCCGAGCAAAATTTACCGGCAGGACAATCAATGCAGTCATCCTGTGATGTTGCCACTGAAAAATTCGTATCGCAAGTATAGCAAAGCATTTTGTATCAATAAATGCCGATATTGCAGCTTAAATATGGTAAATTTTCACTCTTTGATAGGAGTGAAGTGATAGCGAAACTAAAATATAGATAATTCTTACTTGTTTCGTTTGTGTAAGACCCAGGATCACATGCTTTGGGATACGGACTTCCAGTTGGGCAATATCCACCTGGTGGACAAATGTCGCCAACACTAGAACCCATCGGCGGAGTCTGTGACAAATATCAAAACATTAGCAAAACAAACTACCTCTAAGGAGTTTTTTCTTGTTCTTTTACGAGACAATGTCTCGCAGTCAAAAGAAGCTTCACTAAAATGGCAAAAATACGATGCGAAGTCTATTAGCAGCTTAAAGCATATGCTACCAACATTTAAACACAGTTTATTGCTGTTGAAAAATATCACAATTTCAGTTTCAGTTTTTAAATTCGAAACCATAAAGAAATATTTTCTTAAATTATGAATATTTGGTGGTTCAAACCACAAGGTTCTTAAACTTTAATCTTTTCTAAACTCTTTAAGACTCTAGCTCAACAGCTAAGCTAAGCTAAGAACCTGCATCTACCGTATTGATTATTAAAGTGTTCCAAGAAAAATCGTGATGAAAATCACGTATTGAAAGGCGCAACAGAAACACTTTGATTAAAGCTTTAATTCATCTTGGCTAAGAATCAAACTCAGGTTTCAACGTCTGTGACTTCATCACATTACAAAGCTGTCGTTTATCGATTAAAGCGAAATTTTCTTACAGCAGTCCAAGATCCAGATAAACAGTAGTAGCCAGCACGGCATTCTGCAGTAGGTGTGCTTGGGTCAGACCCATCGCAATACCATCCTCCTGGACATGGGGAGCATTCCAGGGAGCTGGTAGCTCCTGTTTTGTTGTTATACGTCCCATTTCCGCATGGTTCCTTATCAGCAGATCCTGGAGGGCAGTAGTGGCCCTAAATCAATCCAAGCTTAACAAACCAAAATGGGATCATTTGCTTTGTAATATAGATTTGAAAATTATAAGCGAAGAAGGAAATTGTAAACCTTGCAATTAATTGGCAAAGCAGCATACGGGCGTAAGGGGCATTAACAATTTATTAAAATGAATATGCCAGGAAACAATAATGAGTATACCACCCAACCAATTTAGACGAGACCATCCCTGGACGCGTTTCGTCCTTTTGGACTCATCAGCAGGGCCCGTCCCGTCACAAATTTTAATAAATTGTTAATGCCCCTTACGCCCGTATGCTGCTTTGTAATAATGTACTTATCTTATGGCAGGTACAGAACAAGTTATGCACAAAGCAAAATAAAATATGTGTCAATTGCACACTAAAATATTTGATCACGGGAATACCTTCATGGTCAGTTATTGCTTCCGAGATGGTAATCTTGCCAATACATGCTTTTCTGTTACAGGAAATGCAACCAAGGAGGGAAACTGTCTCACAGCGCTTTTTTCAAGCGCGCAACAAAAACAAAATCTCTCTGCTGTAGCTACGAAAGACTATAAATATAGTATTCACAGGTTTCTTGCAAGGCACTCAACAATAGGAGTAATGTGGAGCATGAAATATAAACCGTGCGGCATTTACTCCGCGACTTGAATAAGATTTCCTGGCGCTAAACAACAGTTGCAGCAGAAAAAGCGCCAAAAAGGCATAGCATTGTTTTTGTTTACTCTCAAAATCTTTATTTCGATCGCAGTTGGTGCACTGGTGTTGAATTCCCCTGTCGAGTCCTACGAAAGACCCTAAAAAGGATATTTACAAATTTCTTACATGGCATTCAGCAATACGGGGATATATGAAGAATATAACATGAACCGGGCACAATTTGCTCAGTCGTCATTAAAAACATTCCAGGCGCTAAAAAACCGTTACCATTGTTGAATAGCTTCAAAAAACAACACAAAGTTTTATTTTACTTACACCATGAAAAACCGTTTCAGCTACTTACTGTAGGACAAATGGTGGGCACAGATGTTCCTCTCATAGGACAGTAATAGCCGGATGTGCACTCTGTACAGCTGTCACTAGAAACTGCAGCCGTGCCATTCAGAAACGTTGATGGTTCACAAGCATGCGTTGTACTTTCACCAGTGCCATTGGGACAGTAATAACCACCCGGGCAAGGACCGGCCTAAACACGAATCGACATAAAGCGGATTAAAAGATTAGTTATCTAAAAGTATTACCAATTTAGTATTTTACTGCTTTAGGTTTGTCACAGAGTTCACATCAATTACAAACGCTAAAAACTTTATGCTATCCTAAAACTAAGCGTTTTATCAGATTTTTTGCAAACTTTTTCCAAACAACCCACAAAAACTGTTCTTGTTGTGGTTGTAACTAAGAATAGCAATTGACTACCTTTCAATAACATGGTTGCCTTTAGCTGTTTTGAACTACCAAACAAAACATTATCAAGAGATTCGCTCATGGGCACTAACAACAAAATTCCTTGGATTAAGCTTTGAAAACACGACAACTGCATCGTGAAGTAAGCCACTCTGAACGTTGAGCGACATCATGCTAAACTTTTCTGTCAAATTAATAGTGAGCAAGTATGCCTTGCTTTTATACTCCAGTTGCAAAAACGCAATTATGGTTATACATACAAACAATTTTGTGCTTAGTCCTGCCTCTTATTTGCAATATTGCCGACATATTGAATACCACAAGCAGTGCTATTAAGCATCGGATTTATAGTAAAGTGCCTTTTCCAAATCAGAAACGATGAGAGTATTAAACTCGAAACCTCAAGATCGCAACCCAATGCTTTGTGGCACTAATCTACTCTCCCAAAATAGCTAAAATTTGAAATCATTTCAACAAATCTTAGCTGCTTGTACAAATGACGTACCGGCGACGTTAAGTTGGTAGTGTCACAGTAGGAGCCTGCTGTGCATTGCTGGCAATCCGATTCCTGTTGTAGACCTGTTTTCGCGCTAAACGTACCAATAGGACAAGGTTGTGGTTCAACTTTCTGAAAAAAACCACACCTGTAAACACATTGTTGGTAGGATTGCAATTGAGAAAACAAATTTAAAATGGGCAAAAAAGGTAAACCGATTACGATAAAACAGTAGTTAAATCTCTATGTTTTGTCGTGAAAACAATAACTTGGTGAAAGAGATCACCCAGGTAATCATACAATACACCCATATAATAATTGACAACCTATCCATGACAGCCCTCCGGTTAATAGTGGGGCTTCCATTTCGCAAGTTGGATTTAAGAGCGGTTCGAAACGGCCTGCTGCATAACCCTAGCCTGGTTAATTTCCGTCAACTTGTTTGACCGGGTGTAGTAGCGCGTACGACTTTTAATTCACACTGTGCATTTCATAGAAGTAAAAGGTAAGCTCATCATGAATTAAATGAGACAAATCAGCAATATAGCATTAAAAATTTATTAGAAGCTAGCAATTGCTTGTTCATTTTGGATTCCATGTTTCGCCTCTAGACTTAAAGCAGGGCGAAAGTGGTGCTAAGCATGAGAAAACTGCTCAAGTTTTTAAACATCACTATTCCGCTTAAATTGCTAGATAATTTACAGGAGGATAGAATTAGCCGAGAGCGAAAACCATCGTAAAAAGTGCATTTTCCTCGGTGCACAACATCGTTAGGTTTAAACTCATAATTATTGCTGCCATAACATCGACTCCCAACAATTCGACAACGCCTTACATAATAGATCTGTCACAGATTTAACAAGAATTTATCTTTTTACTGACACCAACTTAATATTTATCCCGCAGTAACTAAGCAAACACACAGCATTAGATATCAACGCTGAAAACAAATTTAAAATAGCGTAGCAGGTTAGCTTGGTTCATACGCACCACTGAACCCCTTAAGCAGAAGAATCCAGCAGGGCACGCGTTGCTCACAAGACTAGGAGCCTCAGAAGTTCCGATCGGACAATACATTCCTGGAGGACAGACTCTACTTGACAAATCCGAGTCCGTAGTGCTATTTTGGTCGCAGTAGTTCCCAGCAGGGCAGTCTTCACATTCAGCAAGTCCTTTCGGCTGAAATGAAAGTCAGAGTAAAATCATAATTTGCTTAATAAAGGAAATTGGACAAAAACGAAGCATGAGCAAAAAAGTGTGAAAAGAGCAAAAGTTGTGGAAAACTGGCAAACAAGAAATCGACAAAAATAATCTCCAAAATGTGTAGATTCTAACAACAAAACTAGATTCAACAACTACAGCATAAAACTGACTTGGCCTTTATACACAAGCGCACATGTACGAGTACGTCATTACTTAGGTCAGAGCAAAAGACTTCTAAAGCTAACAGTAGCCAAGATAATTTTAAATGTACCGCGGACCTTGATCCTTTAATCAAATTTTGAAAAGCAGTGTTAAGAACTTGTAATTACCTTGAAAAGCAAACAAATGGGCCTGCCTCTGGTTTGCAATGTTCACAAAAACCAAAGCAGTTTTCGGGGCATTTCAATATACGGTACAGCATTGTCAGTATGGCATGGAACCACAAGTGTCTTAATAGATATTGACAATACTAACAGCTTTTAGGCAATCCTCCCGACAAATGGTATAGCAGTGGACCAATCGGCTTTGATTTTTCTATTGATTTAGCATTGATTTTTGTAATGATTGATTGTTGATCATTGTAATGCCGGTTTACAAAAGAACAACGTACAATGCAAAAATTCTGTCGAGTTCTCTAGCAACAGTTATCCACTTCTTTCATGATGATTTGTAAGGCGGTTAGTCATAACAATACCAATACCGGTAACCAAACTGGATCAAAATTGAAATGGTCGACGTGAATCGGCCAGTCTTGCAATGCAGTCATGGAAGTGGTTTAATGCTGTCCACACTCACCGAATAAAAGCCAACACCGCAAGGAAGAGGATCTGTTGTTCCATTGATGGGACAGTAATAACCAGCTTCACAGTCGAAGCAATCGTTTTCGTCATCGCCTTTTATATTGGGATTGTAAGATCCACTGCAATAAAACGTTGGTTAAATAATTGACAATACTTCTGAGGTAAAATAGAAAAAATTTTTTTCTATTTTAACTTAGTGTGATGCTGGAGGCGGATCCCTCTTAATAGGAGATCGGCTTGAAAATTGCTAATTAGCAACTAGCAACTTCTATATTTTATACAATACTTCTGAGTAAAGGCAAACATGCATTTAAAAGAAGTTAGTGATAGTAAGAAATGGATAATGCTGTCATGATGTAGCTGGTGAACCAAGTGACTCCAACACTATGCTACAACGAAAACATTATATTTGTCACCAAATTTTCAACTCCTAGTCGATATCACCACTGATTAATGACCACTTATTGGCCGGCAGTGCTGCAATAGAGTGGAAGCTAATGCTGTAGTCTACGTGCTGCATGATCGAGCAAAATGAGCGTTTGCTTCTAAGTTTACTTTATGGGTTAAAACTACGGCGAAGAATATGTCTACCGCAAGAACGTGCATGAGTGACTGCTGATTCCAAAACCATAAAATCTGTATTTATGACTGGTTCAAAATGGGCTGCCACTTTTCCCCTAGCTTAATTTAATTCGATTTGTGGCATTAATCCGGAAAATTGTTTTATGCCTTGCCTCCATCCCAAGGAAGAGGAAGCTAACAACAACAAAACCGTGAGATCACTCCGCACTTTCCAAACTAAATTTATTTTGCGTGCGATAAATTGAGTAATACATCTTTATCCTCCAGTTTCTATAAAAGCTTTGCATTTATAGAACTTGTGTTCAGACCAGTTTTGAAGTTATTACTTGACAGAACGGCGTTGAGAGTTTCTACAAGCTAACAAAATACTTTTTTGCAGGCAAACAACGTAAAGCCACGCTGGTTGTGTGTTACAGCAAGTCACTGCTTTATTTAATTGCTCTTTACTAATAGAGTTCTACCAAGAGATGTAGCTAAAAAGAACTAGCACGCAACTTCAAAATTGGAAAAGAAATACAAATAGCTTGGAAACGCTAAGGTAAACCCTTGTCTTGTTTGCTGTTTGTTTGTGGTTACCCCTCCTCTTCCTCGGGATGGGGGTACGGCATGCCGTCAACCTAATTTAAATTAGGCTAGGGGAAAGATGGTAGCCCATTTCGAGCCAGTCTTGAGTGACTGATAGCCCCACCACCACCAAGGCGGACTGCCACTGGTGGGTACCCAAGAGTCGTCTTTTTACGAAATGCTGGGTTAGCAACTTCACAATTGTAATCCGGTGAAGTACGGGTGGGCCACCAGTCTGCCACATAAAGGTGGGGGCGTCCCGTTAAGTGCTTTGCCCAAGGACACAACAAGCAAGCTTGTCGGCTTGTTCTTCACATTATCCCTTTTTATGCTGAGCGCCAAGCAGGGAAGCTGTGAATACCAGTTTTTAAAGTCTTTTGGTATGACTCGACTTAAGGAATGAACCCCAGGCCTACCGACTGCGATGCGGACCCTTGCCTTTGCTTCAATAGCTGCTGCAAAACGCTTTGCAGCAACTAGCAGTTACACTACGATAAAATTGGTAACACTAGCTACTCAATATTGGTTTTAGTTTTTTTGATGTACAGATGCTCTGCGCGATCTTCTAAGCAGGCTTCAATGCATGTTGTTTTACATACAGTTTTTAAGGTTTTACGTAGCCCGAGAAAAAAGACCCAACCATTTATTGTGTATTTAAAACAGAAATCTCACGGAGGGCATAAAACAGGGTCGCTTGATCCGGCCTTGCAGTATGCCCCTTCTATGCAGGCGTCACAGTCCTCAACTCGAATATTTCCGGTTTTATTTGAATAAGAGCCAGCTGGGCATTCGTGTTCTCTCGCAAATTTGGTTCCTGAAACGAAACGATACTTCGTCAAATGGAAAATCTCTCCGGAAGCAAGAAACATCAATTCATTTTCTCGTTCAGATTTGATTTTACCGTCTAGAGTTTGTGCGTCATTTGAGAGTGAACTTATTACTTCTTTTTCAACAGATGAAACCACTAAGTAATATTACACAACTGGTGAAGTCAGCCAAAAATATGGTGAATTCGAAATACTTTGCAATCGACAACTAAAACTTCACCTTCAATTAAAGTTGGAATTCAGGTATAAGTTTGCTTGCATTTGTCTGGCTGGTTTACTCTAGTTAACCACACTACGCGGTTTATAAAGTGAACAAAAAGACACAAAAAATTGATATTTCTAAACCAATCTAAATAGTAGGTTTGCGTATGCACAACAAGCAATTGTGTAATTTAATGCAATATCAAAACAAGATAACATACAAATAAAAAGTAGCCTACACATCTGGAAGCAACGTATAACTCTATATGTTTTAGACAGTTTAGTATCAGACGCTACTTTTTTAAAAAAACAGTTGCTCAGCGCAAAGGTGGCAAGCACTAAGAAATTTCAGATTGATTACCTGATGGGCAAAAATACCCTGACGGACATGGACCTTGAGGCGAGGTGCTATTTTCAAGACAGTAACTTCCTCGTGGGCATTCCCAGCACTCGTCGTAATTAGCCAAGTTTGTTTTGTTGGAATAGGAGCCGGCCGGACAGGGAAATTGAGTCGCAAATTCTGTTCCGTTTTTACAGTAGTATCCAGGAGCACATTTTTCCGGAGCTTTGTTGGTACCTCCAGTCCCTGACAAGAAGAACTCATTCAAGAATTTATCTTCTACAGTTAACCTACAACTTAAGAAGAAAAGCACACTGTCTATTCACATGCCGTTTACGTAAACAGTATGTGGAAAGAAACAATTTAGTGTAAAAAAACGATGCAAAAAACTTTGAATCTCAGTCCATAAAGTTTGATCAAACTTGGATAAAAAAGCAAGCTCTTTATGTTAGAGGTACAACTCAATGATTGCAAAATTGTGTAATAATCGCAAAATCATCGTTTTTTTGCGTTCTGTACGATGAATCCTACTAATGGATTTATTCACTGTCCACTGCACTTACATTAGGGTTAAGAAGAGCAAGCAAACTTATAAAAAGCTGATGTCTGACCAACAAAAATACAAAAGACGTGTTTGCAACGTTTCAAATCCTGAGCATCACAAGAAAATACCACGCAACAACGGAAACAGGATGAAAAAACCTGTTTTGTAATGCCGGCTATTTAATGCGCTGCAAACGGATTGTATGTAATCGCGAGGCATATTTTCGAATCCTTGAGATCAAAACCGCGTTGGATCAGCTCTACCACGTGGCAACGACGCTCTCACCGATAAATGCGTCACGAAAACCTCTTGGTCAAACAGCATTCACTACATCTTCATGGTTCTGCAACCCTAGTGACCACCTGGGTTAGAACAACTAAAACTCACCAGGTGGACATGCAAACCTTATAGGACATAAGTCACATTCGTCACGAGAGGTTAAGTTGTATGCATCTGTATAGGTTCCAGCTGGACACGGATTCTCTGTTTTCAACGCTGTTCCCAATGGACAGAAATATCTGCGATCAAACATACAGAAACATATTTAGACGGTTATAATTTAACGTCTGACTGAACTACACAAGTGACTCAGCTAATCAATGCTTGGCGGTGTACAACTTGAGATGCAACTGCAAAAGTTACACAGAGAATTCCTTAACTGCTACGCGTTCGATTGTTCAAAAAGGATTGGTCTAGAATACACATAACCAGGTTGGAGAGGCGACAACAGTGGCTATGAGCTCAGACGTCGAGGCCCAATTCCCTGTTTTTAAATCACTCTCTACATTACTCCTACTACTGCATGCCCAGGAGATACATAAATGTCATTTTTAAAGTCTTTGTTATAATTCCGCAAGGAAATTAAACCCGAGAATAGCTATGTAATTTTCACGATTGCACTTCTTCAAAAAATTCGTCCATTCGTACTTATGAGCTCCTTTGTCTGTCAGCCTTGAGCCAAACTGAGTCACTACTATGGGCAAACTGCTCGTCCCCACCACCTGTCTACCACTTAAAGGAAGAGGTTTCCAAATAAGTGCCTTTCCCAACGACAAGACATGCAAATTCGCTGGCGTTTTTTCCATTTTATTCCTCTCGTACCGAGCGCCAAGCAAGAAAGCTGTGAACATCATTTTTCAAGAATTCTGTAGTATGTCTCAGTCGAGGTTTGAATCAGCAACTTACTGCATTTAAGGAAAATAAGTTCTATAAAGTATTAGCCGTTTACGACTCCACCTACAACGCCTCTGAAGTGTCTACTTATTGAGCCTAAATAAGCTTTTGCTCATTTATCGTGCTTTGATTTAAATGAGCTTGGATTGTGATACTAGAGGTAGTCCATATTGTGTTAACATTTGGTAATCCAACAAAATCTCAGTACTACTACACAAAAATAAACCAACCCTTTTTAGTTATAGGTGAATTTTAGGCTTGCTTTAACTCACGTGTAAATAAGTGGGCGTTTGAGAACGTTTTTCTTACACTTTAACCGAACATAGTTGAAATTGAAATTTATCTGACATTTTTCTAACAGTGTTAAAACATCTTGGTGGAGTTCGTGGTTCTCGCAATCAAAAGCGAAGCAACAGTGTTGCCAGTCATTTCATATTGTTGGAATTCACTCAATTTGTTTCCTTTTAGCAGGCTTAGACGTGATGATTCAGCGTGGGTCAACTACTACATGCTTGCTTCCGAATCAGACATTTTGCTGGTGCAACACAGCAATTAAAATTCCGAAATATTCTTCTGAAAAATATTAATTATGTACTTTTGCGCGAGAGTGACGCACTCACAATTTTGTAAAATGCATAGAGGAATTGGGGTTCACATCTTTACTCACCCTGGCTCGCAGGGGCCGTCGGGGGCTGTGAGAGCAGTGGTTGAGCACGACATTCCAGCGGTACAGCGCTGGCAACTGTCCGGAGATCCCATTCTTGAATCAGGTTGATAAGTGCCATTTGGGCAAGGTGTAGGGTTTGCAGTTCCTTCAAGGCAGTAGTAGCCAGCGGGGCAATTCACGCAAGCGTCAATAGCTAAAAATAACAATGAGATTTTCTTCCTCAAGAAAAAGATGCAGCGTAAGATAGAACATCCAGGTTTATAAGCCAAACTCAATTAAGCAAGCAAGAACATATTGATTATATTAAGGAAAGTGGTAGCTTATCTTAAACCACTTGTAGACGCATTTTCATTGTATCAATTCCAACAACGCGGTCTATCACTGATGTTTCCAAATAATCGCTTCTTAGGATGTGCTGAGTAACAGCTTTACTTTTATAACCAGGTAAAATATGGAAACTCTCACCTAGCTCACCAAATAAGGTAATCACGCCATAATAATCGGCTACAACAATGAGAACGCTCAGCTAATGACATTTAAACCAGCATCATAAAAACAAAATCTATCCACAGGCATATTGAACATAGACCACAGCGAGATACTTACAACGGGCTCCTTCTTCAGCCGTATACGTGCCAGCTTCGCATGCTGTCGGAGGGTTAGCGCTTCCTAAAGGTCCAGTTTCCTGACCGCAGTAATGGCCCCGAGGGCAAGGGATCCCAGGTCCAGCAGAACCTAGACAGCACATTTTAAATTTCTTTAACACATAAAAACAAACAATGCTGTTTTTCATTGCATGCATTATACAAGGTTTGACTTTGCAGATCTCAGTGATCTGGTACTAACTACTCGGTTGACACTTTAATAGGAAAATGGATTCTTTTTTTTTGTATATCCATACTCTTTTTGTGCATGAAGGCAGAGTTTGAAACAGATATCAAAGTTTGCACTGCAAACCTCATCGAGATAGTGTTTGTCAATGCTTTTTCTGTTTCTCCCACACCGATCTCAGATTCAAATTATTCCTTCCTACCATACATCTTCAGGAGGGACTTTTTGGGGGATGGATATCGCTACTTTCATCAAAGAATTAGCGCTTCAAAACAAACGTTAAGAGCTTTTTTTGGTGATCAATGTTTTTGAAGATTTGATTGCCGAACTCACATTTGATGGTCCTTTGTTTTCATTTAAGGGGTTTATATACAAATTCATATCGAAATGCTCTAGCGTGTATGTAAATGGCTAAAGATTTTTCCTCCCCAATTCCTCCCTAGCACAAATTTCCTTCACTGCAAAACAATCCTTCCCTTAAGAAGCCAACCGGATCCCAGTTCACAACTCCTGGGCTAAACACAAGCGGCAACCCACTGCAATCCGCTACGAACACCAATTTCAAAGAGGTCGGGCCAACACTGACAAAATGGAAAACCAGCAATCACCATCAAAACAAGATGATCGTTTCAAACAAATTTTATTCCATATCGATTGTAATAAAAAGAGTTTGTCTTATGTTCAATCAGCATCAGCCAACTGTAAAATCAACTTAGAAAATTATATTAATCAACAAGAAACCGATCTTGCTCATTAAAGTTTTTCAGTTTTTATATTCAATTGCAATTCCACCAAAGCAGACCGGCAGTTAGTAATTATTGGTCGCTCTACACAACGTGACGAGAAAGAATTTCCAGTCCTTCATTATTCTATTCTGATGAAGCATGGGTAAGAGGCTTATCGCTTTCAATACCTGCACATAAAAATAACTTTCACCTGCTTCACAGTACTTTCCCTCTTCACAGGTGAGACAGGCTACATCACTTGCTCTTCCAAGCTCAGGATTGTAGGTTCCGATACGACACGCATTTTCTTCATCTTCAGTAGTTCCATCCGGACAAAAATAACCTTTGGGACACAAGTTTTGAACACTAGGTGTTCCGGTAGGGTTGGATATTGACGGAATGGAGGCCGTGCCTTCAGGGCAAAAATAACCTGAAACAAAATGACGCATAAAACGTACTTTTTTCCACAATCACTGGATGACCATTGCAGTAATACATGCAATGCAAATTGGGTTCGGGCATGGTTTGAAGTTACGAATACTGAGAGTATTTTCACTACGAGCAATCGAAATAAGCAGGGAGACTGCGATAACGCACCATTTCAGAAGCATAGCAACCTACAGCTCACGGAGAAGCTGACCGCGAAATATCTTGATTACCAGCATCTTATCATACTATAGTTGCCGAACAAAAAATAGTTTTCGATTTATAAATTAGCAACTAAAAACAAAATGAACCATCGTGTAGTTTTTAATGCAGCATTGCTGCGACGAATTTTGGCACTAGGAGACGTATAAAAAAGGCGATTTCACGTTCTTTTTCCATAGTTTTTGCAGGTTTAATTAAACGTGCTCATTCAGTGTCTATTTATACCACACTCTCGCTTTCCAAACAAACTCTGTCAGTTGTGCTTTTTCCCCGACGTAAAAATTAAACGAGATTTTGTTTTTTTTAAAACACATAAAGCAGCATCTGTTGATAAAAATTCTATAGAGCAGCGCCCACTTGCTGGACAATCCACACAGTCTCCTTGACTCGTCATTCCTTCTTTGTTTCCGTATGTACCAGCACTACAAGGACTAGGAGTAGTGGCAGCTTGTTCGCAATAAAATCCTACAAATAAAAGAATACAAACACAAACTGTTTTCATCTTCCAGAAAAGACAGTTAAATAATTTTGAACAGATTTATTGTGTTTAAGTCACAAATTCATTCTATAGCTTCGAAAAACTTCACGGCTACGCATAGTGCCAGTGTTCAGACCTGCGTCGGAGTTATAGCACTGCTGGTAACGTGCACTTCCACTATGAACTTTATAGCACCTTTCTCAAAAGCACGACAACTAAGTAAGCAATCCAACTCCAACATGGCACAACTTCTACATGGCAAAACTATGAGGATAACAAACGAACGGCCCCGGCAAGACTTGATCGTCGCAATCAAAACCTTATGTGATCGATTCCTTCTTTTGTTCAGTATTTTTGTCAAAAGGAAAACGTTGCTCAACAATTTCCATGCCAAGTTCCATTGCTTGTTCTGAAAGTGCACTGTGCCAGCAGTATTTGTAACCCGGAAGTGGGTCAAAACATGACGTTGATCTACGTATGAATGGTCGTAACGGATTACACGTGAACTTTTCGAAATATAAGCCAAAGCACAACGCAATCTCACCAAGCGGACATATGCCGTCTTCAGGTTCCGCTTTAGTGCTACCTTCTACGCAAAGGTACCCGGCATTGCAATCCTGGCATCCTGTAGAGGAACCTTCAGTGGAATACTGGCCTGCGAAAAAAATTAATTTGATTTATATATTGTACTGACATGAAAAAATTTGTATCAACAGGTCCGTTGTCATTTGACAAATCAATTTACAACAGTTCCATTTCGCTGCTGGTAATAACCGGAGAATCATCGTCATTATCAGAATAGACAGAACGTAGAAGTGAATTAACAAATGACGTGTTAATATAAATCCACATTCTGCCGCATTCTGATGATATAGCGTAGTAAAGGGTAAATATAATGCGATATCATAATGTAGCAAAGCGTAAATTTTTTAAATATACTTGCAGAACACCTCGTAAACGTCTTGTTGATTAAACTTCTTTTCTCAACAAACAAATTGTGTTTGCTATATGTAATTAAGTAATCCATCAGCCCTTGTCTTGCGATCTTAGAGTAACAGTCCAAAAACCACAAGGCGTAACTTAAACAGCAAAAAGTTAAAAATTGTTTTTAAATTTTCTAGAAAGTCTTGGGGCTTTCAATTTTTTAAACAACTATTGTATATCTATTTGCATTTCGCCGTACTCGTGATGTTACATAAAAGGAATGTAAAAAAATAGATCAACGACTGCAGTCAGCTAATTTTCATAATTTCACTCAATAAAAGCTCAAACAAACAATATTTTTCGTTTTTTCTTTAAGGGAGGGGCCGGCAACTTCTTACTTTTCGCCGGCCAAAAATAATTTGCAAGGTTTCTGTCAGCCGAATTAATTCTTTTTTTACAAATTCGTTTTCTTTACAGCTTTTATTACGTTAAGCATAGTGAATAGTGAAAATTTTAAACCTTGTCCAAAATTTTGGCAGTAAAATAATCATAGTAAGAATTTTTTGTTAGAATGATGTCCAGCAGATACGGAAGTGTGTCATCAGTAGGGCAAGTTTTTGCAACAATTGCAACTTTTTTTTACAGCTTCCGACGGCTTCCTAAATACTCAAAATTGATGTATTTTAATGATTTAAGCTGTTTGCAGGAATTTTATTTTGCAACTTTTTGCAACTTTTTTCTGTTTTACACGCAACTTTTTACTGCAACTTTTATCAATTTTTGCGCAAAATGTGAAAGTGTGGTTCAAAAAAACTTGCTGTAAACTATTTCAGTTCTGTCCTATTCTTTTTAATTGCATAACAACTAGCTGTGTGACGGATTAGTTGCGTCTCAATGTTGTCTATAACGCAACAGTTGGCTTGCAAGCTAGAAGTTTTACGATCCTAGCCAAATACGACAGTGCCCGAACTCAATTAAAAGTGGATGTATGGCCTGACTTGTCTGGAAATATTTAGCACTGTATGTGAATAAATCGCTTGAGTAAATCATTGTCTTTTAAGATGCTTGTGTGCATAAATGCAACTTTTTGCAACTTTCGTTAAAAATAAATGCAATTTTTTCAATTTTTTATTGCAACAAAAACTTGCCCTAGTCATCAGTTTTTCAATGTAAAAGTGCAGCCAGCTGACATCCACCGATGCTTGGTGATTGTTTATGGCGACTAAAGACAGTGGATGTCAACATAGGTAGATGGGTTCGTCGATTCTGCAGCGGTTACGGGGAGCATACGACAAACCTTGCTCCTGTCGCCCACGCACAGCCACCAACTAAGAAAATGAAGCGCGTCGTGGTCAACTGATTAAATGTGATCAAAGAATACAGTGAATAAAATGTGCGTAGAGTTGGGTGTGTGTGTTGGCGCAGTGTAAGTTGATATCTTTTTATAAGTAGAGCAAAATGTGCGCCGGTTAGGTTCCACTGATGCTCAAATACAAAAAGACCACTGACGGCCGAAATTCAGGAATCACTGGATTGATATGAAGCAGAAAGAAATGTATTTCTGGATCTAATGATCACTAGTGACAAAATTACTGCCAATTACGAGCCGTAATCTAAGCAACAGTCAAAGGAACGGCACCACTCTCATGACCCAGCAACAAGCTAGTTTAAGTCGCACCGCTCCCCAGACCAAGTGATGCGCATCTTCTTCTGAGATGCAAAGAGCATCATATTCTTGAGTTTCTTGACACAGAGCCATCGTCAACTGTGAACGCTACGTGAAAACACAGACTAAACGGAAGGCCAGGATTGCCCGTACCAAGGCAGGTAAAGAAGGGACAATCTTTTGGCAACACAGTAATGCTAGGCAGCCCATACGTCAATCCTGAAAACCAAGGATCACGTTTGGCTGGACCACGCCTCCACATCCGCGGTTATACTCTTAATCGTTTTGTCATAATTTCACCAGTTAGGGCCTCCAAAAACATATTACGGGGACAGCACAACAACGCTGTTACTGATGCCGTGAACAAATGAACCGCCACAGCTAAAACACACTTTACCAGCGCAGCATCCAGACCCATGCTTATCGTTGGCGAAAATGCATTTACAACAATAGTAACTACGTAAAAAATAAAATTTTTGAGCAAATATATGCTCCTTTTAGTTTTTCAATTTCTTTAGCTTGACATTGAGTATCATCTTTGCAAATTCAAATCACCCAACACTGAAATAGCAGTGTCCCATAGAGCTACATCTTATCAGGCCTTTCACAACACTTTTCAAAAAATTAGAAACCATGGCAGGGCTTAAGGGCCATTTAAACTTAACAGATCAAGACGAACTCAGCAGCGGCTCATAAAGCCCAGTTATATTAAACAATTAAATGAGGAATCGCGGGGCGGATCATTTTGCTAGCCCCGGGCCGCGAGCCGTAGCTTTTCGATTATCTTCTTATGCTGCCACTAGCTTGGTTAGGTTTTTGGTGTGAACTGGATGTTTTATTTCACAGTGGGCATCCATTTCAAGAAAAAAGAGGGTTACTCATCGAAATCACCAAATCAAACCAAAGTAAACTTCTTTATCCAACAACTGCGATTTAACCTCATCCTCCTTTAGCCCGATCCCTTCCTCGGAATGCCGGCATGGCGGAAGACCATGGATTCGCAGATGCTGGACAGCTCTCCACGGCCAGGACCAAAGTTTGGAGACAGAGCAATCTACTAACAATTTTGCAGTTCTAATTTACAAACCTGCAGAGCATATCACAGGCGATATTTCTTTGTTGTTGCATTGATATCCTGCAGGGCACGGTGTGCATTCCGTTTGCCTCCCCAAACTATAGGTGCCATCAGGACAGTTCTCGGGGTCTTGGTTGTTGTTTGGACATCTTTGACCTTTAGGGCAGTCAGTGCAGATCTGCGTAACGCGTGCAATAAACACTTTATGCATCTCACATGAATGTACCGTGCAGACACAAATGTTACAGAATTGCTATGCATCATTCGTCGCTTTGAAAAACAGTAAAGTAATACCGTAATTTGCGTACACTCAAATAGATCTTTAAAAATGGGTTTGGGCCTCCAGGCTTCAAATTTTGCAGAGTCATCAATACGTAAACGTAGCTTCAACACAGGTCCATGGCTTGCTAGACTTTGGTTGGAAAATTTCAAACCTGCGAGCCTGAACCCCGTTTAAAGTAGGTTTATAAATAAGCTAAATATTGACCAAAGAATTTGATAATGCCACGAACACAAAATGGAAGCTATCTGCAATTCTCAGTAAAAAAAAGTGTTGGCTTTATTCTTCTCACAACAAATTAGATGATAATTTTCCATATACATAAATGCAAAGCTTAGACTGATGTTTCAGCTGCACGCATTGCTTTAATCGATTATCATATATACCACTGCGAACCGGCATGATATTATTGCAGTTGCACAGTTTAGGCAAGACTTGCCCCCTTGAAAATATTTTTCTAATTCGTATTTTAAGCAAGTAGTTACTAACCGTTGCTTTACTATTGGAGTACGTTCCAGCTGGACAGTTTATGATGAAACCAGCAAATATCGTCGGACACGCTTGTCCTGCAATGCAATCTGTGCAGGTATCACTCGCTCCTCCGCTATAACTCCCCGGGTCGCACATGCTGGCTCCTCCATCAGCTGTATCAGTACTTGTGCAAGCGTATCCTGCAGGACAGCGGGTGCACGCCTGCAAAAGGTACGAATTATAGTTGATATTGACGTCACGGTGATGATGACGTTACTGTAATGATCACATTAGAATTTAATCACGTTTTTCATTGACATTTCTTTTTCTGGCGAATGAAAACCGGAGGAAACGCAACGTCCATTTCCAGGCAAGTCTAATAAGAAGTAGAAACATCCGGATTAAGTCAAAGATAGTTAAAGAAAATCACTTCTTGGTTTTAGAATAAAATTTCGGTACCAATTGGTAAATACTATAAATTGTAATTGTATCAGTAAGTTCCACAATAATCCTAGTAATGTAAAACTACGGGCGTAATTTATCCAAATCACATATTACTGGACTGAGAGAATTACCGGTGCAAAGGCAGTATGTGATATGGATAACTTAAAATCATTTCTATATTTTCGTTTGATATAATAACTCTTTTGCTGAAATAATATGGAATACACTCAGATTTACTCCACGTGTTACAATTCAAGTCAGAATTACATGAAAGCAGACAAGAGCAGAGACAGCCAAAAAAGCGTGCAGTCTTAAAATTAAAATGCTCTGAGTTCAATATCATTGTTGATCACGCCAATCCAAAAACTTTAATTGATATTTATAGAACTCATAATTGACCGCGAGCAATAAATACGAGAATGAAACTCGTATGAAACTGTGCTCAAGCTACTCAACGATAAAAAACAACGTACTTGAGCCCGATGCACTCAAAAACAGCCAAAAAGATAACCACAGAATTTCATTATTTTTTAAAGTGTAATAGAGAGCAAAAAGGTACATCCCCATCTCGGTCACACATGTACTGTTGTGCCTCATCCTGATCCTATCACTATCACCGGGATGCCATGTAATCCGTGCTTCACTGGGTTAGACTAATGAAGCCGCTCTCCCAGCATGTTGTAACTGGCAATCAGGTATAAGTACCAACTGCAGTCTGCATTGGAGAGAGGCTGCTCAGACCCTATCTGCAATTTGTGTCAATGACAGGTGCAACATCAACAGTCGCTTTCCCTCTGCCCAATCAGATTAGGTTTGCAGTGTAAAACTGGATAACAATTCATGCCATGTCACCATTTCCCAGAAGATAATGAGTGAATACAACTACAGATTCCTTGGTACTAGCTATGCATTAATGCCGTCACTGGCAGTCTAAGCAATATTTCACTTGAATATTTAAACTTATTTTACCGTCTGTTTTTCTCCAGAAAAAAATCCAGACATACATTCTATTCTTGAATTATTATTCGTATAAGGGCAGGCGAATCCAGCTTCACATGGGTCACACTTGTCAGCTTCCGCTAAAGAGTAGGTTCCCTAGGAAAAAAAGCAATAACTAGCTTCGCAGTTTCTGAACGTATCTTTGACCTTTAGGGTTATCACTGCAGATCTGCGTAATTAATGTAGTAAGCACTTTACGCATCTCACATGAATGTGCCGTGCAGATACAAATATTACAGAATTGCTATGCATCATTCGTTGCTTTGAAAAACAGCAAATCCACGGTGTTTAACATCTGAGATGTTAAATAAAATCTCACGGTGTTTCGTTCATTCAAATAACTTACAAGTAATATTAAACATGTCTTATGAACTAGACACTCCAGATAACTTGGAACGAAAAATTATAAATTCGCTTTTTTCTAAAGCGGAAAGTTGTTGTAATTAGGCAATACATCTTTCGGTAGCGAAAACACCTTTACTGCTGTACATAGGAAAACGTGTGTGCCGATCTGCTTCAGAACTACCTATACTGTTGGTACAATATCTTTCGAGCACAAGCGGGGCAAACAAGCAGAAGAATTGTTGTGAAGTACATTTTCCAATGTGTAACAACAACAAAACACGTGCTAAGTCGCAATCTCTCGATTATACGACCAGCCTCACAACTTAAAACAATTGCATTTGCAAAGCTTACCGGCAGGCACAATACATTTCCGCTTCCGTCGGCACTCGGGCATGCCTGTCCAGCAGCACATGGTGTGCAAGTGTCCTGACCCCCAAAAGAATAAAACCCAATTTGACAAGCAGTCATAGTATCACTATCGGTATCAGGGCATTCAAAGCCAGCCGGGCACCGGACACAGTAGGTAGCATTTGCAAGAGAATAAGAACCTAGAAGGAAAACAAAAAGATAAACCTTACCGCAGTTTTAAACGTATTTGCGAGGTGCTTAATTCCATTTTCTTCTGGAACAATGATTTGTTTATAGTGCTGTTATGAATTAGTTAATAGTGATTTGTTTATCTTATTTATCTTTTTTGCTTAATTATCTTCGGGCCACGGAAAAATCTTTATGTTATACCAAGAACAACTTGTGTTTAAATCCGTTTCAAAGTCATCAGTAGGAGTACTGGCGGCACAGAGCATTCTTAGAACAAGCAGTACAATCACGTAGAGAAATTTACTGTAGTGTCTTTTTCAAAGAGCACAAGGTAGCTTACTGGCAATAAAATCGCGAACTCTTGGTTTCGCTAATTGTATTCTTCTACTACGTTAAATATAGAACGGTTATTTTGTTCAATTAAATTCGGGTTCTAATACATATACTCCAACCTATCAAGAAAATAGCGAAATAGTCTTATCAAGCCGCATCACCTTCAAAACAACGATTTAGCGGTTTGTAAAGCTTCATAAAATAGGGTCTTCGATATATAGTAACTTCCATAGCTACTGAAACTTACCCAATTGGCAATCTCTCATTGTAGCAGCGTTAATGTCTGGACATATTTTACCAGCTGGGCAACCTTGGCACACGCCATCTCCTTTCAACGCGTACGTACCAGGTTCACAAGCAGTAGCTGTGCTCTGAAATCAATTATGTGGATTTTAAAGAAAAGACGTAATGATAGAAGTGTGGTAGTCATTCCTTTTCTAAGATACAAGAAGATGGTGTAAAAGAGTAAGTAGCTCCACCCAGCTAACCTAATCGAATAGCAGAAGCTGGTTAGTTTAAGAGAATATACAGTCTATTTCAAACCAATCAGAAATTCAGACCGGTAGGCAGTCCCATTATTACCTTGGCAAACTGTCACTACTGAGTAGCACAAATTATCTCTTACAACATGCTGGGTGAGCAGCTTCAGTAATATAATTGAAGCACGCAATCCAGCAAGGGCATGGTAACTAGATGAGATCTATAAATAACATTGCTTCATAAAACTTTTTGTTAAATTGCAGTATGTATTATAGACTACAAATCTGGTTTAAAGTAATACAACTAACTAGGCTATAGATCATGTGGCTTGCGTGCTAGATGACATAAAAACAAAGGTGAAAACTCACCCCAGAGCAGCTTGCTCCGGCAGGACAAGGTTCGCATTCGGAGCTACCACTTGGAATATAGGATCCCTGCGGACAGCTAACAGGAGCAGCGCTGCATTAAATGATAAAATATTTTTGACCATAAAAACATTTACTTCAAATTCCTTCTTTAACATTAATCAATGCCTTCCTAGAACATAGGAAAAACTTTTGTCGATTATGCTATGACATCGCTGCATGCAGACTCGCTTGAGCGTTACCTGTGCTGCCGGTATAAAGCGTTTCCCCTACAAGCGCAACTTATACACGTACCATCTTTCTCGACTATTACCAATGACATAATTTAGAGAAAGATGTAATTTTCAGAATCCACAAAACGAAACTACGGAGCAACACTAAACCATTTTTCATTTTTGAAAATTTGTTTACATATTTACACAAACCGCAAGCTAAATGTTTGCGGGTTACATCAAGCCTTCACCAAAGCCTCTACAAAATCAAGTATTAGAATTTAATTATAATCTTTCTCTTCTCCTTTCTGACTGGTCGCCGGTAGCTTAATTCCCGGTTTGGGGTTGCCGCAGTATTAGTCTGCCTTTCCTGGCATTTTGTCTTCACGGTCGGATGCCCTTCCTGCCACCAACCCTCTCTTCGGAGGGAAAACTGGGCCACCTGTCTTCCACATAAAGATGGAAGCGACCCGTTAAGTGCCTTGCCCAAGGGCACAACTGGCGAACTTGCCGGCTTTTGAGCTAAATGATAAATTGATATAATACAGGATTAAAACTAAGTTCTATTTCACCATTTTGACTTAGTTTTATATCGTAATTGAATTCTAATGCTTGATTTTATAAATGCTTTGACTAGGGCTTGATGTAAGCAGAAAACCTCAAGCTTAGGGTGAATATAAATATGTAGATAAATTATGAAAAATGAAAAGTGGTTTAGTGTTGCTATGCAGCATCGTTTTATTACCAATGGAGTACATGTGAGAACTTAAGTATTTTGGAAATCCAGAACAATGCCATAGCTAAGATTGAAAAGCAGCAGTCAGAATTTGAAAGCATAACTACCAGCTTAGAACCTTCTCCAAACAATAATATTTCGAATTTCAAATAAAAATAAATGAAAAAAACGTTAAACTCCCACAAAATTGTCTAGAAACATGAAAAAAGTCAATCAAATAGAAACTAAACAGCAAACAAATCCCAGCCTTACGTTGAGTTAACGCATGAAAAACCTTCCGGACACGGATCACAGGTTGTCCTTCCTGCTTCTCCATTGGTTGTTGTTCCAGGAGCGCATTTTGCGGGACTTAAAGTCGGATCAACACAAAAATAGCCTAAAAATAAATTAGCACATCTATAAAATTAAACAGCACACCGAAACTTACACTAAATATTATCATAACTTCTAGAATAGCCGGTGTGCAAGTGCCTATCCATCAATGTACAAATGCAATGTTGTTTAACTATAAGAGCTATAGATATGATACATTCATTAGGTAAATCATGCAAAATTAAAAGCTAATTTACTAATGGAAGTTTTATACAAAAGCAGGTGATTGGCGGTAGACATACACTTCATCAACAACGAATAACTTTGTAAAATACCAAAAAATAATTTTGATTGATAGTACTGTGTGCTTCTAAACCAGCAGAAAAAGAATGCACTCACCAACGGGACAAAGATAGCAAACTCCTTCACCAGCGACACTGTAGTTTCCTTCCCCACATGGAGAGGGTCTTGAACTAGTGGTTGTACATTCACTTCCAGCAGGACACGGTTTGCAAGTAGCCTCGCCCTAGATTAAGACAGCAAGGTAAACAATTCCTTTACTAGAAAAAAACTTTATAATGACACTTGTATTCGACTTAAATATGTGTTGTTGCAAGCTTTCGTGAGCAAATGCTCACTTCTTCAGGCAAAATAAATTCAGACCAATAAATAAACTGAAATTAATACACCAAACATGCATTCTGGCTTTCAATCACATAACTTCAATAAACAATAATTGGCTCCTCGCTGCTTCTTCCTTACGTAGTTATTTCCTTACTAATTTCCTTTTTCATTTTTTATTTATTCATTTACTTTTTCTATTTTTAGTATTTTTACCCGCAGAATTTTTTGTCTTTTTCCGCTTTTTATACATTTCTCCGTTTTTATTTTATTTTTTGCTATCTCTTGTCCCTACCTTATTGTTTTGTCATGTCATAGTGCATATACTTTACGTTTTATGTATTATCATAGTTATTTGTATTAATTTCAGTTCATTTATGGTTCTTTATTTATTTCGCTTGAAGAAATGAGCATTTACTCACGAAAGCTTGCAACAATAATTATTTGAGTCGGCTTAAGCGTCATTTTTGAGTTTATACCTGGTACTTTAAAAGTCGACACAGCTACACAACTTTCAACATATTTTCTGCGATCAACTGATCAACCGGCAACGAAAATTCATGATTTCATACAGAACAATTTATGTGCGCCCCGGTTCATGGTAGCCAGCACTGACGGCGCAGTGCATTTACCCCACAAATCCAGCAACCACACAGAAAACATTAGCGTAAATTTCGTTCCAACATTCATAACAACGCAGAACCTAAAAGAGTTCTGAACTTGGAGTTTCTTGTTTGCAAGAGCAGGGCTTCTGATCCATAGTTATTCCATAGAACTTACGCTTAATGAATAGCTTCCCGCATCACAATTTTGTGGGGAAACACTAGGGTCCAAACATGATTGGCCGGCACGGCAATTTTCACACCCTTCCGATCCCCTATTTCCGGTTGAGTAGCTTCCGACCGAACAAGACGTTGGTGCCTCCGAAGGAGTCCGGCAAAAGAAGCCAGCTGGACACGGCAAGCAGTTTTTCTGCAAAAACGACAAATCAACACAACTGCTTCCAGCCACCAGGCATCGCGCTTTGTAGCAAATATTTTCTCCACTAGAGTTTCTTGGCCACTGCACAGAGTATTTCTGTCCGCCGACGTCACTTCACAGTACCTTACATCTCAATGACTGCTGAAGAAATATAAAACCACTACTTGTATTTCCTCAAAGCTAATGATGTCAAGTTTTAGTAGCAAAATTGGAAGACAAAAATCCAAGAAAAAAACGTCGTATTAAATTTTTGCATATGTTTAATAAGCAATCTCCAAGTCATTGCAGAAGCATACAATTATTATCAAAACCACCTAGATCAGCGGTTCTCAATTGGGGGTGCGAGAAGAGATTTTTTAGGTCCGCACTTCTCTTTTCTGACTATTGATATCAGCGATGTTCATTCAAAAAACATCACATCAAATGATGCAAGGGATGCAAAAATGATTTTTCCATCAGGACGGGGAGCGGGCTTCAAAATGAATTGAAAACCGCTGCCCTAGATCTTACGGCCCCACGCCTCAAAACTTTTTCTTCAAGAGGCATGCAAAGTGCTCGATGGACCACCTCCACTCCAAGCATCAGTGGATAATTTAGCGACTCGGATAAATGAGGCCTTGACAAACCACTGATTCCGATGTGTTTATTGCCGTTAGGCAATAATTGAAATGACGTTTAGGCAAGTATTGGGTAACCAAGGGCTCGCTTATTAAACATTTAAAATATTTAAAGCAATCATTTTTTAGATTCTTGAATTTTATAGCTGGGGTGAAGTGGCATTTGTTCCCGGTTTCAGAACAAAAGGCCTGGAGTTTGAAATTCTAAATAACTACCAGTAATATTAGCCAGAAAGGACATCCGATGTTTAAAGTGTTACGTTCCTCAAGCAAAAAGTCTGGTACGAAAGCAAGCTCGTGGGGATACACATATACTAAATCAGCACGTCTAAGCCTGCAAAACATGGGAAGAAACGTAGAATTGTCTTGTTATTTTTTAACACTCACTGAGATGTGAGGTGTCTTACTGTGACGCACACGTAGGAATCATCCTATAAGACTATGGGGATGCACAGTAAATATTATAATGCCAAGACTCTACGCCTGGGGTGCACAACTGCTGCTGCGAGGAATATATTGAATAAAGATATACACTACTATATTGATACTATGAAATAAAGATTTAGCAAACTTGGGTTTAATTCTCTAAGGAGTTGTCCCAATGGTGTTAAAAATGAGCATTTACAGTTTTCAGGCTTCAATACACGTAGTAATGTGGAAAACGAAAAGCAGGTAAAAAATATATCAATCATAAGCTAGTTATAACCTAACCTCATTCGCAGGGCTGTATTCACCGTTGGAACATGCTACTGGAGCTAAAGAGACATTCTGGCATTGAAATCCAGCGGGACAAGGCTCACACACAGACGCGCCATTCTCTCCGTTAGTATGTTCACCTAAAATCATAAAAATACTTTTGACACCAAAATTGCCGGAGTGGTCATTTCGACCGTTTTTGATTTTTAATCGTTTATGTCTCTGATTAGGTTTGTGCAATAACAGCGAAACTTCCTGACTTTTCCTTAAAATTGTCTTTGCAATTAAGTCTTGTGTTGCGCTATTATATCAAAACAATCTTGCAACAACAACTGCACTAACAGGTGTAAGTTACGTATCAGAGCTGTGAAAGATAAATATGTGTCGACATAGAAGTAAAACTACGGGAACTGGTGAGTGAAACCCCCTAAATTGTTTTCAGCGCCGTTTTAGAAATTTCAAAATGGGCAAAGTACTCACTTTTTGAAGGTTTTTTCCGAAAAAAGGTCTTTACCTTTGCTTCGAGCAGAAAATAGCAAAAACATTATTCTGAAAATATTGATCTTCAAAAAAAAACCAGGTCTTTAGCTTTTCTTTGAGACAGAAATGCTTTCAGTCCTCTACCCATGCAAAAGCAACAATTACGCTTGCGTTGCTATGTTACGCTTTGATCAGGGGTTGATATATTCAGACTCGGTTCGACTTGCATGGCAAATGATAATTTTCAAATGAATTGAATTCAGAGACTGCTATCAACAACGTGCAGCAAACTGATTCAGCATCATGTAAATTTGTCAGCTTTCGCAGTGAGACAGAGAAAGTAATGATACAAGTGGGCTACTACAGCACAAGCGCTAGGTGATAATTTTGCATCTAACACAGTGGAATTTGATTTGGATTGGTTGCTAAGGACGAAGCAAAATCAAAATGCATCAAATTTTCTTCTGAATCGAGAGGTAGATCACAAGCTCCGAACGAACTATCAAAAAGGCAGCTAAAAAAAGTTGAAGGCCTACAGTGCATTTCGATTTCACGACCTATACAGTTTATTCCGAGAAAAAATGGAGTTACGACTCGTTAAACTTCAACTTAAAATGATTCAAGACATTACCATGTCTAACACAACAGTTAAAAAAACTTACGACACAAAATATGCCTAATTTTAAGCATCATTTAGTAATTGAGCAGACGGTTATTTTGACCGTTCGCTATAATTCTAGGTAGGTTCAAAACGCAATAATTCTAGTGTTGGCATGACAATATCGATGCAAAGATGGGTAGACCTGGGTTTATTCTCGAGTCGAGCCATACTGAAAACTTTGAAGTTGACATTTACACTTTTCTTGTTTGGCGCTGAATACAAAAGGAATAGCGTGAAAGAAAGACCGAGAAGTTTGCTTGTTGTGTTCTCGGGAAAAACACTCAACCGAACACCTACATCTGTAAGTGGTGGGCAGAGCATTATACCCGTCGCTCTAATTCAGTCTGACTAAAGATTTGCAAACAAAAAATGAGCTCATACGCATGAACGAAGTATTCCAATCGACATCCATGGTATCAGGCAAGAACGATATTAGAACTTGAGCTGCTTTAATTTGTATAAAATATCGTTTAATGCAGTTGTTGATTTTTAGAACCGACATAATAAATAGATTTCGTAAGTTACATGAAAATACTTAAGATGAACTTCATACTTCTTTGTTTGAATATGAAGCTTTATATACACAAATGGCACAACCAAAAAAATACGTTTAAAAGACGTTTTTTTCACTCTGATCTAAGCGCGTTCACAAAACGGATAAAATCGCCTTAATATGTTTCCCATCATTCAGAACTAGCTAACTTACCTGGAGAGCAGCTCGAACAAATTCCATCTCCTCTATTTGCAAACATTCCCGCACTACAACTCGTAAGAACAGCTCCGACACAAGAGAAACCGGCAGGGCATGGAAAACATTGTGAGTATCCGGCTTCACTGTAGTAGCCAGTCGCGCACGCCTGCAATGAGAAATTGAATTGAGAACACTGATTTGCTTGCAGTTATCGTGCAGCAATCATCAACAACAATATCACTTCAGCAAAACAAACAGAAAAATGTTCTGACAAGTCTCCTAGCACAGGGACCTACAGTTCTTGGAACGATGACGTTCGAAAGCACCACATCAAGGCAACGCCGGGCTTAACCGAGTAACTGTGAGGTCAGATAGAGAGCTACAGCACAGACAAGGTTCTTAAAGTTATCGGTATTGTAGACCTATTAGGCACCAATACACGAAGCAAAACCAGTTTAGCCACTCATTATCAATGACGTAGTACTGCACTCAATTACAGTTGCTGTGACAAAACTGGCAAATCGAAAAGTTTTAGGTCACACAAACTGCAAGTCCAGGCAGCAGGTAATTAGCCAATTGCAACAGTAAAAAAATCACAGGAATTAGAGGGTCCAAAACTACCCAAGATACTTTTTAAAATACCACTACTAAAAATCATTTTTTCAAATGGCTCAAACTATCCAAAAGTAGTGTAAATTACCCCAACGTAATTAGAGTTAATTAAAGTTAAATTTTGGTTGCTCTTTTTCTATTTGAACGAAAACAAATTGACAAAATAGCGACTAATACGTTTCTCAAAAATCTGATTTTACACAAGCAAAACAACTACCACATAGATCAAAAAGCATGCTTACGCGACAAATGCTGTCGCCTTCAGGACTGTATTGACCTGCTTCACAATTCTCCGGCGTACTGGATGGATTCAAGCAATTTTGCCCTAAACAAGAGTTACGTGATGCTAATATACAACCGACTTCATTGTTTTGGTTTCTTACAGAAATAAACATTAATAATGCAGTGTATATTCAGCTGTCCACCACATTTGCTTTGCTTCAGCGTTAAAAAAAAGTGAGCTTTCCCCTAACAAAATTGTGATAAGCATCAAGGCAATCAAATAGGTAAGGTGTAGGAATGACTTAAATTGGATCCTAGTTGGCTATAAGCGACGCAGTTGCCTTTGTTTGTTTTACAATAACGTAAGAATCTAACGTTGATTTACAATAGTTTGATATGCCAAAACATATAACATACAGGCACATCCACTCGTTGCAGATAGCCTGCACACTTATGCATAGCACAATTGGCGTTCGGATCCCCTTTGGAGTAATCAGTAGTTTACTGCCGGTACACTACATTACCTTCTCACACAGCGCAACCCAGCAGGTAAAATGCTTTTGTGTCTTTCCCGACAACACAAGCAAAACTAATAAAAAATTTGAAGAGGCGATGTAGAAACCATACTTGTTTACCAACAAGAGCCTATCATAGGTATTGCATTTAACCATTCAGAGCATCGGCTACACAAGAGAAAGTTTACTTTTGGCCAGCATCACGCAAAACAAGTTTTTTTGCACTTCAATTTTTGACAAAGGCACATATTATCAAATTTACTAAACCTGTGAAATAGTCAGATGAAACTCCCTCTATCAGATGGAGGCTTTTTTCACAATATCTACGTGCGCATGAGTGCAGCAATTGATGTCAAATTACCATAAAGTTTAGAAGAAACATTGAAATGTGCATGATTTTTTTGAAGGTGGAAAGATGAGCAAAATTGGTCTATACTCCCACCATTGAGGATACAAAAAGGAAGTCGACGCCGCCGGCGCGAAGAGAAACCTTAAGCAAGTAAAAGGTGGTGGGGCGACCAGTCTGCACTTTGCACTCTAGGCTGGTTCGAAATCGAATGCGGCTTTCCAGTTACCTAATCTGGTCTGGGTTTTCGTCGTGAACTTAAAAGGGATATCAGTTTTATGCCATGTCTACATCCAAAAGTAAAGGGGGGATAAACACAACAACAACTACTCACCTGCAGGACACGGCAAACATCTCGACTGTCCTTCTTGATCTTGGTAAGTGTTGTTAGCGCACTCACGCGGCGAGGCATTGAAACCGAGACACGAAAACCCTGCTGGACAGTTTGTACAAGCAGTTCCGTTGTCATACTGGCCGGCAGAACATGGGACAGCTAACCCTACTTGGGGATCGTAGTAAGTTCCTTGGGCAGTAACCAAGCAGTTCCTCGACCCTTCAGGACTAAAAATGTTAAAGGGGGTCAGTACAAAGAACAATAACAGCAAACAAAATGATAGCTTTTGCATGATAACACTTCAGTTTATTTACATGTTACAAAAGTCGTTTAAAAACTGAGAAAAAATCTAAAAAACTAAAACGCTGTGAAGTAAAACTTGAGAATTATTGTTGTAGCACCTAAAGGCTGGCTTCAACTTGCAGACACTGCAATTTTATATCGGAGTATATTTATTATTTTCTAAACTTCTTTAATTACAACTTGCTCTTTGTGCAAAGAAGAAATAAAAACTTCTTTTGCATCCTTACATAGTGCTAGGAATAAATTGGCTTTGATCTCTAGTTTGGAGATCAATTGACCAAAGCTGTTCAAACTTATGGCCTGAATGCAGTAAGAGCAATCACAGCAAACGTGAAAATGGCAGAAACGAAAAATCGTTTGTTTACCACGTCGATCTCGGCGCTTCTACTGTTTCCGCTTATGGTGTATCTCATCCCATCAAAGGCAGTTAGCTAGCTGTTTTATCAGTGATAGGGACGGCGATGAATGTGGTACAATAACTGGCATGGTGTTTACTGCAGTTTTGCGGTTTTGACTGAAAGCGCAGGTTTATTTCTTGATGCACGTTAGCTCATGCTATATTCGTACAGACAGTTCTGCGACAGGTAAACCGTTTACTTAGGATGGAGTACCACGACAGGTGAATTGTTTGGCCTCACCACATATCTGCCCAATAAAAATAGGGTAATCTCGCTAAGTGCCTTACCCAACCAAGAAAAATAACAAGCGAATTAGCCCGCTTTTCTCCGCACGATTTTTTTGTGCTTAGCGCCGAGCAGGGAAGCTGTAAGTACCTTTTCTGATGTTTTCGGTATGACATGATTAGGGATCCTAAATTTAGATCTATCGACTGTGAAACATACGCTTTAATTATTACATCAGCGCGCCGACTTGCAAGGTGCAGTGGTATAATACTGAGGGCGTCCGAGAAAAAATACTACAAACAGTCGTTCGAAATTGTAAGAAAATGGCTGAACCTAGGAGCCGGCAAACTGTGGACCCATTTCAATTAGAAGCCACGTGATGTGTTGAAGCAAAGATAATCAACTTGAAAAATGAATGGAGTTTCAACGTTATCTCAATTAAAACAAAGGTCACCACCTTCAAAAAGCAGTATAAAAAACATCAATTTTCACAAAAATTTTGCTCAAAATCAAGAAAACTTCCTTTCGAAGAGTTGTTTACCAAAAAAAAAAATATTTGCTATTGGCAAATTGTGATCAATTGTAGATGTTTGTCTCATATCTTTGTTTCAATTAGTTTCCTTTAATGCTGGGGGGGGGGGGGGGGGGATGGGTCATCAGCAATAATTAAAAGGTGAAGGTGGGCACCTTCACAAAGGTCTGCCAACCACTGGCATGAGCGATAAACCAAAACGTATCGCGATATTTCTGACAATATGAAATCTTGTTTTTTTAGATGTGCATTTGGCAATACAAACAAGGAAATTGCGGTTTCAAGACCAGAAAATAAGCAATAAACTTTATAAACATAGTCAGCTGGACGTCATACTGCTTTACTCAAAGCTAGATTAAAGTTAGCAAACTGGATAATGACGTAAAGAGCTGGGCGTGAAGTTATAGAAGATGAGACATGCCTATTCTTGCCTATTGTTCGACTGCCTTTGCTGTGGCAATATAGGGAATACGTCAGTTTGTTGTAGTGCTGTTATTGCTACAAGCAAATAGAGACGCCAATCGCTCAAACGAATTCGAAGCTATGTCTACAAACAGGATAGCGTTTTTGAACCAAACTCAAAGCAAATAGTGACCCAATGTCAATTTCAATAATATTGCTCAACTCATCTTTCTTGTTAAAGAAGGCCCATTATAATTAAAAGAACAAAAGTAAGCATAATTGTAATCAAGATGGCTTTAAATTAAAAAGCGTCTATTCAGCACTACTGTAAAGCGCATTTTTAAAATTATTTTGCCTCAATTCCGCTTAGCTGGCCGCAGGATACTGAAGTTAGTCCGCCGCAGGATCCCAGTGCATCTCCAACCACAATCAAAACAAATTCAATCAGAATTTTTTCAATAAATAGAGCAAAAACTTTGAGTATAAAATTATGAGTTTTATTTTTCATAATTTTATTGCTTTGGAGAAAGATACGGTTATGGGATCCAATGCTAAAGGATATGGTTTTGAAATGACCGCTGTGTTAGTGGGCTCGCAAACTGATTATCTTATCGTTTTGGACAAACAAAAACAGGAGACCACAAAGCGTTTCGTGATCACAATTAATATATGGATCACCACTTAGGCCTATTGAAAAGCAATCTTCTTGTAAAAGACTGCTATTAATTTAAATGATGGATCACCCATTTCCCTTGCTCTACTTTACAAATGACCTATACCAGGGGTGGGCAACCTTTTTCGGTTTGCGTGCCAAAATCGGCTAAATCAATGACAAAATTCTTCCGCGTGCCAGCCAAAATTTGTGAGAACATACTACTTGGCGTCCTTAAAGGTGTATGTGAAGAGCCTTGAAGAAATAAAAGAATTCACCCAAACAGTGAAAACACAATATAACCAAAATTACATTTATTCACCTTGAAAATAACGCCCAAACAAAGATAATGTTTTGCCTCTTTCAAAACAAACCTGCACAATAAACTTTTTAAACAAGACTTAAGTTACTTTTTAAAGAAAATATCAGTCCGACAAAAAGCTTTGATTACTTTTCTTGTGCTATATCAGTGAGACTTCTGCTGCTGCATTACCGCTGACAGAGATTTTATGTCTTTTATATTTGGTGACCTTCAGAGATATGCACGAACCATTAGTTTCTATCAGTCACGTTACTCGTACTACGAGACTTAAATAAGTTCTTAACTGAGAACAAAGATTACTCCTATTACGAGTTACTCTTATTACA
The DNA here is from genome assembly GCA_963675345.1 of Trididemnum clinides. Classification (NCBI taxonomy): domain Eukaryota; kingdom Metazoa; phylum Chordata; class Ascidiacea; order Aplousobranchia; family Didemnidae; genus Trididemnum; species Trididemnum clinides. The sequence continues at coordinate 25,976,276 of OY776302.1, read as the reverse complement.
GGTTACTCCTATTACGAGATTTAATAAAGTTCATAACTGAGAACAAAGGTTTACAAGCACATGTAGATGGAAACATGGAGAGTACAGTTACAAGTAACTCTAACTGGCATTGCGCTTTACAGCTTCATAAACCAAGCTGAAATGAAGAAAAAATGGCGGCGCAGAAGAACGATATTGCGAAGTGTGTAGCCAAATTATTACTACACTCGTTTCGAGAAGATATGTGAAGGTTGCGAACTCACTAAATTGTTACGTCATAATATATTTCTTTGTAGCCATATGGCAGTGGTCGCCAACCTTTTTTGTATGCGGGCCACCTTGGCACCATGGAGAGCTTTGGCGGAGCGCACTAATACAACTTTAGATTGGTTGACTCTATGCTTGAAAATATTTTGTACTCAGTATCCAACGCTATATGTTGCTAATATGCACATAACCACGCTACATATTGCTAATACGTATCTAAAAATACTGCAGCAACAATAATTATTCAACAACGTTAGCCAGATCAAGCTCCTTCAACAATACTGTTGACTTTTTTAACAATGCCTAATGAATAAGAAGACTTGTTTGTGCACATAGGAGTAATTATAGCACCGCGAGCGATTTCATCAGAATATTTATTGATGTGGTGTGGTCTCTTTGCATGACACATGATATCTTGCAATTAACAGCTTCAGGAAAGGAGGAAATTTTGAACACATTGCAGTACAAGCAACAATAGTGACTTGGAAACATACCTGCACAGAATAGGCTACAATAACAGGAAGAAAGGAACCAGAAACTATGAAACAAGCTTATCGAAAACATGTTTCTAGCGTAACTCATGAAAGACAGTAGTGGTGGAAACTACATTAATGTTTACATGACTTTACAAAGTTAAAGAAAGCAACCCTGCGCTCACAGCTAAATTTAGGCAGATCTTATTGAAATGTATGTAAGTTTTGCACTGAGAAGCGAAATAAGCTCAGTAAAACTAATAAAAATTTCGACGAGACCCTTGTTGTTGAATATTTTTGCAAAGAACATCAACGTTTACATTGAAATTCGTGACAGACATTCTCAAAATATCATGCGAATGTATGTCCGTCAACCTTGATCAGATTTTCGATTTTGCAATCTTCATTCGTGCAAACGTTTGCTCACCTATGTAAGTACTACCAAAGACTGTAAGCATAATAGCAGCGTTTTCCTTGAGTTTGGAAAAATCATCAGGAGTTCATGAATAAAACTATGCTATTTTGCACTCATTGTGCAAATCTTGCCGCTTTAAAGATGCTTGCAAGCAGGTCTATCAGTTCCAGTTGAAAGCATAAATCTACATTTGTAGGTAACACAGCAAATGGATTTTCAAATAATCTTACCACAGTTTCATACTTTTGGAAATCACGGAAACTGTTGGCAAACTCACATTGCAGTGTTTCAAAAACTTCAGTATACTTTTCTAAGTCAAATCCCAATCCAGTTTCATTGTCAGAAGCCAGTGTTTTACCATTACTGAAATGTGTAAAGTTGCCCTTTGCAATGTGGTTCTTGAAAAGGTCAAGTTTAGACAAAAAGGCTTTCAAAATAGCAAACATATCTGAGATCAGATTTTCTTTGCCTTGTAATTTTACATATAAAATATTTAGATGCTCTGTGATGTCACTTAAAAAAGCAAGTTCTCGGAGCCATCTTGGATCAGCAATCAAATCAGCCTCTTCCTTTTTGTTTCTCTTTCGGAAGTTCATCTATTTCTTTGCGAAGTTGAAAAAAACGTCTCAAAATCTTTCCTCTGCTAAGCCAGCGAACTTCATTGTGATACATCACATCTCCATGTTCACAATTTAAATCGGCAAGGAAGGTTTGAAATTGGTGGTGGTTCAAAGCATGATTTTTAATAAAATTCACGTTTGATACAACCACGCTCATCACATGCCTCCAATTAAGGACTTTTCCACATAAAGCTTGTTGATGAATTATACAATAAAATTGCTTTAGTTGCCCACCGTTTGCCTCCAGTACTTTTTCATTCATGAGTGCTGAAACTCCCTTCTTCTTGCCCACAATATTTCTTGCCCCATCTGTTGTTATGCTTTTCAAATTTTTCCACGAAAGACCTAGGCTACTCAGAGCTGTAGAAACTTCTGAGAATATATTTTCAGCAGTTGTTGTGCTTTTTAAACTCCGCAGAGAGCATAACTCTTCTGTGATTCTGAATTTGGCATCTATACCACGAATAAAAATTAACAGCTGGACTGTGTCAGTAGTATCATTACTCTCATCTATTGCAAGAGAGAAGTACTTAAAGAACTTTTCGCTTTCTTTTAGTGTCTCGTGAAGATGTTCGCCAATGTTTCCGACTCTTCTAGTAATCGTAGAAGCTGAGACTAACGTTCGTAATGCAAGGCAGCTTGTCGGGACACCTTTCTTGAACAACCTTTATCAAGCACTTCTTGACGAACTCACCATCTGTAAAGGGTCTGCCGCTCTCCCCTATAAACTGAGCCACGTAAAAACTTGCTCTCACAGCCGACTTGCTGACGTCTTGCAAATTCACAAACACGCTTTGCTGGTGAGAAAGATTTCTCTTAAAAGTAGCAATCTTTTGATTGCGTACTTCTCCACTTAGCTGCTTGAACTCTTTGTCGCAACTTTCAAAATAGGGTTTTACGTTGTACTCTTTCTGCGTGACTACTTCATTGCATATTAGACAGGCTGCTTTGTTTTTATTTGGAACAAAAAAGTAATCATTCGTCCACCTTTCATTAAAACTTCTGCCTTCTTCCGTTATTTTACGCTTGCTATTGTTAAGGTTACCATATTTGCACAAGCAAAATTCCGGACAGTGCATGGCCGCTTTTGATGAGACCAAATATATAGGCTTAGCATACTTTTGTGACTAAAATCGGGACGCCCTAATGCAATTGCTGACCTTTATTTTTTTTTTTTGGAGATCACCTCCATTCAGGATGTAATTGGTGTCGGTTCCACCCAAAGTGGGGTTGATCTCCCCAAAAAAAAAGGTCAGCACCTGCTTGACTGCACCTTTTGTGTCATTTGCGGCTGGAATCGTCATTGAGGCAGGGTTCGTTGTCATATTGCCTTTGCTGGCTGACTGAGTGAAAAAAGCGGGACTTTTGTTGATTTGACCGGGACAAGGCCTGAAAAAGCGGGACTGTCCCACCTAAATCGGGGTGTATGGTAACCCTAGCTATTGTTAGATTTGGGACCGACATTTTACTACGTTTCAACTTTCCAACAAAATCAGTCCTGTGTTCTATATTGTTTTGGCTGCCAGCCACGAATTTCGTTATGCGAAATTCTTTCTTCCTACGCCAACTCAGTTTTTGCGCGCAAACTTTATCGAAATGCCCGTTATGACGTGCAAGGGAGTCTTTGTCTTCATTTTAACTCCTTTATCTTCTAACTCCCCAGAAAAATTAACAAAAAAGTATCTTTGCTTATATTTGTATGCGGATGCCTACAGGGGGCAGCCAGTTGGTGACCCCTGTCATATGGCATCAAAGGCACAGAAAGGGTTAATTTCATTAACGGATTGTTAACCAACAAAAATGAAGAAACGGACACCGAGTTCAACTTGTAAGTTATTAACTTTTTCATTTAAAGGAGGAAGGATCTCGTTTCCGAGGCCTCGCTCACGTGCCGGATAGAAGTGCTCACGTGCCGAGTTCGGCACGCGTGCCAGGGGTTGCCCACCCCTGAGTCCTATGCAGTCATTATTTTTATGCTGGTCAATACGGCTGCTCACAAACAAAAAGACTACCAAATTGGCCTAGCCATCAGATACAACCTTACAAACTAGATGACTACAACCATGCTATATTTCTAGGTACCTCGATTTAAAAACTTGTACACTAATGGTCAAAAGATAGGTATTTTTTGCCAAAATGTAAAAACTTTCATCAGTTTAAGTTTTGGATTTTAGCTGGATTTTAGATCAGACAACCAGGTCATATCTGGTTAAAAAAAGCTTTCATGGTGGTTTGAAAAACAAATTTCGAGGGAAAACAGGTTTTTCCCAAAAAGTTTTAGTTAATCAAAGGTCAAAGGGCTTCGAGTTTTCAAGACATAACCTACATCAGGAAAAACAATCCGTAAAACTTCTAAAGTAGTTTGTCGAAAAAAAAATTAGAATCGTAAGCATATAGAAGTTTTTCATTTATTCAAATACCACCTACACCCTCCCCACCTATCGCCAAGATCTACGACGACAAAATCTTATTAGACAAGCATTTCTCAGATAGACTTTCCAAACTTGAAAATTAGATAACAACAAGAAAAGATGAAATTTTGTTTTCAATCAACTTTGACTAGGCTGCTTTGGGTACTTACGTATTAACGGGAGGACCTTTAAAAACACGACTCAAAAATTGAAGTAAATTATTTATTGAAACGGTTAAAACAATAAAACTAACCCTAACCCTAACCCTAACCCTAACCCTAACCCTAACCCTAACCTAACCTAACCCTAACCCTAACTCTAACCCTAACCCTAACCTAACCTAATCAAAGGTCCTCCCGATAATACGTAAGGACCCTGCTTTGATTAAAGTTTTCCGCGGCCTACTCATCCGCTGAGTTACATCACAAACAAGAGCTAGATATACGGCTACTAGTGAAAGTGACTCAAAAAACTTTTTACAAATAGACTTGAAGCTAACCTGTACCGTTTCGGTTCAGGTTTTAACTTTTTACCAGCTTTTCGAGTCTAAACTTTTCAAAACCCTTTTCGTCCCGCAGATTTTGCTACTTCAAAGACTAACTTCAGTATTTAACAAAACAACACTTTTGCTTCGGTCAATTAAACAACATTTACAGTAGATAAGACTTATTTGATCAGTCTTCAAGCTGAATTAACACTTGAATTAGCTGTCAAGCATTGCATAAGTACTGGCAGTAAGCAAAGTTGGTCTAAATTCATCGTAGCGTTAGTTAAACATTAATTTCCCTGTAAATATTGAAACAGTTGGAAAAACTGGCGATAAAGATGTCCCTATTACAAACAGACAATGTGAAATTATTCTGGAAATGTCAAAGGATTTGAAAAAAGAATTGAAAAGAACAAATAATGACAGTGTAAAATTGTCTTTTTCTCACAAAAGAAAAAATAAATGCCTTTGTAAATCCACATTTTCAACAGTAAGAAACAAATAATTTCGGAAGCGAAAGGTAGTATGATTCGATCAAAAAACAATTTATTAAAAAGTTAAGTTTTTTGTTGCGCGTACTCCACAGCCGATCACAACGCAAATTAAAACAATGCAAAGTTCGCTTTGTTCTTTATTTCATGTCCTAGCGATTTAATTTAATTGCAGCGGCTTTTATATGTGCTGCTGGGAAAGAAGCAAAAACCGCAGTACGATGGTAAAGTACCACTCGCTTAAACCTAAGTACAAGCCAAATACTCAGCGAAAAGGATTAGTACTTGGAGGCGCATTTAAAAACAAATATTGGTGGCACCAGATCATTTTGTAAAGTTCACATATTATCTTTGATGTCAACTTATAGAAATCGAGACTTTTAGCACCATTTGGTCTCCAATCGAACTCCAACACATTTTTCTTTTTTCAATTATAGCTGCTGTCATACTGTTTGGGGGGCCTCTCCCTAGATATGCCGCTGTTGGTGCATTGCAATAGGACAAGAGGTATTTTAATATGGTCATATATCTATACTTGTTCTAGTTTGTTTCAGATTTAAATTTTCGTTGCTTGCTTTTGGCAAAATATACGGCAAAGCTCATAGTGTCAAGGTAAGTTGGTCTGATTGCCTTACTTGATCCAAGCAAACTATAGAGTATTTAGCGGCCAAGTGGATCAAGACAACTTATAATTCTCTTTTTCGAATAGACTTATTAACTTCGAAGAACCCCAACAAAAGACTAAAACACAAAACTCCATTACGTTAAGCACATCCCACACTATTCACTACCAGTAACAATAGGCGAAATGAATGCTACCGAATAAAGTGTAACAAGGGCGAATCTAGAGGAGGACCTGATGTCCCCAAGTTTTTTGAAGCTCAACCTGTACAAACGGCGATAGTTTGTGGACGTCAGCACTCAAAGTAATTTATGCAATCTGTATCCCCCCAAACGAAAATTTAAAATTCGCTCCTTGTATAATAATGCTCTGAAGAGGAACGGTTGTGATGTATAGAAAAGCGACAAATTTTGAAGCTGTTGAAAGAAGGTGAGGACCACAGGAGAGGAGAAGGCAAGAGGAAGATTATATTACGAAGATAGGATTAGAGAAGGAAGATACCATCAACAATACGAAGTGGAAGAACGCGTTTTTTAAATTGCGAAAAACACGCGGTGAATTCGGCGGCCACCTTTAACTGAGACAATATCAGATGTTTAAACATCAATTCCCCCCACAGTCAAATCATTGACAGTAAACTTTAAGACAAACGCATACCTAAACAAACCATCAGAACATGGAATAGGATCTTTATCTTGGTCTGGGCAAAAGTGGTCTTTAGGACATATAGTGCAATAAAAATTTCCTTCGTTTGCTGCATAAAATCCAGCTGTACAACCTGAAGACAAAAAGAAAATAAATTTTAATCTGTCTTCAACAAATTGTAAGCAATAAACTGGAAGATAATCACATCAAAGTCGAATTTTTTTAGTAATTCTATCGGTTGTGATGATTCGCCAGATCGCATCCTGGTATATTGTTCAAAATCTGAGATCATACATACACACAAAATCGTACCAACCCGAGCCTTAGGAGGTCATGCCCCTAGCCATAGAAGGATCTAGAACAATTTTAAAACTTTAACAAGACCGATACCGAAAGTGACCTTTCTTTCTAAAAATACAGGCTCATCCTTAAATCCTTGAAAATGCTAATTTAAATTTTGACAAGTTTAAATGCAGCGTATTGTTACAGAATAAAGACATAAAAAATTGAAATAGATCCTTGACACAATGCGCTACACCTATTTATACTAGTCCTGTACTTTAAAGTCTATCGAAGTACCATTAGTTTTTATCGTCGAAACTACACGGAATTTACAAGCTCGTTTTCAAATAAATCAAAGATTGATTCAGAACAGATGAGAGATGGTAGATACACAGTTCACGTATCAACAGCACATTAAATAACACACAACGGCATTTATGAATTTTAAATAGCATTATCGTTTTACCTGTACATATCGTATTTCCACGGGGACTGTAGGTGCCCAATGGACATATTACCGGTGGGACACTGGTAGAAGGGCATTCGTACCCACCAGGACATGGGGAGCATGATATTTCTCCGAATTTCGAATTATAAGTACCAACTTCACAAAATTTGCATTGAGATATTCCTTAACAAAACATTAATACTTCTAAATTATGTGTCATGCCTTAACTCCACATAGCATACCTGTCTTGACGTTTTTTCTCCGGATTTGCACGTTTTTTTGCTCTGAAGTATTTTTGCATTAAAATATTTATCCGCTTGGGAATTTGTTTGATGTCAGACAGCAAACCTTGTTGTGTGAACATCCGATTGCGTCCGCCAAGTACGAATCAAGAGATTTTTGCAAGTTTTTGTCCGCAAAAACGTGTACGCTTTGGCACCGATCTTGTGGAGAAAATCGGATATTCACACAATAACATATAGGTAAACCATCATATCAATAACCAATCGTATAAAAATTTTGGTACAAAAATGCTTGAAAGCAAAAAAACGTACAAAACCGGACAAAAAATGTAAAGAACGTATGTTGTGTGGAGCCACCTTAAGGTTGCACAGTTACTGCCTACATTAAACGTTTGTTGTCGGGTTATTACAATGATATTTCTTTCTTTTTGATCACAGGCACTACACAGCTCAAATGAAATTTACTTGCACCCTTTGGTAGCGTGGCTGAAAGTTCTGGAAGTGCATGGAATTAGTATAATGATCCTTTTGCGAAACTTCATGTCGACCTTAAACGAAGCCTGCTGGCTCTCGGGCTTGGAATATCGTTGAGCAAGCTAACAGTAAAGATGGGCTCAAAGCACGCACATTGCAGGCCTCATGAGTCATAAGCGCACGTTTAAAGTAAGCATAGCTAAGCTAATTATATCTCGCGGGATCAGAAGACTAGACTAAAATAACACTAGATATTTAAAATCTTAAATCGGTTTCAAGTATAATTCAATTCAAAGTTATAAAAAATGATAGTTAGTTGAGTGAGCCACATGTTTTTATCCTAAGGCTACAGAAGAATCTTTGTCTGTTATTCTACAGCACTGTTGCGTTCAGACCACTTTCGGAGCTGCCAGTATTGCTGGCGCCATGTCTTTTTACCCCAAGCAGTGCATTCAAGCAGGATCCTTCATCGCCAATTTCAAACGCTTTATTTTGAGTTTTACTAAAATCAAAAGGAAGAATAAAAAAATTAGTGCTGCTTGCAGAGTTCGCAATCAATAGTCGTTGAAAGTTTTCTTTTTTTGAATCCGTTCTCGTTTTATATGGATTGATTGAACGCAGTGGCTGTTAGATGTATAAATATCAATCCTTTTGGTATTGTACCTTCTAGATCGCTGTAAGATCCTGGGTAGCATTTAGTAGGTGCAGAAGAGCCAAACGGGCATTCGTGCCCTGCAGGGCATGGATTACAGGCAGCTGACCCAGTATTGTTGGCGTACGTTCCATTAGAGCAGGGAGTGCAGGACACCGAGTTGTTGTAACCAGAAAAGTAACCCGGCTGGCATGGTTGAGGTGCTTCATTGGCCGATGGACATTGGTGACCAACTGGACACAGCTGCAATAAGAACATCATTAAAATGACAACTCAGCGGGCTAAGAAGGAAGATTTGCAAACGGAAAATTGTTATTCCAGCACAAGAGATTTACATTGAAGTGTCTTAAGAAAGAACACTTTTCGGCATTTTATTTGCTTGGTTACAGTGTTTGTGACAAAAACGTGCTTTACATCAATAAAACTGACAAGTACAAAGAAGATCTGAATAAAAGTCTTCTTGTGATGGTAAAGATTTATGGTAATCAGGGGTAATACAAAAAACACCAAAAAGTTGGTAAAAAGCAAGCAATCTGCTAGCCGCCCGTGTGATGAACGCATAAACCAATTCAACGTTTAATTGAGTGAAACTCAATAACGATGACCTACGGGAGGCGCCTAGCGGAAAAATAAGTTTATACTAAAGATGCCACTTTTAAGTTTACCAGTATAGCCGTAAACTTACATATTTGTGAACAGCCTGCTTACCTTGCATTCAGATAAGCCTGGTGCATCTGCGTAACTTCCATATAAACAGACAGAACATTGTGACGCTCCAGTAACCGCTACTGTTCCCGCTCTACATTCTGCTGGCTCTATTGTTCCAGTATTGCTACAGCGATGGCCAGCAGTACATAGCGAACAGTTTGCCTGCCCAGGAAGTCTCTGAAACATTTTCGTATTAAGTCCACATACTGCATTAGCAACAGAAGCGTTCTGACTTTGCAAAACTGTAAACGAAACATTATTTAGTTTTTACACACTTCTTAATGGCAACGGTTTTAAAGAACACTAGGACATACTAGTATTTAAATCATGTTTGAGAAAATTTGGTTTCATGTAACATTCTTCTCATCCAACAGAAGTAATGAGACAAAACTATGAATCAAAGTAAATGCCATCTAAAGTCTGCGGTCCGATTCGAAAAGTGAATTGAATCAAGGTTTACCGACTGCTAAGAGACTCTTTACCCACTACTCCATGACATTTTCACAGGATTGCTAGAAGGCCTTTGCAAGCACCATTGGCATTTATCAGAAAAGACAAATAAAATTTAAAGGCTTGCTTGTTTATCAAAGCCTACTGTACAAGCAACTGCTTAATCGCAGACATTCTCCACATCATTAACGTCAAAATATGCACTTATTTGCTTAATAAAATGCAATCAAAATAGATTTTGATTAGGATAGCAGAATAGAGGTGTGCAATCTGTGGCACGCAACGTGAAATGCAGTGGGTCTTGGATGGCAAACTTATTAATTACATTTTGGAAAAGCCACTCTCCAAAAAAACATCCTCAAACGTAAAATTCGGAAAATGTGGCTTGTTATGCAAGTATCTATCTCCAAGGAAAGGTCTTTACTATCTTTTTGGGATAAACAACGTCACCAGCTGCTGCTTGGAAACTTAGTTTTGAGTGGAGAGCATTGATTACGAGCTCTGACTGGCCAGCGAGATTTTCAAGAAGTTTGGAATCGGCCTGCCAGCAAAAAGGTTGCGCACCCGTGTGCTAGAACATCAGGATAAAATCGCACCCGCAGCTGTAGCTGTGTCAACTATACAGTAACAGTGAAATCGAAAATAGCATTGTGCTACTTCGATTGTAATGGTTCGCTGTAGTAAAGATCGCATTGTTTTGTTTGACTTCATATGTGACGTCATTTGTGAAAAACAATTTAAACTACGACATACAACAGGCAAACAAAGATTTCTGTTTATGAAGACGACACTCTTTAAAACTAATTATTAGTGTAAAGAAAAGTTAAATCAAGTAGATTTTTGTTTGGTTGAAGCAAAGTTTACCTGAAAAGTGCCAGCTTGGCAAGCTGTACATACAGTTGAACCTGGTAATGAATACGAACCTCTCTCGCAATCAACCGGCTGTTCAGTTTTTGAAGGACATCTATGGCCTGAAATACATGTGAGATATTATTCACATCTTTTATATTAGTGTGGTCCAACTGCGGGCCCGCGGGCCAAACGCAGCCCTCGGAAGTATTTTTTGTGGCCCGTAACGAATCTCAATAGAGCTTTTGGAAATTTGTTAAGATAGATTTCCCAAATTAAAACAGTTTACATAAACAATGTTTTTTTACGATAAAAGCCCTTACATATGTGATGGTACGCTTTCTGTAATAAGACAAGTTAAGTATATGTGTAGAAATCGAATAGCTGGCGAAGCACTGAAAAGTGTACAATTTGCAATCACTAACATTATAATTGACATCTAACAATAATAGCATCCGACAAGCCTCGACTACAGAAACTACACAGAGCCTTCGCAATAAATTCAATTAATGGTTCAATTGTCTTGGCTACTGTTCTGATTTTAAATAGTTGTGTCAATTGTTTTATTCATCATTCTAAGAGCTGTCTTGCAAGTTGATAAGCTAATTGTAAAATAGCCCGCAAACCAAAACTAGTTGGGCCAGCTTGTTTTATTTTATCCTCACTTCACTAGACAACCTTTACTGCTATACGTAAAACAGTTATATTTAAAGTTTAAACCCATTCTGGCTTCGAAACCCTTTTCAAGGACCTACGCGAGAATTAAACTTGTCACTTTTAAACTGCAAGACTTTATCGCCTTGATCTATTGTCGCTAACAAATATCAAGAAGAATAAGAAATGTATCTGAAGAATGCAAGCAACAACCAACTCATCATCAAAGCCAAGCACAGTATTTCTACTTCTTCAATTCTTTACCTTTAGGACAAATATCACAAGAACCTTGCCCTGTTTCAACCTGATAATATCCTTCAGAACACAGTGTACAGTTGAAAGAGCCTTCTACACTGTATCTTCCAGCAGAACAGTTAAGATATGAAGACATCCCTGAATCTAAACGTAAAAAATAACATTTAAGTCTGTGCCTATCATCTTTAAATCCTGTATTTAAGCATTATTCGGTAAGTTAGCAGATGTAGCAAAACACTATGAGGTCGATACAAAACGATAATAAAATTGCAAATGCTACTAATTCCGTGACTCCTGAAAAAAGAAAGCTGGTTTAGAAGTGCCTGTACTCATTTAGTCGCTGAAGAATGGGAAATTACAGACCAAAAATATCTTTAAATAAAAAATCTTCTGACCACTAAAAGGAGAACTTTTTTGATAATTATAAGATTCTTTCGCAAATTTTTAAAAGGAATGAAAGACTACATCCTTGAACTAATACAAATAGTATTAAACCACGCATGTATGGCGAAGTATTTTTCGCAAAGCCAAGCCTCAACATGATACGTGGGATATCACTGTATTTGTTTGACAGCTATAGCACTAAGTTGCAATCGGTTGAATAATATAGTCGTTACCCCCACAATCTTCGTCATGAAACCAGCATCAAAACTGCATTCACAAAAATAAGTTAGGTTGACAAGTTACAGACTGTGGTTATTGCTGTGACAAAAGGCTAGCCTCAACGACAACGGCTCAAAACGACGCTTTTTGTAATGTCAACGTCGCTTTTCACAAGCAGACTCTAAAAGCGTCGGCTGAAGTGACTTCTGTTTCTTTTTTTGTAAAATCGTGCAAGATTACGTTGAGCGTATTTCAACAAAACAACAAAAATTTCACTGCAGTCAAATTCTTGTACTCTTAAAGCATAGCCATTGTTCATTGATGCTTCCAGATCCGCATCACGTGCATCTGCAATGTTATGTGTTTTTGCCTTGTACAGCACGCGTTTTATCAACAAAAATAAACCTGTCTGCCTGTCTAAGAGGCCAGAATTGCATCTTGTATTAAACAAAATAATAATTTGATGAAAAAAAATGAAAATTAAAACACCACGATTGAGAATCAAATTTCGCCAGTAAAGGAATTTTAGCGGTCAACTCTACAGTACGTTACGAGTGCGGAAACAAAAAATTACATTAAGGCTTTATCATTAACCCAAATTCATTGCAAGTGCAAAGCTCACCTACCTGGACAATACGTTCCTTCAGGACACGGCAGACAAGCACTGGCTCCAGTCATATTGGAATAACTACCAGCTATACAGGGTCTACAATCAATGCCGCTAATATATCGCCCAGGTTGACAAGACTGAAAACCAAAGCTTAGTAAATGGTAAGAACCACAAATGTACAAACAATTGTACGCCTCTTCAGTACTCAAATAAAGATCCATTCCTACTGAAACTCGGAAGCTAAAGCAGGTGAACAGTGATATGTAGACATACACTACATCACCACCATCTGATTCGCATAACAAAACAAAACCGAGGTTCTGAACGTAGCTTCATAATGAGTTGTCTGAAGCGAGTAGAATTTTTCCCGTAGTCGTGGAAAGTTGTTTGTTAGTTAACTACAGAATCAGTGTTCATACCTGTCATGGAGCTAACAGCAGAACGATTGTAGTGCATTTCTATCACTGCCATCCCACCATGCAAATAAAATTCCATCAAACGTGTCTTTTCCAAAAACAACGTAGCCATTGATGGCGTATAAACGTACCACGATTACTACCACAAACAGCGCTCCAACCCACACGGCCACGTGGTCTATTACCATAACAGCTTAAGTGTCTATCAACAAACTTACATTGATGCTAGGTTCAGTAAATTCATTCTCACACACCAGTCCGTCAGGGCAAGCAAAGCATTCCGATTGTCCTGGCTCAGCGCTGTAAGTGCGGCCAGGGATACAGCGGATACACGAAGTAGCAAGACCGACGCTGCAAATTGTACGAAATCACGTAAAAGCAAACCAACGTGGTGGCGTATTGAATAGATTGTTCATTTCGCAGTCGGTATGTAGGCCAACCACCTGGGTTTAATTTCCTGTTCGAGTGATACCAAAACAAAAACAGGGGCAGGGTTTAGTTTAGAGCGTCTACTTCGCATTCGGCAGACGTACGGTTCAATTAGCTAGTCGAGTCATGTCGAAGGCTTCAAAAATGGTATTCACAGATCTCCTGCATAGCGCTTAGCATGTAGGGTAATGTAGAGAGTGAAATATAAAGCTGAGTTTATTCAGTCATGATTAAAAATAGTTCAATAGGTCCCAGTGTTCTATGAACTACGCCACTGTTGGCGTCCCAACATATCAAAAATAGCACATTTACTGCTCGAAGCTCACCTACAAGGAAGATCATCAAACGGCGTGCTGTTTTTGGAGCTTTTCAACTGCAACTATTTTTAGGAAGGGGATTGAACTTAAGTGTACCGACTGCAAAGAGGATGCTCAAAAACAAAACGTAAAGCCAATCAAAACGAAATGTTTTAGATGAAAAATGCAGCTCGCCACTTGTAGCTGCACAGCAGTTCAAAATGCAAAAAGAAGTTGATAGACGCTTACGAGTTTTCAAACTGCAAATTTTTGTCAAGATGGCGCAGAGGTTCAAGCGTCCGTTTCGAAGTCGCTAAGCTTGCTGAACTCTGAGGTCAATTTCAAGCGGGGTCAACCTAAGAGATCATAAATTTGGCATTCACAGAATTTTTCAACACTAACAAAAGCGCTTGGGTTTTTTTACGTTATATGCTGTGCCTGTGTTCGTCTAATTTTTACAGTAAAAAGATCTACCCCATTTAAACTAGCCTTTATCTTTATGGTGGTAACAACACCGTCTTGTAAGTTTTTGTTCATAAACTTCGCCCACTTTGTGCTCCACAAACCATTGATTTACAAAACGAATAAAATCCACAGAAATAAATGTCGGTAACAACTCCTACCTAATTGTACCCACTTCACATATAACAACCTCATCTTTCGTGCATCGATATCCTGCTGGACAAGGCTGCAAAAGCGCAAATTGTAAAATCACTGAAAATCGCTTTCACTTGCATGCTACCAACAGAGAACAGCGGAGAAATTCCATTTGTTTGTCTCCTTTATCCTCCAGATTCGCATATTGCAGAATAATTCTTGGGTGCAGTAAGCCACAAATTGTCGTAAGTAACCCACAACTCACATTTAGATGTTAGGAAAATTTGAATTGAACAGCAAACTTGCCATCAAAAGGCTGTAGGTTGAGCGCTTAAAGCTATGCGTTGAAGCGGCATGGCTGAGGGGAACCAGTCATTGCGTTTACGTTCACGCTTCGGACTGAAACTTTGTCTTGCCCAAATCACAACGTCATCCATAGCCGGTTGTAACCCGACAACCGCGAGACTACGAATGCACGCACGCACGCTCGGACAAACGCTTCAGGAAATTGGCCACGAAACGGCGATGTAATCCACGCGACAGCATTGCTGACTTAAGGCTGGTTTCCGTTAGGCGTAGATTGCAGGCGTAACGCGGAAAATTTTTTGTCTCTACTTAGTTTTATGCGCGGAGCATTTTCACGCTACGCCTGCAATCTACGCCTAATGGAAACCAGCCTATATAATTGCAGCAATAAATTAACAGCATGGTAAAGATAAAAACAGAAAATATGTTTCTAAGGCATTGAATTAAATTCAGATATACTGACATCCGGTCAGAGGCCGGGGGGATGAGGGGATGAATTTCCCCACAGCCTTTCCAGGTCATGTTTCTGTATTCTAATTTGATAATCTTTACAACGAAAAAAAGTTTTATTTCAAAAATTGAACTTCCAAAAAGTTGATATTCTAGAAGAAAAGGTAACTGCCTTCGATTTTGATTAAAGCTATGGAAATATAGGTTTCGAAAAAGTTGACCTCCAAAAAAATATATAGATTTTGAAAATATGCAAATTAATTCACCATCCCTACCAAAAATTTTTGGATCGGTCATTGCACCCAGTGTAAAACTTTGACAGTTTTGTGTTCGTTTCTAGTCTAATTTCTAAAGTTCTTTTTATTTTCTGATATTGTTTTGATTTCCCGCTCCAGATTTGAACCAAGATTGTTTGGTATTGTGTTGGTTACAGTGTCATGTTACTTGCGATAATTGTCGCTTCAGGCTGGCGTTGGTCCACAATTAGGAAGTGCTAAATTTCGATTGACTTAATTTGTGTGTAGTAGCAGTTGCTTGTAAATTTGCATTATATCGGAGTCTTAAGAGTTAGGAAATAGTATTTTTTATTGTAACATAAGAAACCATTTAACTTGGAAGTTTGTTTTTAGATATATCGACCCGTGATATATTTGTGTAATTGCTGATTGCAACCCCGCATCGACTAAGTTGAGTCATAGTTTGATAACCGCTTGTTCTTTGATCGTCAAATTAATTACTTTGGATTAATTGGTCAAATTATTTGGATTCACTCTCACCACTCTTAATAAATTTGGTTTTGGAATAATTATCGTTTGATGTGATAAAGACAGCGCGTCGATCTACTATTAATCGAAACTTCCTATGTAGCATTGTCACTGCTACACCCAGCATTCATAAACAACGCACAAGTCTAAACTCTTCGTTACCTTGCAAGTAGCTTGCTGTGTTTCGTTTGTGTAGTAGCCATCAGGGCAATCTAAGCATTGCGTGAACCCATCTTTGCTGTAAGTTCCACTTGGGCAAGGCAAGGGATCGATGCCGGCAGAGTCACAGAAAAATCCTGATGGGCATATTGTACATTCAAAAGCAGATGTTGCTGAATAGAAACCAGGCAAGCAAGCAGTACAGTTTGAAGACAAAGATAATGAAAATGTACCGTTGGGGCACGGTTTTGGAGCTTGGTTCAGCGTCTCACAACTGTGACCAGCAGGGCAAGATAGGCAATTTGTCGATAGGCTATCGGTTGTGTAATAACCATCTGGGCAAGGAGCACAAGTCGTTTGTCTAACATGGGAATATGATCCAGCAGGGCAGGGTTGCGGTTCAGAGGAAGAATTTTCGCATTTATAGCCAGCAGGACACTCAATACAGAAATCGCTTCCAGATGTCGAAACGGAATAAGATCCATTAGCACACTCTACACAAGAAATAGAGCCCGCTGTTGAATAAGTTCCTGCTTGGCAAGGATAGGGACTGGCCTTAGGATCAGCACACTGATTACCAGCTGGACATTCTTCACAATTTGACAGGCCAGAGCTGTTGGCATAATAACCAGATGCACAATCATAACACTGTATGGATCTGCCAGACGAAAACGTGCCTTCTGGACACACAACAGGCATCTCAGCCTCATTTGAACATTCATATCCAGATGGACATGGATTGCATTCTTGTGCAGCAATAACATTGGCAAAATACCCCTTGGAACATGGTTTACATGAAGTTGCAGCTTGGTCAGAAAAAGTACCAGGATTACATTCAACTGGGGAAGCACTTGCGTTGGAACATTCGTATCCAGAAGGGCATGGAGAGCACTCCTGTGCGGCGCTTGTATTGGCAAAATAGCCATCTGGACAAGGAATACATTCAGTGGCAGTTTGATGAGAAAAAGTGCCAGGACTACACTGAACCGGCGAAGCACTTGCATCAGAGCATTCGTGTCCTGAGGAGCAACGGTAGCAGTTTCCGGAGCCGCTTGAGTTGGCGTAATATCCGTCAAGGCACGAGCTACATGCAGTTGCAGCCAGTTGTGCGTAAGTACCAAGATAGCACTCAACAGGGGATGAACTTGCATTTGAACACTGAAAGCCAGCAGGGCATATACGACAATTTGTTGAGTTTTCCTTGTCCGCATAATAACCATTTTGACAAGGAGTGCATACAGTAGCAAGCGCTAAAGAATAGCTTCCAGCATGACAAGGATGTGGAGGTTCATGTGAATTTTGACATGCAGAGCCAGCAGGACAGGGGAAGCAACTCTCTTGCTTTGCTAAGTGATTATAATATCCGTTTCCACACGGCAAACAATTAACCGCAGCGGATTTGGAAAAAGATCCTGGCGGACATTCAAGTGGACTAGAGTTCGTATTTTCGCAACTGAACCCAGCAGGACAAACTGTGCATTGAGACGCTCCTGTCATGTTGGCATAGAAACCAGCCGGGCAGTCAGCGCAAGCAACAGCGCCACCAAGAGAATACTGACCAGCAGAACATTCATCAGGTGGTGTTGACCGATTCTAAATAAAGTTGTGATATAAAAAAATTGCGTAGCAGTAAAAATAATCTTTTACTTCGTTAATGGTAGTACTGTCAGCACAACGTATTTCCACTAAAAATACTGCAATCAAGCAAGGAAATTACCGTAAATCATTTTTTTGAAGGAACACCAACGCAAACTTCCTAATGGTATCAATTCAGGATCTCACAAATGCCTGATGGAGCTGGAGTGGTTTGCCTGATAATCAAACAACTTTGAAATCATTTCCTTTTCTCTTTAAAACAGAAACTTCCATCACTATAAGCAACATCAAATAAATACATCGTCATTCGTAGCAACACGTTAACGAAATAAAATTACCGCGCAAGAAAATCCCTCAGGACATCTAGTGCACGATTCCATTGCTTCTTGGTCTGTATAAAATCCAACAGGGCAAGCGGTACAGACACCACCTCCTTGAAGTGAATAATATCCGGGATTGCACGGCAGTGGATTAGGTAAAGTTGAACCATCGCTGAGAGAAGTAAAACAATAATTTTATCACTAATGGTCGGAGCATTTAAAAGAAGTGTTTTCCAACTTGGCACAATGGTTAACATCAAGGTACGGAAATTTAAAGAGAAAATTCTTTACTGCAATCAAAAATAATCCTTATACTTTCCAACGATTTATACTTTTCTTGAAAATGTACGGCATGAGTAGGGCCAAGCACATCCTTCCGCATTACGCAAAAGCTTTTCTGAGGATTAAGGGTAAAAGTGCATCTTGAACTAACGTTAAATTATCGCCAAGAGTTTGAATACTACTGAACTGTAATCATTAAACAATTTATTGCTACCCCACAGCAGATTCTTCAGGAATCAGGAGAAAGTCAATGCAAAAAAACAACAAAAACAATATACGGGGAACAGGAAACCTTTTCCAAAAAATTACACCTGCGCCTCCTTTGATATCGCTTTGATATTTCCAGCAAACAATTTTCACCTCGAACGCAACAAAATACACACCATCAATAATCGCAGCTGATAGCCTACTTCCCAAAAAGAACAAAAGTAAACCTCTTTTCTAGAGCACAAGTGCAGCTTTTTTTGTCAGGAGCGCTGGCGGCAGCTCCGTTCCTTCAAAGAAATTGCTTATCGCTACTGCTCCTTCACTAATGTTTGTTTTTTTCCACCATTTATTTGTTATTTTGTTAAATTTTTTTCAGCGGGCCGTTGCGGGCTTTGCTGTGACGTAATAACAATAGCGTGTATTTGTTCGAATGTTTTACCACAGCTGATAATAAGCTTGATATTGATACTGCAAGAGCTAGTGGGCTTTGTTTAGAGAACCAAGCAGAGGGACTGTACTTTTTTGTGAGCAAGATGGAAACGCTGCTATATTTTTAAAGAGGTTGCCCGGTTCCCCAATTCTGATTATCGGGTTGTTCACAAACTGAAGAGCTTATTGTCCATGGCAATTTGACAATCAGGCAGCCCAACAACCAAGTTTTAAGGCTGGTTTCCATTTTGCGTAGCGTGAAACAAAAAATGTTTCGCGCTACGCCTGCAATCTACGCCTAATGGAAACCAGTCTTTATTCTATCGAAAACCGATTTGTAATCGCGACGCATATATCCGCCTAGCAGTCGTATTTTGACTGGTTTCGAGGAGATGGAAGTTAACATGAATTAGAAAGTTTTTCAAAAAAAATCAGTAGGATCGGAACGGACGTAATTTCATCTCGGGAAATAAACAATAGTTGGCTTCACGAAAGATGTAACAGACTGAACAAGATTGAAGCATATGAAACTAGTTTTAAAACATTTCGAATTCAACTTTTTCACCACGCTGCTAATTACGACCTTACAATCGGGTATTTGATAAGCCCAGTCCAATACAAAAGCATAGCAGAGCATATCAGTTTTCCATCGATAGAACCTCTAATTAGGGATACCTATTACGCCTGAACTATGAATATGGTAGGTTACACGGTACTAACGAAGGAAGATCAATGAACATATTTAAAACATAAAACACAAAATGAAAAAAAGAGAGTATGGAAGACAGCAAAATAACTTTACGGTTTTTAAGTCAGCAGTCACCCATACATGTCACTGCGGTCGGTGCCAGCCTCAGTTTGAACCCGAAGATTGACATAACTTACTGAGCGCTGAACTCGCAGACGTCCGACTGCAAATTCAACTCTCAATTTATGGCATCACGCTTCTGAAAGTGAGCTCGAAAACACATACATTGCTCTAAAAAAATGCTAGCATGTTTCCGAGTTTTTATATTTTAAAAGTTATGGCACAGTTTGCTATTTCAACCGAAGAATAAAGACTTATTTCTTACTCATTTCGACAATAGTAGCCACCAGGACATGGATAGCACGTCGCCATGCCAGTCATGTTGTTGTAAGATCCCTGGGAACATTTTATGGGCTCGTTGCTCTCGAAAGGGCAGCTAAAAACGTTAAAGAACTTAGTTAAAAAAAAAGAAAACACGCTTACACTGTGCCTTAACAACAAAGAGAATGTTTCACACTTGGGCCGATGTAAAGAAAATAATATTTTCGCTAGCCCAGATTAACAATAGAATTGGTTCTTAACAAACGTATGAGAGTACATTGACATTTCACAAGAGCATTTGGTACGACCAATAATGTTTTAACAATCAATACCAATACACAATAGATACCAAGATTTCAAAATAAGCATAGCAATATCAACAAAGGCATTTGTAAAAACACATGTAGCGATTGAAACAAAAATAAACTACGACAAAATCTAAATAATTCATCCTGTTCCGCTATGCCGGCAGTAGGCGAATTTTTTGGAGGTTACCACAAATTTGTTTTAACTTAATTACATCATAAATATTGAAGCACCAAAAAAAATAAACCCAATCAGGATCCATGCGGAGTAATGAAGATCATTTTTCTGGAGATCATCATTTTGAAAGCAACGGTGTTGCACATTTACCGATGAGACTCAGTTATTTTTTGGTAAAATTTTTTGAAATCGCTTGTTTAAATTGATGACATTGTATAGTGATCTAAAGCAGGGGTCTCCAAACTTTTTCCATGGAGGGCCACATTGCTCATATGTTAAAGACCCTTGTGTCAAAGGTAACTCAAAATAAGTTGGAAGTAATGGTGAATAACGTGGGAGATCGCGTTATGTTGCCCCGAAAAATAGGTGATCTCCAAAAAATAAAAAGATCACCATCTCTCTCGCTGTCATCAATTACGCTGATCGCGTTCAAAGTGATTGTATTGAAGTGGTTCTGTCAAGAAAACACTGCGCTTTAGGCTATACTTGTTTTGCAATTATAAAAAGGGCTCCGGGGGGCGTAGTTCGGCGACCCCTCATCTAAAGTGAAAATCTTTTTTAAATCAACTTTTTATGATTGAACCTTGCGCCCTTTTACTCAAGTCTGCCAACCGCCACGCTAAGCCATATCGTCAACCTCCTGTCAGAGAAATATTGCTGCAGTTTAATCAGCATATGATACAATTTGAAGGGAATGTACTTTGGAGTGTTCAGCACTTTAATACTAATATTATCACTGCCAGGGGCACAACTAAGATTTTTTTAAGGGAACCAGGACTTTCGCCAAAAAAACGGTAGTTTACCCAGAAAATAAAGGGATTATTTTTCAAATTTGTTGAATGCCTCCGAAAAATAGTCTTTATCACATTTTACGGCAAAACCCGAGGAGGAGGATTTAGCCCAATAGCTCCTTTTGGTTACTTGCAGGCATAGGCACAACACTTTGTTTCGTGAGGGAAGCTGAAGCCAAGACTTTTTTCGAGATTAAGTTGTCCAGAACAATTTTTTGGCTATTTTTCTGCTTTTTTCCACATTTTTGATCATTTTTCGTTATGTGGGGGGAAAAGGGAATGAAACCGTCAGAGGACTTCAGCCCCCAGTCATCCCTACTTTTATGCCTATAGTTAAAAACCGTCAAAGTCTGTTGATTACAACCTGGAACAATAAATAATTGAGACTAGACAATGAACATATTGTTTTCAAATCAGCGCATTGTGCGTTGGAGCCTAAAAGAGGTAATCGTTGTTAGTAGTTTTGAGAAGTAGTTTCAAATTGAAACCTGCTTCTATATATCCAATATCTTTAACAAAATATATTTTTGTGGATCAGTTTTAAAAGAATGTTGTGCAAACATATATATAAAATAGTCTAAACACAAGCGAAATGCTTTTTAATTTTTTGAAATAATTTCACTTGCTGATAGTTCTTAAATCTTTCACACAATTATCCTGAAGAGCTCTTGAACACCTCTTCAAGCTCTTAAGACTGTGGAGCGTGTTTTTAAAAATTCAAAGGTGTAGCCTAATCTATTTCGCTAAAAGAATAATATCAGCTTTACCAACTTTTCGTTTTAAATAAAAATGTTTTCCTTTTAAAGTGACATATAAATAAAAAGTGACATATTTTTCTTTTTTTTCACGGAATATCAATAACAGAATGTAGGGCTACATGCATAGAAGTTCAACAAACTCTAGTTTTTTGAAAAAAAAATTA
The DNA here is from genome assembly GCA_963675345.1 of Trididemnum clinides. NCBI lineage: Eukaryota > Metazoa > Chordata > Ascidiacea > Aplousobranchia > Didemnidae > Trididemnum > Trididemnum clinides. The sequence goes on along the minus strand of OY776302.1, from coordinate 25,954,123 downwards.
CTACAAAAAGTAAAACAAGCTAAGTAGCACTCACAAAAAACCAACAGGACAGGATTCACAAACATTGGTCGTTGAATTAAAATACCATCCCTCATCACATATTGTGCAAGGAGGATGTGCAGAGGTTGTTTCAGTGCAGTTTTCGCAGCAATTGCAATCTATATATAAATAAATCCAATGCAATTATGGAACATATGATTGATTAAGACATTTGCTTTAGCTATTTTTTCACGTAACACTATTTTTATTGACTAATACTTCAAATGTGCCAACATTTTAATGTTTTGTTTGCTAAAAATATCAGATCTTGTGGCCTACTGCTTTGCTTCTTAATGAACATAGAAAATTACCTATCAGACCTGCGTTACTTTGACTACCTACCTTGCGAAAATACCGGTACCAAATCTGCCGAGAAATTCCAAAGAAAAAGAAAATACAAAAAATTAAATTTCATATTTCAAAACTTAATCTACTAAAATAGATGTCACTTCGTAATGGTCTCATTTTTTAAAAATCAATTCTACGCTGCAAAGTATGCTTAATATCAAAACTTTTCATTATGATTATATTATATTGATATGCATTAAAGTATATTAGGAAGAAATATCTACAATTCACATTCGTATATTTAGGCTAAAACAAATTCACAAGTCTGATACTCAAGAAAAGTTAGCTACCGGTAATATAGAAGGTAGGCATTCATTTAACTAAAATGTAAATCTACTAATTAAATGCATATGACGAGCCTAAAGACAAATTCGGTTAGTGAAAACAAAAATGTTGTTTGAAATGATCTGCTGTGTCGCATAGGCTTATCACTAATACATCTACAAATATACTACAGCGCTGCTGATTCATTGGATTTCTTTGCGATCGCTTTCTACCTGCCAGTCGTCGGGTCAAACTGCAGTAATTGATTCACCAGTCAACAGCGAACCTCCTACGTGCCTCTAACCCAGAGATCGACATGACAAAATTGACCTTTTCCTTTTCTGTCAACGGACGATTAGTTTTGTTGCCTTGAAACTGAAATTCTTTCAAGCAATTGCCACTAAGCACAGAGAATCTATAAATCAATAAGACGTTTCTTTTAAATTACGCGCGTTGGGTGCTTGTATACAAATTCTAAAAAACCATTAGCGCCATTTAGCGTTGAGTAAACATAGGTAGGTTGCACGAACGTGATCAAACGTCATCAAAATGCGCTTTCGAAAAAAGTGACTGACCAGTTTCCGTGATTTTACATTGAATTGAATAGAAGTGATATTGTTTTTTGCAAATCAAATAAAGAAACATGACCGTTGTTAAATGAACGTTAAATATGTTGTTTTATTGATGTTAAGGAATGAATCCAAGGTCAAAGTAAAGTGAGAGGTGCTAAGGTTTGCTTGTTATTGCTAATAGTCGGGCTAATTTTATCGGCTAAACATGCAGGCGTATTTGCAGCCAGCTTGTATGAGCGTTTCATATTTGATTAATCAGCGTGTTTGGGAATGTTGGGCTTAAGTCAATTGTAATGTGAAACTTATACAGCACCGGTGTATTTAGTTGCATAAGCAAACTGAAAACTTGAAAGCCTAAGTTATACTGTAACCTAAATGACAGTGCAGACTGTACCGTTTGTCATATGCTGGATAAAATCAGTAAGTGTATGAAAGTTTTTGTCAATAATGATTGCAAGGCACTTATATTGATGTATCAGATGTAATTTTGTGACCTCAACCACTCCTTAAACAATTTTTGGGCTATTACCTAGGCTGCTGAAACAAGGGTAATTAAAAAACTCACGGCACCGATTTAATTATTCATGCGTAGGAGCTCATGCTCCATTAACATGTCTTTTGTCACATTTGGACTCCACGACGGGTTGACTGGTTGGCCCCTCCACCTGTTTGTCACATAAAGATGGAGGCATGCCGTTAAGTGCCTGCCCATGGACACCGCAAGCAAGCTTGCCGGCAACCTTCGATACCACAAAACAAGCAAACTTGCTACAAATAACAAGCTACTCCACTGTGTTTATTTAATCTACTAGTTTATACTACAATCAGTTTTCAGTCCCTTTCGCTTTTATTAATTGGTTTATGACGTCATGTTAACTTTTTAGTCTCACATTCTGCTGCTGTTGTTATGTTAACTGCTCTTGATATTTATAGGCTAAGGTAGATTTTTTATTTTGTTCTTTATCCGTAGATATATTTACACCCATCCTCTATTCAATAATATTATTGCAATTACCCGCTTTGCTGCTACTTGAAGAATATGCTGTATGTGTTGTGGAAATATTTTACCTGCAGAGTTTTTGACTTAATGTTTTTTTATGCTGTTAACAGGAACTGATGATGACTAATAGATAGTCGAAATATATTTTCCGTGAATAAAACATAAAGCTGGATGATTGCCTATGTTTAATTATCTTCAGTATGTACAAGGTAACGAAAAACGCATTAAAAAGAATTGTCATGTTGTTGCTCCAACAGGGGAAGCTATCTGGAGCTATACCTTGCACAAGAGTGACCTGGGAGCAACGACAACTAAGATACGGCTCCTTTTTGTCTCAAGGCATATTACCCCTGTCGCCGGTTGTGGTTTTGTGTCATACACCTAGGACTAGATTAAGCATTTTGAATTGCAGCTATTATGAAAAAAGAAGCTATTTTGGGTTGGTAGAACCGCTACCGGTATGGTACCACTAGTTAAATTATTCGCAAAAAAGTTAGCTCAATTAATTAATCTAAAGTAGAGTGACCTTAAAAAACGAAAATGCCTTGTTGTCCTAAAGCAATAGGCTATGCAGAGAGGTAGTTTCAGCAGTTGAATCTTCTTTTTGAATTGATCGTCCGTGGTTAACTGTTCACATTTCACAGTCACAACTTTTGGTGATTCCACTTAAAAACAAAAAAAAAAGAACACAGAAATCAAACACTGCAAAAATCTGTATCATAAGCAGTTTCACTTGCTAAACGTGAATTTCAAGTAATTTAAGTGTTCATGAGGTAATAAAGAACTATCTCTACTGGTTGGCAAAAGATTTCAACGCTTTTTTTCTCTTAAAACTAGAACCGCCAAGGTTTTGGGTTGTCGCGAACAGCCAAAAGCGGTCATTTTGACCGCTAGTCTTACGGTCGATTATTTTGTATAAACTAATTTGTATTGTTCATGTTCTGGATCAAGATAGTGACTAACATTGCATTTGCAATAGTTAACCGTTCAAAAACGATATTCTCACCAATTTTTGCTTCAAATATTTACTCACTTAATGAATTACACATAACATTTATTGGTTTTACTGCATTTCCATAGCACAAATGACGCATTCAACGAAACTGTTTGCTGTGCAGTTACCACACACGGTGCTGTTACATTTGTGACAGCAATTCGAGGTTTTGTTTTGTTTGCAGTTCACAGCAACTTGACACTGCTTCCGTTTTAGGGATTTCTTGCCAGCAGTACTCAAGCCTTGTGCAGGTGCAATTCTTCTGCTGCTTCTTTCAGCGATGTAGTCTTCTCTTAGCTCACAAGCAAGTTTGAAGATGAAATTTCTTCTTGAAATAGAATCTCCCGTTTTCTTCTTGTATAAAACAAATGCGTTGATGCAAGCTAAATCCAAGATATTATAAAACACCGCAACCGGCCACCGGCGCGTACCAGCTTTTACTGAGTACTGGCGAGCCATTTGATCTGCTACATCTACTCCACATTTGGTTTTGTTGTGAAATTTAATCGACACCAACAGACATGTGGAGTGAGCTAAGAACACAAACGTTTTTCGTTGCCTTGCATTGATAGATGGTTAGCGTGGCAACATCATCTGTTTTCAAGAGCACAGTTGAATATCTTGTTGCTTGTTTCTTCGCTGATGGAGGGAGCTCTCTTCTAACTTTATTTACAGTTCCCACTATGCTTGTCTTCTTCTGCAGCAATTGCTTTGCCAGGCTGTACGAAGTAAAGAAGTTGTCCGTCGTAACATTTCTTTCTTTTCCCAGGTAAAGTTGCATAAGGTTCATGAATACCCAATCAGAAAGCCGTTGTGATTGAGCACGTGATTCTTCTTTACCCAAGTAGGGAATGGCATTCAAAATATATTTTGTGTCTACGTCAACAGCCAACCAAAACTTGATACCAAACTTATCAGGTTTGTTAGGCATATACTGAGTAAACCTGCAACGAGCTTTTGTAGGAAAAAGCTGTTCATCTATAGTGATGTTTGGCCCAGGTTTATAGGAAGATATACAGTTGTCGACAAACTTATTCCACAAATCCGAAACTAACGCAAACTTGTCAGCTTGTAAACGTATTGACCTGGTGCTGCGCATATCAAAGCGCAAAAATCGCAAAATTTCTCGAAAACGGTTTCTTGCCATTGTCTCTGAAAAAAATGACACTCCCCACTGCCTGTTCCAGTAGCTTTCCAAAGGAATATTTCTCCCTCCATAAGCTCTGCGCACATAAAGCAAAGCAATAAAAGCGAGTAGTTCAGATCGTGAAACGTTCCAGTCTTTATTGCTAAGCACTCTTGGAGCTTCTACATTTGTACAGTTTTGTACAAGAGAAATCATATGACTGTCCATGAGTAACAAAAAGGCACCTAAAGATGAGTCTGACAGTTGCCGGCTTCGCCTGGATAAACCCGCTTTTTCAGTGAGCACATTACGTGCAGCTCTTCTTCCTCTGCTTTCAGAACCCAAACTTATAAACGACCATTTAGTTCCATCTTTTGCTGTCTCTTCTACTACTGTTTCCACGGTTGGAATCAAACTAGCTGAAGACCGACCGTTGTGAGACGCTGCAGAAAAAGAAGCATTGCTTGGAGAAGGATCTGGAACATCTTCATTCTCATTTTCACTACTCAACTCCTCATCAGTGGTTGATAGCTCCCAGTCATTAGCGTGATGTTGATCTTCTTCCCAATCAGAAGCATCACTTTCTCCTGAGTCTTCTTCTGCTATTGAAGTCAGCAAAGCTAAAGCTTGCGCTCTGCTAATCCTTTGTGGTCGCTGACCTGGCATAATCTTTGAAGCTTGCTATAAACTGGAATAGATGCAGATGTAAACAACACGTAATGGCTATTGATACTGTGTCTTCAACTGGTTTGCTTCAGTCATTTTCACAGGTAGTTAGTGCCTTTTTTGTCATTGGTTTTGAGCGACTTCTTTTTGTTGTTGTTAGCTAATCTAAAGTGTGACCTGTGATACTGTTGGATACCAAAAGGACAAAACTACAGACAGTTTTGCAAATTAGAAGGTATCCCACAGTGATACTGACACGTTTTCTTGCCTTGCTACAGTCACAAAAGAGCTATGTAATGATTTTCCATTGACAGTCAAATTGACCGCTTTTGGCTGTTCAAGGTAAACTGGATTCTAGCGAATAAACGGATTAATGTATCAACTTCTAATTTCTACAGATTAGGCAAAAGCATTACTTAGGAAAAGTCAAGAAGTTTCAATACGATCCTATAAGTAGAAGTGCAAATTCCATATTTTGAAAATGTGAAACAGTCATTTTGACCGCTTCGGCGGTTCTAGTGTTAATGCAGTAGGAAGCTTATTTCATTGCACAGGACCTTTGCATTTGAATGATAGCTGGGTTAGTTTAATTCTGCAAAATTTGGAAAATTGCCTACCTTTGCTTTCGATCGCGACCAACCAGTATCGTAGTTTCAATGGTTATGCTGAAAGAAGTTATTAAATGCGTCTGGTAGCATGTCAGTAAAAGACTTGCGCATAAATTGAACGATCTTTAATTGAGCAATTTTCATAGCTGCTTTTATGTAATCTTTTTTGGCATTAAAAGCTAGTCAAATCACTTTATTTCTTGTGTTTTGGAGTCTGTGAATCAGTGTTTTGTTGTTGAAACACCAAGAAGAAAGACAGTATCGAAAGTGACTTTGAATTATGCTATATTGTTGTATTTTTGTATTTGTTCATATTTATCCTCCATTCACGAGAAAGCGAATTGTATCACTATATTTTGGACGAGACGTCCGCACTCGCTTGGGAGTTGCCATTTTTGAGGTGTCTGGTCCACCTGTCTTCCACATAAAGGCGGAGGCGTCCCGTTAAGTGCCTTGCCCAAGGACACAACAAGCGAACTTGCCGGCTTGTTCTCTACAACCTCTCATAAATGCCGAGCGCCAAGCAGGGAAGCTGTGGATACCATTTTTGAAGTCTTTAGAGCAATTGAAGTGATTTTAGGTTATGATAAGGTTTTGCTTTTTGTATTGTACCACGGCCTGCTCTAATTTTTTCAGCAGCAATTTCATATGAGATTTTCAGGTTAGATACTGCTGAATTGTTACACCTAAAAATTTAATACATGACTCTATTGCATTGTCGTTTAGCTTAATTTCAAGACTGGGTGGGACTGGAAGGCTATTAAGAGTTTTAAAAGTTATTTTACCTTAGTTTTTTTTGGTGTTTCAGTAAGCCAGTAATCAACTTGATGCCATTCCTCATTTGCATTTTTATATAGTTCAGCACATGAAACGTTATTAAACAATAAGTTTGTATCATTAGCAAACATGATAGCTTGGCCAAAATTAGGCCTTTCAGAAGATTATTCACTTATATCAAGAACAATGATAGACCAAGAATTGACCCTTGCGGGACGCCCAAGTTTATCAGTGTAGGAGGTGATAGCTTCCTATTAATTTCTTTTTGTAAAGAGGAAGGAACAATAGCGCCGCTCACAGCCATACAAATGGGTGAAGACCAGGGTAAAATTGTAGCAAAAAACAACATGCTCAAACAAGCACGTCGTGTCCTTCCGTTTGTATGCCGAAGTTCAAAACCCTAATTCTCTTAAACGCCTTACCTTGGGTTAATGTACTGCCAGGATACAAAAAAGTTGAGCTGGGAAAAGTGCACATGGAATTTGCAACTGTAGGAAAGAATAAAACCGGGTACCACTTGTCTTGCTTTTTTTAAAAATTTAATACCTTACTGTATTTTTCGGACCATAAGGCGCACTTATAATCCTTTAATTTTCTCAAAGATGGAACGTGCGCCTTATAGTCCAGTGCGTCTAATATGTGAATTAGGTTTCGCTTTGTCACCAAGCTCTGAACAATTTTTATGTTGTAATAATCGTTACCAACGTAATAGTACCTCCCTCTTAGAGCAAACTTCTTTCTTTCTTGTGATCGAATTATCTCCTCTCATACCCCCTACGAGTGTGTTTTTTTTCACCTACTCTCGTTCCCTTCACGAGTGCATCTTTCTCTTCACTTTACGAGCGTAAACACACACATGCGTCGCGCATGTATTGCAACATGTACGGTACCTAGCAACTAGCCGTACACTTCTCACGCAATGCGAAAACAACAATTCATTTTTTGATCATAAAATACAAGTACCTTATTAACCCTTGACCTAACCCTCAACGAAAACGTGGAGTGGCGCAGTGGCGTAGCGGTTAGAGCAACCGCCTTGCAATCGATAGACCGGAGTTTAATCAAGACTTCAAAAAATGGCGTTCACAGCTTTCCAGGTTGACGCCTAGCATGAAAAAAATAATGTATAACAGCAGGCAAATTGCTGGATGTGTTGGGATATGGCACCAGTGGCAAATTCAAAAACATTGGTTGTGGAAAGCGTTTATCAATTATTTTGTTCATGGGGGTAAAGGGTTACAAAAGTTGTTATTGCACAAATTGTAATTAGGTTTTCCTTTTCTAATATTGAGCAGAACCAAAATACAGAATAACACGCTGAAAGGAAAAAAAAAAAAAAAGAGTATTGATGATTTGACGCCTGCTTCTACGTTATTCCAAAACGATTGCAACAGTTAGCTCCTAGAAGCTTTGAATTTCTGAAATCTTGCCGCCTTATTTTCTGGGTCTATACGCTACTTTCTTGTAAAATTTGGATCGTTTCCAACATTTTACATCTTTCTTCCTCCCCCCACAAAAATTTTGATTGCGTGCCTTAACTGATCAAATAAGTTATTTTTATTTGGCATACTGGTACTATTCAAAGTCAAGCGAACTTAACCACATAGAATTAACTTACAATTCTTAAATATTTATTCCTTATCGCATTGTATAAATCAAATCCAATTAAAGTAGAATGCTGTCTTACGATCTTTCCTATATTTTGCTTTGTAAAAAAGGATCTAGAGATTCTAGAGGATGCTGGCCTACAAAATAATTTAAAGAACTAATCAATTGTGATATGTATTGCTCAATTTTATTAATGTACCATACATTTAGACCATCAAATTGCTAGTGAAATAAATTTAAATAACACTTACGTTATTACAATTATTTCGGTCTACAAATCGAAAATAAATTCGTCACATAAATCAACGGTTAAAACGCTGGGTTCGATTAGGTCATGCTCTACATCTATAAGCCATGATTATTGTCTGACGGTTTATGCATATGTGAGTTTGAATCCCATTCTCAGCATTGCTTTCATCGTGCTGAGAGGTCGTTCCAATTATTGATTCTCTTGATACATTAAAACAAATCAAAGTTTTTACTGTAACCGGTGCTTTCAGCTACGCAATAATTGCAAAATTTAAAAACAGTAATTTTGACAGTGGTCAAATGCAATCAATATACAGGGTGTCCCAAAAAGATGTTTACAAGTATTTAAAATGTGTATACTTCTTTCTGGGACACCCTGTATGTTGTTAGAATAGCGAACCATCCCAAAAAGCAATCTTCGTTAGGCCTATCGTTTTTCGCTTAACGTGCTATTCAACTGTTTGCGTAATATTTTGGACTAGAATCACACGCTGTAATTGTATTGATTTGAAGTTTGAAGAAATTCATTACTAGCTACGAGAGCGAAGTCAATGTTGCAGGAGGGACGAGCATAGCGTCAATAATCCTGTTAGGCCAGTGTTTCTCAACCTCAACACAAAAAAGGTTGTTACAAGCGGCCTCTTTAAAAAATACTGCAATGTAATATGTCACTCGCATAAGCCTAAGAAAAACATAAAATAAATAACTTATTGGGCAAGAAGAACTTTCTATTCCTCCTTTGATTATATTATTATTATAACATGGCAGTGAAGTTGATCTCCAAAAAAAAAGGTCTTACTCTCCAGCAAACAGGATTACGTCACAGTCTGCTATTTGCTATCACAAGATGCCGTTCCCAACTGCTTACATACAGCCAGTATTTCTCAACCTTTTTAGGAATGTGGCCCAATTTTAAATTAGACAGACGTCTGTGGCCCAGTTGCATTACATTTTTTTCAATTTCATCGATGTTCTGCTTCTTAGTTGAAATTAAAATAAGAAGCCGTAGTCCACCGGTTGATAACCACTGGCTAAGCCCAAAAACACCAAACGTGACTTGTTTTGCCGCGCACCACCCTATATACCCTGGGGTTTTTTAACTTGGAGGTCGACTCTTGCTAACTTGTAATCTGTCAGTATGGAAATCTGTGGAAAAAGTTACAATGTATTAGGAGACTAGACGAGTAGTGCATGCAAATGTGTAAACATTACCATTTGCAAACTAATAAACTTAAAAAAACACGCATGCCTAACTTATTTGAACAAATGATTACGTGGGTTGGAAATTTATGCACGAAAGAATAAAAGCTTAATTATGAAATAAGTGCGTTACAGGCCCCACTAAAATGTAGGATAGTACAGTACCGGCAGTTATCGCTGCTTCTAAATAAGACAAAAACGTATATTTAAAAGCTGGTTGGAGGGAGGGGAATGTATGTAAACTTTCGATGTTTTTGAGGGGTATGCGCACAAACTTACAGACCAAAGAACATTCTAACTTAATAAATACATGTTGTACTAAAATTGACCAAAGCCATATATTTGAATAGCTGGTAAGGAGGCTGCAGTTTCCACCCTCGTCAGACCCGCCTTATACTGATGTTAAAAGACCTATACTTCAAACCATTACCAATGAAAACATGATTTGGAGAAGCTTCTGGGGAGACGCATTTACCACATTTTCCCGTCTGGATTCGCAACTGTATGGGTCTAAACCTGATTTCTCTATCTTCATGCGGCAGAGCTATGTAAACGTCGCTGTGGCCCAATTAGACAAAAGACTTGCTAACAGCAAGAGCTCATGCGCATAAATGAACAGCAGTAAATCACATAAACGTTGGCAGCAGGCTTACTTTATTCTACATGAGAACGACACTCATATCTATCTGGTAACTTGCTTACACGTTCCAATTGGCAGAGCATTTTCAGCTTTGTCGCTTGGTCATTCACTACTTTAAACTTACGTTTTCTTGAATGCAGTCTTCATCTGTTTAACAAGCTTATATATATGCAAATCAAGTTTAATAAAAATGTTCGATTAAAAATTGTTCAAAATTAGGAAAAACGCACGGTTAAAAGAACATAGCGCTCACGCTTAAGTACCAAAACGCTACAGCAGTCATAATAAGGCGCTGGAAAAACTAAGTATCGCTGGCTAAGATAGCGTGCACCATAATTCATTGCAATATCATCGTTTGAGCGGCAAATTCATGAAATACTCGTGCGCTTTTACGACTGCTTCACTAATAACGTTAAAAGCAGGATGGATTTGTACCTAAATAAAATCGGAACTTAACTTAAATTCCTGCTACTCTTAATGTCTACCACCACATTTTTGGTGAATTTTTTTTGAGGACTCATAGGGCTTTGGCAAAAATCAGAAGTATCAACCAAATTTTAATGCTATTTGGAGTGCTTTTCTAGAGGTGCGTCATATGTTGTTGTTGTTGTGATTACCCCTCCTCTTCCTCGGGATGGAGGTACGGCACGAACGGCAATTCAGGTTCATGCCGTCACCCTAATTGAAAATTGGCTAGGGGAAAAGATGGCAGCCTATTTCGAACCAGTCATGAATGAGTGGTATCTCTACCACCAGCAAAACGGCTTGCCATTAGTGGGTACCCAATAGTCGCCTCTTACGACATGCTGGGTGGGCAACTTCACAATTATAACCCGGCAAAGTACAGGTACGCCATTTGTCTGCCACATAAAGATGGAAGCAACCCGTTAAGTGCCTTGCCCAAGGACACAACAAGAAAGCTTTCCAGCTTGTTCTCACTATCCTTTTTTTATGCTGAGCGCCAAGCAGGGAAGCTGTGAATACCATTTTTTAAAGTCTTTTGGTATGACTCGACTAGGGAAATGAACCCCAAGTTTACCGACTGCGAAGCGGAAGCCCTAACCACTACACCATCGCACCGGTATGCCCCATTTCGTAAAAGTTATTCTGTAAATATTGTTGGGGGTACCTAATGTCTCTTGGCTTCGTCTTTGCCAGTAAGTAGTTTCTAAACATGCAATTTAGTTCCTCGATCCTCTCCCGGGAGATGAAAACGCATGTGAATGACATTCAGGCCATGCAAAGTAGCAGACGATTTCGAACCAAATAATGCTGGCATTGTAGGCTTTACACAATAGTTGCGTCTTGTGACATGCTGGTTCTTATTGTTTTTCCATACTGGATAAATAGTTCTAGAGTCTAGACATAACGGCTACAATGGTTAAGGGTCAGTGAACAAGTAGCGCGAGGAGCGTTGCAGCCTTACTGCGGCAGTGAAGCCTTACAGTGAAGTCGAACAAATCGTGGTGAACCACACAACGAATAAGCGAACGACATGATATAAAAACTCTTCACACTCTTAATGTCAAACGACAGACAAGAAAGCTGGAAATGCTACCTTTAGGTTTTTGGTTTCACAAAGCTTAAGAGATGAACTGCAGACACACCGACTGCAAAGTCGACACTGAAATTAGTGGAGAGTGATTATATTCATATAAGAATCTACCCTCAACAAAAGTTTAAAATGTCTGTGACAATGCAGTTCGTGGTCGAATTCGCACCATTTTTTAAATATTGTGGTGGTACAATGCAGAAAACCTGCTCTACAACATGCTGCGAACGAAACTTCATTCGTGCAGCTAAAAACTTATAAAAATAGTATTTTTAATTTTGAATCTAATATTGATATTAAAATAACATAGCGCTCCGCCAGAGGCACCCGATCTTTTTAGCGTCTGGACGCAGTAAGACAGAAAGTACAATCTCACCAGCAAGTTATTCCTTTCTCCAATATTAACAATATGATTATCCGGATTATGCTGCGAGGAGGAGAGACCACTCAATGTGTAGCAAGTGTGGTAAAAATCAGGGGATCTGCATTTGAAATAACAGGTTAGATTTCACGTCTGTTCCCCAGATTTGCATGCTTTGAAATGCTGGTTCAGTGTGCGTCCGCCGCAATTTATTCGGTTTTGGGACAGACTTTTGGTGTGAAAATCCAACACTAAATTCCTGGTACTTTACTAGGGTAGAACCAATCGTGCTTCAACGAAGTTTCAAACTCCGCAGTATCGGCCAGAAGTCCGGAAGAACTATTATTCCACGGCGACTGTGTAATGCATCCCAAATACGGTGTAATCAAATATCACTAAATCAACAGTTGAGATATCAAGCCAATATAGGCCTCTTTTCAAATAGCACAGAGCACATGGCGGCGTACGCCAATATCTATAACCATCACAGTACTGTTGCTTTTCGCCAGGATTCATCCGCATACGAATTTAAAGGGTTTACAAATAGCACAAAATGTCCTAATTTATTCGGTAAAAGGAGCAAATTTCTTCGGTAAAAGTATGTTTAAGACATTCCATGGGGCAGCTACAGAATGCTTACAAATGCATCATGCTGTCAATTCAAATATTTTGAACGTTTAAAACCAATGATAACGCTATAATAAAACGAAGACATTGTGGTTTGAAAATAAACTGAAAAGGTGGTCGAGATGCGTCAAACGTAGTATCACGGCGACAACGCTCGAATAGTGCTTACAAGACATTTAAAGTATTCAAGCGGAAAGCTGAAACTTGGAAGGACTGGGGAGTTGACATTCTAGTTTAACACATCTGCGGTTATCCTAGAGTCTAGAGAATCCATGAACAAAACATCGGAGGTAAACAGGTAAATGCCAGCTCTGAATTGGCATTGCTGTCCGATTTGTGCACATCACAGCAATTCCTTGGTTCGTGGCTAAACTCATACAGCTCTAAATTGAAGTCTCAACTCCAAATATGCGAAAGACAGAGACTTTATCAATTTAGATGTCCTGCTGCTGACCCTTTTTCGGCACGTTGTTGTTTATACAAGCTCTGGCGGAGATGATGAACAGCTGCTCGACTTCTAAAGCTCTGTAGTCAAACCCATGTCTCAATGCTAAGCACTTTTAAAGGTCGAGCAGAAATACTGCTTAGAGTAGGCTTGGGTAAAACACAAGTTGATCTTTAAACAAAAATCTTCATGTTTCGAGACCAAAATGGGCAAAACGAAATCTTTGAAAAAGGTAATCTTCAATGCTGGTGATGTCGCATTTGGGACCTTGGCATGCCGCCCGCAAAATAATATTTGCTTAATCTGGCCCTTTTACTGTTTTGAATCGTACAGGCCTAGCTCAAAGTAATAACAAAACAGCACTCACTTTCCTGGCTTGTCAATTAAACCTCCAAAAGTACATTGGCAGCAAAGTAAGATATAATGCTGTAATGCTTTTTGTTCGTACAGCCATTCAGTCTGAAATTGATCACATCTACGATTTACATTCTTTTAAAGAAATAGCTACTTTCTAGGCCAATAAAAACAATTTGTCGTTCAGTTCTTGTTCTCTGCTACATAAGCTTGTTAACGAACAAAGTTTTCCTGGAAGATTAGCGTACGCTAAAACATTAAAAAAATATTCTACTGAATGCAAGATGTAGAAATTATTTTTTCAAGAGTATAGTTCCTTCCTTATCCGGACTGGCAGACTAATACGCTTTATCAAGCTTAGATAATTTTCAGTACTTAATTGTAGTTGTGCTTTGCTAGTAATAGATTGCTGTATGGTACTGTATGATGCTGGAGGCAGATTCCTCTTAATAGGAGGGATCTGCCTCCAGCATCAAAGTAAAATAAAAAAATCGCCTTGAAAATTGCTAATTGGCAACTAGCAACTCTTGTATTTCATACCAAGCCCTATTTAATACAAAAAAGTGACAAACATCTAATAGTATTTTAACACATATTCACTTCTAATCTTTACCTAACTTTTCAGAACTACAAAACAGACCTGTTCACTAAATATTTTCTCCATATCAACTTCTTTTGAGAAAGTTTTGTGAAGTAAAGGAAAGAGGCCGCCTTGCCAAAAAGAGTAGCATCCATCAACCAGCTTATTGGTGCGACCCTAAGACATTATTTAAACAATCAAATCACAGTACCAGTTAATCGGTATGAGAGCAATGGCTTATGGGACAAAATAGTTGTTAACAGGCTTGCCAGACCGTCGCGGAGATCCAGACGTTAGTCAAAGCGACCGTTTCGCAGTCGGCAAACCCAGGTTCAAACACCTTGTCGAGACATATCAAAGCTTAAAAAATGGTATTCACAAAACTTCTGCTCGGCGCTCAACCTTAGAAGTAATGTGGAGACGAAATAGAAAGGCCTAGTTTGCTATTTTCTTTTTTTCCTAGTTTTTATTCAATTTTTTCCTACTCCCTAATCATAGTCATGATTACAGAGGAGTGCAATGAGAGTCTATGCCCTAAACACGTAACCACTGCTGGCGCTTTAGAACAAGCAACAAGATATTATCACCGGACATCGTTTAGACGAGAAGTGGTAACCACAGTGAATGAACCCATTTATCAATTTTTTCAATTATTTGCGATACCGCCGCTGATAAATGCGTGACGCAAATTCATCAAAGATCATGATCTCGCGATCAAAAGATTGCGAGTTCACCGCAGCACCAAAACCAGCTACGCGATGCTGTGACTTACGTAAAAGCGCGATAACATTCCGGTCTCGGCAACGAGTTGTTTTTAATTACAACAAAAATTGATTAATAAACGGGGTACGACTAAATTTCGTTTTTACGTAGAGGTATTCCTAATTGGATAACAATTTCCCCGGAGCGTCAGAGCCGGTGGCTTGATTTAGTGGAGCGGGACAAAAAATTATGCTTGGTAAAAAATATGCAGTATCGTTCTCAATTTCTAAGACGTTCTCATCATAAGAGCTTCAGAAGCACTGAACTGTAGCTTTTCCTCATATATACTATTCTACATCATAAAATTAGCGTGGCAATTTCTTTTTTGCCCTTCTCTTTCCTGCCCCTGGCCAAGGTAAACGCAATATTAAGTCGCAATGGCAAACAAATGTTTTTATTCTGAGACGAGATTTCGCTATCTGATACAGCGTGAGTGGCTGCATACCGATCATGAGCTGGCAGCGCCTTCGTTTCTTCAAATATCCAAACTAGAAATAGCAACAGTCAAGTGGAATGGTCAAAGTGGTTAAGGCAAAGGCTCCGGTTCAGTCATATTTTGTACCTGTATGTTTTGTGACCCTTGTTCAACTGCTTGATGCAGTTGTGAGTTGAAATCCCACGGCCAGTGTAGTTTTTATCAAGATGGTAGTTGCAATATCTAGAGATAGATCCAATTATCAATTCTCTTGATAAAGTAATCTCAAAGAAAAGATCCGGCAACGATAGCAACAACAGTCTGTCAACACAAAAAGATGCTTTGGAACTTACTTGGAAGCCTCCTTCAAAAGACATTTGCCGATTGACAGCCCACTTCAACAGTCTGTCCGTGTCAACGAGTTTGGAATGATTCAATATAACAAGTGCGGCGTATCCACAGAAAGTATAACCCCCATGCGCTTCTACACCATGAAAGCCACCAAGACCACCTTCGTAAGTCTGGCACCTAAAAATACCACCATCACCACTGTTTTTTCTACGGCAGTTTAGATCTTAAACTTTTAGCAATATAGCCATGACAAACAATGTCAACTTCTTACACACATGGGAAGTTAGATATTTGGAGAGTTAGGATAAGTGATCTTATGGTGTTTAGTCAGCAGTCACTTTACTTATACAACAAGAGTGTGTTTGACTTTACCCTCTTCTTTCTTGGAATGGAGGCATGGCATGAAACAATAATGTTATGGCTCACACCGTCAGCCTAATGAAATTCAGGATAAGAGAAACCGGCAGTCTATTTTGAACCAGTCTTGAAAACAAAAATAGGGAGTAATGTCGTAGGGATCGGCGCAAGCTATAGTCTGAACCTTAGTAGCGAGCTTGAAAGCAAAGAAAAGTTCTGCTCAGCCATATGCCTGCAAAACAATGATCTGATCGTGCAACCGGCACGACTATCAATTGAGTCAACTACGCAACACGGCCGACATGTCAAACCAGTGGCTACATCAGCTCGAAAATCAATTACATCCGAGAGCAATTGTGGCGGATAACGGACCAGATTTGCTAACAAGCGCTAGAAGAGCAATACATGATGAAAGTTTCAAGCCAACATTTCACATAATAAATCTTACCCTACGATCCATTGCGGTGAGTTCGCAAATAGATCTCCACTGTCCTCAAGTAAACCTGTGAGAGCTGCAACTGAAGCGGCGCAGTACACACTCCTGGTGTCAGCTTCTCCGTCGGCATGCATTGTAAAACTGCCGTCTGTTTGTCGCATCCGCCATAAATATTCAAGAAGTTTCTCTCTGCAAAAGATCAAAAATGTAAACTCAGAAAAAAATTAATGTAAGATAGATCTGGCAGGTAAGTCATGCCTTGTTGAAAACACCTGTCGAGACAACCTTTTACGTAACTGAAAAACTCAAATGTCTGAGCGGAACCTCCCAGCGGAGAAACACAATGAATAACCGCAGAGCATCTACAGTAATTTGGCCAAATTCCTTCACTATTTAACAGGTCAAACAGATTTAAGGACGAAATAAAGTTTGCAATTGAAGAATTGTCTGACGCTTGGCTCCACAAAGACACAAGGTAACAATTTCTTGGTCTACATTCACTTAACGACTAACAAGGAAACATACAACATACTCGTATATGTTGATATTTTTGTTGTCCGATCAGAGCAGGAAGCAATAAGGAACCCAATCATTTTCTAATCAGATTGATTCTTGGTGTGCTTGTGCAGACGAAAACCACCCCACCCAAAAAAGGAACAGCCTGCATCTGACAATAAGTAGACTGACAGCCACTTCATTGCTAAGAAACACTTTCCTTCAGAGTTACGCTTTTCTTCAGAGTAATGAAGTCGTTCATTTGATGCAAAATTTGTTTTGCCACGGTAAAAGAGCCTCTGAACTGTTCTCAAGATGAAAACCAGGAAGTTTTACACCTGCTCACCCTACAGCCAAAAACCTTCTCACAATATTTTTTGAAAGCATAAACGCATGGAAAGAAGCATTCACTGACAGTAATCCTCAAAGATGTGGAAGACGCAATTTTTTAACTTTTGGAAAGAGCGTGATTTAGTGCGCTCAATTTCTATAGGTCTTGACTGCTGCTACTTCTGGTTTTAGAGGTGCACAAAAGCAATAAAACAAAGCCAACCACAGTAATCCATAACTTGCCAAGCAACACAATTTCAAACCTGTTTATTACTGAATATGCTTCAGTAGTGGCAAGTGTGCAAAGGCAATTGACGGCTGCATAAGTAGGAGCAAGATGAGCGTACTGTCCTGGCCCTCCACCGAATCCTCCCGTAGGACTTTGACATTTGGATAAAAACTTACAAACCCTGCAGCAATAGGTAAAATTTAACCTCCACTTTAAAGTACAAAAGTTAAATTACATTCAGACTCTATTAAGGCGCCATGGTTACTGATAAGGCATAATGCATATCAAAGCACTTTTTGTTTTACCATTACCATCAAGGATAACAATTGATGACGCAAAACGATTGTAACTACATCACATCACAATGCAAAGCGATTCAATCGGTGTTGATACAAAGTTTTACATTTTAAAATTTATGCATTTGAACTCTACAGAGCACTAGAAAAGTGACCGGAAAAATACCAATTTACAATAATGGCAAAAAACAGTCTATAATATGTGTAACGCGTAATAGAAAAATTGGTTAAATCTGATAAAATAGTTGAGCATCTAAGCAACTTGGCTTGCTCGCTAAGTTTGATGCTGAATCAGCGCAGACTAACTGTATGTCAAGGCACAGGTTTTCATAACAACAGAAGCACTTTTTAAACAACACAGCATCCTTTTCAAAAAGATCTGTTAACGGAGGCACTAAATTGAGCTCTTCGGCAATTTTCTAGGTCTTTTTTGCCAAATAACTAGATTTAAATGATGGGGGCACTTAATCGTCTGCTGATAGCAAAAGCAAAAGTGCAAAAACATTGTTACTAACTTAGAGAAAACACGGCTCAATGTAATTGAAAGACAGCTTTGAAGTTTATGCGGTGCATTTAATCTAAAACATTGGAGTAAGAGAATGTTTAGGCACAAATTTTTACAGAAACCAAGAACTATTGGTATGAAAACAAATTGCCATGCGACGCCCTAATAAAATTAAAGCCACCTCGTAGTACGTTGTAACACAGTTTTAACAAAGCAATAGCCAAGTACTATAAATGACAATATCAGATCGTAGCTTTTTGTGTCTACTGTACAAGAATTACCATTTCATAACACACTTAAACAAATTAAATTACCACCAATCTGTAAAAACTGCTAATGAAGCCCGAGGTAAAAACCTAGAAGTGCAAGCCTGCAAGTCAAATCCCAATGCCCTGATTTAATCCATGGCTTGTACTGACCCCAACAACATATCTGGTGGCTGCAGCCTCGAGAGCCATTTTGCATTCTCCGAAAATCCCCGTTCAACTTGTGAGCTGAGCAAGTTTTCTTGATTTTAGATTTTCTTTTTTCCAGTTGAAAAAGCAATACGATTTAACTGAAGATCATGAGAATACTCCAACAGCTACAAACCGAAATCTTTCGAAAAAGCAGAATAAAAAACAAGCCTTTCTGTACTGTTTGCTTTGAATAAAAGTAGAAATAAATAAAATCGAAAGGACGTATAAACAAGCAAATATGCATTACCTTGATTTCAAATCGTCTGGAATTGGCTCATCTAATAAAGCAAGGCTATGAACAATCCAATAACAAAGCCAAGGCCTACTTGCATCCAAGCACTAAAAATATCACAGGAAATAGCAAACTGGGAGCCTACAGTAAAATACTTAATTGGAAACTGGAGACTACCCCTGGTATCAGGAGAACTTCAACGCATTCGCACAAATTGCAATTAACTGAACCAATTCAAACCAGGAATCAATCCAAAAAAATAAATAAAACAGATAGCTGAAACAACTGTAAAAGAACATAAATTCAGACATTGAAAATAAACTTAGACATCGATTTTACTCTCATTTTTTTCAATCAAATACAAACCGCACTCACTCAGGGTCCTGATTAAGAATTATTGTCTATCACAAACCTTGACTGTGTTTTAAATTAAAATGCAATGCTGCAAACTTTTCTGTTTTTGACTAAAGAAATATACAATAAAAGTTGTATTAATTCAACATAATCAATTTATACCTGATAAGCTCTTGAAATTCTTTGTAGACCATTCAACAAGTATGTAACATGAACTTTTCTTTGAAGAGTAATTCTGTCTAGCCAAAAATGTGAATTAATCAAATACAATATGGTTTGTAAATCATGTTTTCTTCATGTTGTGCGGAGTAGGCTGCCACCAACCTCCGGCTTTTGCATCAAAAATGGAATCGTAAGAGAACTTTTAAATCACAAATGAATACTGACGTCAAGTTTTCCAACCGCATTGCTTGATTGTGGCTGAGAAGGACAGAAACAGTCACACTAACAACTCTTTACTGGTTTGTTCTTTCAATAAGGTGTTTCTTTGTTTTTTGCTTATGCATAGGAGCTCTTGGTTTGTTTGCTAGTCTTAGGTTAGACTTGACCGGTAGACTTCTTGGCCCGCTTCACTCCTCCACTTCACTTGAAACCTCACAATGACTATTATGTTATGCAGTTGGAACGACACTTGCATTGCATAAGATAAAAATGCACTGTGGTAGCGGTACTTATATCTCAGAAAGAAAGTGTGAACACAAAGATGTTCTAGCGTAACAACAAAAAATACGACTGGGTGATAGATATATGATAAATCATTATAAGATACATGTCAAGTTGGCAAAAAACTAGAAAGTTACACAGGCTAATAGCACAGCACCAAGTAGTTTTTACGCTCACTCAGGATTGACGTCACGAAATTCTTCAAAATCTTTGTATTTTCTTAATACGCTGTACTCCACGCCAGCCTGACATAAAAAATATATATATCATAAAAAACTAATTTGGGTGCAGTATAGAAAAGAGTGTTTTTATTTTTCACTTAATGACGTATTGGTTTCTGTCAGATAAACACAAGGGTACTTATGGGTTATCTGTCACCACTTTTTTAAAATTTAATATATACAGGTAATAGGCAGTGTACACTGTAGGGCAAGGCCCGGTATGTAAATGTACGGGGCAGTGTACACCGGAAGGGAGTGTAATTTTGCACCCCCAGTGTATACTCCCCCACCCTGTACACTTATAAACAGTTAAATAATAGTAATTTAATACCTGGTGAAAAAAAGTGGTGACAGATAACCCACAAGTACCAACACAAGTATAAATATGTCGCTTTTAAAGCTAGATCAGCAGACTAAACTTCAACATATAAGCAAAAGGGAAGATCTACAATGTCTCGACTAACTTTTTGGCACTTGTATATCAGTACTATGCGCATGAAAATTTGCTTTTTTATATCTCAAGACAGATGATAATTCACTGATCGTGGAGCAAAAAACATTTTTAAATGAAAGCACTGGCAGGCAAGACATTACCGCCTGATGAAAAATTAATACAATTTCACACTTACTGTCAGTTGCAAGCATTAAAAAAAAACAAACCACAATCACAGTCATGGCCGAAATAATAAGAACACTTTTTAACAAACATCTTTCCTCATCTAAAGTATTCCAAAGTGAGATCATGACAGTCACAATCCCATATAAGTGTCTTTACTGCAAATTTTTGCTTATTTGCTATTTCGATTGAAATACAAAAAGCTCAATAGGTTTAAATTCCTGATTTGCAAGGGAGAAGCATGAATAGAAAAAAGTTCTATTTTCAAAGCTATGCAAGCAAAAATTACCACGCTTAAGCAAAATGGATCTTTGGAATACGAGATCCATAAACATGCCAAATGCAACAAGAATGTAGGGCTTAATTGTATAATAAAATTAGGTAAACCAAGGACCTACGTAGAAGCTGTACACAAAAAACTACCCTTCAAAATGTCACAACCACAAAAACTAACAGCAATTTGATCACAGTTGAGATTCGCAGATAAAATACGTTTGCAAGTACTATTGTGGTGAAAGTAACTCAAAGAACAGTCAGTCGTAGATTGGTTGATGGTTTCACATTAAAATCTCGCATTTATGCATTAAAACCATAATTCATCAAAGCCTTAAAAATGAAAGCAATAGTTCTTACAAAAACATTCAAGTAGGACTTTTAAGCAATGGAAAGAAGTATTATCTTCCGACAAAACTACAATACAAAAGTTCATCTTCAACAAGAACTTAGCGCATAGACCAACTGAAAATAACTAGGTGTGAGATGATCGCAGCACCATCAAAACAATGAATCACCTAGTGTGATGAATCACCTAGCTGGGGGGAAAGCGGGTTGAGTGTCTATGAATGCAACAGCAGGTTTTTATTTCTTAACATCTGGAAAAACCATGAGACATTGAAGGCATATGGATTAACTAAAAGAAATAGTGGAACTTCACATGACTGTCAACAAAACAGATGTTTCAATACACGATGATGCACTGTGCCAACGTTCCAGAATTGCAATTTTATTCTTGAAGACCAAAAAAGATTAAAGTCTTGGGTTGCCCTGGCAACAGCCAAAATTTGAAGATTTTAAAGTAGCTGAAAGTAACAAGTAACAAAGTCCAATGACTTACAAAAAGCAATAAAAAAGTATGAGTGAAAACAATTACTGCAGAATACTGCTAAAAGCCTACAGAGAACAAGCCACTCAGAGCTATCTGGAAGACAGTACACCAAGTTTCATTAAAAAAAGGGAATGGCCTTCCCAATATCCGGATTACAGTGTATGGGACTCACTTTCTTAGAAAGTTTAGAGTGGATGGACGACTGTTTTTAAAGAAGAGGAAATAAAGGAAGCAATCAGACAGAAATGGTGAGAAATACCTCATGATGAAGTTCGAAAGGCGATTTTGTCTTGGAAAAAACAATTGCTAGCAATTTGTGATGAAAGCTGAGGCCACATTTATCACTTGTTCAATTAGCCTGAATATTTCACTAGCATAGTAATCATTTTTGGTGCTTCATTTTCTGGCAACTAACTGTAAAAGTGATGGTGTTCCTTCATTTTTTTACCTACAAAGTTAAAATTTCAACAAAAGTGTTGAATTTCTCTGTCATGAGGTGTACCAAATATAAGAACTACAGCTTTGATAGTTTTGAAAAATTCTAAAATGAAGAGTGTTATCGTTTTTTTTTGTTGTTTTCATGCCTTCCAATATGTCAATGCATGTAGGCAGTAGGCTACAATTTGTGAAATGATTGCAATGAAGTACATAATGAGGTCTGCATTTCATAGCATATATAGATTGAACATTAATCCCTTATTTAGTACTTCAGCATCATTTTTCATATAGCGATTTATACATGTAGACAAAACTCACATTATACTTTGTAGAGTATGCTAGTTACATATGACAAACAGAATAAAAGCTGAAGTTGCCTTATGTCTGTTGAAAGTATTAACCTAGAAGTCATGTGGTAGCTTGACTGCTATACTGTTGGGCATCAATGAAGTCTGGGCAAACATAGTGTCTCTTTTTCTTCCTGTAACTTACATTACAAGCATCACTACACTGCCACTATCAAAGTGCAGTAGCTAGCTGGACCACAGCCTGACTGAGATCCTAAAACTCTACAGTAGTTTTTAATTTTATCTGCGAGCCGAATCAAAGTGTTGCCAATTCAGAATTGAGCAATGTTTATAAAATATTTAGGTTCTTTTCAAAAAGTTTTTACAGCTTTTCTACAATTCTTACTTTTGTAATTTTCCTTTTTAATTTTCCAAACTAGTTTCCTCCATAATTTTCTCCAATTCTAGGGACCCGATCTTCATTTTTAGGGACCCCAATCGGGTCCATAAAATGCCTTAAAAAACCCTGAGAGTCCTAAAGTATTTTTACAACTGTAGCTGTAAGCAAAGATTAAATCACTGAAATGGCCATATATACACAACTGCACCTTAGAAAGTTGTTGAGCAGAAACAAACACACATGCTTATCCATGCATTAATTGCAAATAAAAGCTTAGATCACATATATTCCATGACATGGTGCTAAATGTAATTACATTGTGATTAGTGAACGTTTACCTTAAGTGCTATCAATGATAAAAATAAAATTTTATGCAAAAAACATCAAGACAATAAAATTTTTTTTAACAAAGCTTGATCCCATCGTATTGATGATTGTTGTAGCTGATAGGACAGTACTTCAGCCCAACTCTTTCAACTATCAATTGAATCATACAGTTACAGTAATTCTGTGAGGCTGGAAATACATTAGTGTACATGTGTGAAGTGCTGTGTTATTGCAATCACTCTATCCAAAGCAGCAGTAGTTTCATCAATTTCTTTCCTTTGCACTCTGCTCCAGCAATGCAATAAAGTGTAACATTTTCCAAATATGTTCTAGACAATAGAATACAGCTAAAACACCGAAATTCCACAGAATTGTGGATCAGCTTTAGGGTTGGGGTTAAGATTAAAAATTAGAATTAGGTTAGTTAGCAGAATTTCTGCATTTTATTTGTATCCTCTACTCTAGCAGAATGGATCTACTGAAAGGGCAGCAGAGGCAAAATATGCAGTGTAGATAGTGCAGGAAATGTACATAGTGAAGGCAATGCCAAAGACAGCACTAAAATACAAAAGTGAAAGAAGAAAACACTAATTAGTCTACAAAAAATTCAGAAACTGAAAAAAAATCCGGTTTGTCTCAAATCAAGTACCTGACTTTGACCAACTGAGTGGATATGTTGTTAGTTTTTATTGATTTTTTGTTAATCTCCTTATTTCTTATGCTGTTGTTGGTAGTTTTTCTCTAATTCAGTTATTTCAGAATGAATTTACATATTTCTGTAATTTGATGTTTTTCTATACATTTCAGTATTTCCATAACTCAATGATTACTTGTTTTAAAATGAATTTGGTAATTTTATGTTTGGTGATTCAGTAGGGTAAACTGGGGTAATTCAAATTGCTACATTTCAACTTCTATCTACCACTGCAGTACTTTCAACTTTGATCTTAGCACTTTTTTGAACATTGGTGTATTTATTTACCACTCGGCAACATGACATATTTTACTAATTCTTGGATCTTGAATTTTGGATTCTTAAATTGAGTGGATCTGCTGTCATGAGTTGTCCCATAAACAGGTCTATTCAGGACAAGGCTTAAAAGCTTAAAAAGGTTAAGGGTGATTGAGAAAAATGTATTGATAGTTGAAGATATTGGTTTGATAGCATGGTTGCTTGATTTGCAAATTGATTAAGGCCACATTTAATTATAATCCATTGCCTAATTCACAGCCACTTTCATCAGTTATCCTTTACTCATGGTGACATCATTAAATTGTATCTATGCCAGCCAAGCATCACTGTATGTGCTGTCAAGGGAAACCAGCCTAGTTGGAGTTGCAAAAATTTGCTCAGATTTAGGCAAGGTGGAAGTCAACATGTCAGTTTGATTATGTGAAGTATGAGTGGTTCTATATCAACTTGTCCTAAATTACCCCAGTTTATGCTAAGGACAAGATTAAAATTTATAAATTTGTAGAATTACAAAAATTATTACTGAAATATGGAATAAAACACCAAATAAATTACAGAAGTTTACAAAAGAAAATTTACGAAAATGCTTAGGTTAATTCAACTTAATTATCTAACTTCCCCCAATTTGGTGGTTGGGCTATACTTTTGGCTTTTATCAACTTCCTTAAGTTTCTGAATTTTCCTTCTTCCTTAGTTGTACAGGTAGTTTTTCTGTATTTCTGTTAGTCAGTAATTCCTTTGTTTAAATAAATTTTCGTGACTCAGTAATTCCATCATTTAATATGAATTCTTTTTTTCTGTATTTTAGCGTTGTTCACAAATGGCATTGACAACATTGCATTGCCTGCACTGAATGCACTGCCATTTTAGAAAAGCCGGCATTTTTATCTCTTTGCATTTACTATGTATGATTTACTGAAACCTTGTAGCTTCTAGCTTTACATAAAAAATATCCACTCCAAACTTTAATCTACGTTTTCTAAAGCTCAATTCAGTAACTCACTTGCTCCATTGAGCTGTAAGTTGGAACACCTTCATCATCTGCACACTTTAAATAAGAATCACCAATTTCCAGCCAACTCATTTTGATTATAGAAGACTAGCCTACATAAACTGATAAAGTTACACAAAACAGCAAGTAACATGTAAAGTTGACACCATTAAATGCAAATACTTTTAGCCACAGATTGGCAACTATTCTGTGAAGTAGCCCTGTAGCAGGGGTTCCACTAAATAGCCTAGTAGACATATGCGATATCTTGGGATATCAACTGATTATAACCCCAATCCTAGCCTGCTAGCCCTGTATAGTGGGAACATCATAAACCTCTATTAATTAGAACTGCTGTTGCTGCTGAACTAGTGTTGAATTAAATAGGGTGACCATATTTTCATTCCCAAAAGGAGGACATTTTTTGATAATTATTATCAGCCCTACAAGTTTTTCTGCAAGGCTGGGAAAATTTTTCTGGATATTTGTTGGACACTGACAGCTTTTGATAAATAAATTTTGATAATTAGTACAAATAGAGCAGCTTATTTTTTAAATTTATTATGCCAATGAACAAAAAATGTAAATCGGACAGCTTTTTTATGCTTTGAACTGCCTACATGCATGTTTAGGCTAAGTTTGCCTTTATTTGCTACAGAAACAAAAGTTCCGTAGCCACAAGTAATGCATTCTGCTTTGAACTTATCTCGTCCTTTTCTAAAAAATGGATACTTTTGTTAAAGTTCTTCAGTAAACTTTGATTTTCTTTTTGGCATAACGTATTTATTTTTTAGCTTTTTGTTTTAGTTTTCAAAAATCACAGCAATGATAATTATAAACAGTTCAACTGAAAATATTGTTTGGTTTTTTAAACTAAAATAAATATGTACCGAAATGGTTTCTTTGAAATTAGGTCAATCGACCAGAACAACAAAGCAAAATTTATCTCCGTATCTCCGCTACCTAAAATACAAGAAATGCAGTTTGGAAACTTACCGATATTTGTACCGTTTTCCATGTAATCTTACTCTTTCAAACCTAAAGCAACAGTCAGTCTGAGGCAGACCGTTAAGAAACTCCCTTTTATCATTCCTTACCACTTAAACTTATTATCACTTGAACAAATATGCAGTGACATAATTTTTTAACCACAGGGTAAACGTAAAAAGAGAATTTTTGAACGACTTTGGATGACCAAATTAGTTTTTATTAAAAAGGAGGACAAAAAAGGGATTTTTAACATCCTCGGAGGACCAATTACTTTTTACCAAAAAGGAGGACATGTCCTCCAAAAAGAGGACGTATGGTCACCCTAGAATTAAAGGAATTCTACTGGTACCAGTAAATGATTAATTTTCAAACTGATCAATCTCAAACTTTAGAGCAGAAAACGAGAATATTTACTTTTTCATTCGAAAAGACATTTTGGTCTCGTACTTTTGTTTGCAGATTGCCTGTGGCCAACAATTCATATAAATTAACCTACCAAAAATACCGGTGTTGTTGCCAGACTCTTGCTGGTGCTTTTCCCTAACAAAGTCAAAAAATTTCCGCAATTCACATCAAATATCTCCAAATAAGGTTCATGCCCGAATTTACCTACATGTGAGGCAAAACATCTATCGCAGGAGTAATGAGCAGGCGATGACCTAAATTTGGGCTGCATAGCGATGGCGAATTTCCTCTGCAGATCAAAAGGGTGGTTATAAATAGGCATGGTACACGCAATAGTAGGTAAAGTAGACATAGGACCGGTACAAAGATAGTAGGGGAGGTGTGCGACCAAAAATCAGTCACACCAATATAAAGCCTTATCTCTTTCCTTTCAAAAAAAATTAATTTTATGAGTTTAGATTTATGCATTGAGGGGGTGCAATAAGATTTCACATTAAAAGCTCAAGTTATCATAACTATGCCTGTACTATGCTTACTATTTCCTCTATGCCCATTTATAACTACCGCAGATCAAATACCCATTTCCAATCATTTTGCCAGAACGAAGATCCGCTTTTACTTTGATGCAAATTCGCGATAAAGATTGAGCGACAACGAATACAAGAAAAGAGCTCCCTGGTTTGCATGCATCTAACCTGTTACTGAGGCTTTGCAAAAGTAGTTTTTGGAAACACCGCAAATGAAAAATTACCAACATATTCCAAAGTTTCAAGGTGGGACCGCCATAAACTGCTCATCAGAATAATTATAGAAACTCGTATGATTATTCACTATCATACGAGTTTGTAGTTATTGTGATGAGCGGTTTATGGCGGTCCCACCCAAGGCCGGATTAAGAGATCACGGGGCCCGGGGCAGATAAGAGTGCGGGGCCCCTAAATTATGGAACGCGAAAACAACTTAGATTTGGGTCGCGCTCGAAAATATGTGGAAGCCACTGATTAAGTAGATCTTAATGATAGAAGACATACCGTAAAATGGGGTGAATAGGGACTAAAGGGTGAATAGGGACAAAACATAAAAATTTGTTTGTGTCTTGAAAAAATCTATGTTATAATTTTTTTTTAAACTGATAATTGACTTGCAGGTACATCTACAGGGTGGGCCATAAGTTTCCATACATAGGCAAAATAAACATTTTATGTTGAAAAACCATTTTTATTTATATAATGTGCTCTATATGATTCCCATTGTTTTCAAAGCACATATTAACCCGTGTTTCCCACTGTTGATGAACACGCATCAGCACATTTGAAGGTATGCTTCTAATGGCGTCGGTGATTCGCTCTTTTAGGTGATTTATGTCTTGTATCTTTACCTGATACACCATAAACTTCAAATGCCCCCAAAGATAGAAATCAAGAGGGGAGAGATCTGGAGATCTTGGAGGCCACTCTACAGGACCACGCCGACCAATCCAAGCATCCGGAAACTGCTGATCCAAAAACCGACGCACTTGAATACCATAATGAGGTGGAGCTCCATCTTGCTGGAAGTAAACTGGGTAGTCACCTTCCTCGTTTAGCAGGGAAGGGAGAATTTCTTCTTGCAACATATTAAAATACTTTCCTGCATTAAGATTTTCACTGACAAAAAGTGGTCCAATAATTCTGTCTCCCCATATCCCGGCCCACACCATCAATTTGCCGGCACCTTGCATCTTCGTCGGACTCAGCCATTTAGGATTCTCATCACTCCAACAACGTAGATTTTGCCGATTAACCTCTCCATTGACGTAAAAATTTGCTTCATCAGTAAACAAAATCTTAGTAGAAAAGTTTGGATCCTCGTTCACATTACTTAATGCCCATTCACAGAACTCCATGCGTCTATCCGGGTCATCTTCACTCAAATGGTGTGCCATATGCAATTTGTATGGATGCCATTTGTTTGCTTTTAAAATGCGCCTGATACTCGATCTGCTGACACCACTTTCTGCAGACAACCGTCGCGTGCTTTTTCTGGGACTCTGTACAAGCGCTGTAAGTATCGTAGCTGTTGTGTTTTCATCGGTAGCCGTACGTCTTGGACCACTTCTTGGTTGATCTGCAACATTTCCAGTTTTCTTAAACTTGCTCATAAGTTTAGCCACAGTGTCATGTGTGATGTTCGTTCCATGTTTTCTGTTG
The DNA here is from genome assembly GCA_963675345.1 of Trididemnum clinides. Taxonomy (NCBI): domain Eukaryota; kingdom Metazoa; phylum Chordata; class Ascidiacea; order Aplousobranchia; family Didemnidae; genus Trididemnum; species Trididemnum clinides. The sequence goes on along the minus strand of OY776302.1, from coordinate 25,925,288 downwards.
AAGTTCAGTGCAACCATGCGACTGCTTCCCGACCCAGCCATCAGTATAATTTCAATTCGTTGCTCTTTCGTCAAACGCATCTTCTAGGGTATGTGGAAAACAAAAAAAATACACTATGTATGTATTATAACAAAAACAAATACACTATATATCTGGAAAACAAAAAAAATACAATATGTATGGAAACTTATGGCCCACCCAGTAGTTGTAATAAGTAATTATTGATATTTGTCATTTTGAATAGATTTTCATAACTGCAGGTGCCGAGGATAAAATTTGGTGTGTTTTTTGGTAAATTTTTTTGCTGGTCAAAACTTTGTTTCTGTAAATCTAATTATAGTTAAGCTAGCTCTCTTGACCCTTGCACTTTTTGAAGTTGTTTATTGCACACGTCTTAAAGCCACACAAAAACATATTTGAAACCTACTTTCTGAAAAATATTTATTTTATTTTTTGAGCTGTTTTTGAAAGTTTTTGGGGGTGAATCGGGACGCTATGCCAAGAAATTATAAACCAAAACCGGGAGCCCGGCGGTACAGAAAATACGATAAGGAAGTTATGGCAAAGGCTATAGAAATAGGACTTCCCTACAGGAATGCAGAAAACATGTTTAAAATTCCACAAAGTGTATTGGAAAGGCATTATAAGAAAAAAGATATCAAGCGAGAAGGAGGGCAGCTTGCCTTGGAGAGCGTCTTGAAAACACCTTGTTGAGCATCTTGTACTTTGTGCGCTATATGGCTATCCTATGGACAAATTTGATTCGCACTGCATCGTTAAAGCTCACTTAGACAGGAGAGGCATTTAGCACAAATGTTTTAAAAATAATATGCCAGGAAGGGATTGGACTCATTTCTTTCTAAACCGAAGCAAGCATCTTCTGGCTCGTAGAATGTGCCAAAATATTAAAAGATCAAGAGCTACGATTTCCCCGAAAGTCGTTAATGACTTTTTTGATAACCTCAGGGATACTTTGAAAGATGTTCCACCTGGTAACATCATGAATTATGATGAAACCAATCTTTGCGATAATCTAGGAAGAAAAAAAGTAATTGCAAAACGAGGCTTAAAACACCAGGAGCGTGTAATGAACTCCACTAAATCAGCAACTTCAATCGTGTATGCTGGATGCGTTAATGGATCGTTACTACTGCCGTATGTTGTGTATAAAGCCACAAACATCTGCGATACGAGGACTCTTGGAGACCCATAAGGCGCGAGGTACAATGCAGCAAATCTGGTTGGTTTGATTTGCGATGTTTTGAGGATTGGTTTATGAGTGTTGCTCTCCCTTATTTGAAACCACTCCGAGGCAAAAAGGTGTTAGTGGGGGACAATTTGAGTTCGCATCTTTCTGCAGAAATCATACAAAAATGCGAGGAAAATCAAATTGCTTTTTGTTTTTTACCGCCCCACCCTGCACTGAAGAGATTTGATAGGTCGAAACAGTGTCACTGTCTTCAGTCAGCAGAGTGCATTGCTGGCCTCATTCATTTGTTTTATTTCACTAATTCGTTCTTGATGAAGCGTTAGCTTCACTCACAGTATCATTTTATCAAGAAGCACAATATATATGCTTCTATCAATGTCTCTATTCACCCCATAGTAAGACTGAATAGGGATTTCATGTGACATTTGCATTATGTCCCTATTCACCCCCAAATGAGGGGTGAATAGGGACGGCAGTTTTTATAACCTGTGACGAGATGGATTAATATTAGAGACAAACTAAATTTTTCTGCGGAGAGTCTAGTAATGTGGCCACAAAATCAACTAACGCAGATTGTAAAATTTATTCGGAAAAAATTTATAGATTAAAAACCGTCAAAAGTCTCCCTATTCATCCCATTTTACGGTAATAAGCTCTTGCCTTCCAGGAATAAAGTGTCCCAGAGGTAATCCTTGATATTTAAAATGGGTGAAGTATAAACGGGTTAATTTAACTGTACAGTATTTATTTTGAACTAAAAATTGATTTTTTTGCGTTATTTGTGTTTTTGTTTGATAGAAATATAAAATTTAAAAAAAATTTATTTTAATCAAAGAGATTGAGCCTAATTTGTTATTTTGATTTATTAAAAAAAGTAAATTTTTAAAATTTTGTTTAAAATTTACTTTGAAATTTATTTTAAATGGTTAAATATAGAATAAAATTTTCGCACTGTTTCATTAACGGGATAAATATAAACAACACAGAAAATATAATAAACAACACAGAGAGTGCAACACAAAAAAACTAAGGCAAATGATGTATTACAACTGGTATTTTTGGCATTTCGCTGCAGCAAATTTATCAATAATATCCTCAAAGCTTATAGATTTTGTGAATCTCTTTTCGATAGCTATAATACAGAAATCACGGACGTGATCCGACGTCAGGGATGAGCGCAAGTAGTTTTTCACTCTTTTCAATGCCGAAAAAGAACGTTCACCTTCCGTATTTGCAACCGGCAAGGTCAGATATATACGAAGAATAATAGTCACGTTTGGAAAAGTTTCAATTAAGCAGTTCTTTTTTAGATATGACACATGTGCTTGCGCAGTATTTGTCTTCGAACCAAGATCAGGAGATGAGCGTAAATGAAAAGCGAATTGCAGAACTTCTGAAGGAAAGTCGCTATCCAAATTGCTTGCATATACTTTTAACGACTTACTTGCAGCGTTTTCTATATCACTGATAGCCCAAGTGTTCAGATTCAGCAAAAAATTAAAATTCTGTTGCCATATGCAGTACACAAATTTTCGTCTTCTTACTTCTGCAATTAATAAATCAATGATTGCATTGATGTTCAACCGTTATCTGCTAAGCTTCCTTTTGAAAACTTGTACATTCGGTTATAAGGGATATCCGGATACAAGGGACTGATTGAGCTGACCCCGACGTGTCTCTTATATCCGGAGTTGACAGTAGTTATTTGCGAATTTGCCCAAGTGTTACAGTAACTTATATCAATGCTTTTATGAGGCAAACTGGTATCAAATCATGATCCAGAGTTATATGTGATTGGTTTCAATTTTGCTTGGACAATCAATTGTTAGCTTTGCGTGTATACTTGAGCTATCATTTCTTCCTTTTTATGCTTTGGTTTTAATTTGTAGCAAACTGCTTTTGAATTAAACAAGGTTCATTTGCATTAGCGTTGTGTTTCTTTTCAGAAGAAATTCTGAAGTCGTAAAAGCCGCTTAACTATTCGCTCTCCCCTGTTTCGACAGATCAGTGGCGTACGCAGAAATTTGTCATGGAGGTTGGTGTTTTTCATTAGGAATGCTGAAGGTACGATTGTTCTAGGGAGGGTCGGGGGCATTTTTCCCGGAAAAAGTTTAGAAAATTACACCAGTAAAATAAGCATTTTCTTGCTTCAAAAAACAAGTTTTAGGCAAATGGTTGCATTAATTTTATGCTAGGTAAAAAAATTGTATTTATAAAGTTACAAAATTGTATACCTAAAATATTCATAGAGGTGGGGCTTGATCCCCGAATCTTTTCTCCCCACATGCGTAAGCAATTGCGATGGATCAACCTTACCCAACGCTTTTTTGGAGCCTACGTTATTCCTTTATTCCTTAAAAGGAGGTTGTTTTTCTTTCGGTTGCATGCGATTTGGGACCTCCACATGGTCCAGTCCTTATATCTATATACGGCTCTGGGTCGATTGTTTCATTTTGATTGTTTGTTGAACTTGGGATTTCATTACATTGCTTTATAGTATAGATATAGATAACTTAACAGACAGCATATAAGTAAAAGAAAACATCCTTGCTTTATGATAAAGATATAGGATTAGAAAATTTAACAGGCAGCTTTTAAATAACGGATTTTGATTTTTCCAAAGATTTTAGCTTTGATCCCTGTAGGTCTACGAAGCAAATATTAATCAAAATAGCAAAACTGTTTTTTTCTAAATGTGGAGAAATTTTCCCCCAGCAGGGCTTGCCGTCAACTGTACCCACGGGCGCAGGAAGGAGGGGAGATACGTCCCCCAATTTTTGGAATATTGAATCTGTTTCCCCCACCTAATATTGTTATAATTGGTGGTGTAGGAAGCCAAGATTTTAGTGACTTTGAGGAAATCTGGAAGGTTGTGAGAAGTAAAGACCTCTTTTTCTTTTTTTAGTGATCAACTTTGAAGCAACTTTTTTCTGAAAATTCCTTTGCCATTAGAGCACTAACGTAATTCGAACTCTAAGTGTATAAAATCGGTGGTTTTGTGTCCCTGCCAAAATAAAAAAATTCTTCCTGCGCCTCTAGCTGTGCTTAATTTACAACTTTACTTCAGGCTGCAGCTTCACAATAAAAACGTTGCAAGAGCTGTAACAAAAAGTTGTTGTAAATGAAGGTTATGGTTCGAATACACGTAATGGTAATAACCTAAATATATTGATCAATAGTGCTAATACAAACTTATGGAATATGATTTCGTAACTATATTTCGTATTTTTGAAACGTGTAATGGGGAGGGGGGGCACAATAGAAAATGATGGTGGTGTCATAACGGTGGTCGCTTTCACAATTACAGAAATTTTCTTTAAATTCAGTTTGACAAGCTGATGTTACAATTGTTTGTTTTAATCTTTTCTTAAATTTGGGATTTTTTTGCGTTTAACTTTGCCGCTACTTCCTACCTTATTGGTTTTCAATGAAGACTAATTTTTCGTGCCAGTACAAAGAGCCAATCAATTACAAATTCTCAGTTTTTGAGAACATGAAGAAAACAAGATCTGCAATCAATAAGCTGTGAAATGGTAGTATTGGCTTTCGTTTGAGCAAAAAAACATTTTTCTTGGTCAAGAAACGGAAGCGAAGATATTTCCCTGTACACAGTGAGATTTTGCTCTAGAAAAAGTGTGGGTGTAATATTCCCCAAAAATGTTCTTTGGTCCCTTGCTAGGCTATATTACTCAAAATAATTTGTTGATAAGATCACGCACAAACCTAGTTACGGCTACTGCCAGTGGTTTGGTAGTAGATTAGCAGCAGCGAAAGGATAGCGTATATGATTTATCTGTCGCGAGTAGTTACACATGAACGCCTTCAGTTGCATTGCCAAGCGCATTGACAAATGCGCTTTACTTGTCGATCACACAATACCAATGTATTTTAATACGTAATGTAAAAATTTTTCAAGTCGGCAAGTCGGACGCTGGCTTGTATTTATGCTTAAAATTGCATTTACTTGTCTAAAAGAGCTATTTTTGAAAAGATTATCTTCAATGGTGACGTCATCTAACCCCTTATGATACTCACTCCGAGTGGGTGACTATTCGTCCAAGTTTGATGTTTGCATTCCCAGTAGTTTTGAAGGAGTTAAAACGCACACACATACGTAATACAAACATTTACAAATTTGCCTCTCACGTGAAGAGTGATGGCATCATGACGTCATCAACCCATCAGGACAACCATCCCGGTGGGGTGATAAATTGTGCCCAGTTTGGTTTTTGTAGACCCAGCAGTTATTAATTAGTTAAAAACAAACCAAACAAAAAAAGGAAAAATCTTTCCTTTATAGCATTAAAAGATAAATGTTACTTTGGGATGGATGTAACAATGTGCATTGTTTGAAATACAGTTTCACCTCGTTAACCCGGACAGCTGTGGGGGGGGGGGAAGGGTGTCCGTGTTAGCCGATTGTCCTACTTAACCGACGGCCTATAGGCCATAACTTATAAACATGCCTAGGATAACGAAGTTTAGTTAAAAATACCGTTAATATATAGGCTATTTTGTTTTACTACATTTACCTTCATAACATGTAAAAAAGCAGATTTATTTATTTATATATTCATTTATTTTTGTTTATTCTAGTAAATCATCTGAAGAAGGCTACGTTGGGCTAGCTTAGCCTAGCAAACAAACCTGTACCGATATCGACTGTTATTATCGGCTATTACCAAGGTTATTTTCCATTACCATACCTTCATAACATGTAAATAATTAATGTACACTATACCTGTGCACAAACATTTTAAAAATTTTCAAACATTTTTTTCTCAATCTTGGAATGTTTTTCCATTTTTTTCTCGGTCATGGTCCGAGTTAACCGATATCCGGCTTAACAGGGTCCGTGTTAACGAGGGGAAACTGTATATTGAACAAACACTTACAACATTGGACTGAAAACTATATTGTACTAGTACTTGCTACATAGATAATTCGTTTTACTACAAGAACCACCAACTTTTCTAGCAAAAATATGTTTTTGTGCAAGTGATGCTTTTTTGAGCCATTTATCTACAAAAAGACCAAAGCAATTGCAATGAAGCCTGCATCAGCAAAGCCAAGAAAACAATAAGCATTGTTCAAGAGACTTTACAAAATATTTGATTGAAAATGTGTCTTGGTGTCTACGTCGTTTACGCTCCACATCAAAGGTGTCTCGTTGTATCTGCCAATAGCAATCTGCAAGCATTCCATCATACCATTCGCCTTTGAACGCTTTTCAATAACCGCAACGCTTGGTGGAACCCTTTGCCATGTTTATCTGAAACACCCCCCAAATTTTTATAGAAAAATCTTAAATGAGATTCCAGTAAGAGCACTTTGAGTGACATCTTGTAACCTCCTAGCACATGATGGTTGTGCGCTAAGTTTACTATAATTTCTTCGAATTTTGCAGCTCGTCTTGAACCTAAAAAGTTCTAATCCAGCCAGTTAATTCGTTTTCAGTTAAGTGCTTGTCGAAATTTTCGTCGAGAGTAAGTCTTCGTATCTGTGGCTCTACAAACACACCTTCCTATACTTTTGCACTTGATAATGCTGGAAAAAGGGCTTTCAAGAAAGTAACTACTAAAGAATCTCTTTTCAAATTAAGCTTTAACAAATTGTTTAACCTATTTGCAATCCAAACTTGATACAATATCTTTGTTTGATGCTTTCTGTCATTACGCTTGCGAGCAACAAATCGACGATCATGCACTAGACGACTACACTAAATGCGCCACAAAAAGAGAGAGAACAAATATCGGTTTGAAATTTTTTTATGCCTGTGCAGTAATTGTGACGTTGCAATCCGCCAAAACCACTTTGCTGGCGAGGCATTATATTTGGCGGGAGGAAATAGGTCCGATACTTTTTGGACAGACCTCGTACTTTAGAACTGTCCACGAAAATTCTTCAGTCATTGGGCTCATGGTTAACTCTACTACTATCCTGAAGAGCAGGAATATTGTTGCAGCACCAGAGCTCATCTTGAGCCGAAAACAATTTGGACAAGAAGCTTCGATCTCTGACCATAGAATGTAACTATTGTTCCTGGGGCAAGCAGGCTCCACTGTTCTAACCGTAATCCTAAGATTTCACTTTTATTCTTGGGTAGGTTTAAATCATGTATACGGTCATTCAAGTCTTTTTCTAAGCAATCCAGTGTGATTTGTTTTCAGTTTGACTAGGCTCAAAATCATTGGTTGTATCTTTGACTAACTGGAGGGCCACTGGGTGAGCCTGGAAGACTAAAGCATTATGAAGGCTCACTAGGCAATTCAGGAAGACAGAATGAAGGATTGGATGTGGGTAGTTGGAGACTCAGCACCATGTGAAACAGGACGAATAGCAAATGGTAAGTTTGGGTAGGAAATGCTCCTACTTTTTTGATGTCATCCTTGTGTTTTTGTCAAATAGAAATAGCAATCTGTGTTGTGATCCTTCTGTTCCCGCCCAACCATTGGTACAGCAAAATCCATAGACACTATATTCCGTGCAAATCATCTACAGAACTTGGCACTGCAGTTAAAATAACAAAACTGTGGACCCCGAGGTTTACCCTGGTCACCAACTGCTCATCAAAAATAAGCATAATGGAAGGTCTTAGTTTTATGGGTCATGCTTCTTCTAAATTAATTCAAGTTCACTCTCCACAGATAACAGAACATAATGGTACTGTTTCGATACGATCGTCTTGGCTTAGGCATCATTTCTCAACAATTACGATTTACTGATACATTAAATCTGATTTAAAGCAATCGCAACCAACGACTATCTCTACATCAATCAGCAAATTCGAAAGTTTTGGCACGGTGCCAAAAAGCAAGTTTTTTTCTTGTTTCAAAGCCCGATTGGCTTAACAGGGCGATACAGGGAAAATACTGGGAGACACATTCTCTGTGTACAGAAATTATCAGTGATATAACAAAGGAATGCAATTTGTTTTTTTATAATAAAATGTTATAAATAGCTCAGTCAGTCTGGCCCTACAACGTAGGCTCTTCCGGCAGTAAACGAGATTCAAAGTGAGACAAGTCATTTTAGAATGGTTTATAGTGTACTTAATGCAATGAAGTAATGTAATTTTTTCACATTATTAGGATGTCATGTGTGTATGACACTATCCCGCCTCGCTTGACTTAAAAAATATTTTATACTCTACAGCAGGAATGGCGAACCTTTTCAATCGACTACAAAGCAGACGCTCTAACTACTACAACATTGCATTGGTTAAATCTAGACAGATTTAACGATAGTGGGTTATATATTTAACAATTTTGCGGCAGAATCTATAAAAGAAAAAAAAGGACTTCAGTGAAAATGTCGTCAGACTGGTACCGTGATAAGGAATCTGCAAGTGGGTCACCAAAGTACCAGTGGCGGGTCACATCGTGACACGCAGGTCAGTGGTTTGCCATCACTGCTCTACAGCCTAGGCCGCAAAAGCAATAGAAACACTTCAAAAAACTGAAACAGTGATGTATACAGCAACCTGTAGTAAATCAACGCAAGCTAAAGATATGAATACTTGAAAAACTTTGAACTGAAAATTACAAAAGAACCTTAAATGATACCAAACAATGGAGCTCAGATTTGTGATCAGCGACCCAAAATTATCCCAACACACTTATTCAAACCTTTATGGTTTTTTAAGTGTTGTACAGTGTAATCAAAAATTTATGATTGTTACATACGTGACAAAAAGTAAGTCCATAATGCAGGCCTGTAAAAAAGAGAGCAAGCTGATTCTCCTTTAAATAAACTTTTGATGAACTTTTTTTACAGGTAGATCCATATTGCCATTAAACAAAATAATGCCTTCTAAATTTATTGTAGTTTCCAAGAATATCAACCAAACTAGACAGAGATCTGCAAAGCGCAACCACAAAGGGAAGAGCTGAGAAGTCTGAAGTTTTTTCTGCTTAATGGTTACATTGTTTGGAAAAATGTAACCAACTGTTAATCGATAAAAATTTGTATGATTGCTAAAAACGTACCAAAAAGCGAATTCAGAAGTCAGACTTGTGATCACACATTGCTGAGCCGCCTTAAAAAAACGTTATGATTAACTTTTTTGCTATCATATTTTCACCTGGAATACATCACTATCTAATTTTGCTTGATCTCTCGAGAACATAAACCAAACGAAGAGTTTGTTGTAATGACAAATAAATCTTGGGCTCCTCTCTTTTTTCCAAAACTATATGTTTCACATAAGTGAAGCTATGCTCGTAAGTCTGTAAACAGTGATACTTTATTAGAGCATTTGTGTCGTGCTCATTTGAATGTTGTGATGAAGTTAAAGATTTAGCAGAAAGAGTTAATTCCTCATCCCGTATCTTCCGGGGAACTCACATTGCAACCCCTGACTTTTCACTTGCTTTTTGCTAGATTGTGACACAAACCTGCAAAGCGTGACACAAGTGAGCTTAATGTTGTCTGTGACTTATATTTCCAACGGCTGCTTAAAGGGTGGAACAAAATGATTTTGTGCAATTGCAACTACGTAGCTATAGCAGCTTACGTGTTTTGTATGCTGTTGCATCTTACTGTACCACATTTTTAGGTTTCCGTGATGAAAAAACTTTTGTGTTGATCAAGAGAAAAGCTATTGTCGAAACCCCTTTCCACATTGTCAGAGTGGCAGTGATGCTTACACAGCGCATTTTGGTCATTAGCACTCGGCCTATACGAAGCGGGAAAATTGTTGTTTAGTGTTTTTTCTCCAAGGATGCAACAATCTATAACGTACACGTGTCCATTAGGATAACCAGAAACCAATTTTTGGGAAGCCATTAAAGTATTTTTCGGTTTTGATATTCCTTAATTTTGTAAGATGACTTTCTATTGGAGATCGATATTTTCTTAACTCCATGTTTGTCAAATTGGACCCAAAATTTGTTGGAAGGTGATTGATTTTTGTTAAACTTCAATTTTATCAATTCGTATCTTGTGTATGAACTTCTTATATCTCGGGTCTTTATGGAAAATGAAACGCGTATCTTGCAGTGTGTAATGATTTAAATGAAGTTGAAAACACAATTACACATTACCGATTTCAATAAATTCAGTCAAATTATGCCCAGAAATGAGCTAAGAATTAATCAAATAATACGGGCAGCACTGAAATAATTTGGAATTACAGAAATACGGAAATTTAAGACATATATAAAAAAGAACAACTAAATTAAAGAAATTGCAGAATACGGAAAATTAAGGAAATGCTTAGTTTAACTTGACCTAATTACGTAATTTTACCTAATTGGATGGTCATACTCTTTACTTCTATCGACTCGGGTAAACTTCTGTTACGCATTTTAGTGTTATACAATAATGCAACTTTGGCAGCGAAATCATTTCCATCAATATGTAATCAGCTCCATATGATTTAGCAACTGGGGTTGGAATATTCTCCACGTAAATCACTACCTAGCCGAAAATTTTGAAGAAAGTATGGCGGCTATGCACGATCCCGGACATAAATGCTACAATTCAATTCAGCAATGCATACTCAAATTTAATTCGACTCGAGAGCTAATTTTTCGAGCACCAAGCATTAAGTAATTTAACCAAAGAACGACTAAAATTTGAAAGAACGTAGTGCACTGACTACGGTTATCTCGAGATTTCAAGCGCTTTGAGCAAGCGCGTAAAATGCAAATTATTGCCGCGCTCTTCAAAACGGTCAGGCTTTTACGAATCAGATTTGAAGGTGTTATTAGATTACGAAACACAAATAAAAATTGGCATCGTCGTCGTCGACTTGCATACAACATTCATCAGACTTCCGAGCTTGTTTTTTCAAGCCAATTGCACAATGTTGATGGTGGACTTGCTTGGTCAAGTGGTCGACCAGGTGGCTTGAACTACTTGCATCCTCCTTTGGTGATGTCGGGTGTCGTGTGGTGTTCACCGGTGTTGCATGCGCATTTTCGATTGTCTATCATGATCCATTGTTATGGTGATTTGCGGAAACAGCCTACATGGGCTCGGCGCTGGTTTATGGTCACCCTGTCGCGGCAACTGAGTTTGGAGAGAGCATTGTCTGTAGTCGGGTCGGGATAGAACGATGTGGCACTGACTTTCATTCTGTAGTCCAACGTCGGAAAATCCATGCTCTGGTGCTCTCATCTTATTCACCATAAGGCAGCAACTCCAGCAAACGGGCGTGGTGATTTTAAACGTTTAGTCGCTATGAATTCCAGGAGATTATTCAGATGGTAATCAGGACTGATGCACTTCACAAGGTTGAGTGTGGTAGCTTCACGTCCTAAGTGGGTAAGAGCAATGCATGCCAAAGCAAGGAGGTTGATTCTGGAGTGTGCTATAAACATCCAGTGATTTTGCAAAGGGCATCAATAATAACCGTGTCCACCATCTTATTGTGGATGCTAGGCGACCATACTGTTGCCAGGTATTCAGCCGTGCTCTATACCAGGGCAAGGACACTTGTTTGCAGTGTTTGTGTTAATGTGTCCCAGGTTAATCTAGTTGAACCCGGCAAGAAAGCGTATCGTGATGCTGTCTTTTGGCATGACGACAAAAGGCGTTTCTAAAAAATCAGGGGTTGGTCCAGAGTTACTTTAAGGTATTTGGGGGTCTTACAGTAGGACATTTGGAACTTTTCTTTAGTAATCTTCGGCCTTGTTTGGTGAGGACCACGAAAGCAGCCTTCTCGACGCGGTCTTGTTTAAATTAATGTTGATCACGACGCAACAACATAGAAATGTTGAAAAACTTTTTTTTGGAAGTCGATGAACCGACGCGTTGGTGTATGAGTCATACCAACTGACTAAAAAATGGTGTTCACAGCTTCCCTACTTAGCGCTAGGCATAAAAGGAATGTTGTGGAGAACAAGATGTCTCCATTGGAAGTTCGCCTGTTGTTTCCTTGGACAAGGCACTTAAAGGGACATCCCCATCTTTATGTGGAAGACAAGTGGCCCAGTTTTTCTTCCGAAAAGAGGGTTGGTGGCAGGAAGGAAGCATGTGACCGTAAAACAAATGCCCTGTTATAGAAATACAGATTATCTGCTGTGGCGACCTGTAATCGGGAAAAGTCGAAAGACAAAAACAACATCTGAAAACCTTCATTTTTTTGTCGAGTTTTAAAATTTAGCGGAGGCATGAATCCTGTGCCCCCTTAGGTACCACTATGTAAAATATTATTCTGTAGGTCTTTTTAACACGAGCTTTTTTGCATTGAGCAAGAGTATGTTGCTCGCAATATAGTAAAAAATTGCAAATTTTTATACCTGCTGTGTTACTTGAGAGTTGCCATTTTTTTCCCTTGGGCTAGAGGCACGACATGATTCAAAAATATTCATTTTGCACTGTAAGCCTAAACAAAACCAAGCAAAATAAACTAGCTTCTAAGTTGCGAGCCGATTTTCTTACAGCAGTGCATTTTTTTTAAGACATAGAGTACGTTGCCTCTTTTTCTTTTTCAAGTTTTATGATCTGTTTATTTTTCTCAAAGGATTGGCTTGCTGATGTAAATATGTGTCATTATTCATTTGAATAGACAATAGCAGTAGATTAATACGTCGCCTATTGTTGTTGTTACCCGACCCTTATCTCGAGACGGGGACATGACTGAAGCCCATGGGGCCCCCGAGGCCAGGCAACGCCAGCTAAAACCAAAGCCTGCATTATAGGTCACAAAGAGACAAAAAGATTCAAAAGAGCGAGCGGAGCAAAGAGCTCTCAGCAGGACAAGGAAGGAGAATGAGGTGAAAAGTACCCCCGGGTCAAACGACCACAAACGCCTTATGAAGGACCCCCAAATTTACCAATTCTGGGAAGACAGAAGTTTAAAAGAAGGCTGTACCTGTTGCAGCGAAGACGGGAAAGGAAGCAGAAAGTAAAATGAGGAAGTACAAGCCTTTTTTCAGCAGATTCCGAGGGAACCTGAGCGTCGAAGAATTTAGATAAGACAGTACGCCCTCGTCCAAAGGAAGAGATATGTGCAAGCAAGGTCATCTGAATGCACAATATGATTTTTGACCAAAAGTTTGAGCAACGTTACTTTAGTGTAGTTTTTGTTAGTCACCCTGTTAGATAAATTCTGGTTGTGCACTCGATAGTGATGTCTATAACTATCGATCAATGAATATTTACCTCGTTTTGAAAACACAAAAAATAGCGTATAAGCAATTGTAGCGTACTTTTTTTTGTTCTGTTTAATCAATTTTTTTACAACAATTTAGTTTCAGGAAAAAAGCAATAAACGTCTGGTGTCACAGCTCTCCTGATTGATCCCACAACTACAAAGGTTGAAAAAAAGCACTTCACGTTATGCCAGTAAGCATTTGACTTAATAAATCATTGTGCTTTGCTGAAGCCGTTTAAATTATTATGCCATTGGAGGAACAACTCTCAATTGATTTTAGCTATATCTACCTGGAGCGCAGCAAACAGAATGTGTAGAGTCAATTTTTAGCAACATGTCATGATAACCACGCCAGTACGCTATCCTAATGTTTTACATTTAGCCCTCTATTTTTTAGCAGTATGATAACTACACTGTCAAGCTGCTCGAGGTTTCACATTATAGGCCGCCTATTTTTTATTAATAAAAAACCGAGAGTGTTCAGGCAACTTCAAAATAGGAGCGGGGACATTTGCAAATTTTGATAAAAAAAAAAAAAAAGAATTGGTGCACCTACTCGGCTCTTCTTGATGGCGAACATAGAGAAGTTCAATCAACCGGACAAGAAAAAAGGAGCAAGTTAGTGTCCATCTCAGTAGGAAGGTGATCAAGAAGTGATAGCTGAATTACTAAAGATTATAAAGATTAGACAGAGCTTCTTTGCACTCAGCAGATTTGCGTTCAACTCTCTTCTCGTGTCATACGAAAAAATTAAAAAATGTGGGTCACAGGTCCTCCTTCGGTCCTCAGCAATAGAAGTAGCTAGAGCGGAGAATAAAATACGAAACCAATTTGGTCGGTCGTGATTAAAGTATGTCTTGGCGGTAAAACTCCGTTGCGGCCATGTTCCGAAAAAATGTAATTTGAGTAAACATTTTATTTACGGCATGTTACAATTTCAAGATTTATTTAATCCCGGTGGCATCCAAATGAGTAGCAGCTGCCAGGGCCGGATTAAGCAATGGGCAAGCTGGGCAGTTGCCCCGGGCCCCGCGCTTTGGAGGGCCCCGCGCTTTTTAGCGCTATTAACTATTGAATTGAATTGAAATAAATTTATAGCCTTATAACCTACATTACCAGCAAACTAGAACAGAAGAATCAGAATATCTACATACCGGTACAGTTATTATTTGTACGAAAAAAAATTAAAACTGGCTCTCAATTACAAAGTAACTGCGACGTCACAGTAGAGACCGGTATAATCAGTGGTGTATTGCTAAATAATAAAGTAGGTGGACGGTTGGAACTGATTTCAAACCTTATGGTCTGAGAGACCTGCGCAACGGCAAACTTCGCTACAGCGCAAGGCGGGAAACATAGACAACATGTAATTCAACTGTTCGCAACAAAAAGTATACTAATTAAAACAAATTTATTTAAAAAAAAGTATATTTGAAAGCATGTTTTAGAAAAAATAAAATAAAAAAAATTTGAATATTGATAAAATGTGCCTTCAGTCAAGCGGTTTCTAAAAAAAGTAAGTGGACGGCGATCCCCCTTCAATACATTCCTGGGTATAATAACATTTAAATTAAAAAAGGGTTTGCCTAATAAAGACCAAAAGGACTCTGACAAAACGTTGATAGTATTTTAGAGCCACATTATAATAGAGCAGTGGTTCTCACCAAAGGAAAATATGGAAAACATGGTCTTTACAAAGGAAAATATGGTCATTGCGCCTCCCATTCATGAGTGCTGGTCCGTATGGCGGTTCATATGCACCACTATTACTCAACCTCATTCGACTTGCAAACCCATTTTTAAAGTAACGCAAAAGTCTGTGGCCCACCCGACTTACGTGCTGTGGCCCAGCGGTTGAGAACCAATGTTTTAGAGCTACATTATATTTTTGTCGTGTTACACAGTAAACTTCTGGCCATTATCAAGAATTACTTTTTGATAAATGCCGCTTTACTAAGTGCTAGTCTACAAATTCAAAGACAAAATTTATGTAGCTGAAGCAATTGAACATTTAGCTTAATAATTATTAGGGTGACAAAAATGATCAAATTCTTCAGTTATCACCATTTTCTTATCTACAAGGGAGAGTCATAAAGTTCTTAGACAAGTGCCGTAATTTCAAAATGCGCAAAGTTTTACTTGTTCAAACATGTCTTTATGATTTCCCCAATTACCTGCAAACGTTTCGTCATTCTATCTAACGGCAATATCAAGATAAATGGTATCTCAAAAGAGCTAATAATTTTCGCTAGTAATGACCGAAAAACGTCAAGGAGAAAGCTGCACAGTCAAATTTTGTTTCATCACGACAAGGCTCTTGCACATTCTTCTGGGGCTGTCAGGGCCCTGTTACGATAATTTCAAAAGGAAAACACTTCCACACCCCCATATAGTCCAGATTTATCTCCCCCTGACTTTTTTGGTTTCCAAACTAAAGGAACACCCTAAAGGCACCGGTTTAATTCTTTAGATGAAGCAAAAAAGCAAGTAATTTCATTGTGTCAGAGACATTCCCCAGAATTCTACAAGGAAGGAATTTACAGGTGGAAGCATAGATTGCAAAAGTGTATGGACAATAATGGAGCTTGTATAGAAAAATAAGTGTAATCAGTTGCGAAATAAAATTTTATAGCATATGTCTGAGAAATTTTTGACTCACCCTCGTACTTGTATTGATGACTGCCTATAACTCATAAACATATTTCCTTAATTTAGACTATCACACGTGACTACAAAATATTTAAAAAACTCATTTCATTTGGCAAATAAAAAAACTGTTGCTTTTATAAAGTTGTGCGTAACACACTAACAAACTCTGTTTTTTAAATTTTGAGACAGATAAAAATTACAAGTTTGATGCCAAGATAAAGTAACTGCATCACCATGAACAATTCTACTCGTTTTAATGCTGCAGAAGCTGAAGATTTAATATTTGAACTATCTGAATCAGAAGATTTTGATGAAGTGCTATGTTCTGAATCGGAAAGTGATGACGACTATTTCGCCACTCCTTCCATTCCAGCAGTTGCTGAAGTTGATACCCAGTTTGAAAATGAAGCACAAAGCTGTGAAAATGACTCCAATCAATCCTCATGCAGAAAAGACGTAGGTGATGCCGTCAACGATCGCGAAAATGCTTTGGATGCAAATTTCTTGCAAAGCTTATCGCCATCTCAACCTCCATCATCTTCTACTAATATCATTACCAGCCTTGAAGCCGCACTAAATGAAAATAATTACGATTTGTTGGACTTAAATCCAAAAGAAAAAAAAGTGTACGAAGCGAGTACTGCAGGTAAAGGAAAAACCGGAGGCAAAAACATCAAATGGTCCAATACACCTCCCACTTCATCTGGCCGGCAAAGTGCGGCTAATGTTGTAAGTGGCGATATTGGGGTTGTAAATGCCCATAGAGGCATTTCTGAGCCAAGAGATGCGTGGGAAATTTTTTTTACGCCTGACATGCTTTCACACATTATTCACAACACGAACAAAAAAATCGAAAATCTGCGTGCAAAATTATTGCTGAGAGGCCGTGATATTACGTCTGTTCCATACACCAAGAACACTTGCTCTTCAGAAATTTTAGCATTTATTGGTCTTTTGTACCTTCGAGGTCTGCTTGGTTTAAACAATCATGATGTAGCTATTCTTTTTAACGATCTTACTGGAAATCCTGTGTTCGGGGCTACAATGAGTAAAAACAGGTTCAAATTTTTATTTTCCAATATTTCCTTTGATGATTTTGAAACAAGAACTCAGAGACGGGTTTATGATAGATTTACTGCCATTAGAGATGTTTTCGAATCATTCAATCACAACTGCAGCAGTTGCATCGTACCAGGAGATTTTTTATCTCTTGATGAAACTTTATATCCAATGAGAACGCGCATTGAATTCAAGCAATTTAATCCAAACAAACCAGCAAAATATGGACTATTATTTAAGTCGATAAATGCTTGTCGCTATCCATACACATTCCGAACTGCCCCATATGTTGGAAAACCTAAAAATCATAGCAATCAAGAGCAGTGCAAGTTTTATGTTCGTGGAACTGAAGATACAGTCAAATAGCTTGTAACAGACTTGGAAAAGCGCACATCACTTTCTGGCAGAAATATATCGTGTACACTTCAATTTCATTAGCAAAATGGCTGCTGGAACGTAATATCACAACTGTAGGCACGCTGCAGGCAAATCGCAAAGGTATTCCTGAAGAAGTAAAGCACGTTGGCAGTCGGGACTCTAACTCTTACGAAGTTTTTTGGGATGAATCTGGCAAATTGATTTTAAATTCTTATATCGTGAACACCAAAAGTTCCGGAAAAAGAAACGTACTGCTGCTATCCACAATGCATCCAATTTTAGGAACAGTCAAGGACAATTTACGATTGAAACCAACAATCTATAAGCTTTATGACTACACTAAAGGAGGCACAGATATTATTGATCAACGAATGAATTTTTATTCCAGCAAGGCTAAATCTCGTCGTTGGACTATGACTGCTTTTGCCTATGTACTGGACACTTGCCGAGTGAATGTTTCCACAGTCATCGCACTAAATCAGTCTATTGAACCACGCAATACAAATTCATTCGATTTTGGGATGACTTTGGTTTTACAATTAGTACGCCCATTTGTTGCGCTACGTTCAAAATGGGGCTTGTCGAAAGGCATTCAAGATAAAATCCAAATCACTCTTAGTGAACCCAGAGAAGAATCTTACGATTCATCGCAGTTATGTGCATTTCCAGTGCAGTCTACCAAGCAACGCAGGTGTGAAGTTTGCGCAGCTGAAGCCACTGGCCGTGAGAGGGATAACATGGGACGTGTTTTTAGCCAATGCCAAAGATGTGGTAAAGCTATATGCAAACGTCATTACTTCAGATTTTGCGGCGCCTGTCAGTAACTGGTTGGTGTTACGCTTTATGTTCTATGGTGTGCTCATACTGCAGTGTTTTTTGAGATGTTTTTCTATTATGTGTCCCAGTAAAGAGCTCTATGTGTTTTTTAAACTTACGCAGCATAAAGTGCGTAGCTAATTTGTAAAAGTTAAAGTTTCCTCCGTCAAACATGTAGAAATACAAGGCTTTCGTGTACATATGACTACATGCAAGTCATTTCTTATTCTAAATTTCATTATAAAGTATAACAACGTCTTTGGCTTGAAACCCACACCCGCAGTGGTCTTGCCGACAATCATATTTGCTCACTGTCGACAAATTCGGGCTGATAACTGGAAGTAAAGCCTTTTGTCTCAAATTTGTAGTTATATCGCTGCTTGTTCTGGATTATTGCACTGGCACTTCGCGGCCTTTAGCCGTGGCATTCGACTAATATATAAGTCAGCTACAACTTTTGTATGTTCATTAGAAGTGTTCACAGCACCTGTAACTTTTTTAGCATTATTTGCTATTCGCATTGACAAAAAAGCAACAGTAGTTCCTATCAATATGTCTGCAATTGAATGGTTATTTGGTTGAGGGGATTGCAATTGCAAAAGTGTACACAAAAGTTTAATTCCTGCAACAAAGTCATATATAAAGCAGTTACTATAGTTTACTCATAATTTCCGTAGTGAAAAAAGTTAGTATTCGTCTAATCATCAAACAAAGTAAATTATTTTGTCTCCAACCTCAATCTTGTTTTACTTTGTTGTATTTGTTAAATAAAAACAAACGCTATACCGAAGGATTATCCTCGCATCAACTTAGTGCAGCCGACCATGTTATTACGCAAAGCTTGTGTGACACACATCGTAATAGAAGCTGTGAAATTTACGTCATACTCATCGTAATATAGAAACGCTTTCATAAACTATATCTCAATGATATCAGCCAGGAGGGAGAGGGAAATGTAGGCAGGCGAACAACAACTCGCAAGGAATTTTGAAATAGCTGAGCACAGCAGTTTCATGAACTGTTGACTTCAAATAAGCGAGGGAATTTTCGCGCTTTTTGTGGTGTTATGTAAATTGCGTCAATTCCGTTTCTTGACAACAAAACGCTTTCGTGTGAAAAAGACATTACAATTAGTTCTAAAAAACTGATATATGCTTTAAACTTTCGGGGCAAAAACTACCCCCCGTTGGACTTAGCACGACGCAAATCTCTTGGGCCGAATAGGGTTAACCCTGATTAAAGCATTATATCTTTTGAACTTCACCACGTAGAAAAACGATTGAACCGGCATACGGAAGAAGATATTATTTTATTTTGTATTTGTGTTTAACATGTTTCTGAAATTATTGCTTGTAGAAGAGAAAACAATTAATCTGAAGGCATGTCAAATTTTGATAGTTGCCGTTAGTTCTCATTTAAAAGAAACAAATATTTCTCATTCACTTCTCCACTCCTGACAGGCAGACAAATTGACTACTTTAGGCCAGTTTCGCTTGGCTGATCACGTAATGTTGGCGAACTCTTGTAACCTATGAAGTCCAAGAATAGATCGCCGCTAAACAATTGACATTTTAGTAGGCATCGGTAACATTATTTACTGGTATAACAACTACGAAAGTTCAACACATTGACTGCGGCCAAGTTTTCTCGGTACACGCTAACGCGTTTTATCGTAAAAGCGCGTATTTCGTATATTTTGCCGATATGTCAGACAACTGAATAAAGCGAAACGTGGTTTGTAATAAAACGTAAAATTGTGTCCAAACAATAATGAAACAATCAAGCAAAATAAGACGGGTAAAGAAAGCAATTTCAGCTAGCATTTCAAAAGCAAGTTCGCAAAATTAATATAAAGAAATCAATACTGTGTTGTTTGAAATAGTACGCTGACTGGTTTATCGCATTCAAATGCAGACTTCACTGTGGAATTTTTTGAAGCAAGGAGGAACCACACACAAAGCTGGTTTTGAGGGGCATGTTTCCCACATGTAGCGAGTTTCTTTGCGTTGCTTTTGATGATTGCAAACAACGCACTTTCTAGCAGCATTTTTCTTTGAAGTTGTTGAAGGGATGTGAGCCAAATAGTGTTGGCCAGACAGACGAGAAAGATCAGAACTTTTGTGATGATGAAATGCGGCTGTATCTTATGCTTGTGGGAGGTCTTCATTTATTCTAATATCAGAATTCAATAGCGAAGCAATTACACTCTTTCGAAATTTCAACTGCACCTTTGTACTACCAACCTGTTTGTACAAAATGAAAGCATTTACCATAGCCATGTCGAGGTGCTGTAACACAACTTTGAAGTACCATTTTAGCGTTTTTCGTAGTGGATTATAATAGGACATCAGTTGATTCATTCTGTCCACACCACACAAAAAGTTATTATACGATACAATAGACTTTGGCTTTTTTATCTTCCACCCTCCTTTTGTTTGTCTGTTGCTCTCAACCATTTTTCCGGAATGATGTGTAGAGAGCATCAGCACTTCCCTTTTATCTTGTCACTTTTCTACAACAATACGCCCTTTTCGTTTTGCAATGTGCTGTCCTTTTTTAGTTTTGTAGAAACAATGTTTTTTGGGAGCTGTTTTCTGTTTTTCCTCAATGTTCCACAAATTAACGTTTTTCGATTTAGTAGAGCTTAGGCTCAAGGCACGCTCGTGTAAAAATTATTCACATAAAGAGCATGACCACGATCTAACAATTTTTCCATCAGCTTTAGAACAACAGTTTCTGCATGACTGAAACCAGAGAGAGAATCAATTTTTGCGCAGTATACCAGGTCATTCCACACATATCCTGTATGTTCACAGAGCATGTAAAGTTTCATACCGTATTTATATTCCACACATATCCTGTATGTTCACAGAGCATGTAAAGTTTCACACCGTATTTAGATTCCACACATATCCTGTATGTTCACAGAGCATGTAAAGTTTCACACCGTATTTATATTCCACACATATCCTGTATGTTCACAGAGCATGTAAAGTTTCACACCGTATTTATATTCCACACATATCCTGTATGTTCACAGAGCATGTAAAGTTTCACACCGTATTTATATTCCACACATATCCTGTATGTTCACAGAGCATGTAAAGTTTCACACCGTATTTATATCTTTTGCCAGGAATATACTGACGAAAGATCAAGTGGCCTCTCCAAAGAACCATTCATTCGTCTATAGATATCTTTTTCCCAGGGATGTATAAAGCTTGAAATCGTTGAAGTAAAGCATTGCATATTTTTCGCAATTTGGATGAACGATCGCCATCAACTGCAGATTCGTTGTCACTAAAATGCCAAAAACGGAATAGTAGCTCAAACCTGTCTCGTGGCATCGTAGAATTGAATATGGGAGTCACTATCACACGATCAGTAGACCAATAATCTTCTATGCATGCTTTTTTACCAAACTCATTGTAAAAAGAATTCCTAGAAACCTCTTCATTTCTGTGTTTGTGGTGGCAACCCAATGTTTCATTCTGCTTTTTGCAGTTACTACTGAATGTGCTATTATTTGCTCAGCATATCTATTTGTTTCTGTGACCATGATCTTTATTATATGCTCGGTCACGAACAGCAAAAAAAATTGCACTGGCAATAAATCTTTGTTGAGAGTGACAGAATTGCTTATGCCACTTGATTCAGAAAAATCTATATCTGATGGAGATGTGTAAGTTGGTTCTACAGATTTCCAGTTGTGGTCAGCGAAATTGGATGCTGAGGCAGTATCAGAATCATCATCGCTACTAAACAGTTCCAGCATGCTCTCATTGCGAGTTGCGTCGGTAGTTGAAATATCACTAGTATTGCCCGCAGACTGAACAGAGTCATGACTGGTGTTTGCTGTAGCTGCTGATTGCCAAAGAGCAACAGTGTTGGTGTCATCTTCAATTTCTGAATCATTACAGTAGCTCTCCCTATCCGAACCATTATCGTCTATGAGCTCATCCCCAGATAAATCTACCAATTGAAAACTATCTAACAAATCGCTCAAATAATACTTTTTAGTTCTTTTTTTAGTAGCCATGATCATTTAGTAGCTCTATAAAAAAAAATCTGAAATAAAAACGTCCGGCTATATAAAGATAATGTAAGACCGCAGTAAACTCTAAACAGTCTAACGAACTAATTGTAAGTTATCTTTCATGCAAAATCGCTTTCAAACATAAGAACTGCGGAGTACACACTTTTCTATCATTGTATCTGATTTCAAATAAACTGGCATTGAAAAAATAATAAAAATAAGTCTATTTCTTAGTGATACTGAGCGGTAATTTCTACCAACGTTATTTGGTTTTTCTGAGAAAAATACAATAGCTTAGAACAGGGGTGGCCAAACGTGGCGCATTGCATGGTTTGAGGTGGCGCATTGCAGGTTTAAGAAAATTTCAGGCAACTTTTGATGTCTTGGGCAATTTGAGAAAGTGCCCTTAAATTTTGCTCGAAAAGCCCAAAAACGCCAAATTCAGAGGTGATCTCCAAAAAAAATAAAAAAGGTCACCACCTGTTTGACAACACGTTTGGTGGCATTTTCAGGCCAAATGTGATGGAAAAGGTGCAGCGAAACAGGCAATGACCTTTTTTTTTTTTTTGGAGATCACCTCTGAATTTGGCGTTGTTTCAAAAGAAGGGAATATTTGTGTGGCGCATCCTCAAGTGAATGTTGGTATGGCCAAAAATTTTGGCGCATGGACTGAAAAGGTTGGACACCCCTGCCCTACCTTTATGGCGCATCCAACACGGGTTGGTAGAAGAGTTGGCGCCTTTGCATAAAAAGCTTGGCCACCCCTGGCTTAGAACTTCAGTAAAACGTCATAAAAAGCTTTAGAAACTAGAGAAAAAAGAAATCAGCTTAGTTAAATTCATGGGAAAAGACTCGGCGATTATACCAGACGCTGAAACGATTGAACTCAAAGTTGGCTGAAAGACGTATTTATACGTCTTCAGCGTACAGAAAGGAAAAATAAGGACGTATTAATACGTCCCTCGCGGTCAATGTGTTAAATTTCGACCCGGTCAATATCAGTTTTTCAGAACTAATTTTAATGTCTTTTTCACACGAAAGCGTTTTGTTGTCAAGAAACGGAATTGACGCAATTTACATAACACCACAAAAGCGCAAAAATTCCCTCGCTTATTTGAAGTCAACAGTTCATGAAACTGCTGTGCTCAGCTATTTCAAAATTCCTTGCGAGTTGTTGTTCGCCTGCCTACATTTCCCTCTCCCTCCTGGCTGATATCATTGAGATATAGTTTATGAAAGCGTTTCTATATTACGATGAGTATGACGTAAATTTCACAGCTTCTATTACGATGTGTGTCACACAAGCTTTGCGTAATAACATGGTCGGCTGCACTAAGTTGATGCGAGGATAATCCTTCGGTATAGCGTTTGTTTTTATTTAACAAATACAACAAAGTAAAACAAGATTGAGGTTGGAGACAAAATAATTTACTTTGTTTGATGATTAGACGAATACTAACTTTTTTCACTACGGAAATTATGAGTAAACTATAGTAACTGCTTTATATATGACTTTGTTGCAGGAATTAAACTTTTGTGTACACTTTTGCAATTGCAATCCCCTCAACCAAATAACCATTCAATTGCAGACATATTGATAGGAACTACTGTTGCTTTTTTGTCAATGCGAATAGCAAATAATGCTAAAAAAGTTACAGGTGCTGTGAACACTTCTAATGAACATGCAAAAGTTGTAGCTGACTTATATATTAGTCGAATGCCACGGCTAAAGGCCGCGAAGTGCCAGTGCAATAATCCAGAACAAGCAGCGATATAACTACAAATTTGAGACAAAAGGCTTTACTTCCAGTTATCAGCCCGAATTTGTCGACAGTGAGCAAATATGATTGTCGGCAAGACCACTGCGGGTGTGGGTTTCAAGCCAAAGACGTTGTTATACTTTATAATGAAATTTAGAATAAGAAATGACTTGCATGTAGTCATATGTACACGAAAGCCTTGTATTTCTACATGTTTGACGGAGGAAACTTTAACTTTTACAAATTAGCTACGCACTTTATGCTGCGTAAGTTTAAAAAACACATAGAGCTCTTTACTGGGACACATAATAGAAAAACATCTCAAAAAACACTGCAGTATGAGCACACCATAGAACATAAAGCGTAACACCAACCAGTTACTGACAGGCGCCGCAAAATCTGAAGTAATGACGTTTGCATATAGCTTTACCACATCTTTGGCATTGGCTAAAAACACGTCCCATGTTATCCCTCTCACGGCCAGTGGCTTCAGCTGCGCAAACTTCACACCTGCGTTGCTTGGTAGACTGCACTGGAAATGCACATAACTGCGATGAATCGTAAGATTCTTCTCTGGGTTCACTAAGAGTGATTTGGATTTTATCTTGAATGCCTTTCGACAAGCCCCATTTTGAACGTAGCGCAACAAATGGGCGTACTAATTGTAAAACCAAAGTCATCCCAAAATCGAATGAATTTGTATTGCGTGGTTCAATAGACTGATTTAGTGCGATGACTGTGGAAACATTCACTCGGCAAGTGTCCAGTACATAGGCAAAAGCAGTCATAGTCCAACGACGAGATTTAGCCTTGCTGGAATAAAAATTCATTCGTTGATCAATAATATCTGTGCCTCCTTTAGTGTAGTCATAAAGCTTATAGATTGTTGGTTTCAATCGTAAATTGTCCTTGACTGTTCCTAAAATTGGATGCATTGTGGATAGCAGCAGTACGTTTCTTTTTCCGGAACTTTTGGTGTTCACGATATAAGAATTAAAATCAATTTGCCAGATTCATCCCAAAAAACTTCGTAAGAGTTAGAGTCCCGACTGCCAACGTGCTTTACTTCTTCAGGAATACCTTTGCGATTTGCCTGCAGCGTGCCTACAGTTGTGATATTACGTTCCAGCAGCCATTTTGCTAATGAAATTGAAGTGTACAAACGGTCATACGATATATTTCTGCCAGAAAGTGATGTGCGCTTTTCCAAGTCTGTTACAAGCTATTTGACTGTATCTTCAGTTCCACGAACATAAAACTTGCACTGCTCTTGATTGCTATGATTTTTAGGTTTTCCAACATACGGGGCAGTTCGGAATGTGTATGGATAGCGACAAGCATTTATCGACTTAAATAATAGTCCATATTTTGCTGGTTTGTTTGGATTAAATTGCTTGAATTCAATGCGCGTTCTCATTGGATATAAAGTTTCATCAAGAGATAAAAAATCTCCTGGTACGATGCAACTGCTGCAGTTGTGATTGAATGATTCGAAAACATCTCTAATGGCAGTAAATCTATCATAAACCCGTCTCTGAGTTCTTGTTTCAAAATCATCAAAGGAAATATTGGAAAATAAAAATTTGAACCTGTTTTTACTCATTGTAGCCCCGAACACAGGATTTCCAGTAAGATCGTTAAAAAGAATAGCTACATCATGATTGTTTAAACCAAGCAGACTTCGAAGGTACAAAAGACCAATAAATGCTAAAATTTCTGAAGAGCAAGTGTTCTTGGTGTATGGAACAGACGTAATATCACAGCCTTTCAGCAATAATTTTGCACGCAGATTTTCGATTTTTTTGTTCGTGTTGTGAATAATGTGTGAAAGCATGTCAGGCGTAAAAAAAATTTCCCACGCATCTCTTGGCTCAGAAATGCCTCTATGGGCATTTACAACCCCAATATCGCCACTTACAACATTAGCCGCACTTTGCCGGCCAGATGAAGTGGGAGGTGTATTGGACCATTTGATGTTTTTGCCTCCGGTTTTTCCTTTACCTGCAGTACTCGCTTCGTACACTTGTTTTTCTTTTGGATTTAAGTCCAACAAATCGTAATTATTTTCATTTAGTGCGGCTTCAAGGCTGGTAATGATATTAGTAGAAGATGATGGAGGTTGAGATGGCGATAAGCTTTGCAAGAAATTTGCATCCAAAGCATTTTCGCGATCGTTGACGGCATCACCTACGTCTTTTCTGCATGAGGATTGATTGGAGTCATTTTCACAGCTTTGTGCTTCATTTTCAAACTGGGTATCAACTTCAGCAACTGCTGGAATGGAAGGAGTGGCGAAATAGTCGTCATCACTTTCCGATTCAGAACATAGCACTTCATCAAAATCTTCTGATTCAGATAGTTCAAATATTAAATCTTCAGCTTCTGCAGCATTAAAACGAGTAGAATTGTTCATGGTGATGCAGTTACTTTATCTTGGCATCAAACTTGTAATTTTTATCTGTCTCAAAATTTAAAAAACAGAGTTTGTTAGTGTGTTACGCACAACTTTATAAAAGCAACAGTTTTTTTATTTGCCAAATGAAATGAGTTTTTTAAATATTTTGTAGTCACGTGTGATAGTCTAAATTAAGGAAATATGTTTATGAGTTATAGGCAGTCATCAATACAAGTACGAGGGTGAGTCAAAAATTTCTCAGACATATGCTATAAAATTTTATTTCGCAACTGATTACACTTATTTTTCTATACAAGCTCCATTATTGTCCATACACTTTTGCAATCTATGCTTCCACCTGTAAATTCCTTCCTTGTAGAATTCTGGGGAATGTCTCTGACACAATGAAATTACTTGCTTTTTTGCTTCATCTAAAGAATTAAACCGGTGCCTTTAGGGTGTTCCTTTAGTTTGGAAACCAAAAAAGTCAGGGGGAGATAAATCTGGACTATATGGGGGTGTGGAAGTGTTTTCCTTTTGAAATTATCGTAACAGGGCCCTGGCAGCCCCAGAAGAATGTGCAAGAGCCTTGTCGTGATGAAACAAAATTTGACTGTGCAGCTTTCTCCTTGACGTTTTTCGGTCATTACTAGCGAAAATTATTAGCTCTTTTGAGATACCATTTATCTTGATATTGCCGTTAGATAGAATGACGAAACGTTTGCAGGTAATTGGGGAAATCATAAAGACATGTTTGAACAAGTAAAACTTTGCGCATTTTGAAATTACGGCACTTGTCTAAGAACTTTATGACTCTCCCTTGTAGATAAGAAAATGGTGATAACTGAAGAATTTGATCATTTTTGTCACCCTAATAATTATTAAGCTAAATGTTCAATTGCTTCAGCTACATAAATTTTGTCTTTGAATTTGTAGACTAGCACTTAGTAAAGCGGCATTTATCAAAAAGTAATTCTTGATAATGGCCAGAAGTTTACTGTGTAACACGACAAAAATATGATGTAGCTCTAAAACATTGGTTCTCAACCGCTGGGCCACAGCACGTAAGTCGGGTGGGCCACAGACTTTTGCGTTACTTTAAAAATGGGTTTGCAAGTCGAATGAGGTTGAGTAATAGTGGTGCATATGAACCGCCATACGGACCAGCACTCATGAATGGGAGGCGCAATGACCATATTTTCCTTTGTAAAGACCATGTTTTCCATATTTTCCTTTGCTGAGAACCACTGCTCTATTATAATGTGGCTCTAAAATACTATCAACGTTTTGTCAGAGTCCTTTTGGTCTTTATTAGGCAAACCCTTTTTTAAGCGTTTACTTGACGAAAACTGAAGGACTCTGTCAAAACGTTGTTAGCATTAGAGTTGACACCAGCGTTAGCTGTACAATTTCTTTTCTGTATAAGTTACGCCTGGCACTAGTTTAATGTTTACCAAGATAAAAACGCAAAAACACTTTGTTTTGAAAGTAGTGGTCCTACGCCATTTTTATCTTTTGTAAATCATTCTACCATAGGCGCAGTATAGTTGGCAAATCGCAAATCTTTGGCTTGCTTTTGGACTGGCAAAGCACACTTTTTAGTACGTAAACAAGCTATGCACTCAGCTATTTTGACAACGCAAGATAGATCTTCGAAGCAAACATACGCTATTAGCCAACCCAATTAGGTTTTCAAATAAACAGCTTATTGAGGCACTCACTCATAACTCGTGTTAATAAAGTCAAATAGCTTTACAGTCATTTAGTTTACAATTGATAACAGTTGACGTTTGACATAGATCTTGGCTTTCTTAACTCAATTGTTCGACAATGCGTCCATGAAGAGCGAAGTGAGATATTTATATACCATTCGCTATCAAACGTCAAAAGCAAAGAACACAAGTGATGATGTAATGGTGGGGCAGTTTTCTACGTGATAAATACGTAGATGCATAAAAACATACTAATTACAGAACAAAGGATGATGCAAAAACAAGAGTGATAAACTAAAAAGAAATTTGTTGGAAATTTACGCAATGAATAATCCTGTTGCGTAGTGAAATGTCTATTTGACAAATGAGCACAAAAACATGAGAGTAACAAATCAAAGCAAAATAGTGTTGTTGTTCAAGGGCAAATGCTGACAAGACATTCCGGATAATAAGTTGCGTAGTGCTATGTCTATTTGACAAATGAGCACAAAAACATGAGAGTAACAAATCAAAGCAAAATAGTGTTGTTGTTCAAGGGCAAATGCTGACAAGACATTCCGGAGAATAGTGTACAAATAAATAGATAAGATTTCAGTTGCATGTCGCTGCCGGAATTACCGATTTGTAACTTTAGAAACAACAGAAAATGCGTCTGTAAACATATTTTGAATGAATAGTAAACATATTTTGAACAAATAAATTTGCGAGAACGACGATCGAGAGTTTTGTTACTAAAACAATAAACCTTGTCTATCCAGCAAAATGTTTGAAAAAATGACTTGACATTTGCATAAAATTATCCAAATCAATACTTTTCATGAACAAGCAAACAATGTTTGCAGCTGTCTGCCCTTATTACAATTGGCTCTTAGGGGTTGCCAAAGATTTCAGGCTATTTTCGTATGAATATTGGAAACATGAATTTCTTAACAATCAGTATAATTTGTAATCTAGTTTCAAAATACAAACGCAATAATATTTGTTTTTTGTTGTGCCGATAAATCATCTATTATTTTTAATTCTGGTTACACGTTGAAGTTTAACCCTATTCGGCCCAAGAGATTTGCGTCGTGTTAAGTCCAACGTGGGGTAGTTTTTGCCCCGAAAGTTTAAAGCATTATATCTTTTGAACTACACCACGTAGAAAAACGATTGAACCGGCATATGGAAGGAGATTTTATTTTATTTTGTATTTGTGTTTAACATGTTTCTGAAATTATTGCTTGTAGAAGAAAAAACAATTAATCTGAAGGCAAGTCAAATTTTGATAGTTGCCGTTAGTTCTCATTTAAAAGAAACAAATATTTCTCATTCACTTCTCCACTCCTGACAGCAAGACAAATTGACTACTTTAGGCCAGTTGCGCTTGGCTGATCACGTAATGTCGGCGAACTCTTGTAACCTATGAAGTCCAAGAATAGATCGCCGCTTAACAATTGATAACATTTAGTAGGCATCGGTAACATTATTTACTGGTATAACAACTACAAAAGTTTAAATTTCGACCCGGGCAATATCATTTTTTTAGAACTAATTTTGATGTCTTTTTCACACGAAAGCGTTTTGTTGTCAAGAAATGGATTTGACGCAATTTACATAACACCACAAAAAGCGCGAAAATTCCCTCGCTTGTTTGAAGTCAACAACATGAAACTGGTGTGCTCAGCTATTTCAAAATTCCTTGCGAGTTATTGTTCGCCTGCCTACGCTTGCCTCTACCTCCTGGCTGATATCATTGAGATAAAGTTTATGAAACCGTTTCTATATTACGATGAGTATGACCTAGATTTCACAGCTTCTATTACGATATGTATCACATAGGCTTTGCATAATAATATGGCCGGCCGCACTAAGGTCGAGCGTGGATCATCCTTCTTTATAATGTTTGTTTTTATTTAATGAATACAACAAAGTAAAACAAGATCGAGGTTGAATAATTTATTTTGTTTGATGATTATACCAATACTAACTACAGAAATTATGAGTAAACAATAGTAACTGCTTTATGTATGACTTTGTTGCAGGAATTAAAGTTCTATGTACACTTTTGTAATTGCAATCCCCTCAACCAAATAGCCATTCAATTGCAGCCATATTAATAAGAACTACTGTTGTTTTTTGTCAATGCGAATAGCTATTAATGCTGAAAAAGTTGCCGGTGCTGTGAACACTTCTAATGAACATGCAATAATAACAAAAGTGGTAGCTGACTTATATATTAGTCGAATGCAACGGCTAAACGCCCCGAAGTGCCAGTGCAATAAGCCAGAACAAGCAGCGATATAACTACAAATTTGAGACAAAAGGCTTTACTTCCAGTCAGAGGCGACTCCGGCACTCGGGCTACTCGGGCTACTCGGGCTGAGCCTGAGTTACGAAATGAGGGAAGGCTTTATTAAATTTAAATTCTGCAAAACAAGTTTCAAACTTTTTAACTTAATTTATATTAAGTCCAAAAAAGAAGCCGGGCATCTTATAAACCACCGGTGTTTGTGGTGGCAGTTGCTTTTTTTGGCTCAACGTTGTGTTTAGCTCGGGCTTGGGGGGAAAATAGCCAGATACGCTGTGCAGAGAAATAACGAGACAAACGATTTTCAAGCATTTTTTTCGAATCAAATCCAACTCTGGCTTGATTGCAGTTGCCCGAGCTCTGACAATGCGAGCGTTTATTGCGTTGTTTCAGACACTTTTTTGTTTAATTTTTTTGTTGAACTCGGGCGCGCCAAAAATAGCCCAAGTTGCAATCAGAAAAAGGTAGATAAAAAGAGTAATTGAAAGAACGTGTAATGTAGTTTTGTCTAGCTCGGGCTTGGGGAAAAGAGTCAAACACGCTGTATAGAGAAATAACAGAGAAACGATTTTTCAAGCATTTTTTCGAATCAAATCCAACTCGGGTTTGATTGCAGTTGCCCGAGCTCTAACAAAGCGAGCGTTTATTGCAATTTTTCAGATGCTTTTTTGCTTGGGCACATTTGATAAAAGCACGCGTTTTGTTAAACTGTATGAATAAAGGCGTTTTACAATAGTTAAATGGCTGGATAAACTGTTGCTATTTTTTGTCTTCTCGCTAGTTTTAGAGCTGTATTTATTGTTTTTGCAATATTTTGCGACACTATCAGTGTCGAGCCCGAGTAGCCATGAAAAGCCGGAGTCGCCACTGCTTCCAGTTATCAGCTTGAATTTGTCCCCACTGATTTGTCGACAGTGAGCAGATATAATTGTCGGCAAGACCACTACGCGTGTGGGTTCCAAGCCAAAGTCGTTGTTACACTTTATAATGGAGTTTAGAGTAGGAAATTACTTGCGTGTGGTTATATGTACACGAAAACCTTGTATTTCTACATGTTCGACGGAGGAAACTCCAACTTTTACAAATTAGCTGCGCACTTTATGCTGCGTAAGTTTGAAAAACACGTAGAGCTCTTTACTGGGACAAATGATAGAAAAACGCCTCAAAAAACTCTGTAGTATGAGCACACCATAGAACAAAAAGCGTAACACCAACCAGTTACTGACAGGCGCCGCAGAATCTGAAGTACAGTGATCCCTCGCTATATCGCGCTTCACTTATCGCGGCTTCGCTGCTTCGCGAAATTTTTTACAGTGAATCCTGATTCCTTGTATTCATTGCTATATAAAAAACATTGTTTTACAACACCGTTCTTTAAACTATTATAGTTATTTCGGAAAGTAATACATTCATTTTCTCGAAGCTTCGAGAAAATGAATGTATTACTTTCCGCAATATTCAAGTTTTGTACCACCAATCAACTCTTTATAGTTATTTGTAAGAAAACGTTAATATTTCTATTTCTTAAACACATTTTGGGCCTGAAAAGAGGTTTTGTTTTTTGTTTCATTCTGCAGTACAGTATTGCATTGTAAAATAACAGTAAAAAATAAAGCTGACTACTTCGCGGATTTCACCTATCGCGGGTTATTTTTGGAACGTATCCCTCGCGATAAACGAGGGTTCACTGTAATGCCGTTTGCATACAGCTTTACCACATCTTTGGCATTGGCTAAAAACACGTCCCATGTTATCCCTCTCACGGCCGGTGGCTTCAGCTGCGCAAACTTCACACCTGCCTTGCTTGGTAGACTGCACTGGAAATGCACATAACTGCGACAAATCGTAAGATTCTTCTCTGGGTTCACTAAGGGTGATTTAGATTTTATCTTGAATGTTTTTCGACAAGCCCCATTTTGAACGTAGCGCAACAAATGGGTGTACTAATTGGAAAACCAAAGTTATCTCAAAATCGAATGAATTTGTATTGCGTGGTTCAATAAACTGATTTAGTGCGAGGACCAACCCTAACTCTAACTCTAACCAATGATTTGTGTCATTCTTAGAAGATGTACGAAGTGTGTATCGTTAGAATAAATTTACCTTTGTGTGTGGAATGTATGTGTGGTGTTTGGAATTATTGTAGCTAAAGTGGTAAGTGTGTAGCTATAGAGGGGTGAGGGATAAATAATTCAGTGATAGACCTCACGCTATAGTAGTAACCGGAGGTAGATCTCACGCTATAGTGTGGTAGACCTCACGCTATAGTAGCACCAAATTTTGTCTTTCAATTTGTAGATTAGCACTTAGTAAAGCGGTATTTATCAAAAAGTAATTCTTGATAATGGCCAAAAGTTTACTGTGCAAAACGAAAAAAATATAATGTAGCTCAAATACAACCGGTGGGCCACAGCACGTAAGTCGGGTGGGCCACAGACTTTTGCGTTACTTACTTTAATAATCAGTTTGCAAGTCGAATGAGGTTGAGTAATAGTGGTGCATATGAATCGCCATACGGACCAGCACCCATGAATGGGAGGCGCAATGACCTTATTTTCCTTTGTAAATCAACTCCGACCGCGGACTGGCCATCCTCGGCATTGGGAGCCAATGAATCATTTTTCTTTTTGAAGATCTATTTTCGTATGAATATTGGAAACATGAATTTCTTAACAATCAGTATAATTTGTAATCTAGTTTCAAAATACAAACGCAATAATACACATGTATTTGTTTTTCGTTGTGCCGATGAATCATCTATTACTTTTAATTCTGGTTACACGTTGAAGTTTAATTTGGGCGAAAGATGTCAGGGGTTTGATGAACTTGAGCTGAGTTGGCTATTTATCGCGAAATTTTATTTCATTTGACAAAACGTCCATTCTAAATATCTATGAAACATTGGAAATTGCTCGTGAACTTGCGATTCAAGCTTCTTTCTAAATTTTTTTATTCTTTTCCCATGAAACATTTTAGCAATAATTTTACTTGCAAAAGCTCTGCTTTGACAGAAAGCGTAACTGCAAACCTATCGTACAGCATGGCAAACTTGTTGCAGCAAAAAATTTAAGCAACATTACACTTCGAAATATAGCGTAGTGGCTGAATCGTTTGATCATTATTTATTACACAGTTTACACTAAACATACCACTGACTTTGTTTTAGTTTTTTTGGGTAGTTTATGGTTTCGTGAAACCAGAATTAGGATAATTGTGAAGAAGCTTTTGTGATAATTAAGCCAAAATTGCGTACCAGCATTTCTGTGATCTAGAGAAAGCTTTGTGAAAAATATTCTCCGCTGTTTTTGACACTTTGAATATTATTGCTTAATTAAGTCCGGGAAAATTATATGGAGCCACCAATGTAGGTCACAATTTGAAAACTTTTGTTATGCTTTCAAATGACCGAACAGGCTTTTTTTTCATTATTGTGTTTGTTACTGTGTATATTTACACGCGGGCATTTATTTATTGAAGCATCGCACTGAACGATTTTCCGAATATTTGACAATTCGTTACTGGGTGACGTTTCTCCTGAAAACTACAAAAAATAACCATACTTTTATATCTGTCTAGCTGCGCGGTAGAAACAGTCCCGTAACAACACGTGTTATGGAATTACAATTATGAATGACAAAGATTTACTCTAAAGTTTAGCAATGCGATGGCAAAGTGATATTGCTCATCACTCATCAACGGTCACTTTGCTTGTGATGATACGATTCAAGAACAAATGCGTTGTCTGTTCGCAAAAAACGCGTTTACTCTATTTTCTCAAGTCACAGCCAGACAATAAGTTACTTTCTCTAGGGAATGTACATGCTATATATGGCAATTGATTCTAAGTAGTTTTTCGTGAACTTTGGTTAGCTCTTGTTTACGACTTGCCCGCTTCGCTCTCAGGCTGCTACGACGAGCGCAGAGTGAGGTTACTATCTTTTTTATCTTTCAGCTATATGTCTGCATATTTTAGCAGTCATGTGTATAAATGTGCTAATAACTTTTGATCTACAACCAACAGTCAACTCAAATTTTGTCAAATATAAATTGAATAATTTTTAGGAAAAGTCTTGAAATCTTGATATTGTAGGGTCATCGTGGACAAAACTGTACTTAAGAGGAAATTGCTCGGGCAATTATTGCCCCGCTTGGGCCGAATAGGGTTAATTTGGGCGAAAGATGTCAGGAGTTTGATGAACTTGAGCTGCGTTGGCTATTTATTGCAAAATTTTATTTCATTTGACAAAACGTCAATTCTAAATATCTATGAAACATTGAAAATTGCTGGTGAACTTGCGATTCAAGCTTCTTTCTAAATTTTTTTATTCTTTTCCCATGAAACATTTTAGCAATAATTTTACTTGCAAAATCTCTGCTTTGACAGAAAGCGTAACTGCAAACCTATCGTACAGCATGGCAAACTCGTTGCAGCAAAAAATTTAAGCAACATTACACTTCGAAATATAGCGTAGTGGCTGAATCGTTTGATCATTATTTATTACACAGTTTACACTAAACATACCACTGACTTTGTTTTAGTTTTTTTGGGTAGTTTATGGTTTCGTGAAACCAGAATTAGGATAATCGTGAAGAAGCTTTTGTGATAATTAAGCCAAAATTGCGTACTAGCATTTCTGTGATCTAGAGAAAGCTTGGTGCTACTATAGCGTGAGGTCTACCACACTATAGCGTGAGATCTACCTCCGGTTACTACTATAGCGTGAGGTCTACCAATGAATTATTTATCCCTCCCCTCTCTATAGCCACACTATAGCTGCACACTAACTACTATAGCTATAATAATTCCAAACACCACACATACATTCCAGGGTTAGGGTTACGATTAAGGTTAAGTTTAGGGTTAGGGTTAGGGTTAGGGTTAGGGTTAGGGTTAGAATTAGGGTTAGGGTTAGGGTTAGGGTTAGGGATAGGGTTTGGGTTAGGGGTTAAGGTTAGGGTTAGGGTTAGGGTTAGGATTAGGGTTAGAATTAGGGTTAGGGTTAGAATTAGGGTTAGGGTTAGGGTTAGGGTTAGGGTTAGGGTTAGGGTTAGGGTTAGGGTTAGGGGTTAAGGTTAGGGTTAGGGTTAGGGTTAAGGTTAGGGTTAGGGCAGTGGTTCTAACCCTAACCCAAACCTCACGCGATTTGCACCTCGGTAGATGCAAATCAAGCGGTAGACCTCACCCTGCATCTCGGTAGGTGACTTATGTCGGTAGACCTCACGCTATAGTAGCACCGAAAGCTTTGTGAAAAATATTCTCCGCTGTTTTTGACACTTTGAATATTATTGCTTAATTAAGTCCGGGAAAATTATATGGAGCCACCAATGTAGGTCACAATTTGAAAACTTTTGTTATGCTTTCAAATGACCGAACAGGCTTTTTTCTCATTATTGTGTTTGTTACTGTGTATATTTACACGCGGGCATTTATTTATTGAAGCATTCGCACAGAACGATTTTCCGAATATTTGACATTTCGTTACTGGGTGACGTTTCTCCTGAAAACTACAAAAAATAACCATGCTTTTATATCTGTCTAGCTGCGCGGTAGAAACAGTCCCGTAACAACACGTGTTATGGAATTACAATTATGTATGACAAAGATTTACTCTAAAGTTAGCAATGCGATGGCAAAGTGATATTGCTCATCACTCATCAACGGTCACTTTGCTTGTGATGATACGATTCAAGAACAAATGCGTTGTCTGTTCGCAAAAAACGCGTTTACTCTATTTTCTCAAGTCACAGCCAGACAATAAGTTACTTTCTCTAGGGAATGTACATGCTATATATGGCAATTGATTCTAAGTAGTTTTTCGTGAACTTTGGTTAGCTCTTGTTTACGACTTGCCCGCTTCGCTCTCAGGCTGCTACGACGAGCGCAGAGTGAGGTTACTATCTTTTTTATCTTTCAGCTATATGTCTGCATATTTTAGCAGTCATGTGTATAAATTTGCTAATAACTTTCGATCTACAACCAACAGTCAACTCAAATTTTGTCAAATATAAATTGAATAATTTTTAGGAAAAGTCATGAAATCTTGATATCGTAAGGTCATTGTGGACAAAACTGTACTTAAGAGGAAATTGCTCGGGCAATTATTGCCCCGCTTGGGCCGAATAGGGTTAAATCGCACAGCGAATTTGCGCCGGAACGCCCTAAAAAAATCTAAAGCTAAAGAATAATAATACTCACGAAACATTTCAAGAGATGATTTCCGAGAATTGGATAGTATGTGTTAATAATGTGACTTTGTATGATACTAAATGCTGGTATTTGCCATGTTTTGTCACTAAGCAAGATAAAGCAAAAGTAGTGTTTGACGGGGCCGCTACTTTTAAAGCAGAGGCACTAGACAATGCTGTCCAATGGTTTAGTCGAAGTCTTGACAAGATTTCGAGAGGGAAGGTACGCTTGCACGGCTGATCTGAGTAGGTGCTTTCTCCGACCGGCTGCGCCTGAGAGCCGTTTGTTCCGTTTATTATGGCACAGAAACAATGATTCAGATAAAGGAAAAGTTCAACTATATCGATTTACGAGACATGTTTGGGGAATCAATTCCAGTCCTTATATTGTACTTTTTGCGATTGAAAGGTTGATTGCTGAAAACCCTGCAAACGCTAGTACCATGACTTTAACAGTTATCAAAAATAACCGGTACATGGATGACTTTTGTTGGCCTCAGACTGGCTCCATGACCTCCAAAAAGGATTTTTGGCAAATCAACATTGCTTTTTGAAAGTAGAAGTTTTAACCACATCAGACATTTTGTTCAATATATTGGACATTATAAAATAAAACAATTAACCCGTTGTGTCTGAAGGGGTTGAATTGCGCAAATGGGCAGCTAGTGGCAATTCTAAAACTGTTTTGTTTGGAATCCTCAAGCGTGATCTTCGTTCAAATGCCTGATAAATAGACTTAGGTACAGACCCTATGCTCGATTCAAACGCTTGGTCTGCTGTGAAACGTCGAAAACAACAAATTGCAAGCGTGTTTCAAACACCAGAAATTGCGTGAGGTCACAATCAGACCCGAAATGTTAGGTGCACTGGCTGGGATGATGAACTTCCAGAGGATATTCTCAAAGACTGGAGTAAATGCGTAAATGTAATTGGAAGCTTTGCTGGATTGTCTATTACCCGCTACGGTTTTTCGGAATGATCCGTAATTGAGGACAATGGAAATGTCGCGTACCACCTCTATAGGTTTTGTGATACGTCAAATGAAGCAGTTTCTTGGGCGGCCTATCTGAGACGCATAATGGATAACGCTCGTGTGTGGCCTTTGTGAAGGGCAAAGCCAAAGTGGTGTTGGTGAATCAAATCAATTGGGTTGCTTCACGTAAGGAGCTGAAGGTTGCCGAGATGTGCACGAAGTTGATGCAGGATGTGTCAAAATCTTTGCAACATCTCTGATGCAGTTTTCATTTCTGGTCGGACTCCCAAGTGGCTTTAAGATGGATTGTAAAATCTGATCTTCATTTGCCACATTTCGTATAACGCCGAACTGACAGAATCCTTTTTAGTGGCCTCTGCCGATGTTTGGAGGTATGTATGTTAATACGTCGTTCAATCATGCTGATGTGGGAACGTGCGTGGCAAGTGTTACACGATCTGGTGGTCACTCACTCTGGATTAAAGGATCTGACTTTCTTCTGCAGAGAGGCCGGGAGCCTCGGCCTTCAGCTCTTACAGTCACGGCTCATAGGGCAGGCGTTGGTGGAGACCCATTGTTAAGTACTGGCTGCAGAGACTTGGATCGAATTATGAGATCTCGCCGGATCTTTACGTGTTGAAAAAAACGCGTGGCTTACCTTATTGCCTTTTACAACTTAACCCATTTAAAACGCGTATACTTTGGATAAGGTTTTATCTCGTAGCATGAATATGGACGTAGCAAATTACGCTCAATGCAATCGCTTTCGGACCCTGTTGATTTGCTTTCCATTTCATCTTCTTCTTTCCTCGGTTGTTTATTTGCTTTCCATTTTACCCTCTTCTTTACTCTGTCAGCAGCTTGCTGGTAATACCCGTATTTTGGAAATCCTGGATCAAGGGTTATTTAGGTACCTTGCAAGGCCGCAGTAAATGGCGTGTTGCTTCTCAAAACCTTCCTGAAGGCTAATTGGTATTGTTTGGTAACACTAAAGATATCAACAAGCGTGGGACCTACCGGCTGGGAAGAGTTCAATGTGTTTATCCCCAGTTACGTAGAGGGAAGAAAATAGTCCGTAGAGCCACAATAGCTGTGCTAAAAATTCTGACTCTAAAGAAATTGCTCTAAAAAAATTTATATATAAATAAATAACTCTAAATTAAGGGATATTTCCAAGATCGTGTCCTCTGAAAGTGTTTTATTGTTGGTTATGAAATTGTTCTTTTATTGTAAACCACTGTATCATAAAAGATTCTGTTAAACCTAGGTCTATTTTTATTTGTGTACAAAAGGATTAAGCTTGCCGAGGGCTGGACACCAGTTACCACTTCAATTCTTGTTCGTTTTTTCGATTGCTGTTTATATTGTCATTACTATCGTTTGAAATCTCACTTTTGTTGTATTGTTTTTGGTACACGGAAGTTATTTTCTGTTGCTGCACTAAATTCAATCAATTTCATTTTATAAAGGAAACCCTGGATGAATTTTGTTTTTCCTATTTTATTTATTTGGAATTATTTTAACTTAGTTTTTTGAATTTCAATTTGCTTTGACTAAGTTGTCCACAATACAAAAGTTTACTTTGGTTGTTGTGGTGAAGAAGAGCGAAGGCCCTGGACTTCCTCCCGGGTTGTTGTGGTTTGAAGACTTCGTAACAATTAGGCTATCTTTTTTCTTTCGTTTTCGTCGGCCTAAGATGGTTACCTTTATTTTTCTGTTGCTGATTTGTATTTAATTTACCGTGAGAATTTCCCAGAAACCAATTTCTTTAACACCATAGTGATTCTTTTATTGAAATAGACAAAGTCCAAGTACTTTTCACTTTGCTAGTTTTATTTATCTAAGCTTATCAGCATTATTTTTAAACTTTGTATAGGTGTGTTTTTAGAACAAACTGAAGATGGCCTATTAGAGGCCGAAATCGATTTGTAAATTGTTTTAATAAATTTGATTGACTTAATCAGTATGTCAATGCGTGTTATAATAGTATAATCAAAAACCAAGTTTTCCACTTACTGAAGACGTAACTCAAACTGAGTTGAATTTGGACTCACATTTATTTTGATCAATTGGATGATGTTCATTGCATGATTGGTATTGAGCAGAGCCACCGTGATGTTGAAATTTGGCTATTAATTGTAGTTTTGCCTCAATGTGGTGATCGTTATAGTCTCCCCCTCCAAGTCAGTAGGTTGCTAATTAATGTCATCACAGAGTCATAATTCTTAAATATAGTATCGACAGCTGTTTCTCTGATTGGCGCTAAGCATGAAAGAAATAGTGGAGAAAAACCGACTAATTGTTTTTTGCCAAAGACTCTAAACTGGAATCCTCCATCACTATGTAAAAGGCAGGTAGTAGAGCTGACCAGTCTATATTCGCATGAATGCCGTTTTACTAATAACAAAGTACAAGCACATAAAGCGTATTTTGTTGAGCACATTTTAATTAAAGAAATTTCCACGCAACTAACTTAAAAAAAAGTAAATGGCTTAATTATGCAAAGCAATAAAGACTGTTGTAATGAACGAATTTCAATTCATTACCGTTACACGACCCAAAAAAGACACGCCTTTATATCACAAAATATACAAACGCTCACTGCTCCTATTTGTCTTTTAGGCTCCAACATATTCACAAACACATCCGTAGCTGAATTCAGCATCAAATACAGTTGTACCGTTATCTTTCATATGGAAATAGCGAGTTACCATTAGCGGAATAGTTTGCCAAAGAACAAAGCCCGTCCGGGTTGCGTTCAGGCAATACCTGTATAAGCATTTCGTTTCGAGAATATCTTTAGGAAATCTGCACAAAAAAATCATTGTTGATTAAGAACAACGCAATATGAAACCTACCAGTTACATTTCACGATATTTTTTGTGTTTAGCACCCTCACAGACAATACATTAGTGAGATTTGAGGTTCATGTCTAAAATCAAGGGCCCAACATGTACTGTATTGGTGGCCTTCGGAGAACAAATGTGAGCTCACTAAACAGAGATTTTAGGCCGTCTCGTAACACTTGGGATAGTCTAATGCAGTGAATCTCAACCACTGTGCCGCGGTACTTTTGCGTGCCGCGAAATTATAAAAGTGTGCCGCCAAATTTTAGATATATTTTACATTAAAAGTATTGTTATTATTAACTTGTAATTAATCCTTTAATAAACGTACTGCTGTTTTTGTAGTGCATATTATTTTATTTCGAATATTTAAAATTATTATCATAAACTATTTTACACAGTGAGTTATAGGTAAGTGAATAATTTTTAAACTTATCTTTTTCTATGTGTGCCAAATTTTGAAATCGTTAAAAGTGTGTCGCAACAAAAAAAGGTTCAAAATCACTGGTCTAATGCATCAAAACCTTTTCAATTGCCACATTTGCCCAATAAAAATGTCCTCTGAATAAAAATAGCTGTATTTTCAAACTCACCTGTTGTTGTCTCGATTGATTATATATTTCCACGGACTATAGCTTGAGTCATTTGCTCTTTTTGATGGTACGGAATGATTCCTCACCAGTGTCCTGGCATCATAGTTTTCTATATAAGTTTTTAATTTCTTCCATAGTTCTTCATCTGTTTCATCGGTGTGGTTAGTGTAGTTGATTTTTTGTTTTGGCCTTTCCTTAGAAAACTCTGTAACGTCCCGTACTTCCAAATAATCAATTAATGAAGGAATCATCAAATTGTTAGCGATAGAATGATACTCTTTGCACATTAAATCATTGCCACATAGTTCGCAATCGCTAAAAACAAATATTTCATTGTAAGTGCCGAGCAGTCCATAAAAATGTAAAGTTACCAACGAAATTGTTTTCAAATCTAAATCATGGGCGATATAATGTTAAAGAGAGATTTGGAGGATGTATACCTACCCCGTCTGATATACTTGAAAAATAAAATGCTGGTACAAAAAAAATCATGAACAGCGGTAATTTTTTACATTCTGAGGATTTTTAAATCTTACCTCCAATGGCATTACTATTACAACAGTTATCTCTAGTATTATGCACATTGTATTATACAACCAATCAGATCAACTGGTTCAAAATGTTTTTCTAAGTCTGCTTACCATTCTTCAATGTCTGATACTGATCGATCACATTCTTCTGCAGTACCGTCATGCAGTGGACAATCGTCATCATCTTCTATCACTCCAATAGCTAAGTTGAAAAAGACAAGTGTTACCATGCAAAGCAATATCATTTGAGTGTTTGTTGCTGCCATATATTTCTCTGTTTCTTATACTTTGATTTGTGACTGAAACAATCAAATTCACTGTGTTTTTACTCTTTGATTTGTAACTAAAACAATTAGTAGTGCAAAGATTTAAATACATTTGTTGGATGACGTACTCTAGTGTTAGCGCTCGGTGAAAAAATGCTTTCAGCCGCATTCAAAATTAACTTGTGGTAGGTCCAACGCAATTGCGTTTAAAACAAAGAATCAGTTTTATTAACTTTCAATCAACAAAACTATTCGTCTGCTATGGTTTCCTTGTACTTTGAAATTATTAAGAAAAAAACAGAAATAGAATTAATCAAGTGATCTGTTTGTTTGCCTTTAACAATGGAATGGATCATTTTTCAACTCTTTTTTGAAAAACATTTTAATTGAAATTTTACAACAACTTTGATTAAATGACGGTTGTTTTTGTAACCCTTAATCAATTCTATTTTATAAAAATCACAAAGATTTTTTCACATATTTTTGTTGCTTTTTACGAGAGGTCATTGCAAATTTGAATAGTTTCAAACTTGGAATTAAAATAAATAGAGGCATTATGATCTTAGTATAATGCTCTGGCACAATCAGC
Source organism: Trididemnum clinides (assembly GCA_963675345.1). NCBI lineage: Eukaryota > Metazoa > Chordata > Ascidiacea > Aplousobranchia > Didemnidae > Trididemnum > Trididemnum clinides. Next base: position 25,882,897 of record OY776302.1, on the reverse strand, counting down.
AGCATTTTTTGTTTGTTATGACGTAATAAGCTCTTGAACGTGTACTTCGTGATAGTAAACAACAAAAGAATAACTACCTAGAAGCACATCGACATTACAAAAAACAGTGCAATGCTCAAACTAATTATGCCCAAACGTTTTGCTAATGATCGTAGGTATTTAAAGATAACAAAAACTGAACTGAAAAACAAGGTTTCGTGCATCACCGGCCAAAAATAATGAAGCTGCTTATTTTATATGTTGTAAGAGGCAACTTTAGCGCACTTACCAATGACAATGTGCCTTGATGGTGGTGAGGCTACCAGTCCGTATTCATAAATGGTTCGAAATGATCTGCCGCTCTGTCTTAAACTGGTTTTGCTCAGGTTTGCGGTGTGAACATGTGAATTACCTTTTCTGCCGAGCCTCCATACCAGGAAAGAGGAGGGGTGAGCACAAAAAGAGCAGGTTGCGTTTTTGCAAAAATCCTCATGTACAGGTAGTGTCACCTAGCAATGACCACGTGTCGTTACTGCTAGGTGATCAGTTTTCGGTGGTAGTCGGCTGAATCAGTGCTTCCACAGATAATATTTTATTTCCTTCACTTTACGTAATTATTTCCTTTCAGTAATGCAAGAGGCTAGCGATGCACTTAGCAAACTGCAGACAGTGACACTGTATTGACCTATCAGGCCTCTTCAATGCAGATGGTGACCGACAAGAATCTAGAGTACTGACCGACCATCCACCACAGTGGATCTAGTATACTGTAGGTTCCACAAGTGTGGCGGTTTAAGCTATGCTTTATTAAAAGCCTCTAGCTTTTTGTCGGTTACCAATTGCCCTAAAGAAACCTGATAGGTTGAAACAGTGTCACTGTCTGCAATTTGCTAAGTATTTCCTTTCATTTCCTCATTTTAAAACAAATTCCTTGCCTGATTTCAACACACAGCTTTCTCTATAAAACAATTAGGAAACGGATTATTTTTACACTTTTCTAAAAAACTTGCACAGCACCTAAAATGCAAAAGTTAACGGATTAACCTCAACAACTCCACCTTTATGGAAACACTACCATCAGAAATGAAAACTAAACTATCTGTGCACAGCGCTATTGAATATTTGAATTAAATATTAAATAAGCAACTCCAAAAACAGTAAACAGAACTTGCATAGGCTGCATGTCATACAGACACCTAAGTTAAAACTTTCTGCAGTCTATAGACTAGGGTGACCATACGTCCTCTTTTTGGAGGACATGTCCTCCTTTTTGGTAAAAAGTAATTGGTCCTCCGAGGATGTTTAAAAATCCCTTTTTTGTCCTCCTTTTTAATAAAAACTAATTTGGTCATCCAAAGTCGTTCAAAAATTCTCTTTTTACGTTTACCTTGCGATTAAAAAATTATGTCACTGCATATCAGTTCAAGTGATAATAAGTTTAACTAGTAAGGAATGATAATAGGGAGTTTCCTAACGATCTACCTCAGACTGACTGTTGCTTTAGGTTTGAAAGAGTAAGATTACATGGAAAACGGTACAAATATCGGTAAGTTTCTAAACTGCATTTCTTGTATTTTACGCAGCGGAGATACGGAGATAAATTTTGCTTTGTTATTCTGGTCGATTGACCTAATTAAAAAAAACATTTCGATACATATTTATTTTAGTTTAAAAAATCAAACAACATTTTCAGTTGAACTGTATATAATTACGTCTGTTCCATACACCAAGAACACTTGCTCTTCAGAAATTTTAGCATTTATTGGTCTTTTGTACCTTCGAAGTCTGCTTGGTTTAAACAATCATGATGTAGCTATTCTTTTTAACGATCTTACTGGAAATCCTGTGTTCGGGGCTACAATGAGTAAAAACAGGTTCAAATTTTTATTTTCCAATATTTCCTTTGATGATTTTGAAACAAGAACTCAGAGACGGGTTTATGATAGATTTACTGCCATTAGAGATGTTTTCGAATCATTCAATCACAACTGCAGCAGTTGCATCGTACCAGGAGATTTTTTATCTCTTGATGAAACTTTATATCCAATGAGAACGCGCATTGAATTCAAGCAATTTAATCCAAACAAACCAGCAAAATATGGACTATTATTTAAGTCGATAAATGCTTGTCGCTATCCATACACATTCCGAACTGCCCCGTATGTTGGAAAACCTAAAAATCATAGCAATCAAGAGCAGTGCAAGTTTTATGTTCGTGGAACTGAAGATACAGTCAAATAGCTTGTAACAGACTTGGAAAAGCGCACATCACTTTCTGGCAGAAATATATCGTATGACCGTTTGTACACTTCAATTTCATTAGCAAAATGGCTGCTGGAACGTAATATCACAACTGTAGGCACGCTGCAGGCAAATCGCAAAGGTATTCCTGAAGAAGTAAAGCACGTTGGCAGTCGGGACTCTAACTCTTACGAAGTTTTTTGGGATGAATCTGGCAAATTGATTTTAAATTCTTATATCGTGAACACCAAAAGTTCCGGAAAAAGAAACGTACTGCTGCTATCCACAATGCATCCAATTTTAGGAACAGTCAAGGACAATTTACGATTGAAACCAACAATCTATAAGCTTTATGACTACACTAAAGGAGGCACAGATATTATTGATCAACGAATGAATTTTTATTCCAGCAAGGCTAAATCTCGTCGTTGGACTATGACTGCTTTTGCCTATGTACTGGACACTTGCCGAGTGAATGTTTCCACAGTCATCGCACTAAATCAGTCTATTGAACCACGCAATACAAATTCATTCGATTTTGGGATGACTTTGGTTTTACAATTAGTACGCCCATTTGTTGCGCTACGTTCAAAATGGGGCTTGTCGAAAGGCATTCAAGATAAAATCCAAATCACTCTTAGTGAACCCAGAGAAGAATCTTACGATTCATCGCAGTTATGTGCATTTCCAGTGCAGTCTACCAAGCAACGCAGGTGTGAAGTTTGCGCAGCTGAAGCCACTGGCCGTGAGAGGGATAACATGGGACGTGTTTTTAGCCAATGCCAAAGATGTGGTAAAGCTATATGCAAACGTCATTACTTCAGATTTTGCGGCGCCTGTCAGTAACTGGTTGGTGTTACGCTTTATGTTCTATGGTGTGCTCATACTGCAGTGTTTTTTGAGATGTTTTTCTATTATGTGTCCCAGTAAAGAGCTCTATGTGTTTTTTAAACTTACGCAGCATAAAGTGCGTAGCTAATTTGTAAAAGTTAAAGTTTCCTCCGTCAAACATGTAGAAATACAAGGCTTTCGTGTACATATGACTACATGCAAGTCATTTCTTATTCTAAATTTCATTATAAAGTATAACAACGTCTTTGGCTTGAAGCCCACACCCGCAGTGGTCTTGCCGACAATCATATTTGCTCACTGTCGACAAATTCGGGCTGATAACTGGAAGTAAAGCCTTTTGTCTCAAATTTGTAGTTATATCGCTGCTTGTTCTGGATTATTGCACTGGCACTTCGCGGCCTTTAGCCGTGGCATTCGACTAATATATAAGTCAGCTACAACTTTTGTATGTTCATTAGAAGTGTTCACAGCACCTGTAACTTTTTTAGCATTATTTGCTATTCGCATTGACAAAAAAGCAACAGTAGTTCCTATCAATATGTCTGCAATTGAATGGTTATTTGGTTGAGGGGATTGCAATTGCAAAAGTGTACACAAAAATTTAATTCCTGCAACAAAGTCATATATAAAGCAGTTACTATAGTTTACTCATAATTTCCGTAGTGAAAAAAGTTAGTATTAGTCTAATCATCAAACAAAGTAAATTATTTTGTCTCCAACCTCAATCTTGTTTTACTTTGTTGTATTTGTTAAATAAAAACAAACGCTATACCGAAGGATTATCCTCGCATCAACTTAGTGCAGCCGACCATGTTATTACGCAAAGCCTGTGTGACACACATCGTAATAGAAGCTGTGAAATTTACGTCATACTCATCGTAATATAGAAACGCTTTCATAAACTATATCTCAATGATATCAGCCAGGAGGGAGAGGGAAATGTAGGCAGGCGAACAACAACTCGCAAGGAATTTTGAAATAGCTGAGCACAGCAGTTTCATGAACTGTTGACTTCAAATAAGCGAGGGAATTTTCGCGCTTTTTGTGGTGTTATGTAAATTGCGTCAATTCCGTTTCTTGACAACAAAACGCTTTCGTATGAAAAAGACATTAAAATTAGTTCTGAAAAACTGATATATGCTTTAAACTTTCGGGGCAAAAACTACCCCCCGTTGGACTTAGCACGACGCAAATCTCTTGGGCCGAATAGGGTTAACCCTGATTAAAGCATTATATCTTTTGAACTACACCACGTAGAAAAACGATTGAACCGGCATACGGAAGAAGATATTATTTTATTTTGTATTTGTGTTTAACATGTTTCTGAAATTATTGCTTGTAGAAGAGAAAACAATTAATCTGAAGGCATGTCAAATTTTGATAGTTGCCGTTAGTTCTCATTTAAAAGAAACAAATATTTCTCATTCACTTCTCCACTCCTGACAGGCAGACAAATTGACTACTTTAGGCCAGTTTCGCTTGGCTGATCACGTAATGTTGGCGAACTCTTGTAACCTATGAAGTCCAAGAATAGATCGCCGCTAAACAATTGACATTTTAGTAGGCATCGGTAACATTATTTACTGGTATAACAACTACGAAAGTTTAACACATTGACTGCGGCCAAGTTTTCTCGGTACACGCTAACGCGTTTTATCGTAAAAGCGCGTATTTCGTATATTTTGCCGATATGTCAGACAACTGAATAAAGCGAAACGTGGTTTGTAATAAAACGTAAAATTGTGTCCAAACAATAATGAAACAATCAAGCAAAATAAGACGGGTAAAGAAAGCAATTTCAGCTAGCATTTCAAAAGCAAGTTCGCAAAATTAATATAAAGAAATCAATACTGTGTTGTTTGAAATAGTACGCTGACTGGTTTATCGCATTCAAATGCAGACTTCACTGTGGAATTTTTTGAAGCAAGGAGGAACCACACACAAAGCTGGTTTTGAGGGGCATGTTTTCCACATGTAGCGAGTTTCTTTGCGTTGCTTTTGATGATTGCAAACAACGCACTTTCTAGCAGCATTTTTCTTTGAAGTTGTTGAAGGGATGTGAGCCAAATAGTGTTGGCCAGACAGACGAGAAAGATCAGAACTTTTGTGATGATGAAATGCGGCTGTATCTGATGCTTGTGGGAGGTCTTCATTTATTCTAATATCAGAATTCAATAGCGAAGCAATTACACTCTTTCGAAATTTCAACTGCACCTTTGTACTACCAACCTGTTTGTACAAAATGAAAGCATTTACCATAGCCATGTCGAGGTGCTGTAACACAACTTTGAAGTACCATTTTAGCGTTTTTCGTAGTGGATTATAATAGGACATCAGTTGATTCATTCTGTCCACACCACACAAAAAGTTATTATACGATACAATAGACTTTGGCTTTTTTATCTTCCACCCTCCTTTTGTTTGTCTGTTGCTCTCAACCATTTTTCCGGAATGATGTGTAGAGAGCATCAGCACTTCCCTTTATCTTGTCACTTTTCTACAACAATACGCCCTTTTCGTTTTGCAATGTGCTGTCCTTTTTTAGTTTTGTAGAAACAATGTTTTTTGGGAGCTGTTTTCTGTTTTTCCTCAATGTTCCACAAATTAACGTTTTTCGATTTAGTAGAGCTTAGGCTCAAGGCACGCTCGTGTAAAAATTATTCACATAAAGAGCATGACCACGATCTAACAATTTTTCCATCAGCTTTAGAACAACAGTTTCTGCATGACTGAAACCAGAGAGAGAATCAATTTTTGCGCAGTATACCAGGTCATTCCACACATATCCTGTATGTTCACAGAGCATGTAAAGTTTCATACCGTATTTATATTCCACACATATCCTGTATGTTCACAGAGCATGTAAAGTTTCACACCGTATTTATATTCCACACATATCCTGTATGTTCACAGAGCATGTAAAGTTTTACACCGTATTTATATTCCACACATATCCTGTATGTTCACAGAGCATGTAAAGTTTCATACCGTATTTATATTCCACACATATCCTGTATGTTCACAGAGCATGTAAAGTTTCACACCGTATTTATATTCCACACATATCCTGTATGTTCACAGAGCATGTAAAGTTTCACACCGTATTTATATTCCACACATATCCTGTATGTTCACAGAGCATGTAAAGTTTCACACCGTATTTATATCTTTTGCCAGGAATATACTGACGAAAGATCAAGTGGCCTCTCCAAAGAACCATTCATTCGTCTATAGATATCTTTTTCCCAGGGATGTATAAAGCTTGATATCGTTGAAGTAAAGCATTGCATATTTTTCGCAATTTGGATGAACGATCGCCATCAACTGCAGATTCGTTGTCACTAAAATGCCAAAAACGGAATAGTAGCTCAAACCTGTCTCGTGGCATCGTAGAATTGAATATGGGAGTCACTATCACACGATCAGTAGACCAATAATCTTCTATGCATGCTTTTTTACCAAACTCATTGTAAAAAGAATTCCTAGAAACCTCTTCATTTCTGTGTTTGTGGTGGCAACCCAATGTTTCATTCTGCTTTTTGCAGTTACTACTGAATGTGCTATTATTTGCTCAGCATATCTATTTGTTTCTGTGACCATGATCTTTATTATATGCTCGGTCACGAACAGCAAAAAAAATTGCACTGGCAATGAATCTTTGTTGAGAATGACAGAATTGCTTATGCCACTTGATTCAGAAAATTCTATATCTGATGGAGATGTGTAAGTTGGTTCTACAGATTTCCAGTTGTGGTCAGCGAAATTGGATGCTGAGGCAGTATCAGAATCATCATCGCTACTAAACAGTTCCAGCATGCTCTCATTGCGAGTTGCGTCGGTAGTTGAAATATCACTAGTATTGCCCGCAGACTGAACAGAGTCATGACTGGTGTTTGCTGTAGCTGCTGATTGCCAAAGAGCAACAGTGTTGGTGTCATCTTCAATTTCTGAATCATTACAGTAGCTCTCCCTATCCGAACCATTATCGTCTATGAGCTCATCCCCAGATAAATCTACCAATTGAAAACTATCTAACAAATCGCTCAAATAATACTTTTTAGTTCTTTTTTTAGTAGCCATGATCATTTAGTAGCTCTATAAAAAAAATCTGAAATAAAAACGTCCGGCTATATAAAGATAATGTAAGACCGCAGTAAACTCTAAACAGTCTAACAAACTAATTGTAAGTTATCTTTCATGCAAAATCGCTTTCAAACATAAGAACTGCGGAGTACACACTTTTCTATCATTGTATCTGATTTCAAATAAACTGGCATTGAAAAAATAATAAAAATAAGTCTATTTCTTAGTGATACTGAGCGGTAATTTCTACCAACGTTATTTGGTTTTTCTGAGAAAAATACAATAGCTTAGAACAGGGGTGGCCAAACGTGGCGCATTGCGCCAAATTTGGCGCATTGCATGGTTTGAGGTGGCGCATTGCAGGTTTAAGAAAATTTCAGGCAACTTTTGATGTCTTGGGCAATTTGAGAAAGTGCCCTTAAATTTTGCTCGAAAAGCCCAAAAACGCCAAATTCAGAGGTGATCTCCAAAAAAATAAAAAGGTCACCACCTGTTTGACAACACGTTTGGTGGCATTTTCAGGCCAAATGTGATGGAAAAGGTGCAGCGAAACAGGCAATGACCTTTTTTTTTTTTTTTGGAGATCACCTCTGAATTTGGCGTTGTTTCAAAAGAAGTGAATATTTGTGTGGCGCATCCTCAAGTGAATGTTGGTATGGCCAAAAATTTTGGCGCATGGACTGAAAAGGTTGGACACCCCTGCCCTACCTTTATGGCGCATCCAACACGGGTTGGTAGAAGAGTTGGCGCCTTTGCATAAAAAGCTTGGCCACCCCTGGCTTAGAACTTCAGTAAAACGTCATAAAAAGCTTTAGAAACTAGAGAAAAAAGAAATCAGCTTAGTTAAATTCATGGGAAAAGACTCGGCGATTATACCAGACGCTGAAACGATTGAACTCAAAGTTGGCTGAAAGACGTATTTATACGTCTTCAGCGTACAGAAAGGAAAAATAAGGACGTATTAATACGTCCCTCGCGGTCAATGTGTTAAATTTCGACCCGGTCAATATCAGTTTTTCAGAACTAATTGTAATGTCTTTTTCACACGAAAGCGTTTTGTTGTCAAGAAACGGAATTGACGCAATTTACATAACACCACAAAAAGCGCGAAAATTCCCTCGCTTATTTGAAGTCAACAGTTCATGAAACTGCTGTGCTCAGCTATTTCAAAATTCCTTGCGAGTTGTTGTTCGCCTGCCTACATTTCCCTCTCCCTCCTGGCTGATATCATTGAGATATAGTTTATGAAAGCGTTTCTATATTACGATGAGTATGACGTAAATTTCACAGCTTCTATTACGATGTGTGTCACACAAGCTTTGCGTAATAACATGGTCGGCTGCACTAAGTTGATGCGAGGATAATCCTTCGGTATAGCGTTTGTTTTTATTTAACAAATACAACAAAGTAAAACAAGATTGAGGTTGGAGACAAAATAATTTACTTTGTTTGATGATTAGACGAATACTAACTTTTTTCACTACGGAAATTATGAGTAAACTATAGTAACTGCTTTATATATGACTTTGTTGCAGGAATTAAATTTTTGTGTACACTTTTGCAATTGCAATCCCCTCAACCAAATAACCATTCAATTGCAGACATATTGATAGGAACTACTGTTGCTTTTTTGTCAATGCGAATAGCAAATAATGCTAAAAAAGTTACAGGTGCTGTGAACACTTCTAATGAACATACAAAAGTTGTAGCTGACTTATATATTAGTCGAATGCCACGGCTAAAGGCCGCGAAGTGCCAGTGCAATAATCCAGAACAAGCAGCGATATAACTACAAATTTGAGACAAAAGGCTTTACTTCCAGTTATCAGCCCGAATTTGTCGACAGTGAGCAAATATGATTGTCGGCAAGACCACTGCGGGTGTGGGTTTCAAGCCAAAGACGTTGTTATACTTTATAATGAAATTTAGAATAAGAAATGACTTGCATGTAGTCATATGTACACGAAAGCCTTGTATTTCTACATGTTTGACGGAGGAAACTTTAACTTTTACAAATTAGCTACGCACTTTATGCTGCGTAAGTTTAAAAAACACATAGAGCTCTTTACTGGGACACATAATAGAAAAACATCTCAAAAAACACTGCAGTATGAGCACACCATAGAACATAAAGCGTAACACCAACCAGTTACTGACAGGCGCCGCAAAATCTGAAGTAATGACGTTTGCATATAGCTTTACCACATCTTTGGCATTGGCTAAAAACACGTCCCATGTTATCCCTCTCACGGCCAGTGGCTTCAGCTGCGCAAACTTCACACCTGCGTTGCTTGGTAGACTGCACTGGAAATGCACATAACTGCGATGAATCGTAAGATTCTTCTCTGGGTTCACTAAGAGTGATTTGGATTTTATCTTGAATGCCTTTCGACAAGCCCCATTTTGAACGTAGCGCAACAAATGGGCGTACTAATTGTAAAACCAAAGTCATCCCAAAATCGAATGAATTTGTATTGCGTGGTTCAATAGACTGATTTAGTGCGATGACTGTGGAAACATTCACTCGGCAAGTGTCCAGTACATAGGCAAAAGCAGTCATAGTCCAACGACGAGATTTAGCCTTGCTGGAATAAAAATTCATTCGTTGATCAATAATATCTGTGCCTCCTTTAGTGTAGTCATAAAGCTTATAGATTGTTGGTTTCAATCGTAAATTGTCCTTGACTGTTCCTAAAATTGGATGCATTGTGGATAGCAGCAGTACGTTTCTTTTTCCGGAACTTTTGGTGTTCACGATATAAGAATTTAAAATCAATTTGCCAGATTCATCCCAAAAAACTTCGTAAGAGTTAGAGTCCCGACTGCCAACGTGCTTTACTTCTTCAGGAATACCTTTGCGATTTGCCTGCAGCGTGCCTACAGTTGTGATATTACGTTCCAGCAGCCATTTTGCTAATGAAATTGAAGTGTACAAACGGTCATACGATATATTTCTGCCAGAAAGTGATGTGCGCTTTTCCAAGTCTGTTACAAGCTATTTGACTGTATCTTCAGTTCCACGAACATAAAACTTGCACTGCTCTTGATTGCTATGGTTTTTAGGTTTTCCAACATATGGGGCAGTTCGGAATGTGTATGGATAGCGACAAGCATTTATCGACTTAAATAATAGTCCATATTTTGCTGGTTTGTTTGGATTAAATTGCTTGAATTCAATGCGCGTTCTCATTGGATATAAAGTTTCATCAAGAGATAAAAAATCTCCTGGTACGATGCAACTGCTGCAGTTGTGATTGAATGATTCGAAAACATCTCTAATGGCAGTAAATCTATCATAAACCCGTCTCTGAGTTCTTGTTTCAAAATCATCAAAGGAAATATTGGAAAATAAAAATTTGAACCTGTTTTTACTCATTGTAGCCCCGAACACAGGATTTCCAGTAAGATCGTTAAAAAGAATAGCTACATTATGATTGTTTAAACCAAGCAGACCTCGAAGGTACAAAAGACCAATAAATGCTAAAATTTCTGAAGAGCAAGTGTTCTTGGTGTATGGAACAGACGTAATATCACGGCCTCTCAGCAATAATTTTGCACGCAGATTTTCGATTTTTTTGTTCGTGTTGTGAATAATGTGTGAAAGCATGTCAGGCGTAAAAAAAATTTCCCACGCATCTCTTGGCTCAGAAATGCCTCTATGGGCATTTACAACCCCAATATCGCCACTTACAACATTAGCCGCACTTTGCCGGCCAGATGAAGTGGGAGGTGTATTGGACCATTTGATGTTTTTGCCTCCGGTTTTTCCTTTACCTGCAGTACTCGCTTCGTACACTTGTTTTTCTTTTGGATTTAAGTCCAACAAATCGTAATTATTTTCATTTAGTGCGGCTTCAAGGCTGGTAATGATATTAGTAGAAGATGATGGAGGTTGAGATGGCGATAAGCTTTGCAAGAAATTTGCATCCAAAGCACTTTCGCGATCGTTGACGGCATCACCTACGTCTTTTCTGCATGAGGATTGATTGGAGTCATTTTCACAGCTTTGTGCTTCATTTTCAAACTGGGTATCAACTTCAGCAACTGCTGGAATGAAAGGAGTGGCGAAATAGTCGTCATCACTTTCCGATTCAGAACATAGCACTTCATCAAAATCTTCTGATTCAGATAGTTCAAATATTAAATCTTCAGCTTCTGCAGCATTAAAACGAGTAGAATTGTTCATGGTGATGCAGTTACTTTATCTTGGCATCAAACTTGTAATTTTTATCTGTCTCAAAATTTAAAAAACAGAGTTTGTTAGTGTGTTACGCACAACTTTATAAAAGCAACAGTTTTTTTATTTGCCAAATGAAATGAGTTTTTCAAATATTTTGTAGTCACGTGTGATAGTCTAAATTAAGGAAATATGTTTATGAGTTATAGGCAGTCATCAATACAAGTACGAGGGTGAGTCAAAAATTTCTCAGACATATGCTATAAAATTTTATTTCGCAACTGATTACACTTATTTTTCTATACAAGCTCCATTATTGTCCATACACTTTTGCAATCTATGCTTCCACCTGTAAATTCCTTCCTTGTAGAATTCTGGGGAATGTCTCTGACACAATGAAATTACTTGCTTTTTTGCTTCATCTAAAGAATTAAACCGGTGCCTTTAGGGTGTTCCTTTAGTTTGGAAACCAAAAAAGTCAGGGGGAGATAAATCTGGACTATATGGGGGTGTGGAAGTGTTTTCCTTTTGAAATTATCGTAACAGGGCCCTGGCAGCCCCAGAAGAATGTGCAAGAGCCTTGTCGTGATGAAACAAAATTTGACTGTGCAGCTTTCTCCTTGACGTTTTTCGGTCATTACTAGCGAAAATTATTAGCTCTTTTGAGATACCATTTATCTTGATATTGCCGTTAGATAGAATGACGAAACGTTTGCAGGTAATTGGGGAAATCATAAAGACATGTTTGAACAAGTAAAACTTTGCGCATTTTGAAATTACGGCACTTGTCTAAGAACTTTATGACTCTCCCTTGTAGATAAGAAAATGGTGATAACTGAAGAATTTGATCATTTTTGTCACCCTAATAATTATTAAGCTAAATGTTCAATTGCTTCAGCTACATAAAATTTTGTCTTTGAATTTGTAGACTAGCACTTAGTAAAGCGGCATTTATCAAAAAGTAATTCTTGATAATGGCCAGAAGTTTACTGTGTAACACGACAAAAATATAATGTAGCTCTAAAACATTGGTTCTCAACCGCTGGGCCACAGCACGTAAGTCGGGTGGGCCACAGACTTTTGCGTTACTTTAAAAATGGGTTTGCAAGTCGAATGAGGTTGAGTAATAGTGGTGCATATGAACCGCCATACGGACCAGCACTCATGAATGGGAGGCGCAATGACCATATTTTCCTTTGTAAAGACCATGTTTTCCATATTTTCCTTTGCTGAGAACCACTGCTCTATTATAATGTGGCTCTAAAATACTATCAACGTTTTGTCAGAGTCCTTTTGGTCTTTATTAGGCAAACCCTTTTTTAAGCGTTTACTTGACGAAAACTGAAGGACTCTGTCAAAACGTTGTTAGCATTAGAGTTGACACCAGCGTTAGCTGTACAATTTCTTTTCTGTATAAGTTACGCCTGGCACTAGTTTAATGTTTACCAAGATAAAAACGCAAAAACACTTTGTTTTGAAAGTAGTGGTCCTACGCCATTTTATCTTTTATAAATCATTCTACCATAGGCGCAGTATAGTTGGCAAATCGCAAATCTTTGGCTTGCTTTTGGACTGGCAAAGCACACTTTTTAGTACGTAAACAAGCTATGCACTCAGCTATTTTGACAACGCAAGATAGATCTTCGAAGCAAACATACGCTATTAGCCAACCCAATTAGGTTTTCAAATAAACAGCTTATTGAGGCACTCACTCATAACTCGTGTTAATAAAGTCAAATAGCTTTACAGTCATTTAGTTTACAATTGATAACAGTTGACGTTTGACATAGATCTTGGCTTTCTTAACTCAATTGTTCGACAATGCGTCCATGAAGAGCGAAGTGAGATATTTATATACCATTCGCTATCAAACGTCAAAAGCAAAGAACACAAGTGATGATGTAATGGTGGGGCAGTTTTCTACGTGATAAATACGTAGATGCATAAAAACATACTAATTACAGAACAAAGGATGATGCAAAAACAAGAGTGATAAACTAAAAAGAAATTTGTTGGAAATTTACGCAATGAATAATCCTGTTGCGTAGTGAAATGTCTACTTTCATTTTATTTAGCTCTTCTGGTAATGTAACGTTTATTTAAGTTGATACAAGTTCTTATCGAGCATGCAAAAAACTTTAATATCCGTCAACGTTTCGAACAGCTGTACAGCTGTTCTTCATCAGGACTAATAATAAGCGAAAGCACGAGTGAGGCAATATAAATAGTTTGCTACGCAATCGAAAGAAAAAGGCAAAACAAAAGGTTTGAAGGCGAATAATAAACAACTGTAGATTACGACAAATTATCATAAATTTCAGAATAAAAACAATTTTCTTTATCATTGATTGAATTTTCAGAATTATGAATAAAAAAAGATTCAAGAAATCGGCGTTTGGTAAAATCTGTTTCAAAGGTTAAAATTTTGCTATGATCCCAGTCAACTTGGTGATCTTTGGTGATGACATGCTTGACCAATGCCGTTTTTTTATTAAAATTGTTGTCATCAACTTTTGCCAGATTTGCTGGCTTTAAATCCCTTTTATGTTCAGCCAATCTTGTTTTGTAAGCCCGTCCAGTTTCCCCAATGTAGATACCAGTGCAATCTCGACAAGGAATCTGGTAAACTACACCAGGTCTAGACGACCTTTCAACCGAGTCTTTTGCCTTTGGTAACATGTCTTTTAAAGTTAAATGCGGTTTGCTACTAACCAAAATTCCCACGTTTCTTAAAATTTTTGACAAAGCCTCAAAGTATCTAGGAACATAAGGCAGCACAACACGTGTTTTAATTTCCTTTTTATCCGCTAAAGATAAATTTGTTTTTGTTTTCAAACTTCTAACTGTGCGTTTTAGAAACCATTTGGGATAATCATTCTTTTTCAAAGCTTCCATAATTTTTGAAGTTTCTAATGTTTTATTTGCCCGCTTGGAATTTAATTGTGATTGAGCTCTTTTTAAAAGACACTTTACCAGTCCTTGCTTCTGACTCATAGAATGCGCTGAGTTGAAATTTAGATATCTGTTAGTGTGCGTTGGCTTTTTATAAATCTTTGTCATTAACCCCCCACTAGCTTCTCGAGTAACACAGACATCCAAAAAAGGTATGGAATTGTTGGTCTCATGTTCTGTGGTAAATTTTATACTGGCTTCAATGTTATTAATATGATTGTGAAATTCATCAACCTCTGTTTTTTTAATAATAACAAACGTGTCATCAACATATCTCCTCCAAAATTTGGGTGGGTTTAAAAAGGTTGACATTGCTTCTTCCTCTACATTTTCCATCACTATAAGAAAAATTTATCCAAAAATGTGATTCATTAATCCGTAGCTTTAAATACCGAAAACCAAAAGTTTTAGCCAGTTTTTTTCCCGCAACTGAATTAATTGGAGATTTAAATTTTAAACTCTTCGGCAAAATATCTTCTCGTAAGTTTAAAATTTAAATCTCCAATTAATTCAGTTGCGGGAAAAAAACTGGCTAAAACTTTTGGTTTTCGGTATTTAAAGCTACGGATTAATGAATCACATTTTTGGATAAATTTTTCTTATAACGAAATTGAAAAACTGAAAGAGAAGCTTAGAGGTGAGATAGATTTGGAGGATTTCAAAATCATTAGACAATATTACGAAACTGTAACCAGGAAACAGCACAAACAGTTACTTGAGCATAGCGATGATAAATTAACCCAGTTGAAGTCATCCTCAGGCAGGAGAAATCGAACTGAAAACGCCGATAGCAAGTGGGTGATTAATATTTCGAAACATCGGCTGACGGAAACGGAAACCAAGGTTTTGGCATTAGGTTCAAATTTTGCTGTTTCGCAAAAAACAATTCCCAAACAAAAAATTATATCTGAAGCGGAAAAAGGTCTACGACTTCTCCCTGCATCTGTTGCCAATATCACTAGAAGCAAAATTGTGAGCGTTCTAAATTCAACAAAGAAAGTTCCTTCTAACCTCACTAATGAAGAAAAACAAGCTTTAAGAAATTTGTCAAAAAATACGGAAATCATCATTACACATGCTGACAAAGGAAACTGCACTGTGGTTTTGGACAAATCGGATTATGATGCAAAAATTAATGATTTGTTAAGTGACAGTAACACATACGCCCCCTTGAAATCTGATTTAACAGGTAATATTGAACGTAAACTCAATAAATTTGTTTACATGCTTTTTACGAAAAATCGCATTTCACAACAGACCTACCGTTATTTACACAGCACTGATTCCATGGCTCCACGCGTTTATGGGTTACCAAAAATTCATAAAACTGGTTTTCCATTTCGACCTATTGTTTCCTTTATAAATTCACCGCTTTATAATTTGTCCAAGTTTATTGCTGTTTTATTGACACCGCTAGTCGGCGCTAATGGTTTTACTGTGAAGAATTCTTATGAATTTGTAGAACAACTAAAATATTTGACAATCAGTCATGATGAATGCATGGTTTCATTTGATGTCATTTCTTTGTTTACTAAAATACCAGTTGATGTGGCCAAAACCGTTGTATTAGAACGATTAAAAAAGGATGACACCCTGGATGATAGATCTGACCTTACCCTGACTGATATTATGACTGCATTAAATTTGTGTCTTGACAATACGTATCTTTATTTTCGTGGTAAATTTTATCGTCAAATATTTGGTGTCGCGATGGGTTCACCTGTTTCCGTCATAATCGCAAATTTAGTGATGGAAAATGTAGAGGAAGAAGCAATGTCAACCTTTTTAAACCCACCCAAATTTTGGAGGAGATATGTTGATGACACGTTTGTTATTATTAAAAAAACAGAGGTTGATGAATTTCACAATCATATTAATAACATTGAAGCCAGTATAAAATTTACCACAGAACATGAGACCAACAATTCCATACCTTTTTTGGATGTCTGTGTTACTCGAGAAGCTAGTGGGGGGTTAATGACAAAGATTTATAAAAAGCCAACGCACACTAACAGATATCTAAATTTCAACTCAGCGCATTCTATGAGTCAGAAGCAAGGACTGGTAAAGTGTCTTTTAAAAAGAGCTCAATCACAATTAAATTCCAAGCGGGCAAATAAAACATTAGAAACTTCAAAAATTATGGAAGCTTTGAAAAAGAATGATTATCCCAAATGGTTTCTAAAACGCACAGTTAGAAGTTTGAAAACAAAAACAAATTTATCTTTAGCGGATAAAAAGGAAATTAAAACACGTGTTGTGCTGCCTTATGTTCCTAGATACTTTGAGGCTTTGTCAAAAATTTTAAGAAACGTGGGAATTTTGGTTAGTAGCAAACCGCATTTAACTTTAAAAGACATGTTACCAAAGGCAAAAGACTCGGTTGAAAGGTCGTCTAGACCTGGTGTAGTTTACCAGATTCCTTGTCGAGATTGCACTGGTATCTACATTGGGGAAACTGGACGGGCTTACAAAACAAGATTGGCTGAACATAAAAGGGATTTAAAGCCAGCAAATCTGGCAAAAGTTGATGACAACAATTTTAATAAAAAAACGGCATTGGTCAAGCATGTCATCACCAAAGATCACCGAGTTGACTGGGATCATAGCAAAATTTTAACCTTTGAAACAGATTTTACCAAACGCCGATTTCTTGAATCTTTTTTTATTCATAATTCTGAAAATTCAATCAATGATAAAGAAAATTGTTTTTATTCTGAAATTTATGATAATTTGTCGTAATCTACAGTTGTTTATTATTCGCCTTCAAACCTTTTGTTTTGCCTTTTTCTTTCGATTGCGTAGCAAACTATTTATATTGCCTCACTCGTGCTTTCGCTTATTATTAGTCCTAATGAAGAACAGCTGTATAGCTGTTCGAAACGTTGACGGATATTAAAGTTTTTTGCATGCTCGATAAGAACTTGTATCAACTTAAATAAACGTTACATTACCAGAAGAGCTAAATAAAAAGAATTTATCAAAAATACCTGGTAGCCAGAATAACAGTATGAAATGTCTACTTGACAAATGAGCATAAAAACACGACAGTAACAAATCAAAGGAATGCAGTGTTGTTGTTCAAGGGCAAATGCTGACAAGACATTCCGGATAATAAGTTGCGTAGTGCTATGTCTATTTGACAAATGAGCACAAAAACATGAGAGTAACAAATCAAAGCAAAATAGTGTTGTTGTTCAAGGGCAAATGCTGACAAGACATTCCGGAGAATAGTGTACAAATAAATAGATAAGATTTCAGTTGCATGTCGCTGCCGGAATTACCGATTTGTAACTTTAGAAACAACAGAAAATGCGTCTGTAAACATATTTTGAATGAACAGTAAACATATTTTGAACAAATAAATTTGCGAGAACGACGATCGAGAGTTTTGTTACTAAAACAATAAACCTTGTCTATCCAGCAACATGTTTGAAAAAATGACTTGACATCTGCATAAAATTATCCAAATCAATACTTTTCATGAACAAGCAAACAATGTTTGCAGCTGTCTGCCCTTATTACAATTGGCTCTTCGGGGTTGCCAAAGATTTCAGGCTATTTTCGTATGAATATTGGAAACATGAATTTCTTAACAATCAGTATAATTTGTAATCTAGTTTCAAAATACAAACGCAATAATATTTGTTTTTTGTTGTGCCGATAAATCATCTATTATTTTTAATTCTGGTTACACGTTGAAGTTTAATTTGGGCGAAAGATGTCAGGAGTTTGATGAACTTGAGCTGCGTTGGCTATTTATTGCAAAATTTTATTTCATTTGACAAAACGTCAATTCTAAATATCTATGAAACATTGAAAATTGCTGGTGAACTTGCGATTCAAGCTTCTTTCTAAATTTTTTTATTCTTTTCCCATGAAACATTTTAGCAATAATTTTACTTGCAAAATCTCTGCTTTGACAGAAAGCGCAACTGCAAACCTATCGTACAGCATGGCAAACTCGTTGCAGCAAAAAATTTAAGCAACATTACACTTCGAAATATAGCGTAGTGGCTGAATCGTTTGATCATTATTTATTACACAGTTTACACTAAACATACCACTGACTTTGTTTTAGTTTTTTTGGGTAGTTTATGGTTTCGTGAAACCAGAATTAGGATAATCGTGAAGAAGCTTTTGTGATAATTAAGCCAAAATTGCGTACTAGCATTTCTGTGATCTAGAGAAAGCTTTGTGAAAAATATTCTCCGCTGTTTTTGACACTTTGAATATTATTGCTTAATTAAGTCCGGGAAAATTATATGGAGCCACCAATGTAGGTCACAATTTGAAAACTTTTGTTATGCTTTCAAATGACCGAACAGGCTTTTTTCTCATTATTGTGTTTGTTACTGTGTATATTTACACGCGGGCATTTATTTATTGAAGCATTCGCACAGAGCGATTTTCCGAATATTTGACAATTCGTTACTGGGTGACGTTTCTCCTGAAAACTACAAAAAATAACCATGCTTTTATATCTGTCTAGCTGCGCGGTAGAAACAGTCCCGTAACAACACGTGTTATGGAATTACAATTATGTATGACAAAGATTTACTCTAAAGTTAGCAATGCGATGGCAAAGTGATATTGCTCATCACTCATCAACGGTCACTTTGCTTGTGATGATACGATTCAAGAACAAATGCGTTGTCTGTTCGCAAAAAACGCGTTTACTCTATTTTCTCAAGTCACAGCCAGACAATAAGTTACTTTCTCTAGGGAATGTACATGCTATATATGGCAATTGATTCTAAGTAGTTTTTCGTGAACTTTGGTTAGCTCTTGTTTACGACTTGCCCGCTTCGCTCTCAGGCTGCTACGACGAGCGCAGAGTGAGGTTACTATCTTTTTTATCTTTCAGCTATATGTCTGCATATTTTAGCAGTCATGTGTATAAATTTGCTAATAACTTTCGATCTACAACCAACAGTCAACTCAAATTTTGTCAAATATAAATTGAATAATTTTTAGGAAAAGTCATGAAATCTTGATATCGTAAGGTCATTGTGGACAAAACTGTACTTAAGAGGAAATTGCTCGGGCAATTATTGCCCCGCTTGGGCCGAATAGGGTTAAATCGCACAGCGAATTTGCGCCGGAACGCCCTAAAAAAATCTAAAGCTAAAGAATAATAATACTCACGAAACATTTCAAGAGATGATTTCCGAGAATTGGATAGTATGTGTTAATAATGTGACTTTGTATGATACTAAATGCTGGTATTTGCCATGTTTTGTCACTAAGCAAGATAAAGCAAAAGTAGTGTTTGACGGGGCCGCTACTTTTAAAGCAGAGGCACTAGACAATGCTGTCCAATGGTTTAGTCGAAGTCTTGACAAGATTTCGAGAGGGAAGGTACGCTTGCACGGCTGATCTGAGTAGGTGCTTTTTCCGACCGGCTGCGCCTGAGAGCCGTTTGTTCCGTTTATTATGGCACAGAAACAATGATTCAGATAAAGGAAAAGTTCAACTATATCGATTTACGAGACATGTTTGGGGAATCAATTCCAGTCCTTATATTGTACTTTTTGCGATTGAAAGGTTGATTGCTGAAAACCCTGCAAACGCTAGTACCATGACTTTAACAGTTATCAAAAATAACCGGTACATGGATGACTTTTGTTGGCCTCAGACTGGCTCCATGACCTCCAAAAAGGATTTTTGGCAAATCAACATTGCTTTTTGAAAGTAGAAGTTTTAACCACATCAAACATTTTGTTCAATATATTGGACATTATAAAATAAAACAATTAACCCGTTGTGTCTGAAGGGGTTGAATTGCGCAAATGGGCAGCTAGTGGCAATTCTAAAACTGTTTTGTTTGGAATCCTCAAGCGTGATCTTCGTTCAAATGCCTGATAAATAGACTTAGGTACAGACCCTATGCTCGATTCAAACGCTTGGTCTGCTGTGAAACGTCGAAAACAACAAATTGCAAGCGTGTTTCAAACACCAGAAATTGCGTGAGGTCACAATCAGACCCGAAATGTTAGGTGCACTGGCTGGGATGATGAACTTCCAGAGGATATTCTCAAAGACTGGAGTAAATGCGTAAATGTAATTGGAAGCTTTGCTGGATTGTCTATTACCCGCTACGGTTTTTCGGAATGATCCGTAATTGAGGACGATGGAAATGTCGCGTACCAACTATATAGGTTTTGTGATACCTCAAATGAAGCAGTTTCTTGCGCGGCCTATCTGAGACGCATAATGGATAACGCTCGTGTGTGGCCTTTGTGAAGGGCAAAGCCAAAGTGGTGTTGGTGAATCAAACCAATTGGGTTGCTTCACGTAAGGAGCTGAAGGTTGCCGAGATGTGCACGAAGTTGATGCAGGATGTGTCAAAATCTTTGCAACATCTCTGATGCAGTTTTCATTTCTGGTCGGACTCCCAAGTGGCTTTAAGATGGATTGTAAAATCTGATCTTCATTTGCCACGTTTCGTATAACGCCGAACTGACAGAATCCTTTTTAGTGGCCTCTGCCGATGTTTGGAAGTATGTATGTTAATACGTCGTTCAATCATGCTGATGTGGGAACGTGCGTGGCAAGTGTTACACGATCTGGTGGTCACTCACTCTGGATTAAAAGATCTGACTTTCTTCTGCAGAGAGGCCGGGAGCCTCGGCCTTCAGCTCTTACGGTCACGGCTCATAGGGCAGGCGTTAGTGGAGACCCATTGTTAAGTACTGGCTGCAGAAACTTGGATCGAATTATGAGATCTCGCCGGATCTTTACGTGTTGAAAAAAACGCGTGGCTTACCTTATTGCCTTTTACAACTTAACCCATTTAAAACGCGTATACTTTGGATAAGGTTTTATCTCGTAGCATGAATATGGACGTAGCAAATTACGCTCAATGCAATCGCTTTCGGACCCTGTTGATTTGCTTTCCATTTCATCTTCTTCTTTCCTCGGTTGTTTATTTGCTTTCCATTTTACCCTCTTCTTTACTCTGTCAGCAGCTTGCTGGTAATACCCGTATTTTGGAAATCCTGGATCAAGGGTTATTTAGGTACCTTGCAAGGCCGCAGTAAATGGCGTGTTGCTTCTCAAAACCTTCCTGAAGGCTAATTGGTATTGTTTGGTAACACTAAAGATATCAACAAGCGTGGGACCTACCGGCTGGGAAGAGTTCAATGTGTTTATCCCCAGTTACGTAGAGGGAAGAAAATAGTCCGTAGAGCCACAATAGCTGTGCTAAAAATTCTGACTCTAAAGAAATTGCTCTAAAAAAATTTATATATAAATAAATAACTCTAAATTAAGGGATATTTCCAAGATCGTGTCCTCTGAAAGTGTTTTATTGTTGGTTATGAAATTGTTCTTTTATTGTAAACCACTGTATCATAAAAGATTCTGTTAAACCTAGGTCTATTTTTATTTGTGTACAAAAGGATTAAGCTTGCCGAGGGCTGGACACCAGTTACCACTTCAATTCTTGTTCGTTTTTTCGATTGCTGTTTATATTGTCATTACTATCGTTTGAAATCTCACTTTTGTTGTATTGTTTTTGGTACACGGAAGTTATTTTCTGTTGCTGCACTAAATTCAATCAATTTCATTTTATAAAGGAAACCCTGGATGAATTTTGTTTTTCCTATTTTATTTATTTGGAATTATTTTAACTTAGTTTTTTGAATTTCAATTTGCTTTGACTAAGTTGTCCACAATACAAAAGTTTACTTTGGTTGTTGTGGTGAAGAAGAGCGAAGGCCCTGGACTTCCTCCCGGGTTGTTGTGGTTTGAAGACTTTGTAACAATTAGGCTATCTTTTTTCTTTCGTTTTCGTCGGCCTAAGATGGTTACCTTTATTTTTCTGTTGCTGATTTGTATTTAATTTACCGTGAGAATTTCCCAGAAACCAATTTCTTTAACACCATAGTGATTCTTTTATTGAAATAGACAAAGTCCAAGTACTTTTCACTTTGCTAGTTTTATTTATCTAAGCTTATCAGCATTATTTTTAAACTTTGTATAGGTGTGTTTTTAGAACAAACTGAAGATGGCCTATTAGAGGCCGAAATCGATTTGTAAATTGTTTTAATAAATTTGATTGACTTAATCAGTATGTCAATGCGTGTTATAATAGTATAATCAAAAACCAAGTTTTCCACTTACTGAAGACGTAACTCAAACTGAGTTGAATTTGGACTCACATTTATTTTGATCAATTGGATGATGTTCATTGCATGATTGGTATTGAGCAGAGCCACCGTGATGTTGAAATTTGGCTATTAATTGTAGTTTTGCCTCAATGTGGTGATCGTTATAGTCTCCCCCTCCAAGTCAGTAGGTTGCTAATTAATGTCATCACAGAGTCATAATTCTTAAATATAGTATCGACAGCTGTTTCTCTGATTGGCGCTAAGCATGAAAGAAATAGTGGAGAAAAACCGACAAATTGTTTTTTGCCAAAGACTCTAAACTGGAATCCTCCATCACTATGTAAAAGGCAGGTAGTAGAGCTGACCAGTCTAAATTCGCATGAATGCCGTTTTACTAATAACAAAGTACAAGCACATAAAGCGTATTTTGTTGAGCACACTTTAATTAAAGAAATTTCCACGCAACTAACTTAAAAAAAAGTAAATGGCTTAATCATGCAAAGCAATAAAGACTGTTGTAATGAACGAATTTCAATTCATTACCGTTACACGACCCAAAAAAGACACGCCTTTATATCACAAAATATACAAACGCTGACTGCTACTATTTGTCTTATAAGGCTCCAACATATTCACAAACACATCCGTAGCTGAATTCAGCATCAAATACAGTTGTACCGTTATCTTTCATATGGAAATAGCGAGTTACCATTAGCGGAATAGTTTGCCAAAGAACAAAGCCCGTCCGGGTTGCGTTCAGGCAATACCTGTATAAGCATTTCGTTTCGAGAATATCTTTAGGAAATCTGCACAAAAAAATCATTGTTGATTAAGAACAACGCAATATGAAACCTACCAGTTACATTTCACGATATTGTTTGTGTTTAGCACCCTCACAGACAATACATTAGTGAGATTTGAGGTTCATGTCTAAAATCAAGGGCCCAACATGTGCTGTATTGGTGGCCTTCGGAGAACAAATGTGAGCTCACTAAACAGAGATTTTAGGCCGTCTCGTAACACTTGGGATCAGTGGCGGCCCGTGCCTGTTTTAAATGGGGGTGCTGCAATAGACATCGTGATTTATTGTTTTTGTAGAAATTTTTCTAGAGAGCAGTCTTTAAAAGTCAACAAACCTTAGAAACAACAATGAATTGGAAAAAAAGAACATTATTAGTATTGCATAGTACACTACCTTACATGAATTAGATAAGCAAAGCAAATAATGTATTTAAATATAAATTCCATCCGACGATTCTTGACACTTGCAAAATGATCCATCACTTTTTCATTAAAATCCTTGATTTCAGCAATCATATTTTTTTCTATTGACAGCATGCCCAGAGCCGACAGTCTTTCATTTGTCATGGTGCTTCTCAAAAAAGTTTTAATTCTTTTTAAGGTGGAAAAACACCGTTCTGGCTCAGCTGTAGCCATTGGGGTAACAACCAGAATTTTAAGCAATTTGAAAGTTTCAGAGAAAACTTGATGTAAATTATCCTGTACGATAGTCTTACTTAAGGCAACCACATTTGCAAAAGCCCACATATCTTTTCGTTCATAGATTACAGACAGTTCTGTTTTCAGCTTACTTTTGTCAAGCTCTGGATATGCTGTCACAACCTCGTCCAATGTTTCATCTGGAAAGCATTTGATAAATGAAGAAAATTTGTCTTTCTGCAACAGCTGGCTTACTGAAAGATGACTTTTAAACTGAAAACGTTGATTGCATTGGGATACAATGATATCACAAACTTCTTTGGCGTCTGGAATGTAGTTTGAGCATCTACGTTTACACCTTGGTTCATCACCTTCAGCTTCAATGTTTAATGTAGAAGTGGAGCTACCTATTTCATCTCGTATTTTTTTAATTGATGTATTGAAATTATTAATCGCAGTATTTGCAGATGCAGAGTTCATTAATCGGGATTGCATTTGCGCATACAGCAGATCTACATGGGGCATTATCTTTGCAAAAAAATTTAACCAAAATTCAAAATCTGGATTCTCCAAAGTATGCTTTATGCCAGCTGCTACAAAACCAGTTTGTTGTGAACGAGAAGTTAGTAAGTCATTGCAACATTCGATTATTGCATCTTTCATTTCTTTTACTGCATTAACAGTTCTGCTCTGAAAATTCCATCTTGTGGTTGATAGTGAAGGAATGCGACGTCCTGCAGTGCGCTCTAAAGCAGCCATTCTTTGCGGAGAGTTGGAAAAAAATGCTGGAATACCAGATAAACTGTGAAAAAATATTCTTACTTTGGGACTAACAGAAGTTGCTTTTTGTAAAATTAAATTTAACTGATGTGCATAACAATGAATGAAGTAGGCACTAGGGTAAACATCTTTAATTATTACTTGAACTCCATTTCGCACTCCACTTAACGCAGCAGCTCCATCATAGGTTTGGGCAATAAGCTTATGCGGAGCATGTCCAATCACAATTTGAAGTTCCTTGAGCAAGATACTGGCCAATGACTGGGCTGTCAGGCTATCTGGGCAAAAAAAAACCCAAAACCTTTCAACTGGCTCACCATTTTTTTCATACCTAAATACAATTACCATTTGACTTTTGTCAAATACGTCAGTTGTTTCATCACACATAACTGCCAGATAGCTAGATTTACTTATTTCTGCTTTAATTTGTTGTTTACAATTTTCCAAAATTGATTCCAAGATTTCATTTTGTATTGTTTTTGATGTGCCTTTAAAAAGTGTTGCTGTCTCAAAATGTGACTTAAAGCTTGAGTCTAAGTTTGATGTTAAGTCAAGCAAACCTCGAAAAACTCCAGGATTAGTCGAATCCACACGTTCATCATGACCCCTTAGCGGCAACTCAAACTCACCACAGAATTTAATGCAGTCAATAATTTTTGATAAAACTTTACGGTTTTTTCTAACTGCCTCATTATGACGTGCTATGGATAATTCGTGTCCTTCGTTCAGAGCTACTGCAATATTGGCTTGTCCAAGATGTGATAGATCAATTGTACAGTTAATATGCTTTTTAGATGCTGCATGTTTTCTCATTTTTTCTGGTAATTTCTTCAAATCAGTTTGTCCTGTTTTAGTCCATGCAGTGTCACCATTGTCATATCCAAACAAAAGACATGGAAAACAAAATATTGCATTTGAATGTTCACAACCACATATCCACTCACAGCGCTGATAAACACTTGCATTGAATTGTCTGGTGTATTGTTTGTCTCGGCTTTTTGCACTTTGTGAAATTTGCAAATTTGGTGTAGGTCTTCCACCTTGTTTGATAGCTAGTTTTTCTTGCAAAGATAATTGATTAAATTTTACATTTTGAAGATATTTTACAGAATTAATTATAGACATGATAAAGAGATAACTCGATTGCTTAATATCTACTACCTAAAAAACAGCTATAATTTGCAAACATATCAATCATATCTGATAATAAATATTGGATAAATGTAGTCGTAACTGCAATCACTCACGTTACAGTTAGTAAGCTTTCTTTAGACTATACAACTGCAAAATGGAAACTACATTCAACAAAATGCCAGTTTGCATCTAGCTTAGCTGTAGGCTACCCTAAGTGTAAGTTATAGTCTCACAAAACTTAATTTTAACTATCTTTAGTGCCAAACAACAAAATAGTGGATGTTTGTTCTTACTGCAACATTGCTGATGACATTGCCGGTCTTAAAATATAGACCCAAATTTCGAGTTAGTTAGCATTAGAGTTAGGATTAGGTTTCAGATTGGAGAAAATGACAGTTAGAATTAAAAAGGATCCACTTTCTAGTTTTAATATTCAAAGCTAGACCAGAATGAAATATCACGAAATGGATGAAGTATTTTTGATTACCTTAATTAACTGAGAAAATTAGACCAACTATTTTTGAGGTTTTAGAAAAGAGTTTCTGGTAGGCTAGTGCTCAACATAAAAGTTATTTCATACGTCATTAAGCAAACCTTGAAATTTGCTTTGATTGGCAAATTTGCTCAGCATGCCATACCTATGTAATAATGGAATTGGTTTAAGTTTGACATTGCTATTTCTAGTTCACTGGCAGCCTTATCAGTTTATGCTGACCTGGCTGAGTCAGTACAGGTATTATTCCTGTTCTTGTGCTCACTTAAAAATGTTTAATTTACATGGTTGAACCCATGTTGAATACAGGTAAAAGCAATAACATACATTATGTCAGTTTCACTGTTTTTGATGTATTTGATTTTTAATATTGTGAATTGGGGTTGAGGTTACACTAACCTCACTGATTATCATCATTATAAAATAGGGTTGAGGCTACCTTACCTAGGATTAAACTAACCCCAACAACACAAAAGCAATGCTAAAAATCAATGGGAAATGGGACCAAATAGGCTACATATAGTAACAATAGGACCAAATACTACAATAGATGCAATGCAGCATGCACGTAAATTTGTCACTTATGCTAAGCTACGAATTCCCACTTAAATTCAAACTGACCTTCTCAGATTCTTTAAAAAATTAAGTAGATTAACTTTTATTTACCACTCTGCCTGTTCACATTCCTCCTGCAGTCAGACAGATTGGGTAATACGGTTACGTGAACATCTTTTTTCTGATGGGACTATGAGCATTTGTGTGAAATGTAAACATATGCTTAAGCATGTCAAATTGCACTACTTTTTATTCTTTGAGTTTTTTTCTTACCATCATTTCATTTACACAACGGTCATTTTTTAGTTTTTATATAGGCCAAAACCAAAAATTTGGGCCTTTTTCTACCACTAAAAATTAGTACATTTGGGTCTCATGCAACTAAAGCCCTCTTGGATTTGTAAACCTAATATTGGGGTTTAAAGTTGATGTTAAGGTTTGGCGTTAAATAGGGTTAGGTTTGGGTTTGAATTAGTCAGTATCTACACTATTTTCAATTTCCAAACCACCAACCCTGTGATAACTGATATAATCCATAAGGGCTTAAACTGCACGAGACTTAACCTTACTTTTTTTTTGTTTTATTTTGTTTTATTTGCCATATTTATCCTCCATTCACGAGAAAGCGAATTGTATCGCTATACTTTGGACGGGAAGTCCGCACTCGCTTGGGAGTTGCCTTTTTCGAGGTTTATGGGCCACCTGTCTTCCACATAAAGGTGGGGCGTCCCGTTAAGTGCCTTGCCCAAGGACACAACAAGCGAACTTGCCGGCTTGTTCTCCACAACCTCCCCTAAATGCCGAGCGCCAGGCAGGGAAGCTGCGGATGCCATTTTTTAAAGTCTTCTGGTATGACTCGACAAGGGGAATGAACCCCAGGTCTACCGACTGCGAAGCGGACGCTCCAACCACTACGCCATCGCGTCGGTCTTAACTTCTAACCCAACCACTTCTAACCCAACCACTTAAATTTAACCTACCATTTAAACTCCCATTTTTACATCATTATTTATAGTCTCGCAGGCTAAGCCAATTATATTAGCTACTATTTCATTTCATAGTAGCAGTTATCTAAGCCTTACAACAAACCATTAAACTAGCCAGTGGCCCACTTTTGCTATAGCACGTCTACAACTTATTTTCTGTTCTATGCCACTTTCGGCAGCTTGTCCAACTTGTCTAGACATTTACTCAAAACATTAGCAAGCAGGAATGCCATAGACAGAGACTGCAAAAATTTCGGCCCAAGTAGCTGCTATTTCTCTGAAAAGCATACAAAAGGAAGTGAAGCGGAAATTTTTCTGTACATGACGTCAGATTGTCGTTATTTCATTGTAGCAGGTTGAGAAAGTCGGGACAACAAATTTTGCAGTCTCGCACTGTTGCCAAAACAAAAATAAAGATTTAAATTGAAAATTTCAAACATTTGAATACAGAAGTAAAATAAAGCTGAAAACGAGCCTAAATCTACTATAGAACAGCAAAAATCTGGGGGGGCTGCAGTCCCACAGTCCCCTTAGACGAGCCGCCCCTGCTTGGGATAGTCTAATGCAGTGAATCTCAACCACTGTGCCGCGGTACTTTTGCGTGCCGCGAAATTATAAAAGTGTGCCGCCAAATTTTAGATATATTTTACATTAAAAGTATTGTTATTATTAACTTGTAATTAATCCTTTAATAAACGTACTGCTGTTTTTGTAGTGCATATTATTTTATTTCGAATATTTAAAATTATTATCATAAACTATTTTACACAGTGAGTTATAGGTAAGTGAATAATTTTTAAACTTATCTTTTTCTATGTGTGCCAAATTTTGAAATCGTTAAAAGTGTGTCGCAACAAAAAAAGCTTCAAAATCACTGGTCTAATGCATCAAAACCTTTTCAATTGCCACATTTGCCCAATAAAAATGTCCTCTGAATAAAAATAGCTGTATTTTCAAACTCACCTGTTGTTGTCTCGATTGATTATATATTTCCACGGACTATAGCTTGAGTCATTTGCTCTTTTTGATGGTACGGAATGATTCCTCACCAGTGTCCTGGCATCATAGTTTTCTATATAAGTTTTTAATTTCTTCCATAGTTCTTCATCTGTTTCATCGGTGTGGTTAGTGTAGTTGATTTTTTGTTTTGGCCTTTCCTTAGAAAACTCTGTAACGTCCCGTACTTCCAAATAATCAATTAATGAAGGAATCATCAAATTGTTAGCGATAGAATGATACTCTTTGCACATTAAATCATTGTAACATAGTTTGCAATCGCTAAAAACAAATATTTCATTGTAAGTGCCGAGCAGTCCATAAAAATGTAAAGTTACCAACGAAATTGTTTTCAAATCTAAATCATGGGCGATATAATGTTAAAGAGAGATTTGGAGGATGTATACCTACCCCGTCTGATATACTTGAAAAATAAAATGCTGGTACAAAAAAAATCATGAACAGCGGTAATTTTTTACATTCTGAGGATTTTTAAATCTTACCTCCAATGGCATTACTATTACAACAGTTATCTCTAGTATTATGCACATTGTATTATACAACCAATCAGATCAACTGGTTCAAAATGTTTTTCTAAGTCTGCTTACCATTCTTCAATGTCTGATACTGATTGATTACATTCTTCTGCAGTACCGTCATGCAGTGGACAATGGTCATCATCTTCCATCAATCCAATAGCTAAGTTGAAAAAGACAAGTGTTACCATGCAAAGCAATATCATTTGAGTGTTTGTTGCTGCCATATATTTCTCTGTTTCTTATACTTTGATTTGTGACTGAAACAATCAAATTCACTGTGTTTTTACTCTTTGATTTGTAACTAAAACAATTAGTAGTGCAAAGATTTAAATACATTTGTTGGATGACGTACTCTAGTGTTAGCGCTCGGTGAAAAAATGCTTTCAGCCGCATTCAAAATTAACTTGTGGTAGGTCCAACGCAATTGCGTTTAAAACAAAGAATCAGTTTTATTAACTTTCAATCAACAAAACTATTCGTCTGCTATGGTTTCCTTGTACTTTGAAATTATTAAGAAAAAAACAGAAATAGAATTAATCAAGTGATCTGTTTGTTTGCCTTTAACAATGGAATGGATCATTTTTCAACTTCCAATGATGTATTGGCAAAGCCCAAACATTGTTCGAAATGACTATCAGTGATAGATCTATTCTCGCCTTTTCCAGGTTTCATTCGAGATTGCATCTGTTCGCCTAGATATGTGCTGCCAAATATTCCGTAATCCAAATTTTTCATCTTGGAAAACTTTCCAAAAGTCACATATTCGCGATAGAATTCATCATGGAGGTACGGCACGAACGGCAGTTCAGGTTCATGCCGTCAACCTAATTGAATTAGGCTTGGGAAAAGATGGCAGCCCATTTCAAACCAGTCATGAGTGACTGGTAGTTCCACCACCAACAAAGCGGACTGCCACTTGTGGGTACCCAAGAGTCGCCTACAACGACATGCTGGGTTGGCACGATAAATTCATCACATTGTAAGTCAATTAGTTCCATTTCAAGCTTCGCTGGCACATCTTCAGCTTTAACAGAAAAAGACTGCGAAACAAAAGCAATATTTTGCTCTTGTGAACGGAAGTCACGAAAGCGCCAACTAAATGTGAACCGCATTCAGAAACGCACTTCACAAATATTGACGCGCACTATTTGCTATTGTTGCGAGCCATTACTGGAAAATGACTCGCATTTTTGTCGCTAGGCTGATTTTTCAAAAAGTTTTAATTTCGCTTGAAAAGCTCTCACATGGCTCAAAAGGACGTGAACTAGCTGTCATCTTTGTTGAAGTTTGCGGTTAACAGTTGCCAGATGAGAAGATATATCAGAGAGAAATTCAAAACCTACGAATCCTCAAACGTGGGAAAGGGTTTATTTTTCATGATCATTAATTCGTGGATGGCGTCTGTGAAGTCAGAAATACTTCTGAGTGCCTTAGCACGACTCAACCAGCGTATATCATAGGCTATATCACAGCTCCATGATCTGTTTCCCATTAGGCTGTTAGAAAATTTTGAACTGACGGTGGTTCAAAGCCTTTGTTGAATAAATTCTACCACATCATCAAACCACCATTATGACGATACCAAGGTGTAAAGTTTTCGCTCACAAATTCTCTCGGTAAACAATGTAGGGTTAATAGGTAAATTCATTGCTGCCGACTCCATCCAGCATTTTTAAAAAGACTTCTAAACAGTATGGCTACCAATCACAGAAGGGGCTTTGTCTGTCGCCACTCCCGCAAGATTTTTGAAAACCAAGTAATTGAATTCAATCGCTTTCGTGAGCGTTTTAAGAATATCTTCATCTATAGTATTATCTTTTATTGAAACTATGAGCAAAAGTTTTTCAAAAACATCAAAATTGTGATCAATTTTCCTAACAAAACTAGCTAGTTTGTCAATGTCTGTTTGATCTGTACTCTCCTTTAAGGCTAGTGAGTTT
Source organism: Trididemnum clinides (assembly GCA_963675345.1). NCBI lineage: Eukaryota > Metazoa > Chordata > Ascidiacea > Aplousobranchia > Didemnidae > Trididemnum > Trididemnum clinides. The sequence goes on along the minus strand of OY776302.1, from coordinate 25,851,636 downwards.
CTTTCAAAGATAACGTGCGCAAGTTTCTTTCAAAACGCTTTTAATGTTATGAGAAAGTTCTTCAACCCTTCTTGTAATTTTTCCTCTAGAAAGACTTATTTTTATTAAAATCATTAACACATTTGAGAAACGCATTGCGCCGCAAGAGAATGCAATCTATGGGGCGCCGTTTGGAAAAAATTACTCACTTCCTGCGACTGCTTTTTGCGCAGTTATCAAAAAAAAAATTAAAAAAAGTTAGCTGCAAACTATATGTCGACGTATTTATCGGAAATTTCCGGTAAATACATCGAACAAAACACAATTGCAAAGTATCAGTATAACGGAAATTTTGTATCGGAAACATCAAATAAAATATATTTTGTCCCGATATATATATTTGTCCCGATATATATAGGGACAAAATCCGGGACAAAATCCACTGTAAATAGGAGAAAAAACATATTTAAAATAAGTCAAAAATTTCTGATATATATCAGACATATCATACCTTAACTAGGACAAAATACAACTGCAAAAGAAATCGGACATTTTCGATATTTATCATGTGAGCTATTGATGGAAAATCTTGAAGTGATTTCACATGATTGCGTGATCTTTGTGCTATGGGAAAAGAACGACGTAAAACTTCACGTTACGCAGACACTAATTTTGATAAATGAGACGCAACGTGACATCACCATGGAACAACCTATAAACTTTGAGCTATCGTCGATCAAATTTAAGCTTAAAATAAATTTAAGCTGACTTTAAACAGAAATACAAAACTGCAAAACCATGCAGGCTTATGGGGAAACGCCACAAATTGAACCCAGAAAAACAAAATCTCACTTCCAATATGAAGAAGGTAGAAACAACTTTAATCAAAAAATCTTGTCATGTAGCATATAACAATTGTTGTGGGCCGCGAGCATAAATTTGAAAACTGGTCCTGAGCGTAAGCGGATGATTTTTAGCAGTTGTCTGCTGATGTTTGTAATGTAACCCACAATGTCTTCTGCATTATAATGATGTTATTATTGCCCCAAGGTCACAAAATTACGTGAAATTACTTCGAGATTTCCGATATAACCAGGGCTACCAGTTGCCTGAAACAAAAATAAGCACGCCGTAGTAAAAGATGCTTTCGCCGGATATTTAAGATATCCATCTCCAATTTAAAAACCTTTTTCTCGAGGTCAGCAATTTTTATACCTCTATTGAACGAAATATTTCTTCATATGTATCAGGGAGCCAAACTTGCTGTGCAAAAGAGTCCAAAAAGATAGAGGTCTTCATTAAAAGAGCAGCTACGCGAGCGAGTCTAGGCTTGCACCGCGCATTGTCTGTAAAAATGGAGGGTAGCAATCTTTTCTCTTGGAGATCACACTTCACAAAGCTGAAGTAGTAGTAGTAGTTGGCAATTTATTTCGCTTCTACTTTCTCAGCACAAAAAAATCGACAATCGGATAAAAACAGCGAGTGAAAAGGACTGCAGGTGACACAACGAATTGACGTTAAGCACCCAAATTTTTAAAAGTTACAATGAATAAATTTAAGAAAGGGGCATGGTCACGTCACCTGACAAAAACATTAAGCAAAACAATTGAAAAAACAAAACAAAAAGAAACTAAAAAAGCAGTCAACCAAATTGCAATTGCCAATGCCATATTCAAATTGCCACATGTCATCCCAACAGTAAATGGCACCCCTTTTTTCTGGAGATTATCGTTTTCATGGACAAAATTACGCATTGTGCGGCCTGTTAGTCAAAAAGCAGCAGCTTGGCCACCACTGATATATATTGTGCGGACCTTTTCTTAGGGGGTCGAAATTATAATCAACACCATTCTGTTACAACAACAATTTCTAAGACAAAATAAGCACGCAACTGAAAAATAATTAGTTTAATAACTTTCCTAGAAATAAGCACTTTTTTTTATTTTCTGAGGTAGTGTTCTGAAAAACAAGCAAAAATCAAAGAAATAAGCACGAAATGGTGACCCTAGATACAGCTCATATGATGTAGGTCTATATCAGAAATTCCCGATATATTTTGCAGCTGATTTTTTGTTTTATTTATGGTGGGTTTTGTTCGATATACATGTATATATTCAATAGATATAGATATATCTAATTTTTTCCGACATTTCCGACATATATAACCGAATATATTTTGCAACTGATTTTATTGACTGCTTTGCGATAAATACGCAAAAAATACTCGCACGAAATAACCAATTTTTTTCCAAACGGCACCCGATAGCAGTCTTTTATGAAGTCTCTATCCCCCAAGATTTTATCTTCTTAAGATTTCTTGCCTTAATAGGCTCATCAGTCCCTCCAAGTTTTGTCATAGTGGTTTGCTGCTGATGCATCAACTTTGTTAATTGATTAATTGCACCCTCACTCGTAACAGTACGCATTTACGTTTTTGGCTTACAGATGTGCTCATTTGCGCTGCATAAACTGCTTAATTTTGCTAATTGTCCAACCATATCCGAAATTTTTTTTCAACCTGCAAACGCCAGCAGTAAATGAAGTCCGAGATTAGCGTCATAAAAATATTTGAGCAATGTGAGGTGACAAATCCTTTCATGTAGATACATGCTGTACTGGATACCAGTCATCTCTAGAAACAGTTTTCGAAATATATGCTATGGAGCACCGCTACAAAATCTTTCGAATAAAGAACTGTGTGGACTAGCTAGTTTTCTAAAAAAGATCTCATAATAGAAACCTAATAATACAATTTTGAGAATTCTGCAGTCTTGCAACAAAATCATCATATCGCAGGCCACTTAAAACAACTTTTTGGGCCGCGAGCCCGGCAGCCTCACCAACGCAAGTAATTCGTCGTGTTAGTTTCAGCGATGTCAGGAAGCGTTATTGCGCATTCCGTGTGAAATTTCACGCTCTTCGCAGCATCGTTCACCATTGTTACTGTTGTAGTAAGCTTCTTGGGCAACGAAAGTTCCTGAAGCTTTCCCATTCTCGAAATGTCAATGACGGTCAGTTATGGCTGATGTCTGTTGCCGTCAAAAGATACCACAACTCTGGACAAATCTAGTCAAACAGTGAGGTCCTTTCACCAATTAATGGATATGCTGGCTTGCCAGTTGTTCACACTTCTCGCTTTGGTGTTTATATTATTTTTCAGCCATTTTTTCATTCGTTTCAGATGAACTACTTTATTGCCGTAAATTAAATATTGCAAAAGCGACCAGCTCCTCTTCCAAATACCATGGGTGCTTCAGTAGAGGAGACCGGGGCTAGATGTAATAGGGATAAGTTGTAACAAAGCTAATTACTTTCCTCAGAAAGAATACAATCGGAAAAATTTTGGCACCATCTTCCGCTATTCTGATAACATTTTACCCCAGAGAGCTACGTTTTAGTCCTTTGTTCTCGAAGAAAGTTACAGAAAAAACCGGATTTTTGATATGAAAAGTAAAATTTTCAGTTATTGGACTTTGTCTTCTAATATCATCTCTAGTCAAGTTTCAATTATTTTGTGTTGAGTTTGAAATGATTATTTACTGAAGAACAAACCAATTTAAAGCCTAAAAGCTATGATTATTTTCTTGCTAGTAAATTTTTGAAAAATTTGATCACACATGGCTTGGGAAAAGTTGTAACAAGCAACTGATGTATAGTGATAGCGTACTCTGACTGGGATTATGCATTACGTTATCATGTTTCAGTTGATTAATGGACATTACTGTTCAGTTTAGAACAAGAAATTACAAATAGAAGACCAACCGTGGTGAAACATCATCAACTGCAATGCAAGAACAAATCGTTTTATTGGAGAGAAAAACAGTGCGATCCGTGGTGAAAGAGTTCAATGTGTGCCACGTAAACCTTCACCGACTGATGAAAAACAAAAAGTGGTCTACAACCAAAAATCTCTAACAACTGTCATCGTGGGAAATGCGTGACAATCTATGATTTGCCATCGGTTGCAAGAAACCCTTTATAACAAAAGCAAATACACCAACAAACGTGAATGGCTTGTGATCAATGGCTTGAAAAAAGCTAAAATTGCGTCCTTTAATAGATATGCATTTGAAGAGCACGAGTTTGCTCCTGCATTTGCTATGACTTAAGTCATCTGAAAGTTACTGCTAAAAATGATAAAAATATGACTCTCTCTGCTGTTGCTGTAGCACCATGGGTCTCAAAGAAGACTGCTCACAAAGACTGTTCTGCTCTAGAAGACTGTTCGCTCGATTTAAAGATCTGCTTCATCTTGAAGTTTTTCCATGGCTCTGGAACAACCATTTGCTACTAACATCTCGGTTAACGAATGCGATTCCGCCATGCAGTAGCACATGGGTGGACAGATTTCTGGATTTCTGGATCAAGATCGATTCCCGGAACTATGGACGAAGGTAAAGTTGATCTGTTGGCTTTTCTTTTGATATACAGAGTGGCCAATAAGTAGTCCGACAGTTAGATGAGAGATAAAAGATAATCAATAAGTAGCCTAACAGGTTGTGTGTGCGCACGCGCAGCGTGCAAGGTATGTCTAAATTCATCCAATCATACAATCGTAATTTCATATTTCAATCAAATCACTTCGTTCTTTCGACAAATTTATTATTAAATTTAACGTTTCGCTCCCCTTAGTTACCGAGGAGCTTCTTCAGAACACGGTAGATGTTAATAATGTGTCATACAAACTGTACAACATAAAAATATAAAGACTACCTGTATTACTAAACACTAAAAATTATTTATCAACAGGGCAGGCAATCACGTAATAACAAAAACATTGTTACATCACAGATACAGGAGTGGCCAAGTGAAAAGTGTTGTGAGAAACATAAGACATTGTTTATTGGAGACAAACACACTATAAACAGTCGGAAAATTTGCACCATCATTGCGATTAATAACATTACATGAACAAGCCTTTTGAATTATCAAAAAACTTTCCGCAACGCCTGTATGCATGTGGTTCTGACTTCAGTATTTTGACATTATCCCAATCTATTCTATGATCGAATTCCATAACATGTTGACTCAGCGCTGACTTTTTAGTGTTAAAAGTCTTGACCGCATCAGCATGTTCCCGTTTTCTGGTTCTAACACTACGCCCTGTTTCACCTACATACACAGCATTGCAATCCCGGCAAGAAAGTTGATACACCAAACCACGCTTTTGTTCAAAATTAATAACATCTTTAGGTTTGCGATGATTTAATAACAATGCGATGATTTAATAGGTTACTAGGTTTATTTAATTTAATTTAATAGGTTAATTTAATAGGTTAATAGGTTAATTGCGATGATTTAATAGGTTTGCGATGTTTTAATAACATCTTTAGGTTTTCGCAAACCTAAAGATGTTATTAATTTTGAACAAAAGCGTGGTTTGGTGTATCAACTTTCTTGCCGGGATTGCAATGCTGTGTATGTAGGTGAAACAGGGCGTAGTGTTAGAACCAGAAAACGGGAACATGCTGATGCGGTCAAGACTTTTAACACTAAAAAGTCAGCGCTGAGTCAACATGTTATGGAATTCGATCATAGAATAGATTGGGATAATGTCAAAATACTGAAGTCAGAACCACATGCATACAGGCGTTGCGGAAAGTTTTTTGATAATTCAAAAGGCTTGTTCATGTAATGTTATTAATCGCAATGATGGTGCAAATTTTCCGACTGTTTATAGTGTGTTTGTCTCCAATAAACAATGTCTTATGTTTCTCACAACACTTTTCACTTGGCCACTCCTGTATCTGTGATGTAACAATGTTTTTGTTATTACGTGATTGCCTGCCCTGTTGATAAATAATTTTTAGTGTTTAGTAATACAGGTAGTCTTTATATTTTTATGTTGTACAGTTTGTATGACACATTATTAACATCTACCGTGTTCTGAAGAAGCTCCTCGGTAACTAAGGGGAGCGAAACGTTAAATTTAATAATAAATTTGTCGAAAGAACGAAGTGATCTGATTGAAATATCGTTACACTCGACATACGAAGAATGCCTGCTATATTTAACCGTAATTTCATTTCAGACGATTTGTATTTAAAAAAGTGACATAACCACAATTTCATTATTCCCAATATCTAGCAGATTATCACAGCAGCAGAGAGTCTTCGTTGTAAAGCCATCGAGCGGGCCCCTAGATCACCCGATCTTACGCCCATGGATTTTTTGTGGGGTGCTATGAAGTACCCAGTTTACAACAGCAAACCCCGCAGTTTATACAATCTTAAAATGGCTATCACGGTGCAATTTAATGCTATTAACTCAAACAAGGAGTTATGCGTCAGAGTCTGTGCTTCTGTTATTTCCCGTACGACCAAATGCATCGAACAGAATGGTTGGCAGTTTGAACATTTATTGTGATCATTTGTTGTTGTTGTTTTTGTTGTGCTTTGTATAAATTTGTTGAATGATTAAATTGAGTACATTTAATGCTATTTTTATAAATGATTATCGATTTGATTTTTGCTCTTCTAACTGTCGGGCTACTTCTTGGCGACCCTGTATATTGTTGAACAACGTATTAGTGTAGTATAGTACGCGAGAAATAAATATCGCAATCAACTTAAAATGAACATGATCGGGGGCAACACAATTCGACTTAAGCTTGCGTTCAGTTTTTGCTGTCATGCAGAGAAACACCAGGCGCAAGAGCCGCATTAGCTTGCACGTGCCGCTGCATTTCAATAAATTGTGTTTGCTTTTGCTTGTTTGTAATAATTTTAAAGTTTTTGTATAATTTTAGAGAGAAAAACTTTTGTGTAAAAGCAATCGTTTTCTTGTGGAGAGCGATTTGGACCCACACTTTTGTAAAAGGGGCGATTTTGTAAAAAATGTTGAAGACCGCTGGATTATGTGATGCTGTGACCTCAAATTTTCTATTTATAATCTGATTTGCGGAGGTAGTGTAAGGCCCAAGCCTATATTAGTATTTTGAAGTTTTAGTTCTATTTCATAATTAAATTCTAATGCTCGATATTATCGATGATTTGACAAGGGCGTGATGTAGCCGAAAACGTCGAGCTTAGGGTAAGTGTAAATATGTCAATTGATTTCCAAAACTGAAAAGTGGTTTAGTGTTGCTATGTACTATCGTTTTGTCAATATCAAACTATTACATCAAAAAATATACAGCACGTAGACATAGTGCAAAAAGATTGAAGAAAAAATTTTTGCAACTGCAATGACGCAAATCGACTGTAACCGACAACCGAAAGTATGATAAATTCTCACGATATGTTAGCTAAAAAAAATTTTTTTTGTCGTTTATGATTGGTTTAAAAATATACAAGGAAACTAAAGGCTCATTGAAGCTGACGTAGGGTTGCTTTTGCTAGATTGACAGGATTTCCGTTTACTTGCTAGTGCATTTTCTATACTCCGTATTTGTCTTTTCAATTTAATTACAGATCAATTAACTTTTTCTTTCGCGCAATATATGTCGTTGTGGTTGTTAAGCACTCTTCAAGTCATACCCTACGTAGTATAGCCTAACCTTGTGATCAATAGTTTAACTTGTTTTAGTTTAGATCTGTTCTCTTTTTTGATTGTTAGCTACTGAAATTACAATGCAATGACGCAGCAAGAAGCTATGCGTTTCGCACAGGGAGACCACTTGAAGAGGGCTGGGGTTTTTAGCTAAGAGAGAGAAAATTTTGGATGTGGTTGAGCACAGAATTCCAACACCAAAATATATGACTTGCTTAGTAAGAAACGGGGCGGCATTTTTGGTTCCGCACAGGGCGGCTATAACCCTTGTTATGCCACTGCTACTGTAGAACTGGTATGCAACGATAATAATTAGCGATCATAAATGAAGACAAAACGTCTCCACGAACATATTGTGTTTTCTGTTGCATTTAGTTAAATAACAAAATTGCTATCAAGATCTATTTTGGGGTTCTAGGATACTTATCCCAGGTCACATAAATCCGGTTTGGGTTAAGGTTTGGCACTCTAACCCTAACCTAAACTTCAACCCTAACCCTAATTCTAACTCTAACTCTAACCCAAACATCAACCCTAACCCAAGAAACCTGGGATAAATGTCCGCAGGGTATCTGTGCTAATATCCTATTTTTGATACCCCAAATGACATTAAATTTACGAAAAAATTTAGATTGACAGCACAGTGTGCCTAGATGATTCCATCGCAAGCTACCGCTGGTCAATGTCTAACAACGTGATCAGTTATGTACAAGCATTTAAGTGATCTCAATTCGTTCCCGTCATCTCGCCGAGGAGCTGTGGTGGGACATTTATTTCTAAAAGCTGTTCCGTAAGATTGCGTAAAGTAGATTTTGATTTCCATGATCCAAATAATGCAATGACGTTTTTAGCAAGGCCCGTGCAAATCCAATCAAAGCGGAGAAACAGACAAAATGTAATCCGTTGAGAATGTAGCAAACGAAAAGTAGTAGACCTTTACTGATTCTGTATCGCATATCGAAAGAAAAGTTCGCGTTCGGGTCTCCAGCAGGTAGAATCGTTCGAAAAATAACCTGCATTCTCTCCTCAAGCTACCCCATCCTCGAAATTTCACGAATACGGCCTATACATGTTCAAGGATACAAATAGAGACAGCGCAAAGTCAAAATACTCTGGAAATTAATAAACGTTCACAACAGCCAACAGAACTTCGGTAATTGGTAATTGGCAATTGGAATGTATTCACCTTCACTGGCAAAGAACCAGAGCTTGTTGGTGAAACCAAGTTGTATTGATGGGAAGTAGTTGGTGTCTCATTTACAAAACGCCATGGTTCTGGAGAGTACAAATGATTGCTGACTGGAATCTTCTCTGCTTCGGCGTATGTCCAACAACATTCAGTCAGACAGATGTGAGCATACTTGCCAGCTTCCAACTGGCAGATTGTGTTGATAAATGGTTTTCAACGCCTAAAAGAGTGTGTTTGTTAAAACTGCAGTTGAAGGGCAAGCGTCTTTGCTTCAACCAAAAAAGTGAGTCAAAAACTTCACATTATGACAACTTTGCAATCAGAATAATGCTGCTCTGCAGAAAGTCAAACCAAAGCGAGTCCACGATGTTAACGGGAGATTTTAATTTTCTGTTGGTATGGATAACGTTACATAGAGAAGTGTGATGGGTAAGCGTGGTAATCTTCATCTTGTTGCAAATGGAAAGTGCCAATCAAAAGTTTGCTGCAACGCTGGTCTACCTATTATCAACACTTTCAAATCAATATTTACCAAATAACCACTCACAAACAGCAATGTGGTGTACATAGCTGAGAATTAACTCCCAACTAGCTAGTTTCACCCTTGTGGGCTTATAAGGCGAATGCAAATGTAGATACCGTTCACTGATATTAGGCTATAAAAACACTCAGTGAACGGTGAGAATCACTACCACATTGGAGACCGCTGCGCAAGATGTGCTGCAGAGTATTTGGGAGGAGCTGGACAACCGATTTGACGTGTGCCGTGCGACAGGCCGTGTGCACATTAAACATCTGTGAAATCTTTCATGGAATTCACGTTCCTTTAAATTTCGTATTTAAATTTACAGGAATAAATCTTATTCTGGTCAACATTAAGCCTGTTTAGTATCATAAATGATGTCAAGTTTTTTTGAAACACCCTACATTACGTGCCATCCGCAGGAGCTGTTTTGTGCCAGAAAGCAACATCACTTACGATGAGGTTCTCTCCCTATCTGGTCGTTGAAGACAAGAAAGGTTGCTGATGATGATGAAATCCGGCCTAAAATGTAAAAAAATCTAAACACTGAAGGAATTGTTAGTTTAACTTGTGTGTGTCAGATAATATGGAGATCTGGAAAGGTACCAATAATCGACAAATAAATGTCGTTATCACAGTTTACGAGAACGGCAGCAAAAGAGAATTTTCTAACCATCGTGGAAGCACTCTATCAACCTGCTTTGAAAATTACACCCAAGTTGAATTGAAAAACGATGACGCAAAATAACTAAAAGCAAACTAAAGTAACCCAGCGCATTTTTTCCGGGCAGACAAAGCGCTTCGGATCAAATGTTTACCTTGCAACAAATTTAAAGATGTCTACCGTTGGAGCATAAATGGTAAATATTTGCAATTTGTACTAAAAAGAATAAAGCCAAAATGCTGACAAACATGTTTATTAAAACGTTTTGTTTTTACACTAAAAGTATCATCAGTTGAATACATAGTTTCCTAACGCTAGAATAAATTGGCCAAACTCGCCGCTATGTAGTCACTCGGATTCAAGATCATGGATCTAACGAAAAACCCTATGAAGAATTAAGTGTTGCAAAGCCTCTTAAGCTCAATCTACACCACAAGATCAATTTCAAGTCTCCTGAAATACTTGGTCACAGCAACAACAGCAGAAAATTACGAATCAAAGAAACCTTACTTGTTCAAAAATTTTAATCACTAATGAGCCTAGATGGAGCATCACAAACAATTTATTTGTTAAATACGTAGTAATCATGAAAAGAATATTTCTACTGTCTGCTTCATAACTTAAGCCTTGCCATTGCTAATTTCATGTATATTGATTGCAGTTGGTTCGTATCATCACTTAGTGATGTCATAATTGTCATAACTTTGCTAAATTTTAGTTGTACATCAGTTAGTTGTCAATACAATATCTAAGTTAGTCGAGCTCTAAGTAGCTATTTATTTAACTGACGATGTTTTTGAGTAAAAGCAAAACGTTTTAATAAAAATATTTTCCAGAATTTTGGCTTTATTCTTTTCACAAAGAATGCCTATGCTTGCTCCGTAAACCTGGAAAAATCATGTGCTAGCATCTAATGAAAAATGTTGTTTGACTGGCTATCATTGTGATGGTTATTTTCTGTAGATGACTGTGTTTAGCTGGCCGTTGTGACGTGTACGTCCGAAAGACATCGCGTAAAGCAGAAACCATTCACTATTTAATTAAAGTCGAAACCATTTACTCAGTAGAGTACTTGGAAACAAATTTTGAAGAGGGAGGGACGGAGCATTAACTAAGCTTAATCAAATTAGCAAGTGATCTTATAAAATATGTGAGCTCAATTGTCTTTGGGAGATGGGGGCGGGACAGAAATTTAAAAAAGAGAAATCTTTGGAAAGTGAAAATTTTGCCCATGTTAGTGTCAAAACAACACGAACACCTTTTCTCTCTTGGAGATCGACTTTTTGAAACTGCAAATTTTGTCTCCGAATTACTTTCTTTTAACACTTTCTGTCATTGCTCTTTATCCACCCTTCCTTAAATACGCCACTGCATTCACCGTGTGTCTTGAGCTTGGGCTATAATACGTATTCTTGCCACTCCTTCTCATTGTGTAAATTGTAAGCTTTGCTGAAAATGGTGCCAGAATTGCATATTGTAGAATCAATCACTTTCTTTTTGCATACGAGGTGATATGTGGCATCATCAAAATCTGATTTTTAGCATACATGCGATTGTTTTGCAGCTGGTTATGATAGCGTTTGGATAATAGTAAGTGTAAAGAAAATTTAGGTAGGCCTGCTTTGCATTTTGAGAAAACTGGATCAGTTAAACTTCGAGATTGGCAGAGAAATTTTGAAGCAGATGAAGATAAGTATTTTGGTGTCACATTGACCAGTGATGGTTGGCAGAACAAAGAACTCGATATTGCAATCGGTAAAGCGAGAGCAGTGATATGCGATTTTCAACGTTCGCTTGTCTTGCAATGATAGCTCTTTATGCACGCCAAAGTGCTGATCTTTAAATCGGAGTTTATCCTCACCCCCAAACCTAGTTTGCTAAAAAAACTTTGCAGGAAACAAGTTTTATATCAAACGCATATTACTGGCAGATATCGAACACAAGTACAACCAAGAAAATAAAATAAATACAAAATATCTAAAAATTGGGAGGAATATTTACTCCCTGTCCCACCTCTCTTGAAGGTAAGTCCATGTTCTCACCTATGGTCATAAATCATAAATAAGGACCGAAACAGCACGATCTCGAGCTCAACATGCTGAAGTGGGATGTTCAAGAAGAATTGAGGGCGCAAGACTTATGAAAAAAATGTTAGTGCCGAAATTCAAAAATTTCTTGCCATCGAGCAGCTGTTTATTTATGTTGAGAGATTTCAGGCACGTTAAATTGTCCGGGTAGGTGGATTGCCTCAAGAAAGACTCACTTATTAAATGCTCGCCATTCTGGTTGGAAAAAGAACGTTCGGCCACCCAAGGGAATTTGGTCGATGATGTGCTTAAGCGAGTTAGCTAAATCAAAGCTTGGAATTGAACCAGTTAAGAAAGTTTATTCAGATAATGCTTAAGAGGTTTATGGGATACTCCTGTGACTGCTGGTTGAACTCACGGCCCTCCTAGAAGAACAAAAGCGGGTTAGAATGAAGATATTTTGTCCGCTATTCTTTGATTGTTCAATCGTTTCGTACCGTTATGGGGGAAATAAAATGCATGCACACATGCATGCATGTATGTACTTCTAGAGCTGTCGTTCTCAAAGTGTGCACCCCAGAAGTTTTCTAAGTGCGCCCCCTAATATTATGAAAAGCAAATGTATAATTACCGTATTATACCGTTTCTTTAAAAATATTCTGCTCTTTTCATCAACATCATTATTATGAGAATTATAAGCACGTCCCACTTAAAATACGGCGAGTCATTTTACATTTTGACTGTAAAAGCTAAGAAGGCTATTGCCCTTCAGAATAGTAATTGTCTTCGATTGTTTTTACAATGGAAGAAGTGCATTTTACAATCAATTTCGAAGTTTTAAGGCAGAAAGAAATTGCTAGTTACTCATTTAGTGTTAGCCGGAACTGCATTTTACTGAAGCCACGCTAAGGTGATTACAAACGTATTAACATAGAGTCAAAACTACTGTATATAAAAAAAATTATTTTTCTGTGAAAAAAAGCCAATTTAGCATCGGTACTTTGCCAAAATATTTGAAATATAGGAGTAAGACAGATCAGGTAGGCAAATACTAATATAGCATATTCATTAATAAGTATAGTAGAGACAAAACTTATTTTGTGTTTTACAAGTTTAAGAATAAATACCGTTGATATATTTTCCTTATTTTGAATAATTTACCCATACAAACGGATAAGTGTCTGAAAAGAAAGCATGACGTTGATGAATGTAATCCTGAAAGTGACCAAAACTTAAGTGTGAAAAGTTGTGCTAGTAAGAAATCAAAACTACGACTCGCAAATACGATGATAGTAATCTAAAGTTTGGATTTTCTTGGACCGGAAATGATAATAATCCTTTGCCAGTATGTTTGGTTTGTTGAAAAAAATGTCAAATGAATCAATGCTCCCTAATAAACTTGATAAACATTTTAAAAGTAAACACTCTCATTTACAAGGTAAACCAACAAGTTTTTTAAGAGAATGTCAGAACAACAAACAAAAACAACAAATTCTTTTAAGAGTATTATGACTGTTTCTGATAAAGCTCATATGGCTTCTTACCAAGTCTTAGAACTGACCGCACAAAATATGAAAGCTCATGCATTAGGTGAGCCATTTATTTTGCCTGCTTGCAAAAAGATTGTTAGTACAATGTTTACAAATGAAGCAGCATGAAAATAAGCAAGATACCTATGTCTAATGATTCTGTTCACAGGCGTATTTTGGAAATGTCTTCTGATATTGAGAAAAAAGTAGGAGAAAATATACTCCAGTGTTCAGATTTTGCTCTGCAAGTTGACGAGTCAACGGATACTGCCAACCAGGCACAATTCATAGAATTCATTGGCTTCATTAAAGAAAATCAAATAACATACCAGTTTCTTTTTTGCAAAGAATTAAGAGTGACTGCAAGAGATGAAAACGTTTTTAGCATTCTGAAGGATTACCTTGATAAATGGTAATCATCGTGGAAATCGTGTATAGGCACAAATGAAACTTCTTCTATGGTAGGCTGTATCAAGGGCCTTGCATCTTTTCATAAAGAAGCAAAACGCGAATATTATTGTAAATCACTGCTTTCTTCATAGAGACGCCTTGATGTCAAAACATTAGGAGAGAAATCAAGAGAGGCCTTCGATCAAGTTGTTCAGATGGTGAATTTTATTACAAGATCTGTTAAATCGCGGCTATTCGAACAGATTTGCTTCAATATGGATTCTCAACACAAAAGGTCACTTTTACCGATGGATGTGAAGTGGCTGTCAAAAGGCAAAGTAGGCCTACTTACCCGTGTACACGAGTTACAATTTGGCAAAGTTTTGCTTTTGCTTTCTTTATAAGAAAATACACCTACAGCAACCTGAAATATTTTTCAAATAACCACTCACAAATTATGACATATTGTAATTGCCATTAATTTGCGATTTGCTAGTTTTGAACTTATGAGGCTCATCAAGCCAGTGAAAATTTAGATGCCCTCCGTTGATGATGGGCTATAAAAACACTGATGCCATTCACTTATATAACTGGAAGTACATCATACATGTTAGGTTATGCAAAACTTTTCCAGAAACTGCAATGCTCCTGCATATTGCAGGTCAAACTTTCTTGCATGATGAGCTCTGTGAGCAAAACTAGCTAGTCACGAATTGTTTGCACCTGTGTACACTATGCTACTATTTGCGAGTGGTTAATTGATAAACATTAATTCCGCCCTTGATAGCACCCGCCTGTTTTGGCTAGATTCCAAGCTGGGTTTATCATAAAATATGATTTTGGCATTTCTTATTCATTGCTTATTTTAGTTGCACTACACTAGACAAGTGCAACTGCCTGCCCACCATACTGTTATGTGCGGCTCTATTGCTACTCACTACCATAGTAAATCGTAAAGAGTTTTAGAACAACAAAAACCCACTTTTTGATGTAGTTCACAACCTCACGCCAAAGCGAGTGAAAATTTTTCAGCACTCTGTAATGTTGAGCTGAAGCTTTTGTAATGCCTTGTAATATCACAACACGCGGTGAGTACTTTTTTACAAGCAGTGTGAAATTATGGGCTTCCAGTACCGTAGCTGATAGTTGTTATAGAGTTGTTGGTACTAAATAGATACCCTCGCATTTGATTTCAACGTAAGTGTTACAGAATCGGCTGCGGAAAGAAAAAAAATTTTTTTGATTTCCGTGGCTGAACTGAACTAGCGCTCTTTTGTTCTCGCACGCCTTGTATTTTCTGTATGGCGTTTGAGAGCTTGAGATTGGAATGCAACTCTCGGGCGTTTTTTGCCTAAAACCGAGCGAGATTTGCATTCTAATTCGCTGGCCTCTCGTTCCAAACAGTAAATTAAATGGTAGCGCCTTGGATTTTTAGTCAGTTGCTTAATTTTGTTGCTGCACAAAGCTAAATTTTGTTTCTGCATTCCGTTTTAATTTGAAGAAGCCCTCGGTGAAATTTTGCTTTTTCTTTTTATCGATTTGGAATTTAATTTAACTGCGTTTTTGGATTTGAATTTTCTTTTACTGAGTTCCTGCAATAAAGAAGTTTTTATTTAGTCGTATTTGAAGAAGGAGCGAAGGCCTTGAGAGTTCCTCCCGGGCACTTGTGTGCAAATCTGCGTTGTTTGAGGATTTGTAACAGTAAGTAGTTAATATCATTCGGTAGTTCTTTAACTTATGTTGTTTTGTAGGCTGCAGGTGTTAATATCGATTTCTTTGCAGTAGAACAAAGCAGTACTTTTAAAGTTTTCATGCAGTTTTTTTTCGATGCAATTTTATGATGAGTCAAAAACGCAAAATTGATGATGAAGAGCGGATGTTTAATGACGAATAGTTGGTAAACTATTTTGTTCCTCAACAAAATGAAAAAGCTTTCTGTCTGATTTGCAAAATCAAAATTGCTTGTCCAAAAGAATTTGGTATCAAGTGACTTTTACTACCTGCATTTAAAATATGATGAAATTTTAGGCCAATGACTAGTGGATAAAAATATTAAGTTGAAAAAGTCACTACAAGAACATCACCAAATCCTTTCAGTTTATAAATATGACACTGAAATATTCCGAAAGATTTGCAACAACAAAATCACATCAACCTGTCATTCCATTTGCTGGACCGAATTATTTTCTTGATCTATCAACGACTTATTCTCAAATTTTCAATAAACTGTTGAACAAATGTGTCGTGGATTGCATCTAAGTAAATGATACTAGAATTTCTTCCGAAAAATTGATGTAACCAGCGTTCTCCTTGAAAGTTTATGATTTGGTCTGCTAGTAAAAAGGTTGCACATACCTCCACTACATGCAGGCTACAAATGAACCAATGCGCCAGCAATTAACTCATTGCTGATTTTTAAAGTAGGAGCAGGGATGATGAATAGAATTTTTATGGAGACCTTAATGCTTTAAAAGGTTAATTTCAAAAGTTAATTAAACTGATTTTTTCGTCGCTGATACCAAATAGTGACGCATGACACATTTCCCATAACCCCTATACTCCGGAGAAGCCAGCATCAAGGACCGCTAGTGTGCAACGAAGCCAGATTGACCACAAGTTAGTTTATAGCTACATAAATACTAGATTACTACTTAATTGACGTAGAAGGTTTTGCATGTCTAGAAGATAAGTTTATATTAAAAAAATTCGCAATTAAGCCAGCTCGCTGCGATAGTTTGCAATGTATGAAAGCACGACTGGCGCAAGCTACAGCCATCGGAAGATTGATTGCTATTTTGCATACGTGCAGTATTGAAATGAACAAATGCTTGCTGCACACGAAAAGTTTATTAGTTGCGTGAAAACGTAACATGACACTACGTAGCGACGCACAGTAATTTTTCGAGCTGAATTTACGTAACGACGCAACTTCACACGCCCCTAACAAGCATCTCCATTGAGTTAAAGCTAATCACATTTCAATTTATTTCTATTTTGTACAGAACATATTTTTGCAATATTGCTCACATAGTTTCTTAATTTTTTTAAATTTTGATAACCTAACGTCCTATACTCATAAATCAATTTGACCAACTTTTGATCAATTCCAAATTAAGTTTTGCTTTGGTTTGAAATTAATTTTTAATGCTACGCTTTATGCAAACAAACCACAAAACATCCTATTACTTGGTTATTTCTTGATATAAGTCTACGCACCACCAGGTAAATCCTGTTTGACGACGATATTAATAAAAAGGAGCAGGAGGAGAGCAGAGCAGAGCAGGAGCCTTACTAGAGTACATTACTTAATCGATGAAAAGTGTCTTGATAGATCACAACTTTTTGAGAATTGAGAATGGCAGGCGCCAAAAGTGATGCTACATCAACATAGAAACTACATTTACTCGGTTAACCTTCAAGCTTTTGATTTGATTGATTTTGCTTTTGTTTTCATTGTGAATAAAATCCCGGCTCTAGGAAATAGATAAGTAAATACAAAAGCATTACCCTGAAACGAAATCTTGTTTCCTTTACGATGTGGTCACGCATGGTGGGATGGCCATGCGTCTCATTCAAATCTGGTTTTGGTTGCAATAAATTTAATTATGCATGTTTTAGCGTAGGTGGTTTTTGCCATCTGCTGCTGTTTATATTTGGTTTTCTATTGTGCTGTTTTGAACGAAAATAAACTTGTTATTATATTACATTTAGTAATGTGACCCAATTCGCCTTTCCAAAGTCGAGCCCTGCGTGTTACCTTAAAAAGCAATTTATTCTGTGAAAAATAATTTATAAGACAAACTTGACAAGTAGACCGGATGGCGAGGTATCAACTAAAAGGAACTGCCTTTTATGACATATCCTCTTTTACTGATTTCCGAAAACATATGACTAGACATTAATAAAATGCTTTGGCATATTCTTTAAG
This sequence comes from Trididemnum clinides, assembly GCA_963675345.1. NCBI lineage: Eukaryota > Metazoa > Chordata > Ascidiacea > Aplousobranchia > Didemnidae > Trididemnum > Trididemnum clinides. The sequence continues at coordinate 25,833,916 of OY776302.1, read as the reverse complement.
TTATTTTATTGCCAATTATGTCAATATTTTTCGATGTTGTTTAAAACAAAATTTTTAGGGTATTTTTCGATGCTATTTACGTTATTTTTCTTTAATGTTAGATTTTTTTAGGCTACTCTTTCTCATACAGCAGTGCATTATTTTCCCACCCACGTCGCTGATTTAATGGACTGTGCTCTTTTACTCATTATTTTGCCTTATACTTCATTGTTTTGTAATTAGACTTATTTTATTATCTCATACCCCTTTTTTTGCTTATCTTTCTACTTTTTATAATTTTACTTACCCTTTTAGTTTGATAATAATATGAGAGGATTTTTTTATTTTTTCTGCCTTTTTGTGTGATTTTGAATTTTTGCAGAAATTGAGAAAGTTTTGGCAAAATCGATTTTTCTTATAATAAATAATTCTCTAGGCTGATTTATTACTGATTATTGATGACAGACTCTTTTCAACTCACCTTATTGTCGTAAGTCAAGGTTATCTATAACTATTGTTTAATTTATTTAGTCAATCTAGCCAACTTAAGCGTATGTTGGGGGAGAGCGTTGTGTTGCTGCAACAAAGCAAAAAATCAACTGTTTGCCTTTACTTTTATTTTGAAATCAGCCAAAGTTATTTTTCAGGCTGAGCTCTTTCAAAAATTATCGATACACTGACGGTAGCTGGCATCATGACTGATTATGATTTGCTATCCTACAGTGCAAGAAAATGGCGTATTTTAAATTGTCGGCAACGAAATAGAGTTGAAGGAGCTTAATTTACCAAAGGCAACGAACCCATAATTATTTTGTTCAAATCTGGCCATGAATGCGTTGCTGTGTCCTTGATAAAGGCAGCTCAAGGCAATTCGTTTGTTTTGGTTGCAGTGTTTGTAGAAAAGCCTCTGGCTAGAAGTATTGGTAACACCAAGGAGGGCTTGAATACAAACATGTTGTAGCATAACTGGCAAAGACTGTGACCAAAAGATATAAATATGTAACTAAGCTCTTAATTGTTCATTTGATTTGAATTACGTATTTTTATCTTCTTGAGTTTTAGTTTTCCTTTTCCTAAGAATTCGAAAAACCCATTTTTTGATGTTTCTTGCATATTTCTATAGTCTTATTTTTCTTTGATATGTCTTTTTCTCGAGAGCCACAAAACAAGGCTGCCAGGGCATAGGATGAAATGTAATGGAAGATGTTTTTTTTCTTTTATCCGGACATTCCATTCTAATTTCATAGTATAAATCTTCCATCCCATCCCAAAATTCCTTTCTATCCTCCATTGCATCTTCCATCAATATATTTGTGATATATATCTCAGAAGTACTAATCATAATAGCTTAAAGTGCAATCTCATTTTTTTCAATATGCGAATTACTGGCTTTTATATCTTACCTATGTCATCTAGCGCTGCTTGCCATTTTGCTTGCACTTAAGAGTAAGGTAGCTTCTTGTCACAAATCTAAAAACAATTTCGGTGCAACCAATAAATGAGGTTAGAAAAATCTGCAACTTGTTATAATAAGTAGCAAAAAGTACGGCAACAAAGATGTAATGGACTTGTATTTAAAATTTCCAATTGCCAAGCAAAATTTGTCTACCAGAGAGGTATGATGGAAGTGAGATGGAATGATGGAAGACTGTCTTCCGTTCCATTGTCCAAATCTTCCTTTCCTTTCCATCCTTGGCATCTTCCATTACATTCCATCCCATTCTATATCCTGAAGGGTGCCTTCTTGTTTATAAATTATGGTGGCTGTGGTAACTAAGAGGTTACTTGTGTTGAACTATGTTGACCTTTAGTTGGGGCGCTGCAAACAATACAAATGGTCGCCTACCCCTCTTTACACTTTTGTTTAAAAATATTAGCTACCATTGAACAAAACATCTCCAACCTTCATTCATTAACAAATAAATGAATAAATTCCTGCCAGCATAAAAGAAACGAGGCGAGAGTATGGAAATTGAAAATCTCGTAGCTATTATTATTCAAAAAGGTTTTACATTGCCCAAACATAATGGAAATGGATTATCTCATTTGTGACTTCCTGAGCGAAGTTGCAAACTCGATATATTTTTCTTTATATCTTGTTTAGCATTTCCTTCCCACTCAACGAACTCTTGCTTATTTAGTTTGGTGTTTTTCTTGCAGTTTCTTTCAAAACTGAAAGTTCGGTGTTTATTGCGGGAGCTGTGTAACAGCGCAGTACATGACGTCACGTTCATTGTTTTGTTTTGTTTTGGCAAGACTTATGTTGGTCATTGATGTATTTTTACAGAGATCCAATCACTCACTAGGCTTTTCTCTGTTCCCTCGTACGAAAAAGTATCAATTCAGGCGAGGGCTTCCACTTTGGAGCAAATTTTCTCCTTCGAGGAATTTTGACCGGAAAATTTGTAAAAGAATAATTTTGAGAGGAAATCTTTAAAATGAGGAAATTAGAAGAAAATAAAAAAATACAAAAAAAGGTTGAAAGAGTAAAAAGTTCAGTTTGTTATGTTGAAACGAAGAAATTCTGAAATATAAAAAGCTCCTGGTATTTTACTGGACTCACAATTTTACAGAAAAAAAGTTTTGTTGCCTTACCAGTGATTAAAGACTGTTTTTTCATGCTTATCTAGCGAGGCAGCTTAGGTCTAGTCAGTTATTTTTGATAGATAGGGATTATTGGTTTGTTTAAGTTGAGCTAGCGGAAACCAACCAAAAAGTGCATGTGCTATGCAAGTTGAATTCCTAACCTTAACTACGAGTCTATCTGTCCGCTGAGTGCAGAAACCTTTAACTTAGGTGCTTCTGTTTTTTAAATGTGCATACCATGCAGTCTATGCGAGTTCAGATTCCTTTTTTTTAAAGTGTTCATTTCATTTTTAATTTCAATATTCAACGGCACTGTGAAAAGTTATTTTACCTTTTATTTCTGATGGCAGTGTTTTCATAAAGGTGAAATTGTTGAAGTTATCCCGTTAACTTCTGTATTTTTGGCGCCGTGCAAGTTTTTTGAAAAAATGTAAAATAATACATTTCTTAATTGTTTTATAGAGAAAGCTGTGTCAGGAAATTAGGGAAGGAATTTCCTATAAAGTGAGAAAGTAAAAGGAAATAATTTCATTAAGTGGACGAAATAGAAAATTATCTGTCGAAGCACTAGTTCAGCTGGCTACAGTCAAAAACAGGTCACCTGTCAGTAACGACATGTGATCATTAATTGCAAGCACTACCTGTACATGCGTAATTTTGCAAAACCAAAATCTGTTGTTGTTGTTGTGCTTACCCCTCTCCTATCTTGGGATGGAGGCTTGAAATGAAAGGATTGTCCACAAGTCGACACCGCGATCTTAATCAAGATCAGATTAAGACAAAGCGGCAGACCATTTCGAACCATTCACGAAGACAAATTGCGGACTGATAATTCCAACCCCATCCCTCAAACACATAGCCATTGACGGGTGTGCAAAGTCGCCTCTTACAACCTGCTGGTTAAGCAGCTTCACTACCTTTATTCGGTGATGTGCGAAACCTCGTTTTTGACTTCAGTTTTTGATATCTTTAAAGAGCCACTGCCATTAGCGAAACATTTGAGCATAATTAGTTTGAGCATTGGATTGTTTTCGTTAAGTCGATGTCACCGCTTAGTGCTTCTAGGTAGTTATTCTTTTGCTGTTTGTTGTGACGAAATACACAAACAAGTGCGTATTTCGTCGAAACAAACAAACAATGCTGCAGATTGTGCCAGAACATCATGCTAACCGAGACGGGCAATCATAATGCTTTTTATTTCGTTCCTAAATTAGATATTACTCAACTTTGTAACAACCTGTCGTACAAAGCAGCAAAAAACATGAAGAAATCTTTTGATTTTATTAAAATAAAATTTACTAAAGCTAAATAATATAGACGTCACTTAATTCATGTTGCTGTAAAAATTTCATTTGAAATGTTTTTCAAAAAAAGCTGAAAAAGTGGTGTTTTCTATTTTCAAAAAGAAACAAGCAGTCTATTTGATAAATTCTATTTCTATTTTTTTCTTGATGATTTCAGAGTACATGGAAACTCTAATACGAATGGTTTTTGTACTTTGAAAGTAAAAAAAACTAATTCTCTATTTTAAACAAAATCGTGTCAAAGTTCAACGCGAATTCATTTTAAACGCAGTTGAAAGCGTTTTTTTACCGAGCGCAAACATTAGGCTACGTCATCAAACAAACGTATTTAAACCTTCGCCTTTGATTTGGAATTAAATTTTGTCAGTTGCAAAACAAAGTATAAAAGCCAGGGAAACATATGGAGGTTCAAATGATAGTGCTTTGCATGGCCACTCTTGTTTTCTTCAACTTTGCGGTTGGAATCATTGAAAGTGATGATGCTAAACGAGGATGTCCACCAGATCTCGGCACTGTAAAGGAATGCAATCAATTAGTATCAGACGTTGAAGAACGGTAAGCAGACTGAAAAAAACATTTTGAGCCAGTTGATTTGATTGGTTGTGCAATGAGATAATTGTTATAGTAATTTAATTCAATTAATTGATATTAAGACATATAGAACAACAATATTAATATTAATAATATATTAAGGCATAAAAATAGTTCTAATAGGAACGAAACCGGTCGTGGAAGTGGTATTTTATTCAACTGATTGAAGTTAGCCTATGTGCCTTAATATCAATTAATTAAATTAATACCTTAACAGGCTAACACCAGCTCCTATAATTCGTGTTATAGTAATGTTATTTCAAACAAGATTTAAAAATCTTCTGAATCTAAAAATTATCGCTTTTTATGCTTTTTTGCACCAGCATCGTACTTTCCAACCATATCCGACGATATAGGTACGCATTTTCCCGATTTCTCTTCGACATTAGAACGCCCATAATCTAGATGCGAAAACGTTTCTTGTCTCTCATTTCGTTGGCAATTTTACCCATATTTTCATAGAGTGTTCGGTATTTAACATCAAAATTTATTTTTTTAGCGATTTGGATCTATGTGGCAATGATTTAATGTGTAAAGAGTATCATTCTATCGCTGGGAGTTTAATGAGCCATACTTACTTGGAAGTACGGGATGTTACAAGGTTTTCGAACGAAAGGACAAATGAAATAATTGAATACGCTAACCAAAGGGACAATATCAATCCTTATGTAGAATACTATAATGTGATTAGGCCGTCGATAGTAGCATCACCTAGAGCAAATGAATCAAGCTATAGTCCGTGGAAATATGTAATCAATAGAGACAAAAACAGGTAGGTCTACGGATATAACTAAATCTATTTATCAGTTTCTTTTCATTGGAGGAGGGTAGGAATGATAAAGATTTTGATGAACCAAAACCACCCTCAGTTCTACGTAATAGTATAAAATCTTCGTTTATTGAACCCATATTTGTTCCCCCAAAACCCTCAATATAGCACAGGTTTGGTTTAGACGTAAACCTCGAGTGTCATGTGTGTCTTGTATGTAAGAGTTCCAAACGCAAAAAATTGTGAAGTGTAGCTGGTAGGTTTCATATTGCGTCGTTCTTAACTAACTATGCTTTTTTTATGCAGAATTCCTCGAGATATCCTTGAGACTAAATGCTTATACAAAAAGTGCCTAGATGCAGACCGGACCAAATTTGTTGCTTGGAAAACTATTCCACTAATGGTAACTCGCTATTTCCACATGAAAAATAACTGTACAACTATATTTCATGCTGAATTTAGCTACGGATGTATTTGTGAATATGATGGAGTCTTTGTTTGAGACAACTAGGAGCTGTGAGCGTTTGTATATTTTGTGATACAAAGGCGTTGTTGAGAATAAAAAATCTCAGAGGAACGCCGATACCTTCACTGCTGTCCTTCTAAAACTTGTACAAAGAATCCACTAATACAGCAAAATTTCTTTAATACACAAACTTCAGAGCAAATGACTGATAGTAAAAGCAGTAAAAACTGATGAAGGGATATCTACGTCGTAATTCTAGGCAGTAATATTTTTAACTACCTCGGTGCTCAATAACAACTCACCAAAAACAAAAAGTTTCTTCTGGGTCGCCGTTAATAAGCAAAATCGTGAGATAAGAAAAAAAAAGATAATTACGGTGCTGGAACATAGCGGCCCCTTTGAAAGGCAACGCAAAGTGAAATTTCAAACAAACAAGTCAGGAAACGCCGACGTAATTAAAATACCTCTGGGATAATTTAGCACTTGCAAGATGTCGAATCTAAATCGTTACTGTGCGGATAATACTTTTCCAGCCTAAAATTTGTGGCAACGCCAACGTAAAGCTACACACAAAGCATATTTACAAGCACAAAGTTTGCCATGCATAACAGACAGAATTGGCAATAACGCTAAAATAATTCACACTACACAAGCTATACGGGGCAATCTTAGATAAATCAGGAAGGATGTATTCAATCTCTCCGGTACCAGAATCCTTTAATACGGCAATTGTAGCCCTACGAACTATATCTTTCCCCTTACGCTGTTGTGGACGCACGCAATGAATGCGTCCAGGGCGGTATGTCTCACGTTTGAAAATGTCTGAAGCATCTTTAACTAAAACCAACTGACCAGGAAAAAGGTTTTTTTTCGAGTAACCCTCCATTCAGATCGGCCTTGCAAAGTAGGAAGATATCCCTTGACCCAGCATAACCAAAATCTATGTGCCAACGTAGCATTGTACATAAAGTCTCGGCGAAGGTCTCCTCGATTATGAAAAGCGCTGATCGGGGTGTTAGGAGCGAGCCTTTGTCCGAGGAAAGATGAGGGAGCAAGAGAAGCTAAATCGTTAGATTTGTCACTGAGCGTAGTCAGAGGTCGATCATTGACAATACGTACCGCATCAAAAGTGAAGGTTTGCAGCTCGATAAGTGAGGGCTTACGACGAGGATTATCCAAGATACGATTAAAAGCATTTTTAAAAGAGTTTAACCATGCTTTCGCAATTTTCGCCTTGACTATGGGCGTAAGGTGGGATTTTACCCAGTTGGTGTTGCGTTTACGAAGCGAGTTATGAAATTCGGTTGAGCCAAGCAGCGTCGAAAGCTGCTCAACCGCGGAACAAAAAGTAAACCCATTATCTGAGTACATAGTGTCAACCCCCCCACCGAGATTAGTAAATCGCGAAAAAGCAAGTAAAAAATTATTTAAATCTAGACCTGTTACAATTTCGACATGTATGCATCGGATACATAAACAAGTGAAAAGCAATCCCCAAGCCTTTCATTTGGTTCTGTTTTAACGATATATGTACGGCCCCAAATAAGCGACGGCACAAAATTTATTGGGCTTGTTTGTGGGAACAATTCGACACGTCGGCAAGTCAGCCATTAATTGGCGAGCAGGAGTGGCCTTGCGCAATGCACATATGCCACAATCACTGAAGTAACGTTTTACGCTAGAAATACCGTAAACAATCCAGAATCGTTGCCGCGTTCTCACAAGAGTATAAGAAGGTCCAGCATGCCCTGCTTCAACATGCTCTTGAATTACAATTAGTTTAGTTAAAGGATGCCTACGGGAAATGATTAAAGGGTGTTTCGTGTCAAGAGGAAGTTCGGTATTCTAAGCCGCCGTTCAGCACGCAACAAATAAGAGGCATCTACGCAAGGACGCAAATTCCGCAAAGACTTCAATTGAGAAATCCGCCCCAATTTTTCGACATTTTTTGCTTCCTTACCTAAACTTTTCAAAAAGGATTCAAAGGCATACGGTGTATCCGACTTTAACAGATCGACAACATCTCCAAAGAGGTTAAAGTGGACGATTTTTACTATATTCATCAGCGCCATGTCCAGAAAAGTGGCATTCAAAGTATTTCTGGAAAATGCGGCCCCTTTGTTTTTAGTCATCAAGTAATGCTTAAGGGCGATGAGGTATCCAACACACTTTTTAAAGAAGATCAGGAGAAGAGGCAATTAATCGATCCAGGTTCTTGTCACGTTTGCTACAAGGTTTTTGACTAACAGTAGTTTTATGCACAACCGTGGTGGGGATTGATGGCTCCGGGTTCAGATCTCGACCGGGATGAATCTGCTGATATAGGTGTCACGGACGGACGACCAGGACCTTCCTCGCACTATTGTCTATCCAACCGATTAAAATCAAACAGTAAAATTCAAATGGGTATATTGAAAGCAATAACGATGAAAACTTTGAATAGACGAGCGCAAGAAAATTGACTAAACTTTTATCCTCCAACGATTGAATCAATAAAATTCAAAACCAAAAAATAGAATTTAAGAATCACTTCCTTTTTTTCTTTATGTAGATAATTAGTCAAGCCTGAAGCCACGCGTTTTTTGTGTTTAGTTCAGAGTGTAAATAAAATAGGTAACGTGGTAAGCAAAACCTGCAAAAAGACTCTTGTTCCTAGGGCGGCAGTTCGATTTCCAAAGAACTCTGTTGAAGAACACATGTTGAAAAATGAGCGTTGGTGCGATAACATTGCGGTCCCTGTGAAACAAGAACACACAGTGAAATTTTAAACAAAGCATAATACATAAAGAGCAACAAGGCGCTACAATAATACGATTAACTAACACATTCAAGGAACAGTGAAGCAGTGGTCAGGTATACGAAGTTTTTTTGATGGTAGACCACCATCATCATTAACATTCATATAAACGGTGCAATAAATAAAAGGAAAAGGTGACTAAACACATATGCTAAAGTTCAAGTCCGAATTTCTAATGAATAATTGTAGATTTAAAGCACAAAAATGTCAATAATGCTGGAGCAAATACGAATATAAAAACACAAGATAAAACACGATAAACTATTATAAGTGAAAATTTTTTCTAAGTCAAAGACAAGTGACAATTTTCACGTGTATGCAACGAGAACCACAACATTTGCTATTATTACCATCTTGGCGATAACAATACAATCCAAGAAAATCTACAGCGCAAAACTTGAGAGGTTTATTTGTAGCAGTTACTCGACAAGCAGGTAGATCGGCCATCAGCTGTCAAACAGGTGTTGCTTTTCGCATAGCACATTTTACACATTTCGTTAGATAACGCTTAACGCTCGAAATTGCGTAAACAATCCAAAAACGCTGCCGCGTACGCATTAGCGTATAACATGGACCTGCCTGTCCAGCTTTAGCGTGTTCATCGAAGATAATTAACCTAGTAAGTGGGTGTTTACTAGGGAGTATTAAAGGGTATTTAGTGTCTGTTGGGAGATTAGCGTTTTCAAGGCGACCCTCAACACGCAACATCAACTCATTATCCACACAAGAGCTCAGGTTTCGCAGAGTTTATAACTCAGAGATACGACGGACGTGTTCTAAATCTGGCAAGCTGCTACCCAACTTTTAAAAATCAAATCATAAGCATCTAAAGCAGGGATTCTTAAACTGGGGGGCGTGAAAGCTTCACAAGGGGGGCGCGAGCATGACAGTGACATATTGATGAAAAGCAGCTCCGAACTACAGTCAAATCTCGTTACCACCTCGTTACTAATCCATTACATTAGAATCTGTGACCTAGTTTTAAAAAACAATTTTGTCTGGACTTTAATTCGTTACTGTTTTAATTTCCGCTGTCTTATTTACATCGACACATCGTTATATGCTTCGCCTTCCTTTCTCCGCGGTAGATGTCACTTAGCACGTCGATTTTGTACTTTTTCATTTATTCGTTCTTTTCTCTCCCACGCCGTTAAACCGTATTTTCCAAACTTTTTGAAGGTTCACGAGCGAGATTCATTGTTAACGTTGTTGTGGAGTGGACAGTACCTGGTTGTTTTCAGTTAAAATTCTTTGCTAGGATTTATTAGTAGTTTTCTTAGTGTTGTGACTTTTGTTTGCTTTTTTTAATAACTGACGATGCTTTCTTAAAGCGAAATATATTTTCTATTTGTTTTTTTATTTTGAAGTTGATTAATTTTAACTTTTTCAAACTTGTTAATCCCCATAATTTACAAATTTTAGACCTTTGAAAAATAAGTGATATTTAATTTAGCTGCGGTGATAAAAATGAGTGCAAAAAAGAGGAAGTACAATGAAGAATATCTGCAAAATGGTTTTACTGATGCAGCAGTGAATGGTCAAGTTGTACCACAGTGCGTTATATGTTTCGAAAAGTTGAGCAATGATGCTTTGAGGCCAAATCGCTTGAAGCGTCATCTTCAAACAAAACATCCTCTTCATCAAACGAAACCCTTGGCTTTCTTTCAAAGCAAGAAGGATTCTTTTAAAAAAATGAAAATCGCCTGTGCGGAGAATTTTAGCCTATTATCATCTGCGGAGCTGGTAGAAGCATCTTTTAAAATTGCTCAAATGATAGCTCAAGCGAAAAAACCTTAGAATATTGGCGAAACTTTGATAAAACCATGCATGTTGAAAGCAAGTAGCCTTGTTTTGGGGGAAAGCAACAGCAAGAAGTTAGCAAAGATTTCACTTTCAGATTCCACTATTAAGACACGAATCGATGAGCTTGCAAATGGTATTGAATGCCAAGTTCTTCAAAAGATACACACATCACCTTATTTTGCCATTCAGTGCGACGAAACGACTGACGTAGCTCAATTGTCACAGTTGATGGTCTATGTTTGTTTTGTTGGATCTGCTACAATTGAGGAAGAAATGCTATTCTGCAAATCGCTTGAAACGACCACTAAAGCAGAAGATGTGTTCAGAGTTGTTGATGCATACTTTTACAAAAACGGCATGAAATGGGAGAAACTTGTTGGCGTCTGCACTGATGGTGCACCAGCGATGCTTGGGTGTCGGAGTGGATTTATTACCAGGGTAGAGCAAAAAAATCCGGACGTAGTTGGAACTCACTGCGTAATCTATCGAGAGGCTTTGGCCTCCAAGACTTTACCTGCTGCAATGAAGAAAAAGCTTGCCATAATTATACGAATTGTTAACTTTATCAAATCAAGTGCTGTCAATTCCCGGTTATTTTCCCAGCTATGTAAACACATGGATTCCAATCATGAAAATCTGTTGTTTCATACAAATGTTCGATGGCTATCAAAAGGTAATATGTTAGCTCGCGTTTACGGTTTGAAAGATGAAGTAAGTATATTTCTTGATTCTCAGGGAAAACAAGATCTCCTGTTACCATTTCAATCGCAAGAGTTTCAACTGGCAATGGCATACCTTGTTGACATTTTCGAAGCTCTCAATTGCCTCAATCTGCTGTTGCAAGGAAAGAACACGAACTGTGTGAAAGATTACGATGAGATACGGACATTCATAGCAAAGCTGGGGTTATGGCATCGCCGAGTTCAACGGGAAAATGCAGCCTCATTTCCTACCTTGGACATAGCACTTGAGAACAGCAAAGCCAAACTGGAAAGTGAACTTAAGGAAGAAGTGGAATCCCACCTCCAAATTTTGAAAGAAGAATATGACTGCTATTTTCCCGACTTGGGTAATGTTGAACTAACAGAGTGGAACATGACGAGAAATCCCTTTTGAATCAAAGAAGATATTCTTTCGGAAGAACTGCAGGAAGAGTTTTTGGAGATGAAGTGCAACTCCACTGCTAAAGATGATTTTGAAGCAATGTCTCTTAACAATTTCTGGGCTAAATATTTGCATATAGCCTATATAAGAATGTGGGTAGTGTGGCGATACGTACCCTTCTTTCATTTTCATCGACATATTTATGTGAAAGTGGATTTTCAGCACTTGTGAGTATGAAGACAAAATTTCGTAACAAACTGGAATGCGAAGCAGATCTTCGATGCGCGTTGTCTTCAACAAAGCCTCGAATTAAACGACTAGTTTCCCAAAAACAGTTGCATCCTTCACACTAAGCAGGATAGTGGCAGATAAGTTATTGTTCTATTTTTCGTGAATTTGATTTTTGAGGCTAGGTGAGGCGTGAACATGAATGACAAATGTCAAGGGGGGCGCGACTGAAAAAGTTTAAGAACCACTGATCTAAAGGCTTTTTCTGGAGAAGCTTAATTGCGGTCCCAAAATGGGTTTTCTGAACAAATTTTACAACATTTATGAAGGCGTTGTTCAAGTAGTCTGCATCAAGTTTCGGTTTACAAAGGTTACGCTTTTGTAATTTAGCGACAATATCCTGTTTGAAAGCAATTAGATAAGCCACACCCTTTTTTAATGTGTAAAGATCGATTGCGCTTTCAACTAACCGATCCAGGCATGTATTGATTTTAAGAGACAAAAGATCTACATTAATGCTGGCACTACGAACAACCACGGTGGGACTCACGGGCTTAGGTTACGAAGATCCCTGCCAAAGAAATGGAGGTCTTCTAAGCCATAATGCAGACGAATCAGTGTTCTTTACGCTGCCCTCGCGTTTATCAACATCAGCGAGATTTAAAGATCCTTGAACATAATTCCAGTCAAAAGCCGAAGTTATGAGGTGTATTTTATCTACACGGCGTTTTACAAATCGCGGAAGATGAAGGTCCGGGTTTACAATCCATTAAAGTGCAACTTGTGAATCTGTCCACAAGTGAAAGCTGTAAGACAAGTGCTGCAACAATTTAGACACGGCGAACACTAGTTCAGAACAAAGCCTGCCGCTTCCAATTCTTTTCGAGAGATCATCCAATTTGCTTGAGATAACAAAACCAGTTTCGACTTGCCATGCACGAAGGTGACGTTTGATCGTCGCCCTTTAAGCGCCTCAGATAGACCACGCAGGACAAGGCCTCATTCGAAGCATCACTAAACCCATGCAGCTGGTAGCTAACGCTTTCATCATCTCTGGTCTCGGTTTCGGTCTCCCAAAAGCAGTATCGGGGAATGGAAACCTCTAAAACAGGCCGCAAAACACAAAGCCACGCACTCCAATCGATTATAAGGTCCTTCGGGAGCTCGTCATCCCAGCCGACACCAGCACAGGTAGCTCGGTGAAGAATCAACTTCCTCCCAAGAAATAAGGAGCGATAAAACCCAATGGGTCAAAGTGGCCAGCAAGAAAGCGCAGCATTTCGCGACGACTGAATCTATCTGGCATAGTCAAGCTTTTATTACAATGAACCTTGAGGCAATCCTTTTCCACGTCCCATATTAGGTCCAATGCTTTAGAGTCTGGCATAGGGTTTGAACCAAGATCAATTTCTCGGATATTAAAGCCGAGATTGCATTTGGGAATACTCAGCAAAACGGGTTTAGCCAGGTGATTTGCCCACCACTTACGAAGTCTAAAGCGTCTGCTTTTGAACAGTGACTTCGACTCTTGAGAAATAACCTCAATATCAACAAGGGATTCAGCAGTAATGAGTAAGTCATCTATATATCGATTATTTTTAGTAGCTTTCAAAGTCAATCGACTTGCGTTGGTAGGATTTTCATCAATCAAGCGCTGTATAACATGAAGAGCAATGTAAGGACTGGATTTTATCCCCCAAACATGTCTAGAAAACCGAAGTACTTCGGTTTCACCGAGTTTCATGTCGTTATCTTTAAACCAGACCAAACGAAAGAGATCTCGTTGGTCTTCCTGGAATGGAAATTTGAAAGAAACATTTGCTTAAGTCGGCCATACACGCAAATCTACCCAAACGAAAGCGAGTTAAAACGTCAGTCAACCTATTTAAAAGATTAGCTCTAGCAAAACAGCATGATTGAGACACATTCCCTTAAATGTGGCTGCACCATCATACACAACACGAGATTTTTCTTGTTTCGTCACAAAGAAAGGCAAAAACCAAGTAGGCCCATCAACCTTTACCTTCTCCAGATGCGTCAACCAACCCTCAGTAAGCAACTCTTGAAATGTGTCTGTAGAGGTTTAGTTTGAAGTAGGATCGCCTAGAGCTGTCCGACGTAAAAACATTGTACACTCTAAGGCATTTCAAAAGTTATTGGGAATCTTTTTAACAATATCAGGTCTCAAAGGAGCCGGAATCTCGTAGCGACTATCTTCTCCTTTGACGTTAGGTTTCACCAAAGAACACGCAAGCTCCTCACTCCTCGAGTGTTGAGTCTCCTCGTTCTCAAATTCATCGCAAAACCACCTTTAGCTCAATAATTTCTTGTCTAAGTTGTTCACATTCGCTTGTGTCGCAAGCAACGTTTACTCTTGCTTTTAAGACTTGGTGCGATTCCGATCTCACCTCAACACGACCACCGCTGGCTATAGGTCCCAGTCGAGTCAGAACGTAATTAGGTTCACTCGCATTTACACCCCTTCTTTTCTCCAAAATAGTGAGCAACTCTTTACTTGTTTGTCATATCAAAATGTCAATCCTTTGCCGTTGAGGAATAGTGGGAATTTTAACCCCTTTGAAATGTCTACGTTTTTGCGTATTTACGGCATGAGGCAAAACGTTCTCATCATCAATAAAGTTCGGGACAACCAAAGCGTTTTTATCGCAAAAGTTTCTTTATTCAAAAGTGATTCAATTTCAAAGTTCGTAAGACCACCACTGTGCATAGTTTGTTCGGCTAAGGTGCGAATGGTTATTGGATGATCCGTTTTAGTAGCGAGTCCAAGCTCCTCCCTCAAACTCTCTGAGATCAATGTAGCCTGAAAAGCAGTATCATGCTGTGCATATGCTAAAGTAGACTTGCCTGTCACAGGGTTTATAACTTTCACGGCACATGTACGAAGCATCACCAGTTTTCTTACAACTGTTTGTTCAGCGTCTGTCGGTTTTTTCCAGCGTCAGGTATCACCGAAGTCTGGCGATGCCGCGCGCTGGCGGCCCCAAGGTTTACCGAGTCTGAATTAACATATAAGTCATGTGAAGCGATAGAGTGCTTAGGGCCAAAATGTGGTCCGCATAAGCGACATTTCAACTACGTACATTGTCCAGAGAAATGTCCCAAAGAAAGACAATTAAAACATCTGGCTGCATCAATAGCAGTTTTGCGCTTTTGCTCAGAAGTTTTGCTTTTAAATAGTTCACAATCGCTTAAAAAATGTTTTGAACACGGGTTGTTGTATACAAAACACACCGGCGGAAGTATGGTAGAATGTTGAGTTTTATTACATCTACGCGAGCTTTCGCCAACGGTTTCTACTGAGCGAGCGCGAGGACGTTCTCCGTTTACAGCGACTTGTCTGACGCGAAGAGCCGTATGTCCGTTGCCAGACCCACATACTCTATCTTTATCGTCAAATTAAAAAATGACTGCGCATAATTAGAGGTCATTGTGTTTAGTTCATAAACTACAAATTCACGCAAAGATTCAAATCTAGGTTGACTTAAACAAAAACTCTCTTTAAGGTAATTAAGGTACCTTCGTTTAAGTACCCCAGGCAACCGGTTAGCAGGGTCCAACATTAATTGCCCACATAGCTTGTCCAGCTCGTCATGGACATGTGCATAAACTTCAAGGGTGTTTAGATCTTCATTGAACGCTTTCAATGAAGCGACGCTCAGTGCCACTCTAGATCCGGTACGGATTTTCGAAATTTGAGATTCCGAAGTAAGCCCACCAGAAACGCCATATCTCTGACGCAAACGGTCCAAGACTCTTTCAATACGCTTAAAAGTACTCATAGTTCTCATAGGTGCAAAAAACAAATGGACCGTTTCCCCGCGCTGACCAATGCACGATGCTCTCAAAACTTCGAGCCGACATTCATCATATGGACTCTCGTGGATAAGCCTCCGAATTTGGTTTTCATAAAGTACGAAGTCTATGTTGCTACCGTCATAGTCTATCAGTGAGGTAAGATAAATAAATTCATTTCGGTCTTGGCGTTCGATATAAGCGCGCAATGCCGGTTCACCTTGAGCAGCAGAAGGCCACCTTAAGGACTCGCCATCTCCAACAGCAGGGCCCACAAACGATTTCACTCGAGTTTGCGAACTGCTCCCATTGACAAGAAATTTATTTCGATCAGTCACAACGCGATTTAACCCCGAATCAAAGTTGGGAACAGCCGATTTATAAACACTTTTCTCTCGTTTGGGAATAACTTGGGGAAATCCAGAATTTTCCCGCGAGAAGCCTGTATTATTTTTAACTCTAACTATATTTCTTTTTACTGATCCTTCTAACAAGGAAGAACTCGTTTCTCCAGCCCAATTGCCTAATTGCATTTTCTTGGAAGTCGGTTTTGAGTCGGCGCAAAACGCCTCAAGAAAGTCTGATCGTTTTCCTAATAAGTTGATCGAGGAACTAATGGGGCCTACCTTGCTTGAGACTGCTACTGATAAGCCCCTTTCGGAAAGTGCAATCAGCCTCTCTTCCACATCTAATTTAGCTGTAGCGATTTTAAGTTGCTCTTCTGCTTTTCCAATTTCGAGAGTATGTTTTTGTTGGCTTCCGCCTCCGCTTTTACAAAAGCATGTCTAGCTTCAAGTTCAGCCCGTTTCTTATCTAATTTAACTTGCCGGGCTATAAAGGTGCTACTAGATGTCACGCTAACACTTTCAGCAACCTGTGATATACTTATTCTAAGGTTCGACATCAACTGTCCTGTCGTCTTCATGATGGACTGGAGGTCTCCTGGGTGAGGTCAACATACCCCGTTTAGCATTTTCACAAAGATCAAAGCATTGGTTAAACAGATCAGCTACGCTTTCTAAAAGCTGGCTTGAAACTTTAGGATCTAAGACGTCGTTTAAAACCGTTTTATATTTAACGTACTCAAGTTTAATTTCATCAAATTGTTCGAAGGCTTTGACAAAATGTTCGTGCGATGAACATCTTGCAAGGGCATCGCGCGATCGGTTTAAACGCATGGAAAGTTGTCGCTTTGTCGTTAAAAATTTACAAGTATATCACTTTTGAAATTATCGGCTAGGCTTGGGATGCAAGGTCGGTGCCTAGTTCCCCCACTGTAGCAGTTTGGTCACCCTCCACATGCTCTGCGGAAGTCGCTCCATTACAGGCCGATTGAATTACGTTATTTTCGCAATTCTTAGTGATAGAAATAAAAGACATGCTATACTTTAGTAAGTAAAATAAATATAAATTAATTAAATAAATAATCAAAAATAAAATCCAACCGTTTTTAAGGAAAGAATGATCCAAGTCTTCGGTAAATAATTGTGACGCTGAAGATCCGTTGTCGTTGATCTTACCCAATTGCGCCAAAGACCTTCGAGAATTCTTCGCAAACAATGGAATTGCACAGTGACTTCCACTTCCTGCAGAGTCAGTTTTGCAAAAGAGCCAAGATAAAATGTCTGCCATTCTCCCAAGTAAATAGCTAAGTCCTTGACGTCAGTTTAAAAGTAAAAAATGACTGACAGACTGCATCTTGCAATGCTCCAACTGAACTTGAAGTTAAGATGTTCTTTGAATTGTAAATTCCGACTGAAGATGTTTACAAACCAAAGATTTCCCAAATCGCGCAGACTTCTCCACCAACCACTAATTTGAAGAATCCAACACGAATCTTTAAAAAGGGATAACGAGCCTGAATCGCCTTTCGGAAGATCTCTTAGTACAGTCAATTTCTTTATGGTAAGGATTCATCTCTCGACCGGGATGAATCTGCTGATATAGGTGTCACGGACGGATGACCAGGACCTTCCTCGCACTATTGTCTATCCAACCGATTTAAATCAAACAGCAAAATTCAAATGGGTATATTGAAAGCAATAACGATGAAAACTTTGAATAGACGAGCGCGAGAAAATTGACTAAACTTTTATCCTCCAACGATTGAATCAGCAATATTCAAAACCAAAAAATAGAATTTAAGAATCACTTCCTTTTTTTTCTTTATGTAGATAATTAGTCAAGCCTGAAGCCACGCGTTTTTTGCGTTTAGTTCAGAGTGTAAAAAAATAGGTAACGTGGAAAAACAATGATGGAGATGGCGGTGCCAGGTAGAAGGAAAAGAGGAAGGACAAGGAGAAGGTGGATGGATTTGACAAGAGAAGACATGGAAAGGGTTGGTGCTAAGGAAGGAGACGAAGTCGATCGGGAGAAATGGAAAATACTTTCGCGCTGTGGTGACCCCGAATAGGGAGAAGCCGAAAGAAGAAGAAAAAGAAGAAGGCAAACAAAACGTGCAAAAAGACTCTTGTTCCCAGGGTGTCAGTTCAATTCCCAGTGAGGTCTGTTGAAGCACACATGTTTAAAATGGGCGTTGGTGCGATAACACAGACTTCCATCTAGCGGAAATTTTATGCCACCCAGCCAAAGCGCATAACAATTTGGATTTTTAGCACTAGCTTCCCAAGTGTCCACGTTGGCAGGGTTAACTGACAAATGGATGTAGTTCCAAGCATCAGCTGGAGCAACTAGAAGTATTTTGTCCACTCGTCGTTTGACGAATCGAGGAAAATGAAGGTCTGGGTTCACTATTCACTTTAGAGTTACTTGTGAATTGGTCCAGAAGTGGCAGCGACAATCGAGGTATTACAGGTACGAGAACACCAAGCATCAAGTCAGCGCACAACTTGGCAGCTTTCAGTTCCTTACGAGATATGACCCAGTCTTTTGATTCGCTAACACAAGTTTTGATTTTCCTTGAATATAGGCTACATTCAACTTCTCATTAACCAGACGCCGCAAGTATACAACACATGAAAGCGCATGATTAAAAGCATCACAAAACCCATGTAGTTGGCAGATAACCTTGGTGACAAGGTACGTTGGTGGATAACCTTGTCACCACTTGCATTTTCGACCCCGTCAGAAAAACAATAACGAGGAGTGGAATAATTAGCAACAGCTTCCATAGATCTTGTTATATTTATAACTTAATTTAACTCAAAAAATTGCACAATTCATCTTTTTCAATTTACTTATTCAAATAGAATAGAAAGCAAAACACAATAATAGTAATTAGCATTATGTAACAGCAAAACCATGTACATGCAATAGGATACCTTGCAACACATCAGCTTATTACAAAATCACATTATTAACCAGTTAAGCGCGTTGCAGTTTTCGGTCTGTCTACTCGCTCAGTGCGTAACGATTATAGCCTTTTTTGATAAATGCTTTCTTTTGTTGGCAGCCATAAAAAAGCAAACGAGATACACAGAATATATTATAGTGAGATTGTAATATAAAATCGCTTAGATCAGTCTACATACGCTGTAACTGAAAGAAAAAAAACTCAAAAGAATGAAAGAAAATTTATTTCAAATACACTCTATATTCTATACAATAAGTAGGCTACCACCTCCACGTCGCGACTAAGAATGTTGAGCTAATCTATTTATAGTGCTAAGCTTTCAGCATGATTCACGCACTGTTGCACAAGGTTTACCGCAAGTCTCGTAGCAGTCAATGCTACAGTATAAGAGAATTGAATTTGATAAGGGTCATCTGAAAGAAGATGCCAAAAATGATTGTAGTTTATAGTATCTTCTGGGGTTGAGTTGAACGATGTAAAGCACTCTTAAGGACTACAATGTGATAGCTAAAAACGTGAAAAAAGGTTTGTAAACTACAGTATAAGGATGGACAATGATGGCATAAATGTATGCCATACGCACTAGCGGAGTAAACCACCCATGTTATACGCACTCCAGTAAAGCAACTCTATGACATCATATAATGCCATACGCGATCAGCAAGTTAAAATGGCACGACATATATTAATGCCATACGCACTTAACTGGTTAAGCTTTAGCCTGTACAGTTTACATGACAAAAGTGTTGCGACGTATAAAATCAATCAAAGTCTTTATATTTTAAGTAGGGGCCACAACACCTCTCCCTTTCATTTCTGAAATATTCAATATAGTCAATAGTCTTATACAGCTCGTGGTTGGCGTCGTCGATTCGAGCTCCTAGGTGCTTGAACAGTGGCATCAGTATCTAAATCTGCTCTGGAACTGTTGTTTGGTTTGTTTGTCAGATCTCTTGACAACGCATCAGTATCAGAAGTATTTTCTTCTTGAGGTGAGTCTGCCGTATAGCGAGGTCGCAGTTGTTCGAGATGCCTTCTCCAAACTTTGTTATTTGAAATGATATTGACATTAAAACTACGGCTTTTAAAAACTTTTACGATTACTCCTGGCACCTATTTTTCTTCTTCCGTGTTTGGAGAATATTTCCTTGCATAGCGTGATGTACCAATTTTAAACTCCATTGTCTCAGGCCTGTGAGTCTTTTGTTGTTTTACACGTTGACGTCTTTGCAAGATGTGTGCCGGTAAGGGCATAAACGTGTCAATTTTAGCACGAATTTGACGCCCCAACAATATTCCACTTGGCGAATATCCGCAAGGTAACGGTGTTTGCCGATATAGCACCAAAAACTCTTGCAAGGCTTTCAGTGGGGGTAATTCAGACTTTTTTAAAGCTTTCTTAAAAGTTTACACGAGTCTTTCAACAGCACCAATAGTTGCTGGATGATATGATGCTCCAGTCAGGTGAATGATTTCTCTTTCCCTGCACCTGAAATTCACCAGACTTAAAGGTTGCTGCATTGTCTGATACGACGGTGTGCGGGTAACCAAAATGAGCAAATTCCATTTCCAGAATATCAATTATCGCTTTGGTACTCCGGGACGCTGTTGGGTGAATACATGGATATTTCGAAAAAGCATCCGTTAACAGCAACCAGCTCCTTCCCATAAAATAAATAGCATGGTCAGTGTGAACCCTGCTCCATGGACGTTCTGGTAGCATCCACCGATGATTTAGCTGCTTTGGAGGGTCACTTTGGTGCTGGGCACAGGAATAACATTTGTGAAAGGCGTCGACTATGTCGTAATTAATTGTGGGCCAATACACTGCAGTGCATGCCAACTGCTTCATGCGCTGAATACCAAAATGTCCCAAGTGTAACAACTTTTATACTTCTTGTTGAAGGCTATGAAGTATAACTAGCCGCACCCCATACAGCAAACATCCGCATGATGTTGACAGAAAAGTTGCAACTTTTTTGAAGTCATTAAATGAGTAATGTTCGTTTGCAGAGGTATCCTTCTGGTTGATCCAGCCGTCATAAACATATCTCATTATCGTAGAAATAACCGGATCTTTGGCGGATTCTTTCGCCAACAACTCAGGATCAGTAGCTTTTGACTGTGTTGATTGCATTCACCACATGTGTATTATCTTCCTCTTCTACTTTGTTAAATTCATCATCTGGCCGCACGGGAAGTCGACTTGAGGCATCTGCGTTTCAGTGCGCTGCAGTTTTTCTGTATTCAATTGTATACTCGTATGAGCCAGACGATTCGCAGCTAAAGCCGGCGTGGCTTTACGAGGTCCAAAAAGGGCCAGTAACGGTTTATGGTCCGTAACCAAAATAAATCGACGCCCATACAAATACTGGTAGAATTTCTGCAGAGCAAAAACGATTGAGAATCTTCCTTTTGGATTTGACTATATTTTCTTTGGGCATCTGTTAAAGTTTTTGATGCATTGGTCACATGGCGTTCACTACCATCTGGAATAATACTGCACCAATACCAACATTTGTAGCATCGCATGAAATGTCCAAAGGAAGAGACGGATCAAAGTGAGTTAAAACAGAATTACTAGAAAGCATCTCGTTTAAAGTGTCAAAACTAGCCTTCTGTTCATGATTCCTTTCCCAATTAACTCCTTTCCTTGTTAACTTATGGAGTGGTTCAGTGATTGTTGATAAATCAGATAGAAATTTGCTGTAATACTGCACAGAACCCAGAAAAGTGCGAAGACTGGGAACGTCTTTAGGTGGTGGCATTTCAAGTACTGCATCCACTTTTGTGGTTTTGGAAATGCTGGGTTGAGACAATTGATGCCCAAGATACTTAACGCAGGGTTGTGCAAAAATACATTTTTCTATGCGGCAACCTAAGCCTTGTCTTGTAATCGTTGTAACAGTGCCCGAAGATTTTGCAGAGGATCTTCTGCGGTCGACCCACTCACAAGAATATTATCCAAATACACAGCATGTACATGTACATGTACAATTGGAACATGATTTTTGTCAATTGTTTTGTCAATTCAGCGTTTGTCATTTGGAACATGATTTCTTGAAAATAGCCAGGGGCTGAACTAATACCGAACGGAAGTCTCATTTGAAAAAAACACCTTTATGTGTACTCAAAGCCAATTTCTTTTGACTTTCTTTACTCAAGGGTATTTGATTGTATGCATCCGCAAGGTCGATTTTAGTAAAACCGTAACCTCCACCCAATTTGTGTATCAGTTCTTCAGGTAAAGGAAGTGGTTGTCGGTGAGTCTCCAGCTGTGAGTTAACAGTGACTGAGTAGTTCCCACAGACCTGACTACCAGCACTTTCTTGACCTGGTAGTTTAGTTTTTCGAACAGGCACTATTGGAGTCCCGTAGTCATTAAACTGTGCCATCTTTCACACTCCTTTTTTAGTACCAGCTTCATAAGCTTGTGCCAGCTCGTTTTGCAATGCATAAGGTACTGTCATGGCTTACAAAAATGGGCTTGGTGTCATTTTTAAATCGGATATTCAGCTCAAAATTTTTAAAACAACCGAGTTCTTGCTTAAACACATCTGAAAAGTCCTGACACATTTGTTCACAAGCTGATTGCAATGTTATGTCATGCTTAACATAATTAGATACTTGATGAACCGTTTTTTTCATATCGTTACACAAGTTTTGTTTATCATAGAATCAACAGAAATCCCCATTTTAGCAATACTGTCTCGGCCTAATAAATTACGACGGGGAATTTTAGTCACAATAAATTGTAATTGCTCACCTTTGTCAACCGATTTTCTTTGTCTTAACAGCTTCACCGAATTGGCTGAGTAAATTCCAAGTATTGGAATATTATGCCCAGATGCAGACAGAAAACTTTCACTGACTTTTTGAAGGTCAGGCCTTCCCAGGGATAACCAGTAACTTTCACCAATAAAATTATCACTTGCCTCAGTGTCAACTTCAAATGTCAAGTGCTTGTTTTCAATTTCTACTTTGCATTCCAATCGAGGAATGCTGACAACACTTTTAATTGTCTGTAAGGTTTTGGGTACAGAAATACTTTTTACTGAAGTGTCTCTTTTCCTTTTGAAACATACAGTTTGCGTGTGACCTTTTTTATTAGAGTAATGGTAAATTGCTTCTTTGAAATAACAGTCTTTGCCAATGTGTCCTTTCTTTTCTCATCGTCCGCAAGGAGGACCAGTGGCATTCGAGCTAAAACTTTGAGCATTATTGGGTTTAGAGCTAGACTTTGATTGACCCATGCTGGCATTTCTGCGTGATTGTTCAAACTTGACAGGTTTGACAGCATTGG
Organism: Trididemnum clinides; assembly: GCA_963675345.1. Taxonomy (NCBI): domain Eukaryota; kingdom Metazoa; phylum Chordata; class Ascidiacea; order Aplousobranchia; family Didemnidae; genus Trididemnum; species Trididemnum clinides. The sequence goes on along the minus strand of OY776302.1, from coordinate 25,810,860 downwards.
CAGTGTTAAACAAGCTAGACTTGGCATTGTAGGCTGTCTCTTTTGCTACTTTAGCAGCATCTTCAGTCTGAATAGCAATTAAAATTGCTTTTGCAAATGTTAGATCCTGACCTTGTTCTTTGAAAACAGTTTTTAGAACTGCTTCATTGTTTACCGAACAGATAAATCGAGTGCACATTGCTTCATCTTGAGGATCTTTTTTGGTCGAAAAATCACAGGTGATAGCATCCTGGCAAATTCTAGCTGCTAGTTCTTGAATTGATTCACTTGGTTTATGTTGCATGTCACTCGAAAACTTATACCTCTCGCGTACAACAAATCGTTTGGGTTCGTAATGTTCTGACATAAAGATAACAATAGTTCCCATTGGAAGTGTATTAATTTTCACAGGTGGCTGTTGTTGTGCTGCCAGATTCTGCAACAACTTGTACTCAAGAGTCGACTGCTCTGTGAGAAAAACTTGGACAACCTTGTTTTCTGGAACAGAATGTGCCTCAATAAAAGTTAAGAACCTTGAACGGTAATCAGTCCACAACTCCGAAGTTGGATCAAATGGACTAAAACTTGGCACAGCAAATGCATTTGGAGAGGCTGCTTCTTGATTTGATGCTGGTACCAGACAATTACCAATATTTCGAAGTGCTTCCAAAAGAACTTGCATTTGTTGCCTACCTTGTTCATTTTGTTGCTCAAGCTGAAACTTTTGCTGTTCTATTTGAGCTTGCTGTTATTCTATTTGGACTCTTTGTTGTTCCATCAGTGCTTTCTGCATTTCGATTAGTTTTTTGTTGCTCATCCTCGTCGCCAGTTCATCTTTGCTACATTTATAACTTAATTTAACTCAAAAGATTACACAATTTATCTTTATCAGTTTACTTATTCAAATAGAATAGAAAGCAAAACACAATAATAGTAATTAGCATTATGTTACAGCAAAACCATGTACATGCAATAGGATACCTTGCAACACATTAGCTTATTACAAAATCACATTATTAAGCTTTAGCCTGTACAGTTTACATGACAAAAGTGTTGCGACGTATAAAATCAATCAAAGTCTTTATATTTTAAGCAGGGGCCACAACAGATCTAATCCAATTCTTTCAATTGTTTTTAACGTCTCCAGGGAGGTCATCCTCCCATCCGATACCCGACAAGATGACCTTTTGAGGGATTAATTTTCCCTTTAAGAGGAAAGGGGCAAGGATGCCCAAGGAGTCAAAGTGACTTGCAAGCATTGGTAGCATTCCCCTTCTAGTAAAGATTTCCGATAAGGTACTGTTTCCGCATACCCTCAAACGATCATTTTCTACATCCCATACTACACCCAAAGCTTTGCAGTCGGGCATAGGATGAGAGCCAAGATCGATCTCCAGAATACTAGATCCGAGATCACCCTGAGGTATGTTTAATAAAATGGACTTTGACATCCCGTTTGCTACCCATTTACGCAGTTTAAATCCTCTACTCTCAAAAAGCGACATCGGTTCACGAGTAATCATCTCAAGATCAGTCAACAAGACAGAGGTAATCAACATGCCATCCATGTAGCGGTTGTTCTCAACCATCAACAATGTCAGTTGACTTGAAATCGTTGTTGACTATTTCAATCTTCTCGAACGCATCCCTGTAGCGAATACTCCACACCGCTGATCCCGAACAAGAAATAGTAGCAGATATCGGAATCCAGTCGGAAGTGAAAGATGAAGTTCGGAGATTTGAACTCGCAGAATGGCAAAACCAGTAATAATGATCAAGGAGTGTAGAAAGTCACGTCACCAGAGATGATTGACAAATAATTGAAGCGATTCTTCTTCTTGAAGTGGTTGAAGATGCAAGCGCAATTTGTCAGATAGAAATTACTGAGAACAATGGCTTCAGTCCCAAGAGATATGAGTTTGACAGCCGCCAGCACTAGGTTAAGCAAATAATTCAAACTTCTTGGGTATTTTCGATCCTTGAAGATATGAGCTGAATTTCTTTGATAATTGCTACGAATCGATAGATAAGTATACCTGGATTAGTTTTCTTTGTGTTAAAAATAAAGAGTCTCAGAGGAACGCCGAGGCCTTCACTGCTGTTCTTCTAAAGCTTGTACAAAGAATCCACTAATTCAGCAAAATTTCTTTAATATACAAACTTCAAAGCAATTGACCGATAGTAAAACAGTAAAAACTAATCAAGGGCTATCTACGTCGTAATTCTGGGCCATGGGTGGGCAACCTTTTTCGGTTTGCGTGCCAAAATCGGCTAAAGCAACGACAAAATTTTTCCGCGTGCCAACCAAAATTTGTGAGAACATACCACTTGGCGTCCTTAAAGATGTATGTGAAGAGCCTTGAAGAAATAACAAAAATTCACCCAAACAGTCAAAACACAATATAACCAAAATTACATTTATTCACCTTGAAAACAACGCCCAAACAAAAGCAATATTTTGCCTCAATCAAAACAAAACATGCGCAATAAACTTTTTAATTAAGACTTTTTTAAACAAGACAAGCTTCATTTACTAGGGCAACCGACAAGTGACTTTTATGATTGTTCATCTCCAGCAGAATGGGGTGCGATTTAGAAGCATTCATAAACTTAAAAAATTGAAAGAAAACCTCAACAAATAGCTCTTTGGTCATCCAATCAGACTTGCAAGCTCCCATTTGGTGCATCATGCAACATGTGTGGTTTAAAATACACACGAGGAAAAGTACACGCAGGTGACAGTGCTTGCTTAACTGCATTGGCACAGCAGCACATTGTGACCGATACACCTCTTTCATGTAAGGTTACTTGACCGATTTGCTTAGCTCCTTTCTCTGCAACAATTTTTTGGGATTTTTGCACTATGTTGATGCTGATTTTGTCAAGATTACAAATGCCATGAGGTTGGTAAGCATGTGTTTCTAGGGCTACTTGAAGTTTATTTAAAAAAAATTCAACGTTTGGCTCGATAAAAGCAAGTGATCGAGCTAAGCTTGTAGCTTCTGGTAATCGTAGTGCCAATACTTGTTGCCGTTTTACAAAGCCATAAAACCAGTCTTTTCCCAATTGGAAGGAAATTTCTTGCCAGTGGTTTTGTCGTACTCAAATGCTAATTGTGTGCTTGCATCTCTGGTGAGCGCATGGAGCATTGTTGAGCACTTTAGAATGTATTCTGTTAGCTGCTCTTCTTCCTGTTGCCTAAAGACCTAAAAATAAAAATTGCTTTGCAAATTTTGGTTCCATAATTTTTGTAACAGCAACGCAGCCTTTATTTAGAGAAGTATAGTAGACCAAAACTTACTTGTGTTGCAACCAACAATTTTTTTAAAGTCATCTTCATCTTCAACGTCTCTCAAATGCCTTGTTAGAGTTATCCTATCTACACCATTTAATTAGGCAGATGATCGAATTGACTTACGCTTTTGCAGCATATCTTTAATTGCTTTTTTCATCATGTCAACACTGAAATTTTCTCGATTTGTTTTGCAAGGTTTATTCCGGGGCATTTTTGAAAATAACCTTTGTATCATTAACTTACAATCCAACTAAAGAATAGAAAGGAGCAACCTTATTACCGAATTAGTCAAATCTCAGGTTAATAGCAAGCTACCGCCAGGAACCAAAAATGAATAAAACTAACTAAATTGAAAGTTTAGTCATTTATCAATAAGTTCTCGTTTGCACCTTCCGAAACTGTATTTTAGTTAGAAAACCAATAATAAAAGCTTGTCAAAAAAATTAGATATATAAAAAGATAAAGAGTTAGAAAAGTTATGAAGGCTAATGGTTTCATCAGTGGAGATCCATAAGCCATGGCTCATGGAACCCAGTGTGCCGTGGTTCATGGGTCCCCACAAGCGGACATTTAGATTACAGGAAATTTCATTCTCCACCAACTAGCTTTAATAGACCACTCTATTTTCAAACCTTATATGACGCATAAACCCCTGTATTGAAAACATTGAATTCAAATATTACATAATAGTGAGTGCAAAATCGGCAAAACAAGTTCACCGACCAGATTTACTCGACTAGCTGCAAAACTGTGTAGCACTTATAGCAATTACACTTTTCAAGTTAACACTACCAAATCTTTGTTGCGAAGTCACTGAAACATAAACTGTGCAAATATATTAATTGGTGGCGTAATACAACGTTATTTAAAAGTTTCAGGGGTGGCGCATCGGTCCCACTATAATCATAGATCCCGACTTTCCCCTGAGGCTTTTTTTCGTGTAAAGGTAATGTATCGAAATCCATTCATTGCAACCGTCTTGGTTGTCTCGCACTGATTAATTATTTACTTTTTAAGTTTGCAGCGTGATAATTACTTTAACTAAAATGCGCTTTACAAAATACATTTTATGTGCTTATACTTCGTTATTAGTAAAACGGCATTCATGGAGATGCACTTATCTCTGTTTGCAAGTTTTGCGTCGGATTTTACTACCATGATGGTTAGACTAGTCCACCTTACTACCTGCTTTTCACATAGTGATGGAGGAGTCCAGTTTAGTCTTTGGCAAAAAACAATTTGTCGGCTTTTCTCCACTGTTTCTTTCATGCTTAGCGTCAATCAGAGAAACAGCTGTGGATATTATATTTAAGAATTATGACTCTGTCGTGACATTAATTAGCAACCTACTGACTTGGAGGAGGAAGCTATAACGACCGCCATATCGAATCAAAACTGCAATTAATAGCCAAATATTCACCTCGGTAAAGGGCGATGATGTCATTCTATTTAATCATGTTGTTCAAATAAATTTCTTTTAAACATCGCGTTGGTTCTGCTCTATACCAATAATCCAGTTAAAATCATTCAATTGATCAGTATAAATGTGAGACGAAATTCAACTCGTTGTGCTACGCATGTCTGCTTTCAGTCAGTGGAAAGCTTTTTTCGATTATACTACATTTCTGCATTCATATCTTTAATAAAATTTTACTTTATGCTTCTAAATCGTATAGAACAATCTTTTTAGAGATCGTTACAATCTACCAGCGTTTCCTCAACAAATATCTGTCATATTGAGCGCTGAAGAAGCTGTGACTTCCAGCTCCGATTATTGACATAACCGCGTCGAGGTTTGAACCAGCAACCTGCCTATTTAGGCAAATGCTTTAACCACTACGCCAGCCCTTCGCAAACTTTTTTCGCCCCTCCTCCAATTAAAAACTTAACAAAAAGATAGAGAATACATAACATTACATAACTTACTGATAGTGTATTGAGATATTTATGCTTGTTTTAATAAACACAGTTGGTCAACGTTTGCCTCAATATTCAAAAGGAGCAACTCAAAATTTCCCCCCACTTTTAGTGCGATGTCAAAATTGTTTGTCGTTTTCGAAGAATAGCAGAGATGAAAACTGTGTTCATACACATAAGTTGAGTAGAATCGAACCAAATTTAGGAACACATTAAGAGGTTCAGGAACGATGGCTGGCAACTGCTTCTTTACCAAGAGGACCGGAAATTACCTTCTAAATAAAATAAACTTTAAATTTTTTAAAAGGTTATATCTATTTTGTGTGAATATGTAATAGTTTCGTAGTTGTAGTGACCTTGGAAACGGATGTGCTGGAAGTTTTGTAGTTTACGTACTACAACATTTTTGGCATATTTATTCGCATTTTTTTGCCCATATCGTAATTATTTACACCCAGCTCATGTGTACATGCATTGTTGTCCATTGCCAAATGTCCATATACTTATACCTATGCTATCTGCCTCACGTCTCTTGTCAAACGTGCATTGGCCTCGCTTTTATCACACACTTATCGCTCAATTTTTGCGCACAAGGTAAGTAGGACAGGCTCATGGTGTATGCAAGGGAGTGGGGGAAATTGACCCGAGCTCGACACCAAAGTTGAGAAACTTGCTTTGCACTGTATTTGCTCTTTTGTATTTGAAGACAAACTTCTAAAAATTAATTCATTTGTTCAGTTAAAAGCTTTTTTAAACATCAACTTCTTGAAAGTGATGATTTTATCCACTTTTAGAGCGCAGAATTTTTTAATTGATACTTTTAATGATGTCATGAAGAAATTGATGTTTTTGCCCCATCTCAAGTTGAACGATCTTTTTTGATTTTTATGCAAAAAACTTCAACAAATCAACTTTGTTTGACTTCATTTTTATATGGGAAGAAGAGGAACATCAGCAGATACGGGCCCCAAAAATTTTTGGGTCCAGGTCTGTAGGTATCTCCTGGACCTTCTTGTCAATGCCACTGGGAGTATAAATTCATTGATGTGATTAGTAGTCTGTTTGTAATCATTTTCTAGAAAGTCTGAAAAACAGGATTAAACTTTTGAGGTAACAGTTAAAGGCTACAATACTCTTTTGAAAAGTGGCAAGTTTTCTTTTAAAAGTTTACCTCCCCTTGTTATCAGAATTTTTCGCGTTCTCTAAACTTATTCGTTGGTCGTATTCTTTAAGTCTTTTTCAAATTTTCCCAAGTGTATAATTTTTGCTTGGGCTGTTCACTTCCAATAAATACAAATAAATAAATTAGCTTGCGAAAAACGAAGTCACATCAGATACCAACAACTAGAATGCAAGCACCTTTGATCAAGAACTACTGACCAGCCAGGCAAAGAGAGCTACTGACCAGCCAGGCAAAGACGGAAACTTGTTAACCAACCACTATTAGCATCAGGGCACCTCCCCAAGATGAAAATACAAAAACCTATGGTGATTTTACAAAAGATAATGAATCACAGCGGGCTCCTGAGGTGTGAAGTTGCTAATAGTCGAGTATTGCAAGGTTACACCTTCACTACCGCACTATGGCATTGTCTAGCGGCACATCGATTACGGAGCATCGCTCAACACCATCAAAGAGATTTTATGGCAGGGATGTCATAATCATTCAGTGCTGTGGGTCATATTTAAATACTGCCACATTTATACGGGCCAGACTCTGTTGAAAAAAAATTTAAGCAGGCAAGGCTGTATATCAGAGGTCACCAAACTTTTTGCCTGCCGGCACCGGAAACCAGTTGATCAAATTTTGCAGCACACCAGCCACGGCATTGCAACGATCTCCGGAAATCGTGTGATGTAGCCCGACATGTTGCTAATCTCCAAAAGAAAAGTCATTATCTCTCTCGCCTGAATCTGTAATGCCATTCGCGACTTATAGCAGTTGTGGACCATTAGCCCATGGCAGCATTTCAACTCAAAAGATTTTTTTCTTTTTGAGAAAAATTTTTTGATGACCAATTTCGGAGGCCAGGCATTCGCACTGCAACCACCAAATCCTTACGCAGGTCACAAAATATTACGTCGCGGGCCACGTTTGGCCGGCGGGCCACCAGTTTGACACCCCTAATTTATGGCGTTGTAGATCTTGTTATTTAATCAAAAAGTAATAGCTTGTTTGTTTTTTATGTGTTTGTACTAAACAGACATGACGTCGGGATCGGAAAAAATGGGCTTTGCTTAGAAGCGATGGTGCTGCTTTTTTCAGACTAATAGCGTATGCGGAAGAGCCGCTTCCTTTTTTAATGCGGCTGCTCATCGCTTTACACTATGTTTCAGCAAAAACTCAAAACCATCAAATGATGGTTTAAGTCAAAATACTACAGAACTCTTCGCCGACGTTTTGCTCGACAATTTCAAATGCTCTCTGAAAAGTTTCATAGCAAAATTTTGTTCAATATTCTGTGCAAAACTTTTTGGATAAAGACACAATTCTTGACTGCAGAAGGGAGAAGTTGTTCCACCGACCCCAGTAAGGCCTTTGAAAACGTGACAGAAACCTTGAAAACGTCTGTCCAACAGCGTCAAAAAAGTCTCTCAGACGAAAAAGGTAGTGCTAGAAATGTCCAGAACAAGTATTCAACGCATTTTAAAACAGGACCTAAGTAAGTTCAGTAGCATAACAATGGATTGGAATTCGAATTGGATAAGCAACAGAATTCTGCTGATAGTATCAATTCCTACTCCACCTGAAATGGAACCCACATGAAAATGCGAATAACAGGAAGCTGGCATGGCTTCTCGTAACATTATCTCAAACACCACGTGAATTTTCTGACCTAATTGCTTACAAAATTCGATGGTATGTGAACTACTTCAAGCTTTCTTATGTCAATTTCAAAAAAATTGTGAAACAATCTGCAGATATAATTACAAAAAGCTGCTATAGACAAATCACGTCCAATTGCTTTTGAAAACACTCTCGATGACCGCGCATATTCGCTCGATACAATCGCCAGTTTGAAAAAAACAATAGGCTAGGGGAAAGATGGCAGCCCATTTCGAACCAGTCATGAGTGACTGGTAGCCCCACCACCAACAAGGCGGACTCCCATTGGTGGGTACCCAAGAGTCGCCTCTTACGACATGCTGGGTTAGCAAATTGCCGTACCTCCATCCCGAGGAAGAGGAGGGGTAATCACAACAACAACAACAACAAAAATAATAAAAATAACCTTTGTCTTCTATTTCTTTGTTTGACTGTAGAACTCCCACGGCGTAGTAATCCTACCTACCGATGGGCAAATGTTTTGAAATACGGATTGCCTACAATTGCGCGTTAGTAGTAATGATTTGGAGTGTGTAAAAACAAATCGATGTTTGTATAATTACTAGGCCTGTTTTCGATATTGCAGTGAGTATAGAGCTATCAATGCTTACGTACAAGATTGAAGCTCAAATTTATACCGGCTTATTGCAGAAAGATTAAGCTTCTTTCGGTCATTCTTTATGTAGCTTTAATTTTGTAGAGACTTAGGCTTATTTATTCGAAAGAGAGGTCAAATCTCAGCTATTTGAGGTAGTTTCAAAAAAAATGTGCAAGGGACTGAGCATGATCGCTCGTAGAACCCCATCACTGATTTTGGGTTAAACCACACAAGTTCAATTTATTGCGTTGATTTCACGCAGTTAGCAGTAGTGAGAACAGCGACGAAAAAATTGTTATAAATCGATGTTTTTCAATGCAACTAATTTCCGTTCCTTAACACAGAACCCACACCCAGTAAATATGGTATCCTACTTCCAGCGAAGAACAGTAAATTGTTATGTGTTATCATTATTGGGGTAAGATGATTGGACGCACTTTAAACAGTCACGTAATTGATGCAATGTCCAACTACCGATACGGCACTCAATTAAAAAGGAAACAATAGAAGCGGCCGAGGGATCCAGCTTTTAGAAGCTTTTCAAGAAACACGAATTTGCGCAATGTTTTTATCAGGTCAGTGTTACGTCACAATTATCATCTTACAATCAAAACGGGGTAAACAAATTTTGCCCTGCAAACAGTTATATTTAGGGCCCATCAGTACCGTCGCCAGAGCAAACGAAGTGGTGGGGCACAAGCCGAAAGTTGGAGGGCACTAAAATAAATTGAATATTAAAACCGATTTTATACGGCTGCAAATCTTGTATTTTTGTTTAAAAAAAAAGACATTATAGGTTATAGAATGTTTTGAATTGCATATGATGCGAACTTTCATGATCTTCAAATAGATATGACCGATCGTGTGCTGATGATTAGATAAATTTATTATGTGATATGACTTTAGATTTTTGCCATACTTGATGAAATTAATGGTGTAAACTTGGGATGTGAAATAATTTTTGAAACTTAAACCACCAAACTATCAGTATAAAAAATTAAATATACTGCTAAGTTTCACTCACGCTATCTTAGACCAGTGTTGTGTTTAAGAACTACCTCCTGACAAGCCGCCTTAAGCGAAACTGTTTGTGGTGTTTTTAACTTGAATATATTTCAATATATTGCTAATAAAGGTAACGTTAATCAAGTATATAACGCATCAAGATACTCGTACATATTGCTTTACTGTTGGTAACCACTGAATCACGATTAAATAAGTGAAAAAGAACATTGCCGAATACTAAAATAACGAATTTTTTAAAAAACAACATAGAAGTGTGGATCCAATACTGTAAAACAAAGAGGACCGAAATGTTCAAAATACACTAAATCAACTGATTTCAACTAAAATAATTGCTATTTGCGATTTGAGGTACTGAACTGTCGAAAAATGTTTTCTTTCCAATCAGTTTTTAGTTTTTGTCAAGTCGCTTTCAAACGCGAGTTGGACAAGATGGGCTTTGCGAGCGTGCTTCATTGATTTCCTGCGATCTCGCATGATAGTTTTCAGAACAGAAAAAGAGCTCTTACCCTTTGCAGTAGAGGCTCCGAGAATAACTCCTAGTTTCAGTGCAAGATGTACAATAGGCATCGCCTTAAGTGCTTCGCAATGTTCAGAAAGGAGTTGGATTGTTGTCGGCTTTGTCTTCTCATCACCGCAGAATTTTGTAACGTACGTCTTTACAACATCAAATTTGCTTCCACTTTTGTGCGGTCTACCAAATTCAAAAGAAGCTGCACCATCTTTACATCCAAAAAGTTGCTATTTTCTGGTTGAAGGGCAGAGACAGCAGCATATAGTTTTGTGTTTTGATGGCTAAAAGTCGCGTCTATTTCGTTGATGAATTGATCCAATTTACTACAAAATAGCTTCCGCATTTCGCCTTTATTCATTTTATTGTTTCCGGTTGTTTCTTTGACTACATAGTCTTGTAGCAATGTATTACCAAGTCGCGTTCTTCTTGAATGAGCATCAATTTGAGTGACGACCTCATCCCATATATCACAAAATTTCTCTTCTGTTTGAAGATTGTGAACGTTTTTAACACATGCGGCAACAAGTGTCATGCCAGTTGATAAACCAGTATTTTCTGCTTGAAGAAAACAAACTTAGAACCCATAAAAATGCAATATTTGAATTAGCTGTTTCAAAACACAATAATACAAACCCCTTGTTGTGGTATAAATCGGTAAATTAATGTTTAATTAATCAGCTTCCAAACAGCACCAACGGGTAATCCATATTCTCTACGCACATCTATTCACTGCCTTTCACATTAACATAGCAAACTGGTGACCTGGGGCTGTTCTTGAAATAGAGACATCACCAGTGATTGCAGAACAGTAAAACTACAGAAAATAACCAAACACTTGGAGTGCCTGATCTGTGGCTAAGGTCAACCAAAAGGCAAAGCAATTTAAAAACTTTTTAGACCAATCTCGCTTCTTGGACACGATATGAATTTACACTGTACATAACATTATGAAAATATTCTTTCAAATAATAATTTTTGGCATTAGGCAGACCATAATTTGCTTACAATAGTTGCATATACTGTAAAATATTGCACTATACAATATTTAGTAAAGAAACGCGAAATGCCAATTAAATTTAAACACAAAAATATCTTTCAATCTCTTTGAATGAGCTAGATGGTTTGTTTTTGGCACATCTATATGAACTGTTGAGTGTTGTTTGCAAACCCTTTGTTTGACTGAGCATCACAATTGGTAGACTGCTTGGCCCCTACCATCTGTCTGCTACTGCAAATATGGAGGCATCAGATATATCGTTAAATGCCTTTGCCAAATAATACCTATCGAAGTAGTCGGCTTGTTCCCCACACTACCTTTGTCGTGATGAGCGACAAGCAGGAAACCATTGTTCAAGTCTCGTCAGGGGAAATGAATTCAGGTCTATGAAACAGATAGTCGCGAAACCACTCATATCCCCGAAATATTATATTTATGTAATAATCTAAGCCATCACGCTGGCCATAACATTGAAACAGGTTGTGGTATGAGCTTTTCCTAAGATCTGAGGCAAATCATTTAATTGCTTTTATTTTAATCTGGGAGCCAAGAAGTCTACTCGCTCTTATGGTGGCCCAGCAGCATAACAAGACTGAAAAACACAGTACAAACTTATAAATTTAATTGTCACCATCAACAAATTATTTGAAACTGAGGCAATAAGAATGATTATATAACAATGCATACCTTGTAAAGCATCTTTAAAATGAACAAGAAACTTTGTTCTTGCACCTCTCAAGCTGTTCTGATGCCTTCATACGTGTTTCTGCTTTGTGTGCTAATTAATTTTGTACTAATTTTTTTAGAAACAGTCGCTAGATGATGCTAAAGAACTAAGCTTTCAAGGTATATCAGCCAAAACGTACCTAAAAGCCTAGTCTTTCTACAATTTGCAACTTTCTGAGGCCCGTGAGGTTTTTGTTGACCGGTACTAAATTTCGTTAGTTAGATTTACACCTAAAAATGATCAGTCATTATCTGCTAGAAGTTAGCCTAAGCTATGTAACATTATGTATTTTTGTAAAGAAAATTTCTTCAAAATTCAGAAGACATCAAGTTTTAACAGAATATTTTGTCAGTAAAAATGAAACAAAAGCTTTTTTACATCCCTCTTATTTGTTGTAAAACAAGGGGAAACAGCAAATTTTAATTTAAAAAAGCCAAACTTCTGTTAGCGCTAGATTTTCAACTTGTCTTTTAGGTTCTATCTCTTTGGAAACTTGATACAAAACAACGACTTTAGTAGTGAAATGTTTGCCAAGTGTATCGGTAGCCTCTTGCATTACTTTAAGAGCTTGTGGCCACTGGGCTGTGACAGCATTGTTATTCTAGCAGTTGTTAGACTTAGTGCACCTACGACAACCGCCGCTCATTCACGAGTGATACGGCTTCGCAAAATACTGACAGACCATCCACCGCATTGGACCAAGCATAGGTCTCACAAGTGTCTCTGTCTAATTAAGCTATGTTTTATTAAAAGCCTCTACGTCCTTGTCGGTCACCAACTGCACTGAAGAGACCTGATAGATCGAAACAGTGTTACTGTTTGCAGTTTGCCAAGTGCATCGCTAGCCTCTTGTATTACTTTGCAATTTATTTTATCTTTTTAAAGGATGTAGCTTTTCTAAAAATTCTAATTTAGTACAGGTACATCGAACAATTTCAGGGGATTTTGAACTATATGTTGTACGGTACCCACTTTGACTAATAAATACCCATACCACTGGGCCTAAACTAGTTAAAGTAAAACTATTGCTCGAAAGAAAATTTCCTAAGGGTTTAAATGAGATTAATATTTAACAACATACAATATTTTGCTCAAACCAAATCTACTTTTTTTACTTATCAACCAAATTTTCGAGGGGTGTTTTGAGACCCCCAAGTAATTTGAAAATTTTAATAGGTAAATTTTTTTTATATTGCTTGAAATTTTGCCAGAAGATACAATATAAGAGTAGTTTTCAGACTGTGTTAATGGGAAAGGCTTTGATTTCCTGGTAAACATGTGTACCTAAATTTGATTTCAAAGTAGTTGGCTTTTGGACGTGTCTGCTAAACATTTGGCAATTTTTGTTGACTGCAACTGGGCTCTTGGCCTTTTTAACCCTTTTTGAATAACATAATCAAAAAATTAAGACACAAATTTTATATCTTCCGTTGCGAGGAGATTTGTGCATGATCTTTTGAAAATTTTATGAAAATCATTTGAGAAATAATGCAAGAGGCTAGCGATGCACTTAGCAAAACTGCAGACAGTGACACTGTTTCGACCTATCAGGTCTCTTCAGTGCAGTTGGTGACCGACAAAAAGCTAGAGGCTTTTGATAAAGCATAGCTTAGACCGCCACACTTGCGGGATCTATACTAGATCCACTTGGTGGAAGGTCTATCAGTACTCTGCGAAGCCGTATCACTCGTGAATGAGTAGCGGTTGTCGCAGGTGTACTAAGTCTAACAACTGCTAGAACAATAGTGCTGTCACAGCCCAGTGGTCACAAGGTCTTACATGTATAGTAATGCAAGAGACTAGCGATACACTTAGCCAAACTGCAGACAGTGACACTGTGCTTTATTAAAAGCCTCTACCTTCTTGTCGATCACTAACTGCACTGAAGAGACCTGATAGGTCGAAACAGTGTCACTATTTGAGAAATAAAATCACAAATCCATTTTTTAGTAAACTGATTTTGTAACTTCGGCCCAAAAAAAATTTGAGGAAAATCCTAAAACAAAAGATTATCATATGATGATCGCCGGAGCGGAAGGGTTAGAATTAAAATTGTGGCAAGGAAAGCAAAAAGCTGCATCAAACGTGACAGAATATTCCAGCCAATCCTACCTCTGATATCACGCTGCATTGACGCATCTTTTCTTGGCCCCAAACAAGCTCAGAAGTTAAGCACCCAGCTTAATTTGCTTCGGGTCGTTAACTCCCAAATCATTAGCATAAGCAGATTTTCGTTTGCTCGTAAGCCTACTTGCAGCAGATGTTGTAGGTGCACTGCAGCTAGCAAACGACCTGAAATCTAGCAAACTTTTAGAACTTTTACTCGAATTAAAACTTTGCAACCAACCTCTCAAACTCATTTCGCACTTTTGATATTCTCAAGGAATAAGAGAAATGAAAACATTTGCTGTAACTGTTGATAAGACTGTTTATTGCGTCACAACTGTTGTGTTAGAGCAGTTGATTGCGCCACAACTGTGCAGAGAAGCGACAGCGTCAAACAAGAATTCTGCTATTTTGCATCAGAAATCTAAGTTTCTTAATACTGTTGTTTGTTGTCTTGTCGTTAGGCAGTGCCCCGAACTAAACAAAGAATTTAGAGTAACGTAAAATAGTGGGGCGCATGCAGCCTTCAGGAAGCACGGCCCACCTGTCTCCTCCGTAGCCACGGCCCTGGAATCCGATAAAGTTAAAAAAGTGAAAAAATTTTCACCGCTTTGTTACATTATCAAACTTAAACTAGTTTCGGTTGCTCAGAACTCTTTTCAATAAGTTTTATAGGTCAAAACAAAGTTAAAATTTTGAATAAAGTCAAAATTTACTTATAAAAACTAATTTCTTGTTTATGTGATTTTTTGAGCTGCTATACGTAATTAAAATATTCTATTCCTATGCGGTTTTTAGAAAAGTCTTCTGATCGAAACTTCTTTAACAGTAATGCATAATTTCACTGAACATTCATCACTTTATGCGTGTTTGTTAGAAAAGCATTTATTTCTGAATCCTGTTTATTGATGCATGATTGCATAATTGTTACGCAATTTTTTAGTCTTATAAAACATTATGTCTCACTACACGTGGTCTTTTTGAACCGCTACTTGCAATATTTAGTTGCATTAAAAGATGCCTAAACAAGCAAAATCGTTTACAGCGAATGTTAGGCAAATTTGCAGCCAATATTCGGATGAGTTTTTGGCAACTTTAGCAGGCGATCTGTGATACAACATTTGCGACGTATTAGTCAAATGCGACAAAAAATTTTTTGTGAAAAGTTACTGAAAAAGTAACATCATCAAGCTGGATTGCAGATGAAAAGCAGATCACAAAATAAGCAAACCTTTTTACAGCCAGGCACATTAAACTTCAAGGAAAAATTAGTCTCTTTATTCGTAGCAGCAGATATTCCACTTGGTAAGCTGAACCATCCAGTTTTAAAGTCCCTGTTTGCAACGATAAAAAAGTTTTACTTTTCAAGACTGCAGCACGGGCTAGGGTTGCTCAACTAACATAAAAAAAATATCAAATTCGAGAACTATTTCACGAAAAAAATTATTTTGATTGCTGATGAAACACAGGTAGCTAAGCAGAAGTATATTAATGTACTTGTGGGCAGCTTAGAGACTCCTGCTGACACATACTTGACTGAGCATTTTCCACTTGAAAGCTGTAGCAGAGCAAATGCAGTTTTATTCTACACACTCTGGATAACATATTGCGACAACTGGCACAAAACTAGAATATTTGCGTAGCTTTCAGCGGATGCTGCTCGTTATAGCCAATGCTCTTGCTGGTAAGGCTCTAAAGGAATTGTACTCTTCTTTGATGCATGTCACCTGCATTGCCCACCCACTACGTAATTGTGCTACGCGAGTGCGCGCATATTTCAAAAATATTGATGACGTGGAAGCAACGATATATGCAGCCACAATCAAAAACAATGGTCGCAAAAAATTTTTTTCTAAGCTGTCTACCATCACCTACCGACCCTCTGATTATATGATGGGCAACCTGGCTTAGAGCTGCATTGTACTATAGTGAATACGTTCCTGCTGTTACTACTTCGGACTTCAAGTGAAAAATTTGGGGTAATTCTGAATGCGAAGAAAACGAAAGTATTGGTGGTTTCAAAGCAATCACCAGAACCAACGATCAACATCACGGCTAGCAATGTTAAAATTGAACAAGTTCAACACTTCAATTACTTAGGTTCATGGATAGATGCCAAATGCGAAAAAGAAATCAAACGTCGCATTACTCTAGCAAAAGCAAGTTTCAACAACATGAAAAGCATTTTCAGGGATCATAAATTAACAATTTCTCTTAAAACAAGACTTTTGAAGTGCTTTGTATGTTTAGTACTTTTGTATGGCTGTGAAACATGGACATTGACAATCAAAACTAAACACGAATTGAAGCTGTAGAAATGTGGTTCTACTGCAGAATTTTACATATCCCATGGACAGCACATCAAATAAACGAGAAGGTTCTCCAGAAAATGAATCAAAAACGGAATTTGCTTCGATGTATAGAACAAAGACAGCTGGAATTTGTTGGACACTTAATCCGCAACGAAAAAATAGAGAACCTTGCACTAAGTGGAAGACTTCCGAGAAAACGTGCAAGGGGTTCACAACCATATACATTTGCAAAAAACTTTAACAAAATTTTTAAACACCGTACTGAATTTTGGGAAAGTGCACGAAACCGAACTTTATGGCAATCCATCGTGCTACATCGAGGGCTAAAAAAGCCATGACCCAGAAAGAAGAAGCTCGTACTTCTGCCAACAATTGGACCGGTGGCGAACTCTTCGCTAGCCGAGCAAAAGAAGCTATCAGTGTGAATGATTTGGTGCCACTTAGTTCGTATTAATCAACACCGGACTCTAACACCTAACGTCGTGCTTTTAGAAGCAAGTGCCAGCACTATGGCGGAAGCATACGAATTACTGAAAAATATGCTCTTCCACAATGATGCCTGTTACATCAATTCAAGCTTACATTAAGAAACAATTTTCTAATTCTAATTTAGAAGCAACAACAAACTGCACTAACTTGACAATTGCCCCAACCACCAACCCATTATCGCAAAAAGCCCAACCAGCTTCGGCTACTGTTGAGCGATCATTTTCTAAGCCAAAAAACACTGAGAAAAGAAAAAAATTTGAACCAGAGAATGTCAAAAAATACTCGATACTCGATTACAATAAATAATTCTGGTAATTTTACGGTGTGATTTCTTGTTGAGCACATGATAGACTGACAACAAATTGGTTATAATTGTAGCAGCATAGCAGTTTTTATACGCATTAATTGCTATGCAGAAGCGCCCATTTTTTTGGGTCAGTTGTCGTGCGTCACTGCAAGACAAATGGAGGTTTTATCTAATTGCTAACGACAAAATGCAAATTGCAGCTTCTCTAAACTTGAGTAAAATGTCGTTTCTGCAACGTTCTAACCAAAATCTGTGCATCAACACTTCAATAGTAGACCAAAATTGTTAAACCAAAATGAAGTCAAAAGAAAAATTTTTAGGTCAAAAGAAAAATAGCCATAGTTTTAATACATTAAAATAACATTTTTTAAAGCTGCTACAAATTGCTATTCGTGACAGTCATTAATGCAACTTCAAATCCAGCTTCAAGCCCAAGTTAAGTTTTCGAAAAGATGAAACTTTTTTTCTAGCTTTCGCGCAACCAAATAGTAATAAAACGTAATAGTTTATTAAACATGACGAAGGATAGATGATTGATGTGCAACAGATTTTTGTCCCCTCAAAGCTTCTTCATCTGAATAATTTTTTTTAGTTTGTTTTGTAGTTTTATTTTGTGGATAGTTAGTTGGTTCAAAGTATCCGAGCAATGAAAAATTTTAAGAAGTTAGGTGTTTCATGTGTTTTCTAGTTGCATAAAGTCTAAAATCAATGCACATCAAATTTAAGTCCTATTTGTTAACGATTAGAAGTTGCGCAAAGCGGTTGTTTAATTTGGCGTTACTGGGGCTTATTTTTCTTGACCGCTAGATGGCGAATAAAGTAGCCTTGATTGTTTTGTGTCATATATGATTAGGTTGCTTTGCTTGATCATTAGGGCCCTGCATCTTTTCAGTCGACAAAATTTAGTCAAAAACAATTGTTTGGGAAAACCTGACAGGACCATAAGTGAGATAGAGTACAAAAGTTTGGATGGTCGATACACCAACAAAAAATGCTTCTGATCGAGGGGATTGGCCATGAGTTTAACTGTAAAATCTGATGATCAACAATCGTCAATATAAAATAACATATTAGAAAGTTGATAGTGGTCTTACAGTTAGATGCAAACACAATACAAACACACAAAGTACAAATATTGACATTGTTTAATCTTGTTCATTAAAATACCAATCTATGGATAATGATCTTTTCAAAATCGTTCATGAGGTTGAAAGTATTTTTAGTGATTAATTTCTTATGGAGGGTTGCTTTCTGAAATCGAGAAATTGTTGTCGATGACTATCTAACGCATGAACGCCTGCTCAACCTTTTAGTGCAACGAGCCACTTTTTTATGAAGAAAGACACTGGAAGCCCCAAGCATTTTTACTTAAATCAAAGATCGATCAAATTTATTTACATAAAAAGAGTAAGTTTAATGAGCTACTAGACTTTCAGTTTTTCTCGACATAAAAAAATCAATGTCAGCTTCTAAGGGTATAGTGGCCAAGTTTAAGCATTGCCCAATAAAGAAATTATCTGTGCTGCATTTTTTTCAGCTTGGAAAACTTTCCAGAAGTCGAGTATTTGTGATAGAAATCATATAACGAAGTTAAATCAAACTTCTTTTTAATAAGTTCATGGCATTCTAAGTCAATTAGTTCCATTTGATGCTCCGCTGGCGAATCTTCTACTCTTCAGCTTTAACAGAAAAAGGCATCTTAACAAAAGCAATATTTTGCTCTTGTCAACGGAAGTTACGAACGCGTTCATTTAATGTTCACTGCAATTCAGAAATGCACTTCACAAACTTTGGTGCGTACTCTTTGCAATTCATGCAAGCAGTTAATGGAAAATAATTGACATCTCTGTTGCCAAGCTGTTTTTTTAAAGTTTTGGTTTTGCTTCAAACGCTCTCACATTGCTAAAAAGAACATGAACTAGCTGTCATCTTTGTTGAAGTTTGCGATTAACAATCGCCAGATGAGAAGATATGTCAGAGAGAAATCCAAAATCTGCCATAAACTGCGAATCATCAAAGTCGAGAAGTGGTTTATTTTTCATGGTCATAAATTCTTGGTTTGCGTCTTTTATGTCAGCAGTTCTTTGGAGTACCTTAGTTCGACTCAACCATCCGACTTCACAATAGTATATCATAGAGATGGCGAACCACTGGCAATGTGACCAGGCACAACTGTTTTAGTATTTTAGACGCACTTGAAAATTGGTTGTGACGGTACCAGACTGTTGAAAAATTTTGACCTTGAGGACCTTTTGTTTACTTTTGGAGATACCGGTGTAATATTAAAATAAAACTGGGCGGAATTATGAGTAAAGACAATTTATTTAAAATTCAGCCTCAAAATTGTTGAATATATGACTCTGTACAGCTAAATCTAAAATTGATAAATGACATATTGCAAAATGTATGACGCATTTTTGCGTGTATTCACATTAAAAGCTTATGTGTAACCCATTTCATTAAAATGGTCTGCCTTTCCTAGTATACCACATCGGCAAGATCTGTTTCCCGTTGGGTTGTTAGAAAATTTTGAATTGACGTTGGTTCAAAACCTTTGCTTGATTGAATTTTACTACATCATCAAACCACCTTCATGACGGTATCCAATCATAAAGACGTTGCTCACAAATTCTTTCGGTAAACAATCCAGTGGTAATTCATAAATTTATTGTTATCGATTCCATTCAGCTTTTTTTAAAGACTTCTGAACCAGTATTTTTCTCAATCATAGCAGGGACTTCGTGTGTGGCCACACCCACAAGATGATTGAAACGCAAGTCATTGAATTTTATAACTTTAGTTACAGCTTTAAGATATCTTTATCTCCAGTACGATCTTTTAATGAAGCCGTGCGCAAAAACTTTTCATTAACACCAAAATCGTGATCAATTTCCTGAACAACAATAGCTTGTTTAGCAGTGTCTGTTTGATCAAAACTTTCGTCCAAGACTAATGAGTAAAAAAGACATAGGGCGCAACATTTCCTTCAAAACGTTTTTAATATTACGAGAAAGTTTTTCAACCCTTTTAGTAATTGAGTTTCGTGAAAGACTAATTTAATTAAAATCATTAAAGCATTTGGGGAACTGCATTGCGCGGCATGTAAAATGCAATCTTCTATAAAATTTTCATCGCTAAAAGATTTTATTTTTATAGAAATTTTTTAATTTCATAAAGACATCGCTCCCTCTAAGTTTTGTGACAGTAGTTTGTCGCCGACGCACTAACTTTATTAAATATTTAGTTGCACCTCACGTTCTCAGCCAATCATATTGTCATACATGACTTTATGTTGGCTTTCATCATGGCGTTTGAGTTTGTACTTTTTTAAGACAGCGGTTCTCAAACTTCTTTCGATGAGAAACATTTGAAAAACCTTGGAAAAGATTGCGACGCACCTGACAGCTATAGTTTGCCGTACTGCAAGATAAATGTGACCCAAAATCTAAATAACTGTCGTTATGCTCCCGAGATTTTGTTTTTGTTCAGTCATCTTCAATCGTGAAATTATGCTCTTCTAAGGTTGTAACCCATCTTTCCTTTGAGAGCTTTTGCCTTTATCATTAACTTGATGACCGCTGTGTTTTGGAGGACAACTTATGTAGAGGGTTTTCTTGTTCCTATTTTTGACTAAATGGCCTTTTTTAAAGTTTTTATTAAAAAACTGATTTGTCAATAAGCTTTAAGCAACATTTAAGCTCCTTAAGCAACATTTTAGGAAGCCTGTTTGCCTCATCTGCTATGACAACAGTGGTGTGAACAAAAAGTACAACGTGAAGCAGCACTATGAAACTAAGCAGGCAGAATTTAAGAAACCAAGTGAAGCAGATTAGAAAAGATGAAATTTGTAAACTCACAAAATCTTTGCAGCAGCAGTCTTCATTTTTTACAGAGAAGAGAGCGGAAACCGAAATAAATATGCACGCGAGTGACGCACCATGAAAGCTGATAGCAGAAAAGATTAAGCGTTTTGTAGAATTGCAGAAAGTAGAGTATTCATTCTCGAAGCTTCCAGAATAAATACTCTACTTTCTGCAATTTTCAAATTCTGTACCACCAATCAACGTTTTGTAGAAGGAGGATTTGTGGCTAAATACTTGATGGCAGTTTTAGACGTTGTATGCCCAGAAAAAAGGCCGTTGTTTTTGTCCATCAGTCTTTCTGGAAGGACAGTTACAAGACAAATCGAGGATATGTCAGCAGATGTGAGAAAAAGCTTAAAGGACATCGGTGCCAGATTGGAATATTTTCGGTCGCTCTTGACGAAAGTACAGACTTGAAAGGCACTGCACAGCTTGCAGTCTTTGTGCGAGGACTAATACCGAGTTTAGATAATTTAGAAAAATTTGTCCAGTCAATTCCAATGAAGAGTGCGACTAGAGGAGAAGATATTTCCAAAGCCTTGCAGACACTAATAGCAGTCGTGAAACTTGATTTTTCAAAACTTACTGGCATTACCAAAGATGGCGCCCCAGTGATGGTCGGACAGAAAAAAAAATGTCGCTTCTCTTCTGGAAAGACGAATAAAAGACCTTGGAATTTCCACAAAATCAAAAAAAATCCACTGTATTATTCATAAACAAGCACTGTGCGCAAAACCTCTGCAACTAAAGAAAATAATGGGCATGCTGGTAAAAACAGTAAATCTAATTTTAGCTCGCAGACGTCATCATCGTCCATTTTAGCAATTTTTAACAGAGACGCAGGCTGACTTTGAAGACCTAACGTACTTTTGCTATGTTCGATGGCTTATAGGGAAAAACTGTTACACAGAGTGTATGCTTTGGGTGAAGAGATCGCTAAGTTCTTCAAAAGCAAAAATGAGGATGTCTCACATTTTTGCAACCCACTGTGGGTTTCAAGTTTGGGATTTTTGGTAGACATTACCTGGCACCTGAGCAACTTGAATTTGCAACTCAAGGGAAAAACCAGTTGTGTAATGAGTTGTATTGGCACATTGCAGTCTTTGTACGGAGACTTCGCTTGTGGAACGCCAGCTTCAAAACTGTAATTATTTCCAAATTCCGAATCTTCAAAGAAGCCAACCAGCTGATAAGTATACTATTATTACGGTTATTTGTGAACTGAAACCTGAGTTCGCGTCACGTTTTGCTGACTTTCGTTTGTATGCTGGCGACTTGAGCTTATTTTGGACTCCTTTCAATGCGGACATTAAAAGTGTTCTGCACAATTTGCAAATGGAAGTCACTGCGATGTAATGCAACGATCTTTTAAAAAGTAAATTTGATGCCGATGATATATCTCTGATTGATTTTTACAAGACATATCTTCTTCTATCTGGAACATTTTCAAACTTGATGGACTACGAAAAAAAGATGGCATCACTGTTTGGCTACGTATGTGAGCATTTTCTTTTATGAATGAAACACATTAAGAATCATTTGAGAACAAAATTGACGACACTTGGACGACGTACTGCTGTTAGCATCAGCACATTTGTCACCCTACGTTGAGGTGTTATCTTGCAACAAATAACATAAAATTTTTCACTGATCAATCCATAGCTACCGGTACTAACTTATTTGCGACCAGGGTAAAAATATTTTTCACTAGAATTACATTGTCCACGTTATCAGGTTGTGCTAGTTTACGTTTGGATGGTGCCTCCTTTTCAGGAAATCGTAATTCGTTGAGTAAATGCAAGTTTAAGTTGTACTCTATAACAATACTGCAGAAGCGCAATAATGGCATTCTTGGAATGCGATGTGGCAACGGGCTCCATGTCAAATGTCAAATTTATATCTCCCAAAAAAACAGGTAAATCGTGTTTCTACGATGAGCACTTTTTGAGTAAATTAGAAAAACATATTTTGCAGTTAATTGTTAATCATGACGCCATGTGAGATGCTAAAAAAGCCAAAATTATTGAAGATGGCAAGTCGGGTACTGGCTTTCGTTAAAATCAAAAACCGCGCTCTTCGGTTTAAAAATGCAAATCAAAACAATCATCTTTGATTGTGACGTCACGAACCTTCTTATGATACTCACTTCGGGGTGGTAATTAATCTTGTCAAGTTTGATACTTTTACGCCATGCAGTTTCGGAGGATTTAAGACATACACACACACAGACGGAATTGCGCTTTATATATTGGACTAGCTGGCTCTGCCGGCATCATCCGCAGCGCCCAACATCAGTAACATCGCAGTGAAAAATATCGGTTCAGCCAGCTGCACCGGTTTCACCCATCATGCACCTGTGTGAACAGAAACCATAAAATTGTCTTTTTTTATGCACATCCATAATTCTTGTACACGTAATGATGATAATCTTATTCTATTAATCAAGACTGCTAATGCTCACAAAGAATCTTGCCACCAACTATCATTAAAACTAATAAGAAGTATGAGGGAAGGATTAAAACGCAATCAAAAATGATGGTGGCGGCCAAATGGTGGTCGTTTTGACAACTAAAGAAATAAGGTATGTAGTGTTAGGCTCATTTGACGATTTGATGGGCCCCCTTGCCAATTTTCATTTGTGACATTAAGTTCTTTGGCTGCGATGTGTGCTTTAACTTGGCCATAGCCTGAAAAGGAGCCATGCCTTTACCCTAAGTCAGTTGTTCTCAACCTGTGGTACGCGAAGCTATTTTTGGTGGTAAGCGAGATATTTGTTCAACTCTTAGTTTTTGAAATATTATAATTAGGCTTAGCTCCACAACTGAATTCATTTAAGAAAAACTTAATTTCAAAATTGGTATATTCAAAAATTTAATTTTAAAATCAGAGTGCAATTATTCCCGTTAACTTATTACGTCATAATCAGGGCATATATTGTTTTGTAATTTTGAAAATTTTATTACATATCTAGCCTAGGCCTGTAATACTGAAAAGTTAGTTATTGCTTGTTATGTATTTCGTCTGATGAGGGCTTATGTTAGCGGAAAACGTTCACTTTTAATGAATTTTTTGTTAATAAAAAAATTTTGCTGAATGGATGCAGTTGTGCTGCTGAGCTTAATTATAATACGGATAAAAAAAGTTACTCCTCTACCTATATTGTAATTTTCAAAATGTATTTTACTATTTTCCTGAAGGCATTTTTAACGATTTGTATAAATTTTATCTATGTAAACATGTCGAAGAGAAAGTATAATAGGGAATACATAAACATGGTTTCGTTTCTGTACAACACAGAGGAGAATATCTTCCTCAGTCTGTGATCTACATGAAAACTCTGTGTAGTTCAGCAATGAAACCCAGTCTTCTGAAGTGCCACCTTGGGTCAAACCATTCAGACCAGAAAGATAGCGAAAAGAGTTACTTTTAAAGATTAGGTGAAAATCTGAAGAGACAGCGTTTGGACCAGATTGGCCAGAGCTAACAAAAGAGTGCTGGGGTTCTACATGCTTCTTATGAAGTATCTTTACTAATTTCCAAAAATATAAAAGCTCACACTATTGCCAAAAATCTTGTTCTACCAGCAGCAAAAATACTGGTTCGGAACTTAATTGGAGAAAAGAAGGCTGAAAAGTTGAATTCTGTGTCTCTTTCTAATGATACGGTGAGACGTCGGATCCATGACATGTCCGACGACATTTCTGATCAAGTGACTACTGCGGAAAGAGCATGAAAATGTGGGTTCGCCATACAACTCGATGAATTAACCGATGTAACTAACTGTGGTCAATTGCTTGTTTATGTCAGGTTTACAGAAAATGACAGAGTTAAAACTGAACTGCTTATGAGTAAGGAGGTGTCTGGTACAACAAAGGGCAAAGATATTTTTAACATCGTGAATGAATTCTTTAAGAAAAATGATTTAGAATGGTCAAAATTGGGTGGCTGCACAGCCGATAGTGCTTCAGCTATGCTTGGGAGAAAATCAGGATTTCAGTCATACATAAAGGATGTTTTACCCGAGATCATTTTTACTCACTGTTTCATTCACAGATTCGCACTTTGTGCCAAGATTTTACCTCCTGAACTACTTTCATGCTTACAGCAAATCGTCAAGATTGTTATTTTTGTGAAAACATCAGCGTTGAATACAAGACTTTTTGCAAACCTTTGTGCTGCTCTTGGTTCTAGTCACAAATGTCTGCTTTTTGATACAGAGGTGTGCTGGCTGTCACGCGGAAATATGACAAGAAGGGTTTTTAAACCGAGGATGAGTTACTCGAATTTTATGAACAAAGAAATCATCATTTTAAAAACGATTTGGCGAGTACGGAGTTTCTCTCGAGACTGGCTTACCTATCGGATATTTTTGTCACTCTCAACCACATGAACATGCTTTATCAAGGTCCAAATAGCACAATTTCAGATTTTGTTTCAAAATTGCAAGTGTATTTACGGAAGCTAGACTTGTGGACAACAAGCATTGAGACCAAGCAGTTTCACATGTTCAAAGATCTTTTTTCGCTTCAACATCAACATAGCGAAAAGTTATTTCAAGAAATTCGCTGCCATCTAAAACTGCTAAAAACGGAGTTAAAGCATTATTTTCCCAACAAAGATAGTAGTCCGTATGTTTCAAATCCGCTCTTTGTGGATCCATCCGTTCTATCTGTTGGAACAGGAGAACAAGAGGAAATCAATGACATTCAGTATGACGAGTCAGCTAAAATAAAGCATAGAGAATGCTGTCCTATAAATTTCTGGCTAACGATGTCCTCAACATACCCTACTCTGGCTCAAAAAGCTATTCTTCAATTGCTAGTATTCCCCAGTACAAGGGATTGTGAGCAGGGCTTCTCTGCCATGAGTATCAAAAGTAAAAGCAGGAATCGTCTTACTTCGACCTCTCATGACTTCCAATGTGCAGTAAGCACGGTGGCTCCTCGCATAAATCAGTTTGTGCAAGAAAAACAGATGCGACCACCACATTAAATAATACTGTCATTTTTATTGAAGTTAATTTAAATAAATGCATTTCTTATTGAACTCAGTAGTATGCAGGTGTAACAAAAAATCGCCAGGTGGTATGAGATAGCGAAAAGGTTGAGAATCACTGCCCTAAGTCATACAATTTATTCCAATAAACGCCTATCAAGCTCTTTTCAAACAAAATTGTTCCCTTTACATTCAGTTTTAGAAATTAATGCTATTATTGTTTAATAGCATCAATTTGTTAAATAATTTTGATCTTTTCTTAAAGTTGGGATTTTATTACATTCAACTTTTCCCCTAATTCAGACCTCCCTACTATTAAATATGGATCAGTGTTTCGTACCGATGCAAATAGCCTATCAATTACAAATATCGGTAATGGTCTTTGCTATATATATTCGCTATCAAAATGATAGTGGATAATTATGCCGCCTGCTGCTGTTCTCACTATATAGCGGTAGGCATTGTGATACCAGTTAAGAATATGACGGAACACTGCTTTGTAAAATGAATCAAGACAGAAGACAAATGCATGCTTTAAAACCAGGGATGTGGAAGCGGAAGCGGAAGCTGGAAGTGGGAGCGGTGGAAGCGGTACTTTATTTGTAAAAGCGGAAGTGCGAAAAATCCACCGCTTCCGCTTCCACATAGGAGGGAAGAAAGGAGAGAGAAAAGAAATTGGTTCTGCTATCCTTCGTAGAAGAGCGAATAGGGGGAGCATAAACATTAAGAAATGAGAGCAAGGAGGAGTCGTTTAGAGAGATGTTGAACTCTACATAATCAGAGTAGGGGCCAAGCAAAGAAAGAGAGGAGGTAGAAAGCTCAGGGAAGAATAAGCACTGCTTGACGAAAATGGTAACGCCGCCGCTAGCATCTGTGACATCAGTAGAAAAAATACCAGATCGGGAGTGGGTGCCATGGGTTGCAGAGCAAAGAATCCAGGGATCCGGAAAGAGGAAAACAAATTGAGGTTATATTCCTGGATATAAATAAGGTCAATGGGATGAGACAAAATAAAGTGTATTAGTTTAGTGCTCCTGGCTTGGAGACCCCCAGCATTCCATTGAAGAACCCTAAGAGAGTTTGGGAGGGGAAGAGAAAGCAGGAGGTAAAGAGAAACAGCCAGAAGCATGAAGCGGTGGTGAGGGTGCAGAGGGAGAAGATACAAAGTGAGCGGAAAAAGGATAAGAAGTTTGAAAGCGAGGGTGGGGTGCGAGTGCTGCATTAGCAGAAGAGAGCCAGATTGAGCAGTGAAGGTACACCAGCTGGAGGAGTCCCAGGTGGAAGTCACTGTGCTGGTAGGTGTAGAATCTCTAAAAAAAGCAGGGAGGGCAGCTCCAGAAATCAGAGCTGCCAAGAGTTCTGAATCTAGAAAAGGAGAGTAGTGAGCACTTTAAATGAACTTAATTGGAGCATGTGGAGCATTGCGCTGACCTACCCCGCCAGGTCACATTTCCAGCGCACACTAAACAGGGAAAGACAGGACAAGGGTTTGGATGAACATTGCCACTCATCAGGAGAAGGAGAAGAAGGAGAAGACAGTCAAGAGAAAAGCAGGAGAAGACAGGCCAATTTTAAAGAGGCTGCGTGCTACCCTTCTGCGGTCGTTCAAGGGGCTGCACGGCGAAAAAATGGTTTGTGTGAGGGGAGTGCCCGGGGTAACTGGGACCCTCGGCAAGACCAACAGTCATTTTGACCCAAACCAAACGGGTCGGGGACAGCACCACCACGTTGAGGCGGCTGTTGATTGGTGCAGTTCAATTTTGCTCGGTTTACATGTACATACTATATATACGACAGAAATTTTGTACTTCACTATCCAAAAAGATCGGAGTCAATACGTGTTTTGAGGACGGACAGAAGGTAATGATGATTAGAGTTAAAGTTAACTCAAAGTCAGAGTTAGTTGAGGATAGAGAGGGAAAATCAACGCTATGCGGTGTAATTTGTTGTTGTGACGACAGGTTATTGTCGAGAGCTGTGATATGTGGTCATACGATTTTGATCCGAGAAGCATTAGGTTAACTGTTGTAAAAGTAGTTGTAAGTAGTGAAGGAACTTGTAATAACTGTCTATTTGTTGAAGTGTTAAATTATTTTTTGAATTGTAGTAACGAAATATTTGATTTTCTTGCAAGCAATTCGTGATTTCTAAATTTTTGTTAGTAGGAGTTCCGTGACAAACGCGAAAGTACAATTGAAAAGCACTGTTCTACGTTCAACACGAGCTCTGATATCTAAGAAAAACAAACGCAGAGTAGTTCGAAACAATAAGCTCAAGCGAAGTAGGTAAATTAATAGCAATAAATAAAGGTTTTTGTTTTCTCAAAAAGATAAAGTGTAGGAGAAGGCAGGCTAAAGACCCACAAACGTGAAAAAAAATTGTCAACGGTCGTTTTTTCGTTTTTGTTGGTGGAAACGGAAGCGGTGGAAGCGGAAGCGGAAGCGATAGGTGTGGAAGCGGAAGCGTTTGAAAAATAACCGCTTCCACATCCCTGTTTAAAACCATTTTAATAAATAACTGCTTATTGCACCTTGATACGCGCAAGATGTTATAGAATTACTTTTAGCAAAAATGAATGTTTGTTTAAACTCAATCGATGAAAAAATTAGTATGAGTGGGTGTGCATAGCCATTACATGTCTACCAAGTTTATTGCATGCGGGCACGTCTTATTTGTGTTGTTTTACCATAGACGTTCTTAAACTTAACAGACTTTCATTCGTTAAATTTAGCAAGTGCTTGAAAGAATATCAAAGTTGTGGGAGGGCGCCAAGATAATTGATATGCATTTCTAGCATTAAGCCATTAAATGTTGGGGCCATTACATACTTTTTCGTTACTCTAAGCGAATTTGTATGAGGCTAACGTCTCTCACTGCGCTCATGTTGCCTGGTTCTGGCATGACCTCAGCCATGCATAAAGCGAACTAACGCAAAATGAAGTAGCCTACTCATAGTTAAGCTATTGCAATAGCGGGGCACCCATTAATTATATCTAGGTTAAGAATATCAAATCAGGTGGCTGCGCCAGCCTCAACCTTGCAAAGGAAATTGCTTCAACATTTAGATGATATGTAGCTCGACATTGATATTTTGTTGTGAAAGATTAAACTGGATCAAATTTATTTCCACTCCTCTATTTTGGGGGATCACTAAATGTCGTACTTGGAGTTCGCTACTGCTTAAAATGTTTAGATACTTTATTTTTGTATGATTCTTTTTGAATATTTTGATGGATATACCAATGATCCATCCACTTAAAATAGAATAGACAAAATGTACCAGAGTAGTTGATTTTCGTAAAAGTTGCATTTTTGTAAAATGCAGGCACCAAAATTGTGAATGTTTTCAACCGGTATGCTACAGTTCATCAACGTTTAGAGACTTCATTTTTATGATGAATTTTTTCGAAAACGTAGACAGATAATACCAAAGAACCATGCTTGTGAGGAGAAGTAGTCAAAATGTATCAAAGAACTAACTTTGTCTAACAACTGTAAGTTTGTTAATTTTAGTAGGATAATTGCTCAAATATAACATAGAGCATAACGTATGGCAACCGATTTTTGATCAGTCATTATAAACTGATTGCTAGCCCCAACTAAATAATGTCACATATTGATGGAAAGGAAATTTTCTTAGCTTCCAAAGGACAGTAATTGTTAATACCTTATTATAACTTTTATGTCTCAAATTTATGTGTATTTACTCAGCTTACCACTTTTTGGGCGAGTTAAAGTGATACACAATAGATAATAAAGTTAAACTTGCTTAATATGAAAACAAATACAAAAGAAACATATTATATACTATCGGAATTGTCTTGAAATAATCTTTAATTTGGTAAACAAAGTTTGAAACTCGGTTAAAAAATGATGTCACAAATCAGTTTTTTATCGAAACCGATTTTGCAAAAATGTTGCAATAAGCGAAAAAATTATCATACAGTTAATGATCTCTGGCAGCAAAAGACTGTTAATTTTATTAGACGGCAGCATAACATCATAAAGCGAGTTTTAAGCGTGCAAGCAAAAGAGAAGAAGCATGTTTAGAAGGCTTAAAATGCTCAAATAAACAATTGCTCGTTGCATTGTCAGATGAGATTAAATTGTTGTGGAGTAGTTTTTATGGAAATCATCTTATTGATATCTGCCAAAAATCCAATTAATCGCGTTTCTATGATGAGTAGTTTTTGAGAAAATGCAGCTAACAAATTGCACAATTAAGAGTTGATTGTGATGTCATCTTAAGGTATAAATGTTTTGTAAGATAGTAGATCCCAAAGGTATAAATTTTTTGTAAGATAATAGTTTGGGTGCTAGCTTTCGCTTGAGCACAAAATGATTTATGATTTGTCAAGAACTGCAACTTTTGAAAAACTTCTCTTTGGTTAGAACGTCATGATGACGTCATGAATCCCCTTATGACAGTTGTCCCAAGTTTGATGTTTGTACCCTTATAAAGTGTACATACGTATGTACAGACAGAATTGCGTTTGATATATTAGATGCTACGTCAGGAACTCTACTGAAGAATTCAGAGTCAAAATATAAATCTTTAAGTCAAAATTGAGCATAACAGTGTGATAACGCCGTTTCCACTATACTACACCCCTGAATATGTCACAACATCATTTTTAATGCCATTGTGCAATACTCATTGAAACCTTCAAGCAAAAAACTGCTGCGAGTTTTTATAACTTTTACTGCAAACCAAAACAACGCAGACACGCTACACTCTGAGCACAATTTACCAGCGATATTAGATTTAGCTTGCCAAAAAACAGATTTTTTTGTAAATGGATGTGTATTGAATCAATACACCCTTTAGGAGAAAAGGGCTAACCATGAATCCATTTGTCTACAGTAGGGTGACCATATTTTCATTCCCAGGAGGACATTTTTTGATAAAAATTATTATCAGCCTTACAAGTTGTTCTGCAAGGCTGGGAAAATTTTTCTGGACATTTGTCGGACACTGACCGCTTTTGAAAATTAGTAAAAATACAGCAGTTTATTTTTTAAATTTATTAAGCCAATGAACAAAGAAATGAAAATTGGACAGCTTTTTTGGTGCTTTGAACTGTCTACATACATGTCTAGGCTAAGTTTGGCTTTATTTGCTCCAGAAACAAAAGTTTCGTAACCACAAGTAACGCATTTTGCTTCGAACTCATCTCGTCCTTTTCTAAAAAATGGATACTTCTGTTGAAGTTCTTCAGGAAATTTTGATTTTCTTTTTGGCATACCGCATTTATTTTTTAGCTTTTTGTTTTATTTTTCAAAAATCACAGCAATGATAATTATAAACAGTTCAACTGAAAATGTTGTTTGATTTTTTAAACTAAAATAAATATGTACCGAAATGTTTTTTTAAAATTAGGTCAATCGACCAGAACAACAAAGCAAAATTTATCTCCGTATCTCCGCTGCGTAAATTACAAGAAATGCAGTTTAGAAACTTACCGATATTTGTACCGTTTTCCATGTAATCTTACTCTTTCAAACCTAAAGCAACAGTCAGTCTGAGGTAGATCGTTAGGAAACTCCCTTTTATCATTCCTTACTAGTTAAACTTATTATCACTTGAACTAATATGCAGTGACATAATTTTTTAATCGCAAGGTAAACGTAAAAAGAGAATTTTTGAACGACTTTGGATGACCAAATTAGTTTTTATTAAAAAGGAGGACAAAAAAGGGATTTTTAAACATCCTCGGAGGACCAATTACTTTTTACCAAAAAGGAGGACATGTCCTCCAAAAAGAGGACGTATGGTCACCCTAGTCTATAGACTGCAGAAAGTTTTAACTTAGGTGTCTGTATGATATGCAGCCTATGCAAGTTCTGTTTACTGTTTTTGGAGTTGCTTATTTAATATTTAATTCAAATATTCAATAGCGCTGTGCACAGATAGTTTAGTTTTCATTTCTGATGGTAGTGTTTCCATAAAGGTGGAGTTGTTGAGGTTAATCCGTTAACTTTTGCATTTTAGGTGCTGTGCAAGTTTTTTAGAAAAGTGTAAAAATAATCCGTAAAAATAATCCGTTTCCTAAGAGAAAGCTGTGTGATGAAATCAGGCAAGGAATTTGTTTTAAAATGAGGAAATGAAAGGAAATACTTAGCAAACTGCAGACAGTGACACTGTTTCGACCTATCAGGTTTCTTTAGGCCAGGGGTGTGCAACCTTTTTCACTGGGGGGCCACTTTCGAAAATTTTAACAACGTCGAAGGCCAGTCACCGCCAAATATGTATAAAATTATAAAATGCAAAACACAACCCGTGTAT
The DNA here is from genome assembly GCA_963675345.1 of Trididemnum clinides. Lineage (NCBI taxonomy): Eukaryota > Metazoa > Chordata > Ascidiacea > Aplousobranchia > Didemnidae > Trididemnum > Trididemnum clinides. Next base: position 25,778,625 of record OY776302.1, on the reverse strand, counting down.
TATGTTATAAATTATTATATAGCATCACATACAGTTAATGTTGGTTTTGAGGCTAGAAAGTCACAATACAACGTCCTTGACCTCTTGTGTGGTCGATTCGGGTATGAAAAGAATCGGATTTTTGCGTAAAGTCATAGACGGTACAAATAGCTAAATAAATCGATTTTTAAAAAAAAATTTTTTTGTCCTGCCATCATCGAGGGCCACATTGACTGGCCTGGAGGGCCGGATTGTGGCCCGCAGGCCGTGGGTTGCACACCCCTGCTTTAGGGCAATTGGTAACCGACAAAAAGCTAGAGGCTTTTAATAAAACATAACTTAAACCGCCACACTTGTGGAACCTACAGTATACTAGATCCACTGTGGTGGATGGTCTGTCAGTACTCTAGATTCTTGTCGGTCACCATCTGCATTGAAGAGGCCTGATAGGTCAATACAGTGTCACTGTCTGCAGTTTGCTAAGTGCATCGCTAGCCTCTTGCATTACTGAAAGGAAATAATTACGTAAAGTGAAGGAAATAAAATATTATCTGTGGAAGCACTGATTCAGCCTACTACAACCAAAAACTGATCGCCTAGCAGTAACGACACGTGGTCATTGCTAGGTGACACTACCTGTACATGAGGATTTTTGCAAAAACGCAACCTGCTCTTTTTGTGCTCACCCCTCTTCTTTCCTGGTATGGAGGCACGGCACAAAAGGTAATTCACATGTTCACACCGCAAACCTGAGCAAAACCAGTTTAAGAAAGAGCGGCAGATCATTTCGAACCATTTATGAATACAGACAGGTAGCCTCACCACCATCAAGGCACATTGTCATTGGTGGGTGCGCTATAGTTGCCTCTTACAACATATAAAATAAGCAGCTTCATTATTTTTAGCCGGTGATGCACGAAACCTTGTTTTTCAGTTCAGTTTTTGTTATCTTTAAATACCTACGATCATTAGCAAAACGTTTGGGCATAATTAGTTTGAGCATTGCACTGTTTTTTATAATGTCGATGTGCTTCTAGGTAGTTATTCTTTTGTTGTTTACTATCACGAAGTACACGTTCAAGAGCGTATTACGTTATAATAAACAAAAAATGCTGCTGATTGTGCCAGAGCATTGTGCTAAGATCATAATGCCTCTATTTATTTTAATTCCAAGCTTGAAACTATTCAAATTTGCAATGACCTCTCGTACAAAGCAACAAAAATATGTGAAAAAATCTTTGTGATTTTTATAAAATAGAATTGATTAAGGGTTACAAAAACAACCGTCATTTAATCAAAGTTGTTGTAAAATTTCAATTAAAATGTTTTTCAAAAAAGAGTTGAAAAATGATCCATTCCATTGTTAAAGGCAAACAAACAGATCACTTGATTAATTCTATTTCTGTTTTTTTCTTAATAATTTCAAAGTACAAGGAAACCATAGCAGACGAATAGTTTTGTTGATTGAAAGTTAATAAAACTGATTCTTTGTTTTAAACGCAATTGCGTTGGACCTACCACAAGTTAATTTTGAATGCGGTTGAAAGCATTTTTTCACCGAGCGCTAACACTAGAGTACGTCATCCAACAAATGTATTTAAATCTTTGCACTACTAATTGTTTTAGTTACAAATCAAAGAGTAAAAACACTGTGAATTTGATTGTTTCAGTCACAAATCAAAGTATAAGAAACAGAGAAATATATGGCAGCAACAAACACTCAAATGATATTGCTTTGCATGGGAACACTTGTCTTTTTCAACTTAGCTATTGGAGTGATAGAAGATGATGACCATTGTCCACTGCATGACGGTACTGCAAAAGAATGTAATCAATCAAATCAATCAGTATCAGACATTGAAAAATGGTAAGCAGACTTAGAAAAACATTTTGAACCAGTTGATCTGATTGGTTGTATAATACAATGTGCATAATACTAGAGATAACTGTTGTAATAGTAATGCTGTTGGAGGTAAGATTTAAAAATCCTCAGAATGTAAAAAATTACCGCTGTTCATGATTTTTTTGTACCAGCATTTTATTTTTCAAGTATATCAGACGGGGTAGGTATACATCCTCCAAATCTCTCTTTAACATTATATCGCCCATGATTTAGATTTGAAAACAATTTCGTTGGTAACTTTACATTTTTATGGACTGCTCGGCACTTACAATGAAATATTTGTTTTTAGCGATTGCAAACTATGTTACAATGATTTAATGTGCAAAGAGTATCATTCTATCGCTAACAATTTGATGATTCCTTCATTAATTGATTATTTGGAAGTACGGGACGTTACAGAGTTTTCTAAGGAAAGGCCAAAACAAAAAATCAACTACACTAACCACACCGATGAAACAGATGAAGAACTATGGAAGAAATTGAAAACTTATATAGAATACTATGATGCCAAGACACCGGTGAGGGATCATTCCGTACTATCAAAAAGAGCAAATGACTCAAGCTATAGTCCGTGGAAATATATAATCAATCGAGACAACAACAGGTGAGTTTGAAAATACAGCCATTTTTACTTGGTGAACTTTTTTTATTGGGCAAATGTGGCAATTGAAAAGGTTTTGATGCATTAGACCAGTGATTTTGAAGCTTTTTTTGTTGCGACACACTTTTAACGATTTCAAAATTTGGCGGCACACATAGAAAAAAATAAGTTTAAAAATTATTTACTTACCTATAACTCACTGTGTAAAATAGCTTAGGATAATAATTTTAAATATTCGAAATAAAATAATATGCACTACAAAAACAGCAGTACGTTTATTAAAGGATTAATTACAAGTTAATAATAACAATACTTTTAATGTAAAATATATCTAAAATTTGGCGGCACACTTTTATAATTTCGCGGCACGCAAAAGTACCGCGGCACAGTGGTTGAGATTCACTGCATTAGACTATCCCAAGTGTTACGAGACGGCCTAAAATCTTTGTTTAGTGAGCTCACATTTGTTCTCCGAAGGCCACCAATACAGCACATGTTGGGCCCTTGATTTTAGACGTGAACCCCAAATCTCACTAATGTCTTATCTGTGAGTGTGCTAAACACAAAAAATATCGTGAAATGTAACTGGTAGGTTTCATATTGCGTTGTTCTTAATCAACAATGATTTTTTTGTGCAGATTTCCTAAAGATATTCTCGAAACGAAATGCTTATACGGGAAATGCCTGAACGAAAACCGGACGGATCTTTTTGCTTGGAAAACTATTCCGCTAATGGTAACTCGCTATTTCCATATGAAAGATAACGGTACAACTGTATTTCATGCTGAATTCAGCTACGGATGTGTTTGTGAATATGCTGGAGCCTTTGTTTAAGACAAATAGGAGCAGTGAGCGTTTGTATATTTTGTGATATAAAGGCGTGTCTTTTTTTGGGTCGTGTAACGGTAATGGATTGAAATTCGTTCATTACAACAGTCTTTATTGCTTTGCATGATTAAGCCATTTACTTTTTTTTAAGTTAGTTGCGTGGAAATTTCTTTAATTAAAATGTGCTCAACAAAATACGCTTTATGTGCTTGTACTTTGTTATTAGTAAAACGGCATTCATGAGAATGTAGATTGGTCAGCTCTACTACCTGCCTTTCACATAGTGATGGAGGAATCCAGTTTAGAGTCTTTGGCAAAAAACAATTTGTCGGTTTTTCTCCACTATTTCTTTCATGCTGAGCGCCAATCAGAGAAACAGCTGTGGATACTATATTTAAGAATTATGACTCTGTGATGACATTAATTAGCAACCTACTGACTTGGAGGGGGAGACTATAACGATCACCACATTGAGGCAAAACTGCAATTAATAGCCAAATTTCAACATCACGTTGGCTCTGCTCCATACCAATCATGCAATGAACATCATCCAATTGATCAAAATAAATGCGAGTCCAAATTTAACTCAGTTTGAGTTACGTCTTCAGTAAGTGGAAAACTTGGTTTTTGATTATACTATTATAACACGCATTGACATACTGATTAAGTCAATCAAATTTATTAAAACAATTTACAAATCGATTTCGGCCTCTAATAGGCCATCTTCAGTTTGTTCTAAAAACACATCTATTCAAAGTTTAAAAATAATGCTGATAAGCTTAGATAAATAAAACTAGCAAAGTGAAAAGTACTTGGACTTTGTCTATTTCAATAAAAGAATTACTATGGTGTTAAAGAAATTGGTTTCTGGGAAATTCTCACGGTAAATTAAATACAAATCAGCAACAGAAAAATAAAGGTAACCATCTTAGTCCGACGAAAACGAAAGAAAAAAGATAGCCTAATTGTTACGAAGTCTTCAAACTACAAAAACCTGTCCACATCAACCCGGGAGGAAGTCCAGGGCCTTCGCTCTTCTTCACCACAACAACCAAAGTAAACTTTTATACTGTGGACAACTTAGTCAAAGCAAATTGAAATTCAAAAAACTAAATTAAAATAATTCCAAATAAATAAAATAGGAAAAACAAAATTCATCCAGGGTTTCCTTTATAAAATGAAATTGATTGAATTTAGTGCAGCAACAGAAAATAACTTCCGTGTACCAAAAACAATACAACAAAAGTGAGATTTCAAACAATAGTAATGACAATATAAACAGCAATCGAAAAAACGAACAAGAATTGAAGTGTCAACTGGTGTCCAGCCCTCGGCAAGCTTAATCCTTTTGTACACAAATAAAAATAGACCTAGGTTTAACAGAATCTTTTATAATACAGTGGTTTACAACAAAAGAACAGTTTCATAACCAACAATAAAACACTTTCAGAGGACACGATCTTGGAAATATCCCTTAATTTAGAGTTATTTAATTATATATAAACTTTGTTAGAGCAATTTCTTTAGAGCCAGAATTTTTAGCACAGCTATTGTGGCTCTATGGACTATTTTCTTCTCTCTACGTAACTGGGGATAAACACGTTGAACTCTTCCCAGCCGGTAGGTCCCACGCTTGTTGATATCTTTAGTGTTACCAAACAATACCAATTAGCCTTCACGAAGGTTTTGAGAAGCAACACGCCATTTACTGCGGCCTTGCAAGGTACCTGAATAACCCTTGATCCAGGATTTCCAAAATACGGGTATTACCAGCAAGCTGCTGACAGAGTAAAGAAGAGGGTAAAATGGAAAGCAAATAAACAACCGAGGAAAGAATAGGATGAAATGGAAAGCAAATCAACAGGGTCCCAAAGCGATTGCATTGAGCGTAATTTGCTACGTCCATATTCATGCTACGAGATAAAACCTTATCCAAAGTATACGTGTTGTAAATGGGTTTAGTTGTAAATGGCAATAAGGTAAGCCACGCGTTTTTTTGAACACGTAATGATCCGGCGAGATCTCATAATTCGATCCAAGTCTCTGCAGCCAGTACTTAACAATGGGTCTCCACCAACGCCTGCCCTATGAGCCGTGACCGTAAGAGCTGAAGGCCGAGGCTCCCGGCCTCTCTGCAGAAGAAAGTCAGATCCTTTAATCCAGAGTGAGTGACCACCACATCGTGTAACACTTGCCGCGCACGTTCCCACATCAGCATGATTGAACGACGTATTAACATACATACTTCCAAACATTGGCAGAGGCCACTGAAAGAATTCTGTCAGTTCGGCGTTTTACGAAATGTGGCAAATGAAGATCAGATTTTACAATCCATCTTAAAGCCACTTGCGAGTCCGACCAGAAATGAAAACTGCATCAGAGATGTTGCAAAGATTTTGACACATCCTGCATCAACTTCGTGCACATCTCGGCAACCTTCAGCTCCTTACGTGAAGCAACCCAATTGGTTTGATTCACCAACACCACTTTGGCTTTGCCCTTCACAAAGGCCACACACGAGCGTTATCCATTATGCGTCTCAGATAGGCCGCGCAAGAAACTGCTTCATTTGACGTATCACAAAACCTATAGAGGTGGTACGCGACATTTCCATCGTCCGCAATTACGGATCATTCCGAAAAACTGTAGCGGGTAATAGATAATCCAGCAAAGCTTCCTATTACATTTACGCATTTGCTCCAGTCTTTGAGAATATCCTCTGGAAGTTCATCATCCCAGCCAGTGCACCTAACATTTCGGGTCTGATTGTGACCTCACGCAATTTCTGGTGTTTGAAACACGCTTGCAATTTGTCGTTTTCGACGTTTCACAGCAGACCAAGCGTTTGAATCGAGCATAGGGTCTGTACCTAAGTCTATTTATCAGGCATTTGAACGAAGATCACGCTTGAGGATTCCAAACAAAACAGTTTTAGAATTGCCACTAGCTGCCCATTTGCGCAATTCAACCCCTTCAGACACAACGGGTTAATTGTTTTATTTTATAATGTCCAATATATTGTACAAAATGTCTAATGTGGTTAAAACTTCTACTTTCAAAAAGCAATGTTGATTTGCCAAAAATCCTTTTTGGAGGTCATGGAGCCAGTCTGAGGCCAACAAAAGTCATCCATGTACCGGTTATTTTTGATAACTGTTAAAGTCATGGTACTAGCGTTTGCAGGGTTTTCAGCAATCAACCTTTCAATCGCAAAAAGTACAATATAAGGACTGGAATTGATTCCCCAAACATGTCTCGTAAATCGATATAGTTGAACTTTTCCTTTATCTGAATCATTGTTTCTGTGCCATAATAAACGGAACAAACGGCTCTCAGGCGCAACCAGTCGGAAAAAGCACCTACTCAGATCAGCCGTGAAGCGTACCTTCCCTCTCAAAATCTTGTCAAGACTTCGACTAAACCATTGGACAGCATTGTCTAGTGCCGCTCCTTTAAAAGTAGCGGCCCCGTCAAACACTACTTTTGCTTTATCTTGCTTAGTGACAAAACATGGCAAATACCAGCATTTAGTATCATACAAAGTCACGTTATTAACACATACTATCCAATTCTCGGAAATCATCTCTTGAAATGTTTCGTGAGTATTATTATTCTTTAGCTTTAGATTTTTTTAGGGCGTTCCGGCGCAAATTCGCTGTGCGATTTAAAGCGCAAATGTAATCTGGCAAGTTAATCACGACATTCATTTTTAATGAGACTGGAATTTCGTAGCGACCGTTGAATGATTATCTTTATATTAGACTTGACCAACTGACATTCCATTTCATTATTCATAGACGGCCGCTTAACTTCGTCTTCTTATCTCATAGTCGAAAAGACCCAAAAACTCTTTCAAACCAGTGGTTTTTCTTTTTTAAGTTGTTCACACTCGCACCCATCGCAATCCCTTTTTAAAATTTTTACAAACGCTCTGTCTCACTCCCAAGCGTCCGCCGCTGGCAATCGTCCCAAGTCGAGTTAACACATTATTGGTGTAATCAGGGCGCTTACTTTCTCGCTCCTCTAATACAGTAAGCAAGAATTTATCGGTTACATTCACAGTGTGAGGAAGATTGCCTTCGTTATCCGCAAACTCTGGCACAACTAGCATTTTTTATTTTGAAGGTTTCATCAGTGGACAGCGAGTGAAAGGTAAACTTGTCTGTCCGCCACTGCTGGTGGTTTGTTGAGCAAGAGTTCGAATTGTTACGTATAATCAGATTTTTGTCAACAGCCAGGTCAAGTTCATTTTTCAGCATCTCAGAAATTAATGTTGCCTGTGATTCAGTGTCATGTTACGCGTAAACAAGAGTTGACTTTCCGTTGCAAGAATTAATGATCCTTACTGCATTGGTACGAAGCAATGCAGTATTATTATTAGGCATCAATTTTTTGACTGCAGGCTGCTCATACTCAAATGAGGACTCTCGTGTTTTAGTGTCAAGCACATTAGATGGCCTAGAACTTCCGTTCCCGCTGCCAACGCGAGACCGGGAATCAAGTTCATACAGCGCGCCAGAGTGCTAGATGCCACACTTGCGACATCTCGAAGAAACCATGCCGTTTCGAACCATACGACCCAACGAAAGGCAATTTAGGCACCGTCTCGCATCCACAACAACACGCTTTTTACTTGCGTTGGAAAGGTCTCAAACGTTTTGCAGTCTCCAAGAAAATGTTTCGACAGGGAGTCATTGCACACAAATCAAAGCGGGGGTGGTTTGGTCGGCTGAGGTCTCTGATTTCGCCCAAATCATTACACACATTAGGTCTATTATTTCGCAATGCCTCCACCACACGTCCTTCAACCGCGACTTGCCGAACACGAACAGAACCACGTCTTACCCCGAACTCGCGCAACTTTTTTCTTTTTCATCCGATTTAAATAGGTTTGTGCGTAATATGTTGTCATTATGCTTAGTTCTTAAACGACGAATTTACGCAGAGATTCGAACCCAAGACGACTCAAATCGAGACCAAATTTTTCAAGATAGTCAAGATACAATCGTTTAAGCACACCTAAGAGGCGATTGGCCGCATCCATTAACAATTGCTTTGACAATTTTTCGCTTCGTCGTGCGCGTAAGCAAAAATCTCTAATGCATGTAAATCCACGTTGTAAGATTTCAGCCATGCAGTATTGAACATCACTCTGGGCCCAAGGCAAATATCAATTACTTGAGGTTGGGTAGTCAGGCCCCCAGAGACACCGTATCTCTGTTCCAAGCGATTTAACGCATTTTTAATTCGCTGCGCTGTCGACATATTCCTCTTATAGATTTGTAAATCTTGCATCGCAAATAGTTTATGATGGCACAGACATTGCCTTTGTATGCGTAACAGGATTAGCGGGGGTCTCCTGACGCCGCGAGGATGCAGCCGGAGGCAACCGCAGATCCGCCCGGCATGTCCATTCAACTTTAGGTTTGGCTTTCCCTAAAGCGCTTCCATAACCGAAGCCTTTGTTCGCTGCCAAAGCCGTCTGACAACTCGCACTCGCGACGTTGTCGCTTTCTCAAAAATCAACATTTACACATTTTTGATTTAGACGATCCCAACGTGCGTCCATGTTTTAGGGTCCCCGGATGCAGCTACACTACTAAAGCAAAGCTAAAGTTTATATTTTTCAGAAATCTTTCAGCTTTCAGAAATCGCCATTAATGAGCTGCTTTCAGAAAGAGATGAGTATTTCTTTTCAACTGCAAGTTTTGCTTTCCCGATTCGTAGCCTTCCGCCGCGTCAGCCTCAGCGGCATCCGACATCGCCGTAGTCCTAGTCGGATTACGGGTGTGGATAGCTCGAAGTTCCGCGCGCCTGCGATGTAGATCGATCTGATGTGCCGACAATTGACTAGAAGTCGTACTCATGCTTATGCTTGCGCTTATACCCCAACAACGAACGACCAGAGAGACGCTGTCCTCCGGGCCAAGCTCAACTTTCAGGAAGAACAGTTCTTAACAGGATCGCACAACGTATCTCCCATAGTGTTATCATGCAGACCCCGACACCGATTTAAAAGGTCTTCCACATCTTTCGCTAGGTAGTTGCGTTTTTATCTCCTGGTCGCATTCTTTATTATTGACGCGAGTTTTATAATCTGCAAAAGATATTTTAACTTCTTGGAACTGTGTCGCAAAATCGTTAAGATCATTGCTTTTAGGCCATTTCAATTCATTTTTCAAGATGTTTTGTGTTGACTACCAGTACTCTTTTAGCAGTCAACAGCTTGCGGTATAACTTATCTTAAATCGAAAGAAATACAGTATTACCATGGAGCAAAGAGGGTGTGGGCACATTAGATGTTTTTTCTTTATCATTACGGGCAATAGGAGAGTCTGTTGCTTAACTCCTCCAAAACTGCCTGGCGTACTGTCACGAATAAGGCAATTTGCCTTGTAAGTACGGTTTTTAAGTATGTACAATTGGTGTAATTTTATCGCTTTGTTCTGCCGTATTATTTTGTTCGCTCGGCTGTTGATCGAAAAAGAGACCTTTTTTCCTTCGCATTTAGATTTGCTCCAAACACGCCTTTTCTTCCGTCACAATTGTTTATGACGTAATAAAGTTTTAGAGTCATTTAATAAATCTAGTTTTTTCAAAGATTTTCGTTTGGCGGTTACATGACTTATTAGCGGTGCTTTTTTTCTATTTTCACGTGATGTTGATCTAGCGTTTTCTGGATTTTTTTTCGATTTCTATGTAGATAAGGCGACGAAATTGTTATGAATCAGTAGTAGAGTAGTGTGGTAAAGAGTGATTGGTGGTAGCAACAGACTGTTAATCGCAGCAAACAAATATTGTGGCATCATAGAGCCAGTTTAAAGCAGGCAAGCTGAAAAGAGAAGAAGCATGCTTAGAAGGCTACAAGTGCTTAAATAAACTATTGTTTGTTGCGTTATCAAATGAGCTTAAATTATTGTAGAGTTGCTTTTATAGAAACCATCTTATTAATATCTCCTGAAAATGCGTTTAATCGCTTTTCTGCGATCAGCACTATGAGAAAACACAAAAACCGGTTGTGCAATCAGACTTTGATTATGACGTCATCTTAGACCCGAAAAGATGAAAGTTTTTTGTAAAGTAATAGGTTGGAAGCTAGCTTTCGTTTTGAGCACAAAACACTTTTGCTCTGTCAAGAAATGTAAGTTTAAAATATCTAGTTTTGAATATGAAGTCTCGGATCGTTTATGACACTCACCACGGGGTGGTGATCAATCGTGCCTTGTTTGGTGTTTATACGTCCAGTAATTTCGGAAGAGTTAAGACTAACAGACACACAAACAGAACTGCGCTTTATGTATTAGATACCAGCCGGCTTTGCCAGCGTCGCCCGGCATTGCTCTCATCAGTAATGCCGAGGTTAATAATATCGGTTCAGCCGGCAAAGCCGCTTTACTCAATGGATAGTTGTGAAAACATTAATAAGAGGTTTGTGTTTTTTCACATAGCCAAATCTCGTTCTGAAATAAAACTATCATTTTTGAAACGCAATTGATAAAAGAACATTTTCGTGGAATTGTGCATAGCCACTACATGTCTCCGAGTTTCTGGAGCTCCTGGCAGCATCTTATTCACACTGTTTTTACTCTAAACGGTCTTAAACCTAACAAAATTTTATTCGTTAAAATAAGATAGTGCTTCAATTTAAGGTGTATCAAAGTTGTGGAAGGGCGCTAAGCAGTCCCGTAGCACTCCAACTTCGCCCCCCCCCCCAAAGTAAGCGCAAGAGCCCCTGCGCACAGGTTATATCACTTTAGAGGTGTAAAATTGAAAAGCTGCATTAAAAAAATACACCACAATTTGTACATAAGTAAACAGGCTAATGTCAGAATAAAGTATGCCGATACCGAAGGTGCAAGTCATAAAAAATTCGGCACCGATGCCAGAGTTCAGTAAGACATTTATGCAGACACTGCGAAACGAAAGCAATGACACTGAAAAACATGAAAAAGTTATAAAAACACAGTATCATTTAAATAGTCTGGAGCGAACCTTTTTGTTCGCAAATGCTATTATGACATTGTCATAATCAAGAGATCGGGCGCAGTCATTTTCGATTGACAACATGGCTAATGAAGATAGTCTACTGTCTGTCATAGACGTTCTATTAAAACTTTTGATCAGTTTCAATTTGCTGAAGCTTCTTTCAGCGCTGGCAATAGTCACGGGGCAAGTTAGTAAGATTCGAAGTGCGATGTACACATTCGGATACAATTCAAATAAATGAGTCTTTAGAAGATAGTTCAGAAAGTCTTGAGCCGTTTTGAGATTGCGTTTTTTTTGTAAAATTAAAACAAACCGCTGTAGCTCAGCGCTCATTTCATCAGAATCAATGTCACCGAACTTTTTTTGGAACTCTTTGCAGCAAGTAAGAAGAGCATTTTCTTGTTGCACAAGCAAAAGTTTGTCTCGTGTGTACAAAAACGAAAAGGCGGAAGAAACCTCACGTAACAAATTAAAGCGCTCCTTTATTGACATAATAGCCTGGTCTACTAATGGATAGAAAAAGTTGCTTTTAAATTTCAGTTCAGGAGTAGCTCGTTGTTCCTCTTCACCTTGGTAATCAAACAATCTTCTTTTCTTTCCACTTCTTGACGGAGGAAAAGAAGGATCAATATCCAATTCCTGTGCTATTTCAACAGCAGATGTTGCGGCACTGTCATAACCCGTTGTGCGATAGTTTTGCAAAAACTTTTCAGTTGCTTGGATTTCCGTTTCCATTGTATGAAGGGAGACTCCATACGATTGAAGAATCTTGCTTGCTTTATTGACTTGGAATAGAATATCATACCAAATAAACACCGACAAAAGAAAACTCCATTTTGATAAATGAGCTATCAACGATTTTGTTTCTGAGGCAGCTCTTCCATCTTTTCTTTCTATGGAAATGGCTTCCAAGTCTTTCAGTGCCAGCAACACCTCTTTTAAATTGTATCGAAGAGGTTTGATGCATTTAATTCTGCTTTCCCAACGAGTATCAGATTGTGACTTTATGGACAGCTCCACATGTTTCTTCAAAATTTCCCAACGCTGAGCAGAGGAAGAAAACAGCACATACAACCTTGTAAGTACTCCAAAAAATGTCAATGCTTCCCTCGATGAATTAGCACTGTCAACAACAACTAAGTTAAGGGTATGGTTTGCACAGGGCACGTAAACAGCTTTGGGATTGATGTCTAGCATTCTTGCTTGGACCCCAGAATGTTTTCCTTTCATGTTAGCACCATTATCATATGACTGACCTCGACAATCAGACAATTCGAGTTGCAGTTCGGTCGCTTTATCTAAGAAAGCGTCCAACAAGCCTTTCCCAGTACTGTCACTTATTCTCAAGTAGCCAAAAAATGTTTCTTTAACAACAGCAGCTTCTTCATTACATAGTACATAACGGAGAATGACAGACATTTGTTCATGATGTGACATATCTGGAGTGCAGTCCAAAATTATAGAAAAATATTTTGCCAATTTCAATTGCTGTAAATTTTCTTTTTCAACTTCTGTCGCTAGCAATTCAATTAGTTCATTTTGTATGGTAGGACTCAAATAGTGATCTTTAGTGTTTTTATTCTTGATTCTGTCTTGAAGCTCTTTTAGGATCGGATCTCTTCTTGCCAAAAGCTCAAATATACCCAGAAAATTTCCATTGTGAGGAGATCCTAAGACTTCTTCAGATCCTCTAAAAGCAAGATTCCTTTCCGATAGAAACAAGGCAATGTCGATAAGTCTCTCGAAAACATTTCTCCAAAAACGTCTTTCATTGAAAAAAATATTCATCTCGCGTTTGTCGATAGTGGATGAATTTCTTATCCCTTCAGCTAGCAACATCCATTGACTGCAGCATTCTTGGTGGGAAATGCCGTTTTCATGGTCTTTCAGTTTTTTCGAAAAACCCTCCCATGTATTTATACCACTACAAAAGGGGCTTAGTGTTTTTCCAAATAGCTTACAACAAAAGCAAAAAACTTGATCTGATTCCCCAGAATAAACTAGCCACGACCGTGAAACACTTTCACCATTAGGTAACACACGTTTATAATGGTTGGAGGAAAAACGTCACCTTGGAGTTGTGTTATTATATGGAAAATTCATTATTAGTTGATGTGGTCCACGCTTTACTATATCACATCGTTGAGCATCAGAAATACTTTCAGGCCATTTACATGGGTCATCAGGGATAGGGGTAAATTGAGATTGAGTTATTTTTGATATTGAAGGTTGCGTATTGGCAGGTAAATCACAACTTACATTTTCTGGAAATTCACAATCACTTTGATGCTGATCGTCATAGTCTTCTTTTTCTTGTACACTATAGTTTTCTCCATCCCTCTCGGTACTAGTGCCAGGTCTACTCTGCTCAGTAATCTTGAAAAAATCTGTCATCTTGGGCAATTTCGCTACAGCATCTCGAGCAGTGGCTGCTTCTTTTCTCTTTTGAGCACCACTTTTTGAACGTTTCATTCTATACAATGTCAATAAAATACTTTATCTGCACTCTGCAGTGTATATATATTGTCCCGGTATTTATAGCCAAACAGAATTCCAGACCATTCTATGATTGTTGCGTAACAACGGCATTGTTAGGTCAATCGAATATTCAAGATTCTACCAGAAAATCAATCGAAATATTCTAGATTCTGCGAGATAAAATGACGTCGCATTCACTTATGATGTCACAAGCCAATTTCTTCCTACAGTTTAAATCGGTTGTAAACAAGTCTGCTGAACTGAAAATAGTCACGTAGCCAAAAAGCAGTTTCAGACTAACTTGGGCCCCCAAAGTTGGCCTGGCCCCCCCAATTGGGGGGTTTGGGGGGGCGGCTGCTACGTCTCTGGCGCTAAGGTAATTGATATACATTTTCGGGATCAAGCTATTTAATATTAGACCTACGACTTACAGCTTTAACATAAGCTGTTTGGGTATTTGTATGAGCAAATGTCATTGACTGGCCGCATGTTGCGTTGTTTTAGCATAAACGCATCGAGGCAAAAAGCAAACTAACCCGAAATCAAACACTCGCGGTTAAGTTGTGAAAATAGCGGCACCTTCATCAGTATTGTCGAGTATAAGAATATCGCATCAGCCGGCTTCACCAAATGGATATTTGTGAGAACAGTAATAAAAAGTTAATGAGTTGTTGACGCAGGCAATTGTCGCTCCAAAATCTAAAGTACTGTTTTTTGAAAGGAAATCTATTAGGTCCTAAAAAACCATTACGAGGGTTGCGCATAGCCGCCATTATTTTCCAAACTTTTCTGGAGTTCCTGGCTACATCTTACTTGGCTTGTATTCTACGTAGGAGCTGAACTTGCTCGCAATTGGAATAGCCAGCGATATCAAAAAATTTTATTTGTTCAATTTTATGAAGTGGATCGAAGCAAAATTTCAAAGTTATGGGTAAGAGAGGCTCCAAAGTAATGTATTTTTAGGAATACCCTATTTAATAATAGGACCAGTTTTAACAACGCTTTCGTAACTGAATGCCTATTTCTACTCCAAAAGCCTGTGGCTGCGCGCATGTTGCTTGGTTTCGGCATATACGCAGCAGGAAAGAACAATGTAAGCCGAAGTGATACACCTACAGTTAAGTTATTACAATAGTAGCCATTAGCAACGATGAGGTTAAGAATATCAAATCAGACGGCTGCGTCGGCCTCACCCAATCGCAAAGGGAATGGCTTCAACATTTAGATGATGTGTAGCCCGAAACTAATATTTCGTTGCAAAGATAAAACAGGACCATCTTTACTTCCATGTTTTGTAGGAGGTCACCAATTTGTTTGTTTGGAGTAGGCGGCTACATTTTTATAACGTTTAAAGACTTCATCTTTAGATAAATCTTTTAGAAAAATTTAGATGACTAATGCCAAAGAAGCATGCTTTTGAGAAAGAATAGTGAAAATGTACCAAACAATTAACTTTTTCTGGAAATTGCAATTTTGTGTGAAGTGCAGGCACCAAAATTCTAAATGCTTTCAACCGGTAGGTCATAGCAGAATATTTTGTAAATTTTCATTTTTTGATGAATTATTTTAAAAATTTTCATAGATAATGCCAATAAACCACGCTTGCTTGAAGAATGTTGTCAAAATATACCAAAGAACTAACTTTTTCTAAAAATTGCAGGTCAAAACATACTTGTCAAAATAGACGAAATATACTTGAAATAGCCTTTAATTTTTTTAAAAAGTTTAAAAATTTTTTTAAATTGGTGGAGAAATGAGGTCACAAATCAGTTTTTAACTAAACTGATTTTGTAAAAATGTTACAATTTTTGAGAAAATCATGAAATGATCTGTGGTAACAAAAGACTGTGTTAGTTGTGCCAGGCAGCATTATGATAACATAGAGCAAATTTAAGCGTGCAGAAAAAACAAGAAGAATGCTTAGAAGGCTTAAAATGAGCTTAAATCGCTGTGGGGTTTCTTTTACCGAGAGCACCTTGCTAAAATCTCCCGAAAAAGCTTGTAATCGCGTTTCCACGATCAGTATTTTTTGAGTAAATTAAGAAAACAATAAGAAGCCAGAGGCTTTTAATAAAGCATAGCTTAGACCGTCACACTTGTGGGACCTAATATTGGGTCCACTGTAGTGGAATAAAAATTTTGCAAATAATTGTTAATTATGACATCGAGTGACATCCTAAAGAAGTAAAATTTGGACGTCGAGTACTAGCTTTCGTTTAAGCTAAAGGCTGCATTCCTCTGTCCAAAAATGTAATTTAAAAACATTATCTTTGATTATGACGTTAACGAACATCACGAACCCCCTTGTGACACTCACTCCGAGGAGGTGATCAATCGTGCTGAGTTTGATGTTAATACGTGTCGCGTTTTGCAATAGAATTTTCGGTTCTATCTCAACTTCAAAATTTTTCTTAAAATTGAGGCGACGTATAATATCGCTCGAATAATTAAGTCTGGCAGCAACTTAATATATAACAAGGAAAAGATTGGCTTACACAAAAATACTTTGAACCACGTTGAAAACAGAAAAATACATTCAGAGAAATAACACTTCAAGACTTCGAGCTCCTTCGCTTGACGATCACAGAACTAATCACTTTAATATAACAATCAGGAAACAGCTAAACTCATTCAAGATAACCTTCAATACTCATCACGCTAATAGAATCCACAATAAATTCCCACTGAACAAGAGGCCTTTTTCACTCCGTCACTCTTTACCACATTACTCTACTACGGTGGATTCATAACATTTTTGTCGCCTTATGTAAAAATCGAAAAAAAATCCAGAAAACGCTAGATCAACATCACGTGAAAATAGAAAAAAAGCACCGCTAATAAGTCATGTAACCGCCAAACGAAAATCTTTGAAAAAACTAGATTTATTAAATGACTCTGAAACTTCATTACGTCGTAAACAATTGTGACGGAAGAAAAGGCGTGTTTGGAGCAAATCTAAATGCGAAGGAAAAAAGGTCTCTTTTTCGATCAACAGCCGAGCGAACAAAATAATATGGCAGAACAAAGCGATAAAATTACACCAATTGTACATACTTAAAAACCGTACTTACAAGGCAAATTGCCTTATTCGTGACAGCACGCCAGGCAGTTTTGGAGGAGTTAAGCAACAGACTCTCCTATTGCCCGTAATGATAAAGAAAAAACATCTAATGTGCCCACACCCTTCTCGCCCCATGGTAATACTGTATTTCTTTCGATTTAAGATAAGTTATACCGCAAGCTGTTGACTGCTAAAAGAGTACTGGTAGTCAACACAAAACATGGGCACACGTTGGGATCGTCTAAATCAAAAATGTGTAAATGTTGATTTTTGAGAAAGCGACAACGTCGCGAGTGCGAGTTGTCAGACGGCTTTGGCAGCGAACAAAGGCTTCGGTTATGGAAGCGCTTTAGGGAAAGCCAAACCTAAAGTTGAATGGACATGCCGGGCGGATCTGCGGTTGCCTCCGGCTGCATCCTCGCGGCGTCAGGAGACCCCCGCTAATTCTGTTACGCATACAAAGGCAATGTCTGTGCCATCATAAACTATTTGCGATGCAAGATTTACAAATCTATAAGAGGAATATGTCGACAGCGCAGCGAATTAAAAATGCGTTAAATCGCTTGGAACAGAGATACGGTGTCTCTGGGGGCCTGACTACCCAACCTCAAGTAATTGATATTTGCCTTGGGCCCAGAGTGATGTTCAATACTGCATGGCTGAAATCTTACAACGTGGATTTACATGCATTAGAGATTTTTGCTTACGCGCACGACGAAGCGAAAAATTGTCAAAGCAATTGTTAATGGATGTGGCCAATCGCCTCTTAGGTGTGCTTAAACGATTGTATCTTGACTATCTTGAAAAATTTGGTCTCGATTTGAGTCGTCTTGGGTTCGAATCTCTGCGTAAATTCGTCGTTTAAGAACTAAGCATAATGACAACATATTACGCACAAACCTATTTAAATCGGATGAAAAAGAAAAAAGTTGCGCGAGTTCGGGGTAAGACGTGGTTCTGTTCGTGTTCGGCAAGTCGCGGTTGAAGGACGTGTGGTGGAGGCATTGCGAAATAATAGACCTAATGAGTGTAATGATTTGGGCGAAATCAGAGACCTCAGCCGACCAAACCACCCCCGCTTTGATTTGTGTGCAATGACTCCCTGTCGAAACATTTTCTTGGAGACTGCAAAACGTTTGAGACCTTTCCAACGCAAGTAAAAAGCGTGTTGTTGTGGATGCGAGACGGTGCCTAAATTGCCTTTCGTTGGGTCGTATGGTTCGAAACGGCATGGTTTCTTCGAGGTGTCGCAAGTGTGGCATCTAGCACTCTGGCGCGCTGTATGAACTTGATTCCCGGTCTCGCGTTGGCAGCGGGAACGGAAGTTCTAGGCCATCTAATGTGCTTGACACTAAAACACGAGAGTCCTCATTTGAGTATGAGCAGCCTGCAGTCAAAAAATTGATGCCTAATAATAATACTGCATTGCTTCGTACCAATGCAGTAAGGATCATTAATTCTTGCAACGGAAAGTCAACTCTTGTTTACGCGTAACATGACACTGAATCACAGGCAACATTAATTTCTGAGATGCTGAAAAATGAACTTGACCTGGCTGTTGACAAAAATCTGATTATACGTAACAATTCGAACTCTTGCTCAACAAACCACCAGCAGTGGCGGACAGACAAGTTTACCTTTCACTCGCTGTCCACTGATGAAACCTTCAAAATAAAAAATGCTAGTTGTGCCAGAGTTTGCGGATAACGAAGGCAATCTTCCTCACACTGTGAATGTAACCGATAAATTCTTGCTTACTGTATTAGAGGAGCGAGAAAGTAAGCGCCCTGATTACACCAATAATGTGTTAACTCGACTTGGGACGATTGCCAGCGGCGGACGCTTGGGAGTGAGACAGAGCGTTTGTAAAAATTTTAAAAAGGGATTGCGATGGGTGCGAGTGTGAACAACTTAAAAAAGAAAAACCACTGGTTTGAAAGAGTTTTTGGGTCTTTTCGACTATGAAATAAGAAGACGAAGTTAAGCGGCCGTCTAAAAATAATGAAATGGAATGTCAGTTGGTCAAGTCTAATATAAAGATAATCAGCGGCCGCTACGAAATTCCAGTCTCATTAAAAATGAATGTCGTGTTTAAATCGCACAACGAATTTGCGCCGGAACGCCCTAAAAAATCTAAAGCTAAAGAATAATAATACTCACGAAACATTTCAAGAGATGATTTCCGAGAATTGGATAGTATGTGTTAATAACGTGACTTTGTATGATACTAAATGCTGGTATTTGCCATGTTTTGTCACTAAGCAAGATAAAGCAAAAGTAGTGTTTGACGGGGCCGGAAAGTAGAAGTTTTAACCACATTAGACATTTTGTACAATATATTGGACATTATAAAATAAAACAATTAACCCGTTGTGTCTGAAGGGGTTGAATTGCGCAAATGGGCAGCTAGTGGCAATTCTAAAACTGTTTTGTTTGGAATCCTCAAGCGTGATCTTCGTTCAAATGCCTGATAAATAGACTTAGGTACAGACCCTATGCTCGATTCAAACGCTTGGTCTGCTGTGAAACGTCGAAAACGACAAATTGCAAGCGTGTTTCAAACACCAGAAATTGCGTGAGGTCACAATCAGACCCGAAATGTTAGGTGCACTGGCTGGGATGATGAACTTCCAGAGGATATTCTCAAAGACTGGAGCAAATGCGTAAATGTAATTGGAAGCTTTGCTGGATTATCTATTACCCGCTACAGTTTTTCGGAATGATCCGTAATTGCGGACGATGGAAATGTCGCGTACCACCTCTATAGGTTTTGTGATACGTCAAATGAAGCAGTTTCTTGCGCGGCCTATCTGAGACGCATAATGGATAACGCTCGTGTGTGGCCTTTGTGAAGGGCAAAGCCAAAGTGGTGTTGGTGAATCAAACCAATTGGGTTGCTTCACGTAAGGAGCTGAAGGTTGCCGAGATGTGCACGAAGTTGATGCAGGATGTGTCAAAATCTTTGCAACATCTCTGATGCAGTTTTCATTTCTGGTCGGACTCGCAAGTGGCTTTAAGATGGATTGTAAAATCTGATCTTCATTTGCCACATTTCGTAAAACGCCGAACTGACAGAATCCTTTTTTTGGCCTCTGCCAATGTTTGGAAGTATGTATGTTAATACGTCGTTCAATCATGCTGATGTGGGAACGTGCGCGGCAAGTGTTACACGATGTGGTGGTCACTCACTCTGGATTAAAGGATCTGACTTTCTTCTGCAGAGAGGCCGGGAGCCTCGGCCTTCAGCTCTTACGGTCACGGCTCATAGGGCAGGCGTTGGTGGAGACCCATTGTTAAGTACTGGCTGCAGAGACTTGGATCGAATTATGAGATCTCGCCGGATCTTTAGGTGTTCAAAAAAACGCGTGGCTTACCTTATTGCCATTTACAACTTAACCCATTTAAAACGCGTATACTTTGGATAAGGTTTTATCTCGTAGCATGAATATGGACGTAGCAAATTACGCTCAATGCAATCGCTTTGGGACCCTGTTGATTTGCTTTCCATTTCATCCTATTCTTTCCTCGGTTGTTTATTTGCTTTCCATTTTACCCTCTTCTTTACTCTGTCAGCAGCTTGCTGGTAATACCCGTATTTTGGAAATCCTGGATCAAGGGTTATTTAGGTACCTTGCAAGGCCGCAGTAAATGGCGTGTTGCTTCTCAAAACCTTCGTGAAGGCTAATTGGTATTGTTTGGTAACACTAAAGATATCAACAAGCGTGGGACCTACCGGCTGGGA
Organism: Trididemnum clinides; assembly: GCA_963675345.1. NCBI lineage: Eukaryota > Metazoa > Chordata > Ascidiacea > Aplousobranchia > Didemnidae > Trididemnum > Trididemnum clinides. Next base: position 25,758,047 of record OY776302.1, on the reverse strand, counting down.
AGAGTTCAACGTGTTTATCCCCAGTTACGTAGAGAGAAGAAAATAGTCCGTAGAGCCACAATAGCTGTGCTAAAAATTCTGGCTCTAAAGAAATTGAAAAGAAATTGCTCTAACAAAATTTATATATAATTAAATAACTCTAAATTAAGGGATATTTCCAAGATCGTGTCCTCTGAAAGTGTTTTATTGTTGGTTATGAAATTGTTCTTTTGTTGTAAACCACTGTATTATAAAAGATTCTGTTAAACCTAGGTCTATTTTTATTTGTGTACAAAAGGATTAAGCTTGCCGAGGGCTGGACACCAGTTGACACTTCAATTCTTGTTCGTTTTTTCGATTGCTGTTTATATTGCCATTACTATTGTTTGAAATCTCACTTTTGTTGTATTGTTTTTGGTACACGGAAGTTATTTTCTGTTGCTGCACTAAATTCAATCAATTTCATTTTATAAAGGAAACCCTGGATGAATTTTGTTTTTCCTATTTTATTTATTTGGAATTATTTTAATTTAGTTTGTTGAATTTCAATTTGCTTTGACTAAGTTGTCCACAATACAAAAGTTTACTTTGGTTGTTGTGGTGAAGAAGAGCGAAGGCCCTGGACTTCCTCCCGGGTTGATGTGGACAGGTTTTTGTAGTTTGAAGACTTCGTAACAATTAGGCTATCTTTTTTCTTTCTTTTTCGTCGGACTAAGATGGTTACCTTTATTTTTCTGTTGCTGATTTGTATTTAATTCACCGTGAGAATTTCCCAGAAACCAATTTCTTTAACACCATAGTAATTCTTTTATTGAAATAGACAAAGTCCAAGTACTTTTCACTTTGCTAGTTTTATTTATCTAAGCTTATCAGCATTATTTTTAAACTTTTAATAGATGTGTTTTTAGAACAAACTGAAGATGGCCTATTAGAGGCCGAAATCGATTTGTAAATTGTTTTAATAAATTTGATTGACTTAATCAGTATGTCAATGCGTGTTATAATAGTATAATCAAAAACCAAGTTTTCCACTTACTGAAGACGTAACTCAAACTGAGTTGAATTTGGACTCGCATTTATTTTGATCAATTGGATGATGTTCATTGCATGATTGGTATTGAGCAGAGTCAACGTGATGTTGAAATTTGGCTATTAATTGCAGTTTTGCCTCAATGTGGTGATCGTTATAGTCTCCCCCTCCAAGTCAGTAGGTTGCTAATTAATGTCATCACAGAGTCATAATTCTTAAATATAGTATCCACAGCTGTTTCTCTGATTGGCGCTCAGCATGAAAGAAATAGTGGAGAAAAACCGACAAATTGTTTTTTGCCAAAGACTCTAAACTGGATTCCTCCATCACTATGTAAAAGGCAGGTAGTAGAGCTGACCAATCTACATTCTCATGAATGCCGTTTTACTAATAACAAAGTACAAGCACATAAAGCGTATTTTGTTGAGCACATTTTAATTAAAGAAATTTCCACGCAACTAACTTAAAAAAAAGTAAATGGCTTAATCATGCAAAGCAATAAAGACTGTTGTAATGAACGAATTTCAATTCATTACCGTTACACGACCCAAAAAAACACACGCCTTTATATCACAAAGAATACAAACGCTCACTGCTCCTATTTGTCTTAAACAAAGGCTCCAGCATATTCACAAACACATCCGTAGCTGAATTCAGCATGAAATACAGTTGTACCGTTATCTTTCATATGGAAATAGCGAGTTACCATTAGCGGAATAGTTTTCCAAGCAAAAAGATCCGTCCGGTTTTCGTTCAGGCATTTCCCGTATAAGCATTTCGTTTCGAGAATATGCACAAAAAAACCATTGTTGATTAAGAACAACGCAATATGAAACCTACCAGTTACATTTCACGATATTTTTTGTGTTTAGCACACTCACAGATAAGACATTAGTGAGATTTGGGGTTCACGTCTAAAATCAAGGGCCCAACATGTGCTGTATTGGTGGCCTTCGGAGAACAAATGTGAGCTCACTAAACAAAGATTTTAGGCCGTCTCGTAACACTTGGGATAGTCTAATGCAGTGAATCTCAACCACTGTGCCGCGGTACTTTTGCGTGCCGCGAAATTATAAAAGTGTGCCGCCAAATTTTAGATATATTTTACATTAAAAGTATTGTTATTATTAACTTGTAATTAATCCTTTAATAAACGTACTGCTGTTTTTGTAGTGCATATTATTTTATTTCGAATATTTAAAATTATTATCCTAAGCTATTTTACGCAGTGTGTTATAGGTAAGTGAATAATTTTTAAACTTATTTTTTTCTATGTGTGCCGCCAAATTTTGAAATCGTTAAAAGTGTGTCGCAACAAAAAAAGCTTCAAAATCACTGGTCTAATGCATCAAAACCTTTTCAATTGCCACATTTGCCCAATAAAAAAGTCCTCTGAATAAAAATAGCTGTATTCCTAGACTCACCTGTTGTTGTCTCGATTGATTATATATTTCCACGGACTATAGCTTGAGTCATTTGCTCTTTTTGATGGTACGGAATGATCCCTCACCGGTGTCTTGGCATCATAGTATTCTACATAAATCGACAGATAATGCCAAAGAACCATGCTTGTGAGGAAAAGTAGTCAAAATCTACCAAAGAACCAACATTGGCTAACAATTTCTGGTTTGTTAGTTCTAGTAATAATTGCTCAAATATAAAATAGAGCACAATGTATGGCAACCGATTTTTGATCAGTCATAAACTAATTCTTAGCCTTAAGCAATTGGAGTCACATATTGCTGGAAAGCAAATTTCCAAAGCTTTTTAAAGGACAGTAATTGTTAGTACTTTATAATAACATTTTTGTATTAAAGGTTCCTGTTTTTGCTCAGCTTACCACTTTTGGGGAGGGGAAAAAAGTTACACCACAGGTCTAAAAGTTTAGTTCTTTCAGTATAAAAGGAAATACTAAAGGTTTATGTTACACACCATCGGAATTGCCATAAAATAACCTATAATTTGTTGAAAACATTTTAAAAATCGGTTGAGAAATGAGGTCACAAATCACTTTTTTAAACTGATTTTGCAAAAAGGGTGCAATTTTTAAAAGTATCTTGATATTATGATCTCTGTTAGCGAAGTCTTATGTAAAGGTATCAGAGCATTATGACGTCATAGACCAAGTTGTAAGCATGCAAGCGGAAAGCAGAAGAAAATGCTTAGAAAACTTAAGTGCTTGAATAAAGAATTGCTCGTAGCATTGTCAAATAATTTGTGCATCGCTGGCCTCTTGTATTATTCTAAAAGCTTAAAGTATTGTAAAGTTGTTTTCGTTGAAATTATGTTATTAATGTCTCCTGAAACAGCATTTAACCGCGTTTCTACGATCAATACTTTCTGGGAAAGAACAAAAAACAAATTGCACAATTAAGCGTTAATTGTGAGGTGATTTTGGTTCCTAAACAAATGCAAATTTTTGTATTGCGGTAAGTTAGAAGCTGGTTTACGTTTGAGCAAAATTTGGTTGTCCTCCGTCAAGTAATGCAAATTTTAAAAATATTATTTTGAGTATGACGTCATGATGACGTCACCAACACCCTTATGACACTCACCACGGGGTGGTTATCAATCGTGTTTGAAGCTTGTATCTCCAGCAGTGTCAGAGGAGTTAAAAGAGACACCCAGATAGAATTGCGGTTTATATATTAGACCATACTTTTTAATGAAATTTTCAAGTCAAAAAATATAAAGGTCGTCGACTCGCGCGTTGCCTTGTAGCTCTTTGATTTGATGTCAAAGCAGCTGTTAAAACAAAATAATGCCAGAAAACAATAATTTCGCTCTCACTTACGTGCTAGCGTAGACCATACAGCTATCTGAGAACGCAAAACAAAACTGTTTGTACTTGGCCTTGCTATCTCGCGCATAAGCCGCACCCGCCCAGTAATTCGGTGAAGATCTTTTAGTATGAAAATTGCAATTTGCTCGTCCATCAATACGTGCCTGCGTTTTAGTAGTAGTAGTAGTAGTAGTTGGCAATTTATTTCGCTTCTGTTTTCTCAACACAAAAACACTCAACGATAGGATAAAAACAACGAGCGAAAAAGGAATGCAGGTGACAAAACGAATTGACGTTAAACATACCCAAATTTTTTAAGATTAAATTAAAAAGATTGTAGAGAGGGGCATGGTCACCGCACCTGACAAAAACATCAAGCAAAAAAATTGAAATAAAAAAAAAAAACACAACAAAAAAGAAACTAAAAAAGCAGTCAGCCAAATAAACAAAATTTTACCCTATGTAAAAATCCCAATAGCTAAAAGAAATACATTCCTCTTAGTGCCAAACTGTTGTTACCCTAACGAGGGGGGCTAGCAGGTACTACACCCTGCCCAAGGGTGACCTGGGAGCAACGACAGTTAAAGAGTTAGCTCCATTACACTCTAGGCAGGACCCTGTCGCCGGATGCAGTTATAGTCTTACTGCCCAGGACCATGCAATTTGCAGATAAGTAGTGGCACTATAACATTGCGTTTAAATTTTTGTGACCTGATTTTAATCACGTGATTGTGGATAATTTAAGTAAACCATTGGAAGTGTCACTGTCTTTTTTACTCAAATAAAAATTAATCATTTATTCTAATGAACAGATTGAAGTTTCACGGACCTATATCGCAGGTGAATTTTCCTTATTCTTCTTCTTCATCCGAAATTATTTCGAGGAGCAGTTGTCGCCTGAAGTTGGAGTATAAGACAATCATTAGCTCTTTTTAATTGGTAGTTCGAGAGTGAGTAGCAGATTCTGAAAAAAAAGAAAAACAGCAAATACCTATTCTTTTACTTTTTATTCTACTTTGCAAGCTCGTTTTACAATTAGGTATATCTTTAAGCAATCAAAATAAGTAGGTTTCCAGTCTTAAAGCATAATAAATATTAATCTACTGATTTATAATATATTCTTTAAAGCATTTGATGAACCTGGGAAGTGATTTAACATCTTTAAGTGCTACAGGTAGTTTATTCCATAACATTGGGCCTCTAAATTTCAGTGTTTGTTGTGTGAGTTTTATTCTGCAATATTGAGGGCACAATTTAGACTTGGATCGAGTACGAATAGTGGCTTTCTCGCTAAGAAAGTTAGAATCAAAGATGTTTGAAAAAGCAGGAGGAAGAGATTTATTAAAATATTTGTGCATAAATTTGGCAATTTCAAGTTGTTTAGACTGTTGTATTGTTAGCAGATTGTGTTGTTGAAAATCGTTACTGTTTTTTTGCTTCTTAGTATTAATCAAATTAATTGCTTTGGTTGAAACTTTTTGCAACTTTTGAACGTTTTGTGGAAGATAGGACACAACAAGCACAAGGAACATAAGAATGATGTGGTTGATTCAGTCCCGTAGCACTCCAACTTCGGGCCCCCCCCAAAGTAAGCGCAAGAGCCCCTGCGCACAGGTCATATCACTTTAGAGGTGTAAAATTGAAAAGCTGCATTAAGAAAATACACCACAATTTGTACATAAGTAAACAGGCTAATGTCAGAATAAAGCATGCCGATACCGAAGGTGCAAGTCATAAAAAATTCGGCACCGATGCCAGAGTTCAGTAGAACATTTATGCAGACACTGCGAAACGAAAGCAATGACACTGAAAAACATGAAAAAGTTATAAAAACACAGTATCATTTAAATAGTCTGGAGCGAACCTTTTTGTTCGCAAATGCTGTTATGACATTGTCATAATCAAGAGATCGGGCGCAGTCATTTTCGATTGACAGCATTTTCGATCTTCAAAGGAAAGGGTGATGTGATGAGCTGCGGATCATACAGAGGAGTGAAACTGCTAGAACATGCCATGAAAATCGTTGAAAGAGTGCTAGAGAGGCGAATACGAACACTAGTCGATTTGAATGAAATGCAGTTTGGATTTATGCCAGGAAAAGGAACAGTGGATGCGATATTTATTGTGAGAAGAATGCAGGAAGAATATCAAAAGAAGGACAAGAAGTTGTATATGTGTTTTGTTGACATGGAAAAAGCTTTTGATAGAGTGCCAAGAAAAGTGATGGAATGGGCCATGAGAAAGAAGGGTCTATCAGAAGTAATAGTTCGGGCAGTTATGAGCCTGTATGATGGTGCAAAGACAAGAGTCAGGGTGGGATCTGCATATTCAGAGGAATTCGAAGTAAATGTTGGTGTACATCAAGGATCTGTGCTGTCACCACTATTGTTTGCAATAGTGGTGGACGTTGTTACCGAAAATGCAAGAAGGGGTGGGGTGTGGTTAACGAATTACTATATGCAGATGACCTTGTTATCATGAGTGAACACATGGAAGACTTAAAGGAAAGGTTTTGGAATTGGAAGAATGCACTGGAAAGTAAAGGTTTAAAGGTCAACACCAGAAAAACAAAATTGATGGTAAGCGGATCAGAAGGCGAACTATACAAAAGCAAGATAGATCCATGTGGAGTTTGTGGGAGGAGAGTTATGGCCAACTCAGTGTTGTGCACAAAATGTGAAAACTGGGTTCATGGCAAATGTGCAAAAATAAAGAGAGTTACTGCTAGGTTGGCAATGCATTTTGTTTGCTTGAAATGTAAAGGAATAATGGAAGGGACGATGGACTCAATCGAGAAGTTGTGCGATGAAGTGGAGACAGTGAATGGATTTTGTTATTTGGGAGACAGACTAAATGCTAGTGGTGGTTGTGAAGCGGCAGTCACAGCAAGAGTAAGAATCGGTTGGGTAAGATTCAGGAAATGTGGAGAGTTGTTGCTTGGAAATAGGTTTCCTCTGAAGATGAAAGGTAAAGTTTATTGTTGTTGTGTAAGATCAGCAATACTGTATGGAAGTGAGACATGGTGTCTGAAAGAAAATGAAAAAGCAATTTTGAGGAGAACGGAGAGAGCTATGGTGAGAGCCATGTGCGGTCAGAAAATTGTAGACAGAAAGACGACTGAAGAACAGATGGATATGTTAGGGTTGAAAGAAACTATAGACCGGTTAGCAACAGCAAATGGAGTTAGATGGTATGGACATGTACTGAGGAGGGATGACGATAGTGTTTTGAGGGTTGCTCTGAATCTTGAAGTGACTGGCAAGAGAAAGCGAGGACGACCGAAGAAGACCTGGAAAAAGCAAGTGGAAGAGGAGACAGAGAAAGTTGGTTTGAAGAAGGAGGATGCTCTGAGATGAGACAAGTGGAGGGACGGAGTGCGAGAAATTGCAGAAGGAATGGGGTAAATCCGGCCATCTCTGCTAAAGGGAAAACACCGGATAAAAACTGAATAACTACTACTACTACTACTACAGCATGGCTAATGAAGATAGTCTACTGTCTGTCATAGACGTTCTATTAAAACTTTTGATCAGTTTCAATTTGCTGAAGCTTCTTTCAGCGCTGGCAACAGTCACGGGGCAAGTTAGTAAGATTCGAAGTGCGATGTACACATTCGGATACAATTCAAATAAATGAGTCTTTAGAAGATAGTTCAGAAAGTCTTGAGCCGTATTGAGATTGCGTTTTTTTTGTAAAATTAAAACAAACCGCTGTAGCTCAGCGCTCATTTCATCAGAATCAATGTCACCGAACTTTTTTTGGAACTCTTTACAGCAAGTAAGAAGAGCATTTTCTTGTTGCACAAGCAAAATTTGTCTCGTGTGTACAAAAACGAAAAGGCGGAAGAAACCTCACGTAACAAATTAAAGCGCTCCTTTATTGACATAATAGCCTGGTCTACTAATGGATAGAAAAAGTTGCTTTTAAATTTCAGTTCAGGAGTAGCTCGTTGTTCCTCTTCACCTTGGTAATCAAACAATCTTCTTTTCTTTCCACTTCTTGACGGAGGAAAAGAAGGATCAATATCCAATTCCTGTGCTATTTCAACAGCAGATGTTGCGGCACTGTCATAACCCGTTGTGCGATAGTTTTGCAAAAACTTTTCAGTTGCTTGGATTTCCGTTTCCATTGTATGAAGGGAGACTCCATACGATTGAAGAATCTTGCTTGCTTTATTGACTTGGAATAGAATATCATACCAAATAAACACCGACAAAAGAAAACTCCATTTTGATAAATGAGCTATCAACGATTTTGTTTCTGAGGCAGCTCTTCCATCTTTTCTTTCTATGGAAATGGCTTCCAAGTCTTTCAGTGCCAGCAACACCTCTTTTAAATTGTATCGAAGAGGTTTGATGCATTTAATTCTGCTTTCCCAACGAGTATCAGATTGTGACTTTATGGACAGCTCCACATGTTTCTTCAAAATTTCCCAACGCTGAGCAGAGGAAGAAAACAGCACATACAACCTTGTAAGTACTCCAAAAAATGTCAATGCTTCCCTCGATGAATTAGCACTGTCAACAACAACTAAGTTAAGGGTATGGTTTGCACAGGGCACGTAAACAGCTTTGGGATTGATGTCTAGCATTCTTGCTTGGACCCCAGAATGTTTTCCTTTCATGTTAGCACCATTATCATATGACTGACCTCGACAATCAGACAATTCGAGTTGCAGTTCGGTCGCTTTATCTAAGAAAGCGTCCAACAAGCCTTTCCCAGTACTGTCACTTATTCTCAAGTAGCCAAAAAATGTTTCTTTAACAACAGCAGCTTCTTCATTACATAGTACATAACGGAGAATGACAGACATTTGTTCATGATGTGACACATCTGGAGTGCAGTCCAAAATTATAGAAAAATATTTTGCCAATTTCAATTGCTGTAAATTTTCTTTTTCAACTTCTGTCGCTAGCAATTCAATTAGTTCATTTTGTATGGTAGGACTCAAGTAGTGATCTTTAGTGTTTTTATTCTTGATTCTGTCTTGAAGCTCTTTTAGGATCGGATCTCTTCTTGCCAAAAGCTCAAATATACCCAGAAAATTTCCATTGTGAGGAGATCCTAAGACTTCTTCAGATCCTCTAAAAGCAAGATTCCTTTCCGATAGAAACAAGGCAATGTCGATAAGTCTCTCGAAAACATTTCTCCAAAAACGTCTTTCATTGAAAAAAATATTCATCTCGCGTTTGTCGATAGTGGATGAATTTCTTATCCCTTCAGCTAGCAACATCCATTGACTGCAGCATTCTTGGTGGGAAATGCCGTTTTCATGGTCTTTCAGTTTTTTCGAAAAACCCTCCCATGTATTTATACCACTACAAAAGGGGCTTAGTGTTTTTCCAAATAGCTTACAACAAAAGCAAAAAACTTGATCTGATTCCCCAGAATAAACTAGCCACGACCGTGAAACACTTTCACCATTAGGTAACACACGTTTATAATGGTTGGAGGAAAAACGTCACCTTGGAGTTGTGTTATTATATGGAAAATTCATTATTAGTTGATGTGGTCCACGCTTTACTATATCACATCGTTGAGCATCAGAAATACTTTCAGGCCATTTACATGGGTCATCAGGGATAGGGGTAAATTGAGATTGAGTTATTTTTGATATTGAAGGTTGCGTATTGGCAGGTAAATCACAACTTACATTTTCTGGAAATTCACAATCACTTTGATGCTGATCGTCATAGTCTTCTTTTTCTTGTACACTATAGTTTTCTCCATCCCTCTCGGTACTAGTGCCAGGTCTACTCTGCTCAGTAATCTTGAAAAAATCTGTCATCTTGGGCAATTTCGCTACAGCATCTCGAGCAGTGGCTGCTTCTTTTCTCTTTTGAGCACCACTTTTTGAACGTTTCATTCTATACAATGTCAATAAAATACTTTATCTGCACTCTGCAGTGTATATATATATATTGTCCCGGTATTTATAGCCAAACAGAATTCCAGACCATTCTATGATTGTTGCGTAACAACGGCATTGTTAGGTCAATCGAATATTCAAGATTCTACCAGAAAATCAATCGAAATATTCTAGATTCTGCGAGATAAAATGACGTCGCATTCACTTATGATGTCACAAGCTAATTTCTTCCTACAGTTTAAATCGGTTGTAAACAAGTCTGCTGAACTGAAAATAGTCACGTAGCCAAAAAGCAATTTCAGACTAACTTGGGCCCCCAAAGTTGGCCTGGGCCCCCCCAATTGGGGGGTTTGGGGGGGCGGCTGCTACGTCTCTGGGTTGATTAACAGTATTAATCTCGAACTCGCGCGGTTTGGTTAACACGCTCAAACGCTCTTGATTAACGGATGAAGAATTTATTGAACACGCGTCTCGACTCAGCGTCGAAAACGGTTTCTGCGCAAAATAAAGGCACAAACGTTAATCATGCATCTACAATACACAGAAACCATCACAGCAACGAAAATACGCACGAAATACTTCAGGAACTGAACTCGAACCTTGCAAACTGTTTTATGCTACCAAAGGATGGAGATTTAGCTTTATAAACAAACTTACCAAAAAATTCTTTAACCAAACTTGGCAGAACACCACTGCCTATGGATCACTTTCCCTTAGAAATTCGATGGGAGCTCAATCGCAACCCAACACTCCAACGCAAGGCTAGGCCTACTGCCGCTCGCCTGGTTAACTTAAACAATTTAATCAATTCGTAATTCCACTAAAATACAGTAATCGTTAACACAGAATATAATAATAGTAAGCTATGCCTGCAGGCACTTTCCTATCCTAGCCCTAAACTTCCCATTTTGGTTCTAACTCAAATCATAAACTAAATCTCACCCAGTTACTAGCCCTGGCATGTTCGTTATCCATTAGCTAGCATGCTAGCCTAACGAACACCATTCACAGTACCATACGTCACAAACAGGAGACAATCAATAATAGAGCTCAACAGCACACACGCGCACACACACAAATATGTACAAATCAAACGGGGAAATCAACAAACAGTACTCACGGAAGAGATAACGTTTCCAAGCCTCCAAATCACTAATTCCGAAGATGATGCACAAGAAATGATAATAATGCGCTAAGTAATCACTCAGTGACCAATGTTGTTTTAGGTTGATCTTCCAGTCATTCATATTGTTAGAAAAATAAAAACAGTGAAAGTAAATAGGTTATTACGCCAACCTAAATAACAGCATGTACTCCATCAAGCTAAAAAAGGGTGTGTCAAAAATATAATGAGATCCTTGAAGGTGACATCTAGAGCGAAAATAACGTTTGCTAACGTCAATTTATCGTTGGCGTAGTTCGGAAAGACCAACTGCAGTATAAACCACAAATTGAAATGTAAAATGCAAAACTTCCTGCTCATCCACATTTTCCACGACCACGACAACAACTAAATTTCCTCTTTCAGATTGACACGAAATTTGAAAAAAGTTCAAAATCTAGTTATTTAGAAAGTAATTTCTTGTCCCCTTTATAAAGTGGCAGATGAGCAATTATGCCACATCGTTTCTGAATCCTGGAATATATTCCTAAATTTCGTTCAGTTTTACTCAACTATGTGAGCGAGCATAGTTTTTCATCTCTGCTATTAATCAAAAACGACAAACAATTCTACCATCTTACTAAAATTCTATGAGTTGCTCTTTTGAATATTGGGGCAAACGCAGAGCAATTGGGCAAACGCAGAGCAATTGTACTCATTAAAACAAGCATAAATATCTCAATGCACTGTATGCAAATGTTGTGTGTTCTCTATATTTTTATAAGGTTTTTAGTTGGGAGTCATTACTGTAAAACTTTGAAATTCAAAAGTATGCAGTAAGTGGAAAAGGTTTGTGCAGGCGTAGTGGCTGGAACGTTCGCCTCCACAGGCATGTGGTTGCTGGTTCAAACGTCAATGTGGTTCAAACATAACAATATATATGTTACACTGGTAGTCACATTTACCGTAAAGCTGACCTGATACTAAAGGGAGCGAAACGTCAAGCTGCCAACATAATTGTAGAAAGAACGACTATTTCTGTTTATGATGTCGATTTGTTCGACAGAATGTCTGCTACATTTAATGAAAAAGATTCGTGGAGAAAAAGCTGGCAGTTTCTAGCGATCTTTGAAAAAATTGTCATACACGATTTAAAAGCACTGGTCTGTTTCAAAATCATATTGTAGGTCTGAACCAGAGATGGAACCGGTCGAGATTTTCGTGACCTAACCGGTACAAGTTGAATTCGTCCGCTGGTTGACTGTTTTCTTATGACAAGTTTTTTCCACACGATAATTTATTCCAATGATAGTATTTTTGAAGCTAACGTTCATTATTTTTAAAAATGTGATCTCTGTCCAAAAAACGAAAGAGGTTTCGAAGCAAATTTTCGACTATAAAAAAGAGGTTTTTGACTGGTCTGATCTGCCGGTCAGCAATATCAACTCGAGCCGACCGGTAACCTGACCCGACTGGCAACCGGCGCCGGTCAACCCGACCGATTTCTATCTGTAGTTTAGGCGCAAAAAACGTTGCAGTAAAACCGAAAAACAACTTTTCCACTGAGTGATGGCAATAATGCGTTACTCAACTGAGTTGAATTTAAACTCACATTGACACTGATCAATTGAGTGATGTTTATTGCATATGAGTATCGAGCAGAACCAACGTGCTGTTGAAAAGAAATTTATTTGAACAACAAGATTAAATAGAATGACATCATCGCGCTTTATCGAGATACATACAGGGTGTCCACAAAGTCTTTAGACAATTTTATAAATTCATCAAAAAATTTTTAAAAATGCTATCAAAATAATTCTTTTTGCATATTAATCAGTTGTTATTAAAGTTTTTTATAATATAACTTTTTTTTATTTCAGAGATGAATTAGCTAAATAAAATAATTGATATCCAACCCTTGTTAAAATGACTACTCCACAAGAAAAAGCACAATGTGTTTCTTGGTTTATCAAAACGAAATCTGATATTCAAGCACAAAGAAATTTCATTGCTAAATATGCAAAACCAGCCCTAGCACGTCAGCCGATTCGCCATTGGCATAAGCAGTTTGTGGGAACGGGAACGTTGCTATTAGAACCGAGGAGTGGATGGAACAGGAACGTTGCTACTAAAACCGAGGAGTGGATGGCCAAAAACTTCTGAAAAAATCATTGAGCGTATTCGTCAGTCATTTAGTCGTAGCCCAACAAAGTCCAACCGCACTGCTTTCGTTCGGGCTACGTGAAAGATGTTGTGTACCGCATCAAAGTAAAAGGCATAAGTGACCTTAAGGAAAGAATAACTGCCGCTGTGGAGATAACTGATGAAGAAATGTTAAGAAAGAAGTGGAGTGAAATTTAATATCGTTTAGATGTCCTCCGTGCTACAAATGGGGCTTATATAGAAATTTATTATTGCTTTGAATAAAAACTTGACTATTTACTTGATAATATTTAATCATTTCAGAGATAGAGTTCATTAACGTTTTAAATAAAAACTTGACCATTTAATTGATATTATTTAAACATTTCAGACATTTCCAACGTCAGTTGTAATATCAATAAATTTTTTAAATTGTCCAAAGACTTTGTGGGCACCGTGTATTTTACTATTAATTGCAGTTTTGCTTCAATATGGTGGTCGTTATAGCCTCCCCCTCCAAGTCAGTAGGTTGCTAATTAATGTCATCACAGAGTCATATTTCTTAAATATAGTATCGACAGCTGTTTTTCTGTTTGACGCTAAGCATGAAAGAAATAGTGGAGAAAAGCCGACAAATTGTTTTTTGCCAAAGACTCTAAACTGGATTCCTCCATCACTATGTGAAAGGCAGGTAGGAGAGCCGACTAGTCTAATCATCATGGTAGTAAAGTCTGACCGAAAACTTGCAAGCAGAGATAAGTGCATTTGCATGAATGCCGTATTACTAATAACAAAGTACAAGCACATAAATGTATTTTTTAAAGTACATCTTGATTAAAGTAATTATCACAAAATAAAACTTAAAACAGTAAATGGCTCAATCAATACAAGACAATCAAGACAATTACAATAAATGGACTTTAATCCATTACCGCTACTCGAGCCAAAACCTAACTTCATAAAAAACACAATTTACAAAACAATATATTTACAAATACTTCAAACTTATTACAAACAATGCAAACTCTTACTGCCCAGGTTTGTCTGGAACATCATGCCAATGAAGGACTTTTTGTAAAATATCACAAGCCTAATAATTTCAAACAGAAAAAGTAAGTTTTGGGGCAATTTTAGTCGTGGGCTGGCGTTGTGGACTGTTGTGGGCTGTTTGGGGCGTTGGATGCTGGAGTGGTTGTGTTCATGATAGTTCACTTTCACAAATACATCCGTAGCTGAATTTAGCATGAAATACAGTTGTACAGTTATCTTTCATGTGGAAATAGCGAGTTACCATTAGCGGAATAGACCCCCAATCAACTAATCCGTCTCGGGCTGCATTTAGGCACCTTCTGTGTAAGCATTTAGTCTCCAGAATATCTCGAGGAATTCTGCATAAAATAGCATAGTTGATTAAGAACGCAGCAATATGGAACCTACCAGCAAAATTTCACGATGTTTTTCGTGTTTAGCACCCTCACAGATAAGACATGCGTGAGATTTGCGGTTCATGTCCAAAACAAGATGCCAAACGTGAGCTGTATTGGGGGCTTTCGGCGAACTACTATCGGCTCAATAAAAATAAATTTTAAGCCATTTCGTAAGACTTAGGACAGCCTAATGCATTAAAATCTTTTCCATTGCCACCATTCCCCAATCTAAAATATCCGATAAATAAAAATGCTGTATTCGTAGACCCACCTGTTGTAGTCTCGATTGATTACATATTTCCACGGACTATAGCTTGATTCATTCGCTCTCTTTGATGCTGTGTAACGGGCCTTCAACGAGTCTGTGAGACTATTGTATTCTACATAAGGATTGCGTTTGCCCTTGTTGCAAATTATTGTTATATTTGACCTTTCGTTAGAATACTCTGTAACATTCCGAACTTCCAAATAAGTATGTTCCGTCAGATTGTTAGCGATAGAATGATATTCTTTGCACATTAAATCGTTGCCACATATATCCAAATTGCTAAAAAATATAAAGATTTGATTATAAATGCCGAGTAGTCCATAAAAATATAGTGTAAATTTACCAGCGAAATTTATAGATAAGATACATTTTCAAATCTAAACTACGGGCGCTATGATGTTAAAGAGAGATTGGAGAGATGTGTATGTTTGGAAAATACAATGCAACAGTTATCTCTAGTACTATGCACATTGTACAATCACTCAGATCAACTGGTTCAAAATGTTTTTCTAAGTCTGCTTACCATTTTTCAAAGTCTGATACTGTTTGTTGGCATTCTCCTGCAGTACCGTCACGTGGTGAACAATCTTCATCACTTCCAATTGTTTTTTTTTTTCAGCATAACTCTCAATTATTCCAAAGTTGAAAAAGGCAAGGGTGGTAATGAAAAGCAATTTCATTTGAGTGTTTGTTGCTGCCATATGTTTCGCTGGTTCTTATACTTCAATTTGTATCTGACGCAATTTAATTCGAACTCCAAAGTGGCAGTTTAAATACATTTGTTTCATGACGTAGGCTATGGTTAAAGTACGCTGTGAAAAAAGCGCTTTCAACTGCATCCAAAATTAACTTGTGATGAATTCCAACGCGATTTTGTTTAAAACAGAGAATCAGTTTTACTTACTTTCAAAACTGATATGTACTGTGATTTCCTTGTACTCTGAAATAATGTAGAAAAAAAACAAAAATAGTATTAATCAAGTGAACTGTACGTTTCCCTTTGGCAATAGAATAGAACATTCTTTACAGCCACTTTTTGAAAAACATTTCAATTGAAAATTCTACAACAACACTGATTAAATGACAGCTATTTTTTAATCTTTAATATACTCTGTTTTAATAAAACCACAAAGATTTCTTCACACATTTATGTTGCTTTGTACGAGAGGTAGCAACAAAGTAGAATAAATTCAAGCTTGGAAATAAAAAACAGAAGCGTTATGTTTGCCCGTCTTAGCTAGCATGCTGTTCTGGCCAAAGTACATTTATTACATCTATTTTTCAAGTAACTTTGGTTCTGACACAATCAAAGGCATTGTTTGTTAGTATAGTATGACGTAATAAACAAAGAAACAATAACGGGATCTTTTGTAGAAAGCTCCCGCCACTAGTGCAAAAATGTGGGATTTGAAAAAAAACACCCCCGTCACGTTTTTGGTACTGCAGATTTTAGGGTCAGGGTTAGGGTTTGGACAAAATATTAGCTAACATCGCTGAATTCAGTGCTGATTTCTATCAATGAATAAAAATTCTAACTGGGTAAAAGCGGTGGCAGGGTGTTTTTTTGGCGGGGACTTTCTACAAAAGATCCCAATAACTACCTTGAAGTACTGACAAATTAAACACATAACCACACATTTGGGTAAAATAATAAATACGGAAATCGCAGAAATACAGAAATTTACGGAAGTAGATGAAAACTAAACTTAATACGACACATTTGAGTAAAATTAGAAAATTAAGTTGAGTTGAACTAAATATTTCCGTAAATTCTCGTATTTATTCGATTTCCGTGATTTATTAGTAAATGGAATTTTTTCATCTTTCCGCAATTTCTTATATTTTTGTATTTTAGCATTGTCCACAATGCAATGCTTAAACAAATTACGCTCTAATATTTCGCTAATGGTAACGGATCTTTGGAGATATCAAAAACTGAACTGGAAAACGAGGTTTCGTGCATCACCGGCTAAAAATATTGAAGCAGCTTATTTTGTATGTTGCAACAGGCAACTTTAGCTCACCCACCAATGACAATGTGCCTTGATGGTGGTGAGGCTACCAGTCTGTCTTCATAAATGGTTTGAAATGATCTGCCGCTCTGTCTTAAACTGATTTCGATTAGGTTTGTGAGAGAAACTCGTGAAAAACTATCTCATGTCAGGAAAAAGGAGGGGTGAACGCAACAAGAACAGATTTCGTTTTTGCAAAAATACTCTTGTACAGGTAGTGTCTCCTAGCAATGACCGCGTGTCGTTACTGCTAGATGATCAGTTTTTGGTTGTAGTAGGCTGAATCAGTGCTTCCACAGATGACTTTCTATTTCCTGCTCTCAACGAAATTATTTCTTGATTGCAAAAGCAAATGCATTCCCTGATTTCCTTACACAGCTTTCTCTATAAAACAATTAGGAAATGGATTATTTTTACACTTTCCTAAAAAACTTGCACGGCACCAAAAATACAAAAGTCAACGGATTAACTTTAAAAACTTTACACTTATGAAAACACTGCCATCAGAAATAAAAACTAAACTATCTGTGCACAGCGCTATTGAATATTTGAATTAAATATGAAATAAGCAACTCCAAAAACAGTAAACAGAACTCGCATACACCGCATAGTATATAGGCACTTAGGTAAAAATTTTCTGCAGTCTATAGACAGATAGACTCATGGTTAAGTTGAGGTGATCAACTTGCATAGCCTATGCACTTTTTGGTTGGCTTTCGCTTTGCTTTACTTAAAGATACCACCAATCCCAAGCTATTCAAAATTACTGACTAGACCAGTGATTCCTAACCTTTTTAACTCCGCCTCCCTTGGGTATTATTCCTTTCCTTCAAGCCTCCTCTCAGTATTTAAATAGGCGCTAAATCCAATTTGATTTTGGGTCTGTTTATTGACTACGCATTGGTGAGATATCTGACTCTGGTTTTTAGCCGCTGGATTCTTGATGCGTGATTTAATGCCAGAGAATGCACGATGTATGTCTCCTTCAATTCTCAGTATGTTGCTGTATTTAGTCGAGAGAGCAGAAAGCATGGACAATGCAACCCCGCTAAGACATGTGGGTTGGAACGTAATCAAAATTTGCAGAACTGATTTGAAACAAGAAGGTAAACAGTGGAGCAACTGCCCAAGAACGCCTCAAGAACCAGTTCTTTGAAGTGTTGTTAGCTGTAAAGGTAAAATTCAACTCAAGAAGCTCCTCTTGGGTCTGCATCGCAAATATCGATCTTCGAACCGAAATAGGTTTCTGACGAAGTTCCAAATTTCTCGCTGCTCTTCCACATCAGAAACCTGTTTGTTAAATTCTGTTTTCAAGTCAGTTAGCTGAGTTGCTATTTGTTTCTTAAACTCAGTTTCAGTGTTACTGTCTGTAAGAGTAGAATGTAAGTAATTAAAACTTTCTTGATTTTTTGTTTACTTTCACTCTTCCGAAGCTCGATTTTAACTACAAGTAAATGTCGTTTGCAGTCATTATGTTTGTAACGGCAACAAACAGGTCCTCTGATATAGCACTAAGAATATTGATCTCAAAAATAAGGTCTTCACCACGGCTGTCCCTTGAAATTTGCAAAAAGTTATTTTTGCGCTACTAAACAATTTCTGCGCACGCCTCAGAGCGAAAAGACAGCTTGTCTGGAGGCTCTCGAGACAGATGTCGAAAAAGACAAAGCAAAGGAAAAATAAGCCTTCACAGAAATAATAGGAACATCAAAAAATGGATTTTTTCGTACTTCTCACAAAGAGTAAAACTAAACCTAAAAAAGACAAAATTACGTAAGTCAAATCAAGTGAACACTTAAGAGCTGAGTTACATGTTCGTATCTTTCGGTCAAACCTACCTGTATAGCCAGTTATGCTACAATATACTGTATTTCTATTCAAAACCACTTTGAAGTAAACGGCATTTCTAGGCAAAGACATTTTTGAAAACAGTGCAACCAAAATGAACAAATTACTGTAAGGTGCCTTTATCAAAGACACAGCAACGCATTCATGGTAAGATATGAACGCATGATCATCGGCTCATTGCCTTTTGTAAGTTGCGCTCCATCAACTCGATAATGTTGCCGACAATTCAAATTAAGCCATTTCACTTGCACTGTAGGATAGCGAATCATAATCAGTCATGTTGTCAGCAACCGCCAGTGTATCGAGAAGTTTTGAAAGAGCTCAGCCTGAATAAAAACTTTGGCTGATTTCAAAAGAAAAAGTACACCGGCTGCTTTTTGCTATGCTGCTGCAAAACAATGTGCTATCTCCAAATGCGCTTGAGGTAGCTAAATTGTCTAATCAAAGCATAGTTATAGATATCGTTGTAATTACGAAAATAAAAGATGAGTTGAAAAGAGTCTGCCATCATAAATCAGCCTAGAGAATTATTTATTATGAGAAAAATCGATTTTGCTAAAGCTTTCTCACTTTCTGTAAATAGTCAAAACCGCTAAAAAACGCACAAAAAATAAAAAAATCCTCTCGAATGACAATGGAACAAAACGATTAGTCATATTATACAAAAATGGATATGAGACAGGGCTTACTATATTACTATAGTACCAGAGCTGGATTAACCATCAAGTTAAATAAGCACATGCTTAGGGCATCAGAGGAGGGAGGACACCACCGCAATTTTTCATAGTCGAGTTTTCAATGGTGTCCTAGTATTAAAATGTCATGAAATGTTATCCCTGTACATGAAGCTGACGAGGCCGGACAAGCTGAGTTGTTGTTTTGCTCCCTGCTTTCTGCTCCAAGCCTACCTCATATCCCTGGCCTCATCCACTTGGCTACCACGTGGTTGATTTGCAAGTTCTGAAGTTATTTCCTTGATGTTGCCTTTGGTTTGGCTTTGAGTATTCTCCGTTATCGTTGGGCCCCAGCGGTTAGGCACTGTATATATTAAGTGTGGCTATGCTGGTATATGTAACTAAATAGAGTTTAGAGTACTGCAAAGCAGGGGTGGGCAAACTTTTAGCCGGAGGAGTGCATTGACCATTCAAGGATTGGCCTAGGGCTAATGCTTAAAATCTTGCAATAGTTGTACGTGTAAAACCTGACTTGATACCAAGCAATATACAGCATAGGCACACAAATTTACAACTGGTTTAATTAGAAAATAAAAACGTATATTCAGTCAACGATTAAATAATCAACTACCATACAACCAGAGGCGAACCAAGGGGTGGGGGTAGGGCAGTCCGCCCCGATCGGCACCAGTTTGGGGGCAGGATTATTTAAAATCTACACATGTACATTATTTCGTTGTCGGTGTTTGTTAAACTGAGGGGCGCGAGCCTGTCTGAAGTAATTAATTTCCACGAAAAAAAGTCCTTACGTGGATTTGATAAGAATTCTGCAAAATTAAGCAGAAAAGTGGCTCAAAACTAGTTGATCTCCGAAAAATAAAGATCTTTCACAATGCTTTGGAGGAAAATGGCAGAAAATACGTAAATATGAGTGATTGTCATGGACCAAGTAAGAGGCGGGATTTCGCTCTGCTAGTTACGCCACTGCGCACAACAAGGCCAATATAAAGTTGTAAAATTGCTTTATTACGAAGCAACTTGAAAGTTTGAATGGTGTGCGTTCTACTAAACAAAGAAATGCCACTTCCGGAAAAGCAAAAGTACTATTTTTATTACCAGCAATTTCGATTATTAAAATAATCGCAAGAAAATTTTGCAAATATTTCGTCATATTACATCAGACATGTGAAAGTTTCTACAAGTGTTGGCGGGCTGCACAAAATGTTCTGGCGGTCCTTAGTTTGGCGACCCCTGGTCTAGAGGGTATTGTGTGGTGGAGCTGAGGCTGGAAAGTAATTATTCGCCATTCAGTTTTGACTGTAATAAATTTAAGTCTTCTTACTTTGGTTACTATATGAAGGATAGATTTATACTAGAGCATCCCAGCTACATTCACAGACAACGATTGCTTTCTTTCTGGACAGTTTTGCTGCTTTTTTTTTGATGGAGATAGTATTCTTTTTTCCAAAATCTCACCAAAAATGGTAGTCTTACCCACTTTAAATAAGATGGTGATTGGTACAACCTAATATAAAGTAACAACTGAAGTTCAATAAGCACTTGTGTAGACTAACAAAAATCTTCACATGTATGAGGCATTAAAGTCTTAAGTGCGTAGGGCCTGTAAAGGGCTTAATCCAGCCATGTATAGTACTATAGTAATATAGAAACTATAGTTCTTACTATATTACTGGTAAAATGGTATAATCTATTAAATCAGCGGCTTAATTGGTAAAATAATATGGGAAAAAGAGTAGCCTAAAAACTAAAACAGTAATCAAAATCAAAATTATGAAAAGCAACAAAAAATGTTAAAGCAAATTAGAATAAAATTACTTTAGAGAGTGCTAAGCATTTTATTGATATTAATTATAACATTAAATCTGTCGAGCCGAATGTTTTCGGAAATGGATAAAAGATAATTTAGAATAAAAGGCAGTTTCTTTTAATTGAGGTCTTGCCCTGCTGTCTTCACGTCAAGTAGTTAGTTTGCCTCATAAATCATTTTTCACAGAATAAGTTGCGTTTTAAGGTAGCACAAAAGACTCTAGTTTAGAAAGGCAAATCAGGTTATACTATGTCACTAGAGAAAACAAAATTTTTTTGGGAATTATTTTTGCATTTAATTACCTGATTATTTGTCGTCGGGATTTTATTAACGTTAAGCCTAAACGTTACAGACAAATCCATTCATAAAATTTTTAATTAAAACTGATTTCTTGCCCTGATTAAACTACTGGGCCTCTTTCTATTTGAATAAGCTGCTGGAGATCTACTGTTATAATCAGTGTCTTTTGTGTTGTAAACAATAATAAGAAAAAATATCTAGGTCAGCCATTCTCCATGAAGTTTTCTTTTGTTGTCTTTTTCCAAGTGCTCGCGTGAGAATTTCGTAAATTAGCAGGACCTTAAAACCGGGGCACTCTAGTCATTTGGCATTTTTCTCAAAATCAAAATACGGATGAAATGTAATCCCTGCGGTAAAGTTGAATCGTTTCGGAAAGTCGCATACAGTCAAAAACCTGTTCCAGTATCGATGCCATTCGAGTATGATCGATCGGATTTTTCGACTCGGAATTATATTTGATTCAATGATCGAGAGTGCTCTTTGATACCGCAATTGAGTTAGCGCTGTGCGCTAAGACTTTCCCCCAAACCGTGTGACTGGGATAGCAGCAGTTATATGTAAGTTTTTGACTGTAGCTGACGTTGCTACAAGTAAGTTTTTGACTGGAGCTTTGGCTTTGTGGAACAATCTTCACGTGCCCTTAAAATACTGCAATTCCGAATCATGGTCTCTGCCGAACCATAGGAAGATTTTTTCCAAGATGTTCAGTCTCAATCAAACACATTGAATGAAGTAGCGGTGGATCCAGTACCTGGGACAGACGCATTTCCTGAACCCAAGAACCGAGGAAGCCCAATTTATGACGAAAATCGAATAGAGCGCCCAAGAGCTCTATTGTCACTTGGTCCAAAACAAGGGAAATAGTCAGTTCAACAAGATCCCCGTCAGTCACTCCATCGCATCGTAGCAGTCTCTGGCGAACATCTATAGGACGCACAAGAACAAGTGGTCAGTCAGGTTCTTCCATCAGCAGTGCCAAAACTCGCAAGGCGGTCATTGAGGCTAAAATAAATTCTCAAAATAGAACATTAATGCGATCAAACAACAGCAAATGCACCAGCGCTTTCTGCTTGAAGAACAGCTACGCAAAAAACATGAAGCAGAAGAAGAAGAGCTTCGTATCATGTAGGAGAGAGAACGCAGAAAACGTGAAGCAGAAGAAGAGTTCAGTATCATGCAAAAGAGAGAGAAACAGGAGCTAGACTTCCAGCAACAACTTGTACACGTTCATCTTCAAGCGGAGCTAAACGAAGCCGAAGCTGAGTTAAGTGCCGAATTTTCTGATATTAAACTTGCAAATCAAACTCAAACTAACAATAACATCTTGTGTAAAAATGGTGTTAACGATAAAGCTGCTAATGATCATTCTTCCGGTGATGCTTCGCTTAAATGCTAACGAATGTGTGAAGGTAAAACGAGAAGCGACGCACTTTATACCCGAGCACAATGTTTTATCTAATAATTACGTTGGAGCTCAGGTTAATGAATATAAATTGCTCAACGCGCGACCTATTGTTAAGGAATCACAGTCTATTTCTGTGCCAGTTTCTTGTGTCGCTAATAGGACCGTAATTCATGTAAATGAAAGTTGTTATAATGCTACTTCAAGTTTGAACCCTTACTGTAAACCCTTTGTAAGTAAAACCCATTGTGCTTATAATATTTTTGTGTCTGACCCAAGTAACTTAAAGGATGGGAGGGCATCGTCCCCACTTGCTGTCGGTTTAAGCTCAGGGTTGATGGGCTCCACTCGTGGCGCTATGCAACAACCTGTTTTATCTGGCAGTCATGAGGTTAATAGCATTGCTAATACGGTTTCACAGTTCGACCTTTCAAGCTCAAGTTTTGCGAAGCTGCCTACCCTTTAGGTTGAGCCCTCGTTTTTTGATAAAAATTCTGCGGACTATTTTAGCTTTATTAAGGCCTTTGATGTTTTAATTGACCAACCTCTGGCCGATCCTTGTAGAAAACTTTTCTTTTTGCTCCACTACACCAAGGACATAGCTCACTCATTATTTAAGGGGTGCCAGCATATGCCGCCAGAGCGAGGTTACCAAGAAGCTAGAGTGTTGCTGCAGCCTTATTTTGGTCAGAAGCATAAGAATATTGAAGCCTGTACGAAACCTACTGTTAAAGGTCCTATGCTAAACGAGCATGACCATAGAGGTCTAATTAAGTTTTCAGCAGGTTTTTCATCTTGTTTGACCACACTGGAAGGAATGGAGTGCTTGGATAGGATGGACAATATGGATATGGTGACAAAAATCATGCACCGCTTGCCTCCCTCTTGGATTCCTGGCTGGCAGTTCGAGGTGGATCAAATAATGCATGTTATGCACCGAGACATCAGCATCAAAGATCTTGGAGATTTCGTGGGCCGCAAAACAAGAGAAACCACCAATCTCTCACACATTCCTACGTTTTCAAGGCCACCTACAAGTCAGGAGAAGAACACAAGTCGGAAGGCAACAACGCTTTCTACGTAAGTGAAAAACAACAAGGCTTCTTCTGCACCCAAATGCCTGATGTGCACGCACGACCACTACCTGAATTAATGCAAAGAATTTAGAGCTCTCAGCTACCAAGGCAGACTGGAATTTGTCAGCCAGCAGAAGCTTTGCAGAGCATGCCAAAACGGAGGCCACTTCACAAGGTCCTGCAACAGGAACCACGAAGCTTTCAAGAAAGAAGATTGTAAGCAATTTCATACAACCTTGCTACACCCGCCGGATAAAGATAAACTGGACATAGCTACAATACCTGCAAAGGAGAATGAGACCAAACTAAAGGTGACAAACGGCTCCATCAACCTTCCACAAAGAGAACGAAGTTTACTGCCGTTTGTGCCCGTAAAGATCCGAGTCAGAGGATCTGTACGGTATGTTGTGACTCAAGCTCTACTAGACACCGGAATCTTTATAACTGAAGGCCTCCGCAAGGCACTGAAAATAGAAGATTGCAAAGAAGTCGGTATACGTACAATTACGTTCAACGAGAACCGAGGGCACCAGATGACAAAGACTGTGAAAAAATTTGGAGATATCTGACATGAACGAGGTTGCTCCTATCCAGCTGAGTTTACTGTATTCCTGCAAGCAGCTACCAGTGAAACGTCAGGATATTCCAACACAAGCCGATGTTTACCAGTTCTTCGAATTTAAGGACGTCTGCATCCCTCAAGTTAAATACAAGTTTGGACTACTGATTGGCAACGACAACAGAATGGTTTTCCAGCCACAAGAGGTGGGGGAAGAGCCGTCCGTCAGCTACGCCATCAGAACGGTTGTAGGCTGGTCCGTAAACTGTCTCGGACGCCCAGGAAGTGAGCACAAACACTTAAGTAGCTTTTTTGTCTAGTTCTCTGGCGACAATCAACCCATGTGTTCCCTCTGCACTGACATTATGGATTCTCTAATTAACGTCGAAGAAGAGTTATCGGTGGATCAACAAAGATTTATGACGGCAGTCACCAATTTAACCAGATCTTTGAACGATCAACATTACGAGATTGGGCTGCCTATCAAGAATCCCAACCTCATGCTTCCAAACAACAGAGTTCAAGCACTTCAGAGAGCAAGTTACCTAAAGAAAAGCTCCAGAAGAATGATGAGTTTCACACTGACTACAAGAGGTTTGTCTGCGACATGATAGAACAAGGTTATTGTGAGAAGGTTGAGTTCTCTAAAGGGGCAGATAGAGCTTGGTATTTACCTTGTAGTGGATACGTGCGTATTTGGTTTTGCTTTGCTTTGTGTTGACTGTAATTTAATTTGTATTTGGCTTCATTTTTGATACCACAATCAGTATTTCCTATACCTGGTGTTAAATATCAATGTTAACATTTGGTATAGGAAATTGCTTTGCTTTCATACCAACCTTATCAAAACTCCATTGTTTTATTGTGTCACGTGATTCGTGTGCATATATATGTTCGTATCGCCCGATTTAACTATTCAGCTCTAATTCTATTTTATTTCTGTTCTGTTAATATATTTATTGACTGTCATACCGAGTAAGGAATTTATCGAGGAATAATACTGTACAATACACTATCGAAATCACGACAATTGAAGAATAATACCCAATAGCAATAACGAACTCACGACATTGGTGCCCCGAGTGCACTCTCTCGGATTACGACACAATTTCAAAGCTTATCGACATTGGACCATCATCATTGGTGCCGAAAAACCTCTGAAGCCGTTAAAACGAAGAATCTTTTCCGGTCAAATTGAAGAACGTAGCCGTCAGAACAAAGGCAAAGCCGAAGCGACAACGAAGCGCAGCAACAACAACAACGCAGCGACAACGACGACGACGACGAGGACGAAGAACGAAGAACTTTTCCCGGTACGAACATTCTCATTTTTATCATATTTTTGTGTTATAGTGTTTTCATTTTGCTCTAGGCCTGTTTTTAAAAATCTTTTGTATAATACCCACATTACCACTTTTCCTTCTCATCAATCCATAAATTATTGGTCAGAAAACTTCATCCACCACTTTTTATAAATTTAACAAAGACAAATGTGTATTCGGTGTCTCTGAGATAACGTTCCTAGGCCACCTCGTGACTCAAGAGGGTATAAAACCCCTTCCTCAAAAAGTGGAGGCAATTGAAAACTTTTTGCCTCCCACCAATCTAAAACAGTTATGTCTTTTTTTGGGAATGGCTAATTACTATCGTCGTTTTATTCCGAATTGCACCGACACTTTACGCCCGCTCAATGCTCTTTCATCTCCCGGCAAACCCAATAAAAGGCCGATCGACTAGACAACGGAAACACAAAAGGCATTATCAACGATTAAGTCCCAAGTCAGCGCCTCGACCTTGCTGAGCTATCCTATACCTGATGCTGTCACTGCTATTTTTGTTGACGCGAGTGAGACAGGTTGTGGTGCGGTGCTGCAACAGAAGCACGGTGATGCATGGAAACCATTGAACAGTTTATTTTTTACAGAGCCAAATTGCTGCTTATAGTGAATCGTTAGTAGGAAATTTAGTAAGGAAGTGTTAATAGATCCGGGTAACTGCGCAGCCCAAATTATTGGTAACCTCATGTGCTGTCGTTCGCATTGAGTCCATTAATTGGTTGTTACATCGTTCAAATTCCGCAATATACAAATCATTTACAATAAACGTCGAACTCCCCCTGATCGTCTGTTTGGCAATTCTACAGTAGCAGAAACGCAGGAAGAATCTCGGAACAAATCGATAGACGCAAGCGCGTTACTGATAGGGCTAAGAAATTGTGAGAGCTGGTTCGAACAACGACCTGGCCCGTCGGTGAACCAGCAAGTATATCTTACAAAAGTTACCAATAATGTTGGAAGTTACCAATAGTGTCAGAAGTCACCAATATTTGAAGAAGTTACCAAATTGTTATTGGAAGTAACTAAATATTTAGTTGGAAAGGTTTCTGAACACCGAGTGGCAAAGTTTTGAGTGCATTGGCGAAGTTTCTGGAAGTTCGACGAAGCCTCTAGAAATTTGACGAAGTTTGTGGTAAAGATAAACCGACTTATCAGTGAAGAGTGATCCTGCGGATTAGACTGTCCAATTAGACTACATCTCGCTTCACTTTGAAGTTGTTGCGGATTATCTTAACTTCTCTGAGCTTCGATAGCCTCCGTGAAACTGCAGTGTACAAATTTCAATTTGCTATCGTACGGATTTATTAAGGACTCTTCATTTCGAAAGCCTTTGGTTAACAAGGTAAAACCTTTGTTTATTTGCTTAGTTAAGTTGTTGGTGTCTTATTGCGTCTGTTCTTTGTGTTTGTGCTTGGGTAATATGAGCGTCCTAGAGTCTGACGTAGCCTTGAAGGCACTACAACGCAAATATGACTTGGCTAAACATTTAATGTCGAGAGCAGAGAATAGAGCCGCTCTTGAAATTTTAATAATCGACATAAACTTAGAATTTGATGCTCTTATGGTAAAATGTGTTGCACTCTCTGGAAGTGATCCGTTGCCTGGCACTAATGCGACGAAGTTCGAAGTCGAGCAGGCAAAACATGAGTTTGATGCGCACGCGTGTGATTGGCTCAGTAAGCTCGATTCTAACGCAATTGTCGACTCGAACCCGCCCTTGCAGGTGCCTAATGACCCTTTTGCCGTTGAACTTAATAGTTTGTCCGGGTGTTCGGCCAAAACCTCCTCTTCGACAGGGTCTCGTTCCAGTTTGAGACGTAAGGAAGGGCACGTTAAATTGAAGTTGGCGAGGTTTGCCAGTGAGCTTCAAAAGGAGAAATGTCAGCAGGCAGAAATAGATGCTAAGGTTCTCAGCGAGGCTAAAAGAAGGGCAGAAATTGCGGAGTCCGAACTTAAAAGAACCAAAGAGATGATCGAGCGTGAGAATGCGATAAGAGAAAGTGAGAGGAAGATTCGCATGGCTACAGAAGAAGCAAGAGCTTGGGACGAGGTGTCCAAATCAGAAGATCAAGTAGATGTAGGTGCAGATGCATTCTCCACCGTGCCTTCTAAAAGGAATGTATTTCCCATGACTAGTCTACTTTCTCAAAGTGCCACCTATACCCAGGAATTCGTTAGATCCACAAATGCTCCCCTTCGCCTAAGAAATGAGGATTCACGCAGTCATTTTTTAAAGATTAGGTCAAGTAAAATTGCGGACGATCACCAGATTAACGTTGACGTTTATAAAGTAGATCGACCACCTCAAGTGATTCTCCCTAATTTAGACCATTGTACCAGTTTGAAATCAGATCAGGGCCAGCGTAGCAATCGATGGAGGTATAATGCGGTTGATCAGCAGCAGCAGGCAAGCTTCCAAGCACCGCGTGGCAGTATTTGGGTGTCGAATCACACACCCTTGAACTGGAAAAGAGAAGCAAGAGAGCAGTTTCCTCAGTATCAAGGAAGCCAGAATCCAATAGCTGGTCCGAGTAACCAAATGGCTCAAGCTCCCGTAGTCGCTTCAGTTCAAGATTATCCCCCTCCGCGGCCACAAATTGAATGTTTTGATGGAGATCCATTAACGTATTGGACCTTTGTTCGTAGCTTCGACGAGCACATAGCACGTAAGATGCCGTCGGAATCTGCAAAGCTCGTATATCTTCTGCAGCACTGCAGCCCCAATATTAGACAAAATTTGGAGCATCTTTCAAGGAACTTAAATGATGGTTACCGTCTTGCACGTGAAAGTTTGCACAACGAATTTGGCCAACCTCACATAATCGCTTATCGTTGCGAACAAAGACTTTTAGATATGCCACGTCTAAAGGTAAAAAATCCGTCCGCATTGAAGAGCTTTGACGTTATGCTTGATAAATGCTTGATGTTGCTCTATGAAATACAGGAATTTGCGACTCTCAATTCACTTGGAACCCTCGAGAGATTATTGGAAAAATTGCCAGGAGAATTGAGGACAAAATGGGTTAAGTATTCCTATCGCTATCAGAAACACACTGGTCGGCACGCCAAGTTTCCCGAGTTCGTAAACTTTGTACGCAAGGAGGCGGAAGAAGCTAACTCTTTGTACGGGAGATCCGTGTACAAGATGAACAAAGCCTCATCGAGTCAATCTTCAGTTTCCAGAAGGAATGTAGTATTTGGCGCTGCAATTGCTCCCGAACAGTCTCGTGACGACGGTGGCATCAAGTGCCCCTTGTGCAGTCGTTCGCACCACTTGTCCAAGTGCGCGAAATTCAAGGGAATGGGGCGTTACAAACGAGTGGCATTTTTGATGCGTACCCGAAGATGCTTTAAGTGTTTGGAAGAAGGACATTTATTGCAGGAATGCTTATCATCTCTTAAGTGTGAGGTCGAAGGCTGTTCCGATCGGCGGCACCATACGCTTTTGCACAAGTCCGTTGAATCTAAATCTGATGAATCAAGAGAGGAAGCAGCGGATGGTGCGGTGTGCGGAGCGACATCATTCGAAAGCTCTACAGGAAGACCCTTCTTTATGACGGTTCCAATAATAGCACGCAATGGAAATAAAGAGGTACGGACGTACGCTCTGTTGGATAGCGGTTCTCAATGTACATTTTGCGCAAAGAAATTAGCGCGAGAACTCGGCGTAAAGGGAATGAAGACGTCGGTTCCAATATGTACTTTGACATCTCATTCGCAGTTTGTTGATACTGCAAGTGAACTGGTAACCTTTGAAATACGCGGAATAGATTTGGAATCTGAGGTCTTTGTGAAGCTTCGCAACATCCTGACTATCGAGAAAATCCCACTCCAGGCAACACCAGCCCCGACAATCGACCAAATTGGTCATTTGAAACACTTGCGTGGTATTAGTTCCACTAATCTACCGGACAAAACAGTGGGTTTGCTTATTGGATTGGATGCACATTACTTATTTCGCCCACTGGATGCAAGATTTGGCCCAGCAGGCTCGCCAGATGTTATCAAAACACCTTTAGGTTGGGTTTTGTTTGGTCCTTCTTTAGCTCGATCCAAAACGAAACAAGATACAGACAGTTCCCCTTGTATGAACGTTGTAGTATTGGAAAACGTAAAAAATCCTTTAGATCTAGATCTGACTCCACACGAATATGCTGTTCTTTGTGGTCTTCCAAACAATAGTTCGAGAGAGGACAGGAAAGGTTTGGAAATCATGAGGCAGTCTCTGAAAGTAGTCGACGGGCATTTCCAACTACCGTTGTTGTGGAGGCACGAGAATACACGCCTACCTGATAACCGTTTCATGGTTCATAAGAGACTAAATTCGTTGAAAAGGCGACTGAAAAGGGATGCTGAATTGCAAGCGGCATACACAGCAGTAATGCAAGATTATATCAAGCGTGGTTTTGCTGAAAGAGTTGAGGAGAAGAATGCCAAGCCTGGACATTTCTGGTTCTTGCCACACCACCCTGTGATTCACAGTAACAAACCCAACAAATTACGCATTGTATTCGACTGTGCAGCAAAACACTTGGGGGTATCCTAGAACGAAGCACTGATGCAGGGACCCGATTTGCTCAACAGTCTAGTTGGAGTTTTGACTAGGTTTCGGATTGGACTAATTGCCGTGGTCTCGGATATTGAAAAAATGTTTCACCAAGTTAGAGTAGACCCCGTTGATCGAAGTTTTTTGCAATTTTTTTGGTGGCCTAATGGAGATTTGTCTAGAGACCCGAAACGTTTAGAATGACAGTACATTTGTTTGGGGCGACTTCCTCCCCCAGTTGCGCTTCCTTTTGTCTCAAACAATCAGCTAATTTGTTTGACGGTAGCTGCTCAGAGGCGACAAAGAATGCCATTGATAAGGCATTTTACGGCGACGACTGTCTCCTTTCTGTCGATTCGGTGGAGGAAGGTGCAGTCATGGTGGAGGAAATGCGTCACGTACTATCGTCTTGTGGGTTCCATTTGACCAAGTGGCTCTCCAATAAGGAAGAAGTGTTACATTCTGTTCCAGAAGAAGATCGTTCATCTACTCAGAGTTCTTTGAGGTTAAAAGGTAATATCGAAGAACGAGTATTAGGGGTATGTTGGAATGTTAGTTTAGATCAGTTTCAGATAAAGGTAAACATCCCTGAGAAACCATGTACCAAGAGAGGAATTTCATCTATGTCGCACTCATTGTTTGATCCTCTGGGATTTGTAGCACCGGTTCTAATTGAAGTAAAAATGTTGCTACGGGAGTTGAAAAATTACGGTTGGGACGACAATCTTTCGGACACTGAGGTTGAACGATGGAAACGCTGGCTTTTCTCTTTGCGGCATTTGTCTGAATTAAAGATACCGCGGTGCCTCAAGCCTCGTGACACAAAAGATGCTAGCCTTGAGTATCAGCTGCATCACTTTGGAGACGCCTCGAGTCGAGCATACGGTGCCGTGTCTTATCTTCGTATAGTTCAGGGAAAGTCGAAGATACATTGTGCGTTCGTAATGGGGAAGTCTTACTTGGCTCCACTTCCATCGACAACTATTCCGCGAATGGAGCTTCTTGCTGCCATTGCAGCTCTGCGCTTAGACCTTTTGCTGAAAAGGGAACTTTCGTTGAAAATTACTAGGACATTCTTCTGGTTGGATTCCACAGCTGTGTTACAGAGTATATACAACAGCCATCGTCGGTTTCCAGTATTTGTTGCCAATCGTTTAGCGGAGATTGAAAGAAATAGCAACATTAGCAGTTGGAGATATGTTCCCACAGAGTTGAATCCGGCAGATGAAGCCTCTAGAGGAGTGCAAGCTGAGAAATTTTTGACTTCGTCAAAATGGCTTACAGGACCACAATTTTTAAAGGAACCCATGGAGCGCTGGCCTATTCAATTGGAAGGGTTAACTGATTTACCTGATGAATTCCCTTTGTTCGAGAAGGAGCAGAAACAGATACCCGCATTATTCTCTACCCACAAAGACCCTTTAGAATATACTCCCACCGATAAGTTCGTGTCGGGTTTTTCATCTTTGTATAGATTGAAGCGAGCCGTAGCGTGGTTACGTAAGTTTAGCGAGTTTTTAAAGAGTCATCAGCGCAAAAGAAAAGATGATCGTGCCAGGGAAGAAATTAAGAAAACAATCACCGTTCCGGAAATGAAGCGGGCCGAGTTAGCCGTGTTGAAGTACACCCAGCGCAAACATTTTCCGCAATTGCTTGACAGAATACGGCACGGACGCACCCTGACATCTTCAATGTGCCCAAAGTCGATTAAAAGACTGAATCCGTGCATAGTGGAGGACGTATTACGTGTTGGAGGGCGACTCATGCATGCCCCAACAGAGTATAAATCACGTCACCCGGCTCTTCTTCCAGCCAATTCAGCCTTTACCGAATTAGTAATCGGATTCTTCCACGAACAAGCAGGACATGGAGGATTGTTGCACACGTTTTGCCTTCTGAAGCAGCGCTATTGGCTTCAAGGGGGGAGTTCTGCTATTAGACGAGTACTTGAGAAATGCACAGTATGCAAACGCCAGTCCGCGCATACCAGCCAACAGATGATGGCGGATATACCGGATGCTCGAATGCAAATTGATAAGCCTCCATTTTTCCACACAGGGGTTGACTGTTTTGGTCCCTTGTTTGTTAAGCAAGGCAGAAGCCGTGTAAAAAGATATGGTTGCATCTTTTCTTGCATGATGACCAGAGCAGTTCATCTCGAGGTCTTGCATTCTCTCTCCTGTGACTCCTTTATTTCTGTCTTGCGACGATTCATAGCAAGAAGAGGCTCAGTTGGCCATCTACATTCTGATAATGGCACTAATTTCGTAGGCGGAAATAAAGTCATAAATGAGGCCATTCGGCAGTGGAATCAGCGCCATGTATCCAGTTTCTTGTTGCAGAAAGAGATGGAGTGGCATTTTAATGCACCACTTGCAAGCCATTTTGGAGGTTCCTGGGAGCGATTAATCCGCTCTGTTCGTAAAGTTTTGGGTTCGATATCCACAGAAACGACCTTTAGTGAAGAAGGTCTGGCTACCCTATTTGTGGAGGTTGAAGGCATTGTCAATTCTCGACCTCTCACTCCACTTTCGTTTGTAGATGGTTTAGACAAGCCACTAACTCCCAAGGACCTGTTGATGATTTGTCCTGATTCAGGTCTTCCTCCGGTTGATTCCTCGAGTACTGATGCCTATTTTGTAAACCGTTGGCGCCATGTGCAGCATTTTGCTGATGTTTTTTGGAAACGTTGGTCTAAGGAATACCTGCCCACATTAAACTATCGTCAGAAATGGTTAAAACCACGCCGAAATATTTGTGTTAACGACATTGTCATATTAGTGGACCAGGCTACCCCTCGTTCCCAGTGGCCACGTGGACGTGTCGTAAAATCCTTTTCTGATAAAGAAAATTCAGTTCGCAGCGTCCAGGTTAAGACCTCAAAAGGCACGTTTACTAAACCTATTTCCAAATTATGCGTTGTTGTTTCTTCTGATTCAGAGCTTGCAACTTAAATTGTTTTTGTTTGCTTAGTTGCTTTGTGTATTGTCCTTATTCACGCTCGTTTAAGTGTATCATTTCGTTTTTGTGTATAACAATATTAGTTCGTAAAATATCCTCTTTGTGAGTCGTATATTTGGGGGGAGTGTAAAATATTGTTATTTTTTGTGCTGCATTCCGTCGTCCCGATTTGGAGTTGAACCCGAGCCGACGGCGCATGATCTAGTTTTTGTTGTTTAACGCTGTAATTCAATCGAGTTTTTCTTTTATTGGACTGTGTCGCACAGGCGCAAAATTGCCCCAAACGTGCTTGTGTTGTCGAAGGTTGTTGGTTGGTCCTGATGCACATTGCATAGCGATTAGAATTGTCACTTTAACGTTAGTATTTTGTTCACTAGAATCTCTGCTGCAGTTTTGATACCATTGAACAGTTTATTTTTTACAGAGCCAAATTGCTGCTTATAGTGAATCGTTAGTAGGAAATTTAGTAAGGAAGTGTTAGTAGATCCGGGTAACTGCGCAGCCCAAATTATTGGTAACCGCATGTGCTGTCGTTCGCATTGAGTCCATTAATTGGTTGTTACATCGTTCAAATTCCGCAATATACAAATCATTTACAATAAACGTCGAACTCCCCCTGATCGTCTGTTTGGCAATTCTACAGTAGCAGAAACGCAGGAAGAATCTCGGAACAAATCGATAGACGCAAGCGCGTTACTGATAGGGCTAAGAAATTGTGAAAGCTGGTTCGAACAACGACCTGGCCCGTCGGTGAACCAGCAAGTATATCTTACACTTTCCGTAAGCAGGTATTTGACACACTGCATTCCTTTTCCCATTCTGATATCAAACACAGTCGAGAATTAATATCACGAAGATTCGTTTGGCCAGGTATGAATCATGACATCAAACGGTGTTGCAAAGTATGCATCCCTTGTTAACAGTCGAAGGTGGGTGTGCATACGAAATCTCCTTTTCAAAGGTTCGAGCCAGTTTCTTCTAAGTTTGCCCACGTTCATGTTGATATAGTTGGTCCGTTACCTCCTTCAAAAGGTTTCCGTTACATACTCACCATCGTTGATCGTTTTTCGCGCTGGCCAGAGGCTATTCCTCTTCCAGACATCACAGCACAGTCTGTGGTTGACGTGTTTGTGTTGCATTTTGTGGGTCGCTATGGAGCACCGGAGATCATTACCACCGACAGAGGCAGGCAATTCACCTCTACTCTCTGGCATGACTTGATGACATCTTTGGGGAGCAAGATCATTCACACCACTTCCTATAACCCGGCCAACGGAATCGTGGAACGTTTCCACCGTGTGTTGAAGGCGTCATTAAAAGCCCACACCAACCCGTCCGATTGGTTTTCTAATTTGGGTTGGGTCTTACTGGGGATTCGTTCTATGGTTAACGAAAACCACCCCTATTTATCTAGCGAAATGTTGTGTGGTACTTCTTTACGCCTACCTGGCGAGTATTTTCACCTTTCAGAGAAATCACACAGCCCTAGCGCATACAAATCCGACTTGCGCTGTTTTATGAAACATATGCAGCCTGTCCGGGCTCGCGTCATAACCTCACAACTTACGAATCTTCCCCTGACTTATCATCTTGCTCGCATGTGTTTGTCCGGCAAGATGGCGTTCAACCTCCTCTCCAACAACCCTACCGTATCGACAACGTATGCATAGACCGTTTGAAACTAGCCAACATGTTGAACTGTTGTAATACCGGTGCGCTAGAGCCCAATCTATCGATGAGGGTGTTGCTATTGCTAACAGTCCTCCTTTTTCAGGAACCGATTTATCTGAGGTTTCGATTGGTGCATCGCTTCCCACAGTACCTGAATCATCACTTTTAGCCACGAGACGAGGCCGGATAGGCCGTTAACTGAGCAGATTTCGGTAAACCAAAACAACTAGCGAACAATCATGGATTTGTCTATTTTGCCTTTCTTTTACTTTTTCAGTGGTTGGCTTTTTATTCATTGTCCGCTGTTGCTTATCAATTTTCGGTTCCGCTGTGCCACAACAACATGTTCAAAAATGAATTCTTCATACCACAGCCTAAAAAGTGTGTCAAGCATTCCTCATTTCGCGTACCCACCTGTCGGGCTGCCTTCTATTACCCGAGTAAACACGTTCTCCAGCTCCCGATTACTACTTGTGAAATGTACAAAACGACATCATCCACCACTTTTTATTTTTTGGCGCAAAGGTCAGCAACGAGGATACTGTTCCTATGTCGCCTCCACCTGTAGCAATCTGTTCCATTTGGGCCAGGGAGCTGAAAAGTGGTTGTTGCGGAACCTTAGAAAAAAAATCCGATCACATTTGGTCTACCACCAACTCGCCTGCGGTTAAATATGTCTGGCCCACTTCCCACCAGGAATCTGTAACCAACGCAGTGGTTTTGCGCAGCACTGCCGTTTAGGATAACCTAAAAAACAATTAAGCGGCTCCTTATACCAATTACGCAATTGTGATATTAAAAAAGGGTCGTGCGTCGCCGGCAACAGAGACCATTTTCGGGATGTACCCAAACGATTAGAATGCCCAAATGTTCAAAAGGTTAGGAGTGTTCATAATATTTCCCTTCATTCTGATATGCTTGGAAACGTATATCGACTGGAAGTAACAACCCTGGGCTTAAGCATACACTCTCAAATTCGATGTCCTCCATCTGTTCACACTTGTTTTCCCAAGAATGCTGTATGCGGCCCTTCTGGGATCGTTATTGTGCCTGATAATTGTCGCAATTGTACGTCGCTTGCGCACGGCACACTCGGCCACATTTAGTACTCGTTCCTCTGCAGACCCTCTATTTGCTAGCTTTTTCACAGAAAGTGCCGATATCATGAGCGAAACCATCAACAACCTTAATGCCGACATCCATTTTCTTGAGTGCCAAATTCAATCTATCTTTTCTATTATGCATTCTATTCTAGGTAAATCATTCCCCGGCCCTGTGCTCTCTACCTTGTTACGTCGTCACACAGCTGCGATTACGATTGGGGATGTGCTTACGGAATTAATGTTTATCCCAGTCAATACTATCCTTTTAAAAAGTTTAAAACACGGTAAATATTTTTTACTTCGTCCCTTAGTACAATATGTGGATCATTTAAACGTTACTCGGGTAGGACAGCTATACGGAGATAACAATCTCTGCGAAGGTGTTCACTTAGTTGAGCAATTTATTCCGGGTCGCATTTTCACTTTTCATATAAATGGTAAATTTCATACATTCCAAAATTACACGTTAACCCATGCGGACACCGATATCTGTCCTCTTTCCCCTCATCTGGCTCCTTCGCATACCCATTACGAGGCTCTTGACTACCAATCCTTTGTCAATTATTTCCCTTCCTCCAGACTTGGCATTGAAAATGTCAACTCTGTGTTACGAACTCTCAGTGAGGCCGATCTCATGCACCATCAGCTCACTGGGCTGTTCGAGACCAGACCGTCCTCCACCGCGTCCGCAGATCCTTCTATCTTGTTGGATCCCTCTACGTCACTTTTAAAAAATGTTTTTCTTCAAATGATTCCCTGCTTGACCAATCCTTTTCTGAGCGGATTTCTTTTAATCCTTTTCATTTTTAGCCTCATCTGGTCTTTTGTTCTCACCCTTTGGACTTTTCGTGTTTTATTGCCTTCTGTCTGTAGAGCTCTTCACCGCATATTTCGCGCTCCTGCTGATGATTAACTCCTTTTTCTTTTGTGGTCGATTTCTGAAACTGCTGTGTCTGTCGACCCACCATTTTCAAAAATCTGGGGTAGAGATATGTAGTGGATACGTGCGTATTTGGTTTTGCTTTGCTTTGTGTTGACTGTAATTTAATTTGTATTTGGCTTCATTTTTGATACCACAATCAGTATTTCCTATACCTGGTGTTAAATATCAATGTTAACATTTGGTATAGGAAATTGCATTGCTTTCATACCAACCTTATCAAAACTCCATTGTTTTATCGTGTCACGTGATTCGTGTGCATATATATGTTCGTATCGCCCGATTTAACTATTCAGCTCTAATTCTATTTTATTTCTGTTCTGTTAATATATTTATTGACTGTCATACCGAGTGAGGAATTTATCGAAGAATAATACTGTACAATACACTATCGAAATCACGACAATTGAAGAATAATACCCAATAGCGATAACGAACTCACGACAACCTCATCATGGTGTCTATCACCCTGAGAAACCGGGTAAGATCAGGGTGGTGTTTGACTGCTCGGCTAAGTTTAATGGAGTCAGTATAAATGACAACTTACTGTAAGGACCGGATCTCACGAACAGTTTGGTAGGTGTCCTCCTGAGATTCAGAATGGAAGAAGTGGCTATTCAGACAGACATCAAATATATGTTTTATCAGGTGAGAATCAAAGCATTAACAATATCCAGACTGGAGTTATGCGCCGCCGTTGTGGCGGCTCAAACCGATTCGATGATTCGCCAGGAACAGCCAATTCCTGAACTAGAAACTAATTCTGTTTTTTGGACAGTCAGTGCAACTGTTTTGCGCTATCTGAATAATGAGACCAAATCTTTCCACACTTTTGTAACCAGTAGGGTGCAGAAAATCAAAAACGTGTGCGGCCCATCTCAATGGCATCACGTCCCCTCAAAAGAAAATTCTGAGGACTTACTTACACGGGGACTGTCGATTGAAGAGTTCTTAAAATGTGACTATTGGAAAAATGGATCAGGGTTTTTGTGGCAGCAATCAGAAAATTGGCCCTCCCCGCTCCAAGAACAGAACATTCCTGACCTTACCGAAGACCCAGAAGTAAAAAAAGGCCATGCTCTACGCTGTGCTGTAAACGTGGAACAAGATATCAACTTTCTCGAAAAACTCTGTGAGAAATACTCAAACTGGCACAAAATGAAGCAAGCCATGCGCGTGGGCAATCCGCACTAAAAACGTTTGGCTGAGACGAGCATCCTCAAATAAAGAACTCCTCAGCCTTGATAAAATGCATGAAGCAGAACGGGTTATCTTTCGTTATCTGCAACGCGAACACTTTGCAAAGGAAATTGGTAAGCTGGAAGCCGGGAGTGAGGTCCCATCTTCAAGTTCGCTAAGTAAGTTGGATCCCTTTTTGGAAAATGGGCTTTTAAGTGTGGGTGGCCGATAGGAGAACTCACAGTTATCGCATGAGAGCAAGCATCAGATAATTTTTCCTAAGTGTTATGTGGGCAAGCTAATTGTCATAGAACAGCATCAGAGGCTGGGACACACGGGTCGTCAACAGGTCATTGCTAAGCTTAGAGAAACCTTGTGGATAGTTAAGGTAAACTCTCTTGCACGGTCCGTATTGTCCAAATGCGTGAAATGTCGTAGAATTCGTGGACAAGTACTCACACAAAATATGGCCGATTTACCGGAGGAAAGGCTGATTGTCGATCATCCTTTATTTACCTTTGTGGGAGTCGATCTTTTTTGGTCCCCTTCTGATTAAGCAAGGTCGGTCAGAATTAACAAGATATGACGTGCTATTTACCTGTTTTACCACTAGGGCAATGCACATTGAAGTGGCACATAGTTTGGACACCAGCTTTCATTCAAAGTCTGAGACGGTTTGTGGCACGTAGAGACCAAGTGTTAGAACTAAGAACTGACAATAGAAGCAATTTTGTGGGGGCTGAACATGAGCTGGCCAAGACCATAGAAAATTGGAACAAAGCCCAGATCAATGATTTTTTGTTGCAACGCAATATCAAATGGAAGTTCAATGTACCCAGGGCATCTCATCACGGTGGGATATGGGAGCGGCTTATCCGCTCAGTTTGTAAGATACTTTCATCCCTTTGCACTGAACAAGCTCTAACTGATGAGAGCCTACTTACCCTTTTGTGCGAAGTTGAAGGCATATTGAACTGTCGGCCCCTTACCACCATAAATGATGACCCTTTGGACTTGAACGTTTTAACGCCTAATCACCTGCTACTCCTAAAGGAAAAGGTTCCGCTGCCCCCTGGAACCTTTTCAATTAAGGATAATTTTGCTAGAAGGCGTTGGAGGCAAGTGCAATACCTTGCCGATGTTTTTTGGAGAATATGGACCAGAGAACACCTGCCAATGTTGCAAAGGCGAACTACGTCGTCCAATACTTCACGTAATGTTAGTGTGGGAGACATAGTCTAGATTATTGACAACGCAATTCGCAACTTATGGGTCATGGGCAGAGTGATCGAAACTTTTCCGGATAAACAAGGGCTGACTAGAAGTGCCAAAGTTCACACCAAACATTCGGTGTGCAATCGTACGATTTCTAAGATGTGCGCATTACTGGAAGCCGAACGTGTATAAATTTGTATCGTGTTGTTGTTGCAGTATATCAAAGTGTATTTGAATTTTCATTTTGTTTGTACCGTACTGCATTTGTATTTGTTATTGTGATTTAATGTATCATATCAAGCCTTACTTCCTTCAGATGACTTAAAGGAGGCGGTGTGTTACAGACAAATCCATTCATAAAATTTTTAATTAAAACTGATTTCTTGCCCTGATTAAACTACTGGGCCTCTTTCTATTTGAATAAGCTGCTGGAGATCTACTGTTATAATCAGTGTCTTTTGTGTTGTAAATAATAATAAGAAAAAATATCTAGGTCAGCCATTCTCCATGAAGTTTTCTTTTGTTGTCTTTTTCCAAGTGCTCGCGTGAGAATTTCGTAAATTAGCAGGACCTTAAAACCGGGGCACTCTAGTCATTTGGCACTTTTCTCAAAATCAAAATACGGATGAAATGTAATCCCTGCGGTAAAGTTGAATCGTTTCGGAAAGTCGCATACAGTCAAAAACCTGTTCCAGTATCGACGCCATTCGTGTATGATTGATCGGATTTTTCGACTCGGAATTATATTTGATTCAATGATCGAAAGTGCTCTTTGATACCGCGATTGAGTTAGCGCTGTGCGCTAAGACCTTCCCCCAAACCGTGTGACTGGGATAGCAGCAGTTACACTAAACACGCAGGCAAAACCAATCAAACCAGAAGCTTGAAAATTAACTGGACAAAAAAAGGTTGTTTCCCTACTCATGTAGCATCACCTATAAACCACAAATAGAAAGGCGGCAAATAAGTATTTATAATCGCATACATTATTCTCAGTAATTACCAGGCTCGTGTTAAAATCAGTAAGGATCGGATAAACCCTCATCAAAAGAGTTGCTACACGCTAGTACATCTCGAAAAGATGAATAGGCGATGACAGAAGAGGCATGTGGGGAGCAAAGATGTAAGTCTAACGATCATCATCACTTCTATCAGCGCCAGCAAAACCTATTCGTCTTTTACTAACCGTTTCTTCCACTTTAGCAGACCACCAGGCTTAAAGATGGCGTGTTTAATGCGGCCGAAAGGAACGGAAGATTTGGCCCGCATTCGGTGTAAGAGAATGGAAGAGAGCAGCAGAAAAGAGAAAGAGACGAGTATTTCCTTGAAGAACAGTGAGAGTCGAAGTAAAAAGCAATTGGAAAAAGGGGGACGTTCGTTGGGGCGAAAGACCGAAGAAAGAGGGACGGTTAGCAGAATTGTTAGGTGATCAGAATCCAGGTGCTGAAGCAC
This sequence comes from Trididemnum clinides, assembly GCA_963675345.1. Lineage (NCBI taxonomy): Eukaryota > Metazoa > Chordata > Ascidiacea > Aplousobranchia > Didemnidae > Trididemnum > Trididemnum clinides. The sequence continues at coordinate 25,717,345 of OY776302.1, read as the reverse complement.
TTCCCAGGATCAAAAGAGGGCGAGAGAGGAGGGAGCAAAGGAGATGTCAGGAGAGAAGCGATGGAAAAGAATAGGTATATCAGGGTCCTTGAGGGGAAGGAGGTCAGATGAGATGACACAATCGAATACTTTCTCCTCACGGAAATCAAAAGTATCTTTTGAGTCCCAGAGAAGGTGATGGAAGTTGAAGTCCTTCAGAAAGAAGAGATTTCTGAAGAAGGGAAGAATGGAGAGAGAAAAGGAGTCGGTTCTGCTATCCGTCAAAAAAGAGCGAAGATGGGGAGCATAAATATTAAGGAAAGAGGGCGAAGAGGAGTTGTTTAGTGAGATGTTAACTTCTATATAGTTAGAATAGGAATCAAACAAAGAGAAAGAGGAGATAGAAAATTCAGAGAAGGATAGGCCCTGTCGGACAAAAATGATCACGCCGCCGCGGCTAGCGGGTGTGTCTTTGAGAGAAAGAATGCCAGACCGGGAGTGGGTGCGATCAAATTGCAGAACGGAGAATCCAGGAATCAGAAAAAACGAGAATAAGTTAAGATTGAATTTCGGAAGAAGTAGGGACGCAGCAAGAAGGACCGCTCCAAAAGTAAGGGCTGCTTAGAATTTTGAATCTAGAGAAGGAGAGAAGGGAACAATTTAAATGGGTCCATTTGGAGCAGGTGCAGCATTGCACTGACCTATCCCGTCAGGTCACATTTCCAGCGCACACTGAACAGGAAAAAACGGGGCCAGGGTTAGGATGAACGTTGTCGCTCATCAAGTGAAAATGAAGCATGAGAAGACGCCCAGGAGAGAGTAGGAGAAGAGAAAAAAACTGCCCACCAATTTCAAAGAAGCTGTGTGCTGCCCTTCTGCTGACGTTCAAAGTGCAGCATGGCGAAAAAATAGTTGGTGCTCGCGGAATACCCGGAATAACTGGGACCCTTGGAAAGACCAACAGCAATTTCGACCCAATTCAAACACGGTCGGGGAACGCACAACCACGTTGAGGCGGCTGTTGATTGGTGCAGAGAGAACCTTATCGTAAGTGATGTTGATTTCTGGCACCTAATGCTTTTATGGGTAGCACATAATACAGCTTCTATGAAAATACACTGTTGTTGCATTTGTGGAAGAGTTTGAAAGATCTTTAAGGTGTTTGTGCATCTGGAAAGAGTGTCTTCTTCCTTATTCAGAAACATATCCCGTGGTTCCATTATGGATTTTGTGGAGCCCGATTTCTTCCTCAATACGTAGAACGATTTGCCAGAATAATTTTATTTTCGGATTCATAATAACCCGACTCCAACTTTTGCCCAGAGTGGTTTCAAATTTGTTGACTAATCTATTGTCATTGATCAACTTAGCTTCAGCTTCTAATGCCTTAATGCTTTCTAGGAGCAATGTAACCTTTTGGTTTAACCAAGGAGTTATTTACTCACTATTCGTCGCTACGTCAAGTCGATTTTCTCAACATGCTTTGATAGCTGAAGCAGGAACTGCTGGCATGTAGAAAAGCCTCTCACACTCAAACATCGTATGTTTATGCTGGAATAGTTTTGAACTTTGATGACATACTCTTTTCAAAAGCATTTCACTTGTTTGTCTGCCCATAACTTTCACTTGATTCTGAAGAACTTCAGTCGTTTGATATGATGTTTCTTGAATATCAATGGTTGGTTTTATCAAACGTAATCTGTAATCACAAAATGATGATCTGTTAAGAAGTGAGCCTCTCATTTAACTAGAACATCTCTCGCGAATGAAAACATGTCTGACAAAATTGAAGCGATGCAGAAAATGTTTAGAACCACTATTAACCATCTTGTATGTACCACGTATGCTTGTGCGAGTGTCGGTGTTGAAAAAAGTGTTGTTATAATAGGTAGACCAGCGTTGCAGCAAACTTTTGATTGGCACTTTCCATTTGCAACAAAATCACGATTACCACGCTTACCCATCACACTTCTCTATGTAACGCTATCCATACCAACATATACATTGAAATCTCCCGTTAACATCGTGGACTCGCTTTGGTTTGAATTTCTGCAGAGCAGCATTAATCTGATTGCAAAGTTGTCATAATGTGAAGTTTTTGGCTCACATTTTTGGTTGAAGCAAAGACGCTCGCCCTTCAACTGCAATTTTAACAAACACACTCTTTTAGGCGTTGAAAACCATTTATCAACACAATCTGCCAGTTGGAAGCTGGCAAGTATGCTCACATCTGTCTGACTGAATGTTGTTTGATATACGACGGAGCAGAAAAGATTTCAGTCAGCAATTATATGTATTTCCCCAGAACCATGGCGTTTTGTAACTGCCTCCCGTTGATACAGTTTGGTTCCACCAACAAGCTCTGATTCTTTCCAAGTGAGGGTCAGTACATTCCAATTGCCAGTCACCAAATTTCTGTTGATTGTAGCGAACGTTTATTAATTTCCAGAGTATTTCGGCTTTGCACTGTCTATATTTGTCTCCTCAAAAACGTATAGCGAGGATATTCGTGAAATTTCGAGGATAGATAGCTTGTTGATCTAGAACACTTTCGAACGACTCTCCTTGCCTAAGACCCGATCGCCAACTTTTTCATCGATGTGCGATACAGAATGAGTAAAGGTCTTGCTACTTTTTGTTTGCTACATTCTCAATGGATTACATTTTGTCTGTTTCTCCGCTTCGATTGGATTCGTACGGGCCTTGCTAAAAACACTATTGGTCTTTGGATCATGGAAATCGAAATCTCCCTCACCACAGAAAAGTGGCAATCCTACCGAACTGCTCTTAGAAATAAATGTCTAAACACAATTTTTTGGTCTACTGCATCAGCTGCAGAGCGAGGGTTTTGGTCATTCTAGGCGGAAGCAAAAAATGCCGCTCCATTTCCGACTAAGCAAGTCACTAATGCTGTTGTTAGAATTCTGTGTTGAAACACATCTCAAATTTTGTTCTCTTCGCCAAAAATGGTCGTTCTCTTCAAGTGGTCGCCTCTGCGGACCGCACACCACTCGCTACGTCATTGTAACTTAGTTTTAATTACTGATGATCAAAACAGATAATAGACCGAAACTAAAGCAAGTTGAATTATTACATCACAAAGATAGGCAAAAGTGCGTGGCGTATGACGGGAGAAGTGTTCAGTAATCACGACGGCACAAACAGCAACAATAAAAAATATTAGTTGATTTATAATCAAATTGAAGCCACAATTACACAACGAAAAAAGTTGAAAGGAAATATACGGAAATCTTGTCAATCTAGCAACGCCAATCCTAGGTCAGCATAGATGAGCATTTAATTCTTCGCATATTTTTAAATCAATTATAAATGGTAAAAGCACTTCTATTCAAAGCTACGGTTTCGTAGGAAGTTGATACACTTTTGGTAAATGGTTTTGTTCAATTTGCGTTATCGAAGTTCCAAGAAATTTTCTCTTCACATTATTTACGCTATTTCTACGTACTGTACTGTATATATTTTGATGTAATAGTTTGACATAGCGTAACAGAAATAACATAGCAGAGATGAAAACTATGTTCGCCCACATAAGTTTTGTAAAACTGAACGAAATTCAGAAATATATTCCAGGATTCAGAAACGATGTGAGATAACTGCTTCTCTGCCACTTTATTAAGGGGACAGAATTTATCTTCCAAATATACTGGATTTTGAACTTTTTTCAAATTTTGTGTCAATCTGTAACAGATAAATTCGTTGTTGTCGTGGCCATGGAAAATGTGGATGTGTAGGCAGTTTTCATTTTACGTGCTATAATATTATATTCCATTGTAGTATTTTGCCCATAGCTAAATTCTTCACACCCAGCCAATGTCCACATGCATTTGTCTATTGCCTAATGCTTGCACACTTATGCCTGTGCTCTTTTCCCACACCTCTTCTCACACGTCCATTGCCTTGACTCTTATGACTCACCGATTGCTCCATTTTTTCGTATAAAGTAAGCAAGACATCCCTATGGTGTATATAAGGGAGTTGAGAGGCCGACCTGGACCCGGCACCAAAATTGAAAAACTTGCTTTGCACTGTATTTGCTCTTTTGCATTTGGAAGCAAACTTCTAAAAATTAATTATTTAGTTCATTTAAAGGCTTTTTATGAAGATCAACTGTTTGAAAAAGACGGTTTTTCCTATTTTTAGGGAGCAGACTGTTTTTTTGATATTTCTGGAGATGGCATGTAGAAATTGATGTTTATGCCCTGCCTCAAATTGAAAGATCTTATTTTTTGATCATTTTTGGAGATCAACTTTATCAAATCAATTTTTGCACCTTTCTTTTTTATATGAGGAAGGGAGTACAGCAGATATACGGACTCCAAAAATGTTTGGATCCAGGTCTGTAGGCACTCCCTGGACCTTCTTGTCAATGCCAATGAGTGTGTAAGTTCAATGATGCGTTTAGTAGCCTATTAGTCATCTTTTTCCAAAAAATCTGAAAAACAGGATTAGCGTTTCCAAATAAGAGCATAGGTTGCAGTGTCCGTTTGAAAAACGGTAAGTTCTCTCTTAAAAGTTCACTCCCCACTTCCTTTTTATTTAGAATTTTTGAGTTCCCCCTAAATTTCTTCATTGTACGGTTGTATTCTTTAAGGCTTTTTCAAATTTTACCAAGTGTACAGGGCCGGCGGAACCGCCCCCCGAACCCCCCGGTCGGGGGGGCCAGGCCTGGTCAGGGGCCCCGCCCATTGAATACCAACCAAAGACCAATATTCAAGTTTCGACGTTGAGTATTTTGATCTACTGTTTCATGTTTCGATTCTGATTGCTTTCGACGCTTTGACTCATTTGTATCGTATAAGATAAGTCAAATTTTCTTAACGAGTGCTTTTGCCTTTAAAAGTAACTTTACAACCATTTAGTCAGTCAGAAGCCGTATAGTTACGTCATAGTCAGATGATGAATTTTTGAAGCTAATTGCCAAAAAGCTGACCAGTTCGTTGGTTGCAGCTACTGTGGAGGAAACAGAGTACAGTAAATAGATTACTGCATTTTTAGATTAAGAAAGATATGAAGTTAGTTTTTCAATATTTATAGTTTAATTGTGACAATGCTTAGAGTTAATTCGAAGTTGAAAATATATTAAAATATATTAATCGATTTTAGAGTTAATTTGAAGTTGAAAATAGCCAATTACGTGCATATATAATTTAGAAGCTATTTTTTAAAAATAGTCTATCGGAAACATGAAACGCCATAAAAGTGGAGCACAGAAAAGAAAAGAAGCAGCTGCTGCTCAGGAATCAGTTAAAAAGCTTACCAAATTAACACAGTTTTTTTCCGTTAGCAGAGCAGAAACTGAAACAGATAGTGCTACTTTGCCAGCCGTCCCTATCAGCGATACTTTGAGCTTAGTTTCAGCAGCAGCAGCGTCAACTGCAGAATCAGAAAATGTCTTGTGTGAATCGGTTGAACTAAATCTACCATCAGTGCCATGTACGTCTATGGGGGCAAAAAATGCGGCCATCGATACTTCATCGTCACTTCCCCACAGTTCGTTTGACCCTCTCCATAGGGACCCAGCGAAGTGGCCTGACGTCATATCCGATCCGCAACGGGTTGACATCATCAGAAGAGGACCTCGGCAAGTTGTAACAAATTTTCCATACAACGCAGCTAGAAGACGATTTTCTTCTATTCATTACAAACGCATTTTGAGTAATGGCGAGGCTGTTCCTCGGTCATGGCTGATGTACTCTGAAGATTCTGACAAAGCATTCTGCTTCAGCTGCAAACTTTTTGGCAACTTAGCTAGTCCGTTTAGTTGGGGCATCAATACATGGGAAGGGTTTTCCAAGAAGTTAAAGGATCATGAAAACGGTGCTTCTCATAAAAAGAGTTTTAACCAATGGCTTTTGCTTAAGGAGGGTATTAACACTCAATCTACGGTGGATAAACAAGCAATGAAGATTTTTCTTGCAGAAAGAACATTTTGGAGGAATGTTTTGGAGCGTCTAATAGACATCGTAATATTTTTGGGTGAAAGAAATTTGGCTTTTAGAGGATCCGACGAAACACTGGGATCATCGCAAAATGGAAATTTTTTGGGTTTATTTGAACTACTGGCGAAGAGAGATCCCGTCTTGAATGAGTTGCAAAATAGGATTATCCGGCACAAAACTAAGCAACACTATTTGAGCAAAAGTATTCAGAACGAGCTGATAAATTTAGTTGCAAAAGAAACTGAAAACTCACTTCTCACGCAGCTGAAACAAGCCAATTACTCTATAATTCTTGATTGTACTCCGGATATATCACATCAAGAACAAATGACCGTCATTTTTCGTTTCGTTCAATGTGATGATGAACACGGTGCAAGAGTAAAAGAGGCATTTTTTGGCTATTTGAGTGTCAATAACAGCACTGGCGAAGGTTTGCTCAATGTCTTTTTAAAGCGCTCCGAAGAATTAAGACTAGATCTTGCTGACCGTCGAGGCCAGTGCTACGATAATGGGGCGAACATGAAAGGAAAAGAAGCTGGTTTTCAAGCGAGATTACTGAAAATCAATCCAAAAGCGCTGTATGTTCCGTGTGCTAATCATTCGCTTAATTTAGTTGTAGTCGACAGTGTGAAATCTTCTACTGAAGCATTGGTATTTTTTGGTGTGTTAACGCAATTGTATTCACTGTTTTCCTCTTCAACGCAACGATGGACGATACTAAAAAAGAATGTTCCGCTCTCACTCAAATCCCAATCAGCTACTCGCTGGGAGAGTCGCATCAATTGCATCTCACCTTTACGATACCATTTGGCTGAAGTGATAAAAGCATTGAAGGAATTGGAAAACTACTGCTTCCAAAAAAAAGATGGTCAAACAATCAATGATGTTCGTTCATTGATACTTCGAATTGAAACATGGAGCTTCATTTTGTCAATTGTAGTTTGGCATGATATTCTTTTTCACATCAACAAGACGAGCAAAGTTATGCAAACCACTGGTGTTTCTATGGAAGTAGTTGAAAAAGAAATCAAAGCAACTGAGGAAGTTTTAAAGAAATATCGCGAAGACGGGTACAGCGGCGCGGTAACCACGGCACGTGAAATTGCTGAAGGTTTGCAAATTGAGAGGAGTTTCGCTGAGAGTAGAACCAGAAGAAGAAGGAGGCTGTTCGAATACGAAGCAGAAGATGAAGGTAGCGAGATGTCGCCAGAAGAAAAATTCAAAGCAAATTTTTTTTTGCCACTAATGGATCATGCTCTATCTTCTTTAAAAGAACGCTTCGAGCAAATGCACACTGTGGGTGCAATTTTTAATTTTCTTTATAATCAAGAAAGTTTATTGCAAGTATACGGGCACAATCGTTTACTTAATGCATGCCAAAAATTTTATGAAACAATGGGCGATATTGACCCTGTGGAAATGAATGAGGAGTTGGAACGGTTCGTGGTCATCGTGAAAGAAAATAAAGAAGATCTCAAAACAGCCAACGATTTTCTGAGCTATATCTATCGAAAGCATATGCTGGAAGTATATCCAAATTTGTCCATAGCTCTTCGAGTTTTGTTGACCTGCCCGGTCTCAGTAGCTGGCGCTGAGAGAAGTTTCAGCAAACTGAAGCTAATCAAAACCTTCCATCGATCCACCATGATGGACGAAAGGCTAACATCTCTAGCTACAATTTCGATAGAAAGCTCTTGCGTACGAGATTTAGATCTCGACCGCATAATTGATGTGTTTGCTGCTGAAAAGGCTCGCCGAAAAACATTTTGAAACCTGTATTAAATATACGTTATCTTCTTTGTATTAAATTTATTTTCATTAGACGAGTCAGAGTCAGTTTCTTCATCGACCAGCGATTGGCTTAAGGACTTAAGGAGGCTTTACACAGAATACGATGCGATTTACGTACGAAAATGTCGTATCAAATTACGTACGTAGATTTCAAACTAGGGTACGTAGACGCAAAATTGGACGCAATCGCATTTTGTATAATTTTTACGGTTCACTTTGTTTGCGGATAAAGGGGCCAACGTATAGTTTTCGGGGGGCGCCTCAGCTGGCCTAGCGCCGGCACTGCAAGTGTATAATTCTTACATGGGCTATTTACTTTCAAAAAATACAAATAAATAAACTAGCTCAGAAAATACCGAGCAAAGCAATGAAAATAAAGTCTGGACTCTATGCACACTAAATTTATATCCTATTTCCCAACGGCTAGAGTTGCGCAGAGCGAGTGTTCGATTTGACGTCATTGGAGATTATTTTTCTTGACCGCTAGATGGCGAATAAAGTAAGCTTAATTGTTTTGCATGTGTCTTATATGATTAACAAATAAAATGACATTATAAAGCACATACTGGCTTTAAGTGTTTGCTGTTGCTTCGGACAAATCAACTGCTTGTTTGAAACAGTTGAGAAGAAATCATCCCAGTGCTTTTCCCGATGGTAGCCTTCCGCATTGTATGCTTGCATTCAACATATTGTGCTTGCAACATGATTCAAGATTTATGTGTTTGCGCAGGGAAATCATGCTGGCTACATGAGCGACGCTCTTTTTGTAAGAAAAAGACTGTACAGTGATTATATAAGCTGGCTACCTTTACCACACCGTTATTATCAAAAGTTTAAGACCACCTTACGATTTTTCGAATTTTATTAAAAATCTTGTTTTTTTGACAAGAACAACAAGACATGATGGTCAGCGGATTGCCTCTAAATAAAGCAAGTGTTGTAGCTGCGTACACATATGACACCAGTTTGTCAAAATTTTTGTAAAAGTCCGTATATCGTATGGCCTCACTCGCATTTTATGATACTCTTGATTCTCTAACGCCTGCTCAAAATTAGCTTTCTGAAGTATTCCACATCTAAATTCTTCACCCAAACTTCTTTTGTGGCATGTTGTAGCCCTAACAGACTGGAAGGTTGCTGTTTTGCAACTTTTCTTTTCATTGTTAACCACAAATTCTCAATCGGATTGAGGTCAGGACTCTTTCCAGGCCACTCCAGCATGTTGATTCTTTGTTGATCCAGAAAACTCTGCATCACCTTGGATCGGTAACATGGAGCGCCATCGTGCATAAATACTGAAGATTGATGGACCGCCATGTGCAATTGCAACTTCTCTCGCAGAAGGTTCACATATCGCGAGCTATTCATTGTCACTCCAGCAGGTACAAAGTGCAGTGTAGCAGTTCCATTAACAGACATTGCACCCCAGATCATCTGGCTAGGGGTGCTTTACTGTGGGCATAGTATATTTTTCCTTAAATCGTTTTCTTTTAGGTCTTTTAACATGTCCATTTTGTACAACGAATTGTTGAAAAGTCAGTACATCCGAAAACATCACTTGACCCCAGTCTTCAGCAGTCCAAGATTCATACTTTTTGCAAATGCCAAACGCTTCATTTTCATCTGGGAGGCCAATCGATGTTTTCGAGCTGGTTTATACGATTTTAGATCAAACTGGTCTCATAGACGCCTTGAAATTGTCTTTAAGCTAACGTATAAAGCTTTTTTGACTCAAATAGGCCTTGATTTTTTGGCAAGAACTAGTGAGAGAATGAGCTACTATTCTTTTCATCATGTTATCATCCTTGGGGTGCTTTTTCGTGGCCTCCTACTTCTTTTTCTGTCTTTGTAATTTCCATACTTCATAAAATTTACTTTTGCTGTATGAACTGCTGTTTTGCTGCAATGCAGTTTAGACGCAATCATGCGTTTTGAGTGACCTTCCTGCCACAAAACAGTAATTTGGGCTCTCTGAGTAACTAAAAGAAATACTTTTTACCCATTTTTCAGGACACACTACAACTTTAAAAACTGTGTTAACTCAAGTTAAAAATGGCAATAAGCATTTAATTCTCTTACACGAGTTTGGGTTAAGCAATGGATGATAATTATGTCATCATAGTATGACTAGTCTGGCCTTGCTGATGCAATAAATACTGATTATTGCTTAATTTTTAATGTTTTGAAGTGGTCTTAAATTTATGACAATGGCTGTAGATCACTGGATTGCAAATTTTCTAGAGAAAAAATTATTTTAATGCTGCCTAAGCTTCTAAATTATATTTGTCTAGCGGATTTTTAGCTGTAATAATAAACATCTGCTGACCAGTTTGCCCCGTTGTATTTTGCTCTACCACGTGATAACTTTTACTGTGTGATGACGATTGTGAAAAAATGTAGATTTGATACGAAAAAACGGACTTCATGTTCCGAATCAGCACCCTCGAAAACCCCCGAAACCCCTCTTATCTTTGCTGCACCAAAAATCATGTTGACCGGTGTTATCCAAGCTTCATTTTTTCAGCTTGGGAAACTTTTCAAAAGCTAGAAATTTGTGCTAGAATTCATCAAATATCTTTTTCATAAATTTATCTCATTGCAAGTCCATTAGTTCCATTTAATGCTCGGTCGATAGATCTGCTGTTCTTTAGCTTCAACAGAAAAAGGCAACTTGACCATAGCGATATTTTGCTCTTGTCAACGGAAGTGACCAGCCACAAGTGTTTTAGTAGACCCACTCAAAATTTGTTGTGACAATAGCAGACTGTTGAAAATTTTGACGGCGAGGACCTGTTGGTTACTTTTACACATATTGCTGTAATATTCAAAATACTGAACGGATTTATGAGTAAAGACAGTTTTTTTGACATTCAGCCACAAAATTATTGAATCTATGACACCTTACAGCTAAATCGATAATCGACTAACAACATATTGTGAAATGTATAAACCACTTGTGCGTTTTTTTACATTAAAATCTTTTGCGTGACTCATTCCATTAAGAAGCTTTGCTCTCCCTAGTATATCATATCAGCAAGATCTGTTTCCCATACGGCTGTTAGAGAATTTAAAAATGACTGTGGTTCAAAGTCTTTGCTGGAACAAATTCTACTACATCATCAAAACACCTTTATGACGATATCAAAGCATAAAGATTTTGCTCACAAATTCTCTCATTAAACAATGCTGTGGCAATTCATAAATTCCATACTATCGATTCCATCCAGCTTTTTTTTAAAGGCTTCTAAACCAGTATTTTTATCAATCATAGCAGGGGCTTTGTGTGTGGTCACGCCCCAAAATGTTTGAAATGCAAGTCATTCAATTCTATCACTTTAGTGTTAGCTTCAACCAGTGCGGTGGCGTAGTGGTTAGAGCGTCCGCTTCGCAGTCGGTAGACCTGGGCTTCATTTCCCAAATCGAGTCATACCAAAAGTCTTAAAAAATGGTATTCCCTGCTTGGCGCTCAGCAAATATCGATAGTGAGGAGAACAAACCGGCAAGCTTGTTTTGTCCTTGGGCAAGACACCTAACGGGATGTCTCCGTCTTTATGTGGCAGACAGATGGTGGGGCCAAGCAGTCTACCCGTCGTGGTGGCCCCAGTCTAACTGAAGACTTGCAAACGACCGTGAGCGCTAACGCAATGTGGCCTATGTATACATCCTCCTGCATAATGCTCACAACAAATAGCTCAAGCGACGAAGTAGAAGTAACAGCTTTAAGATATCTTCATGTTTAGTACAATCTTTTTAGTCAAGCCGTGCACAAAAGGTTTACAAAAACATCATAATTGTGATCAACTACCCAAACAAAAATAGCTAGTTTAGTAGTGTCTGTGTGATCGGTACTTTCGTCCAAGGCAAATGAATAAAAACGACATAGAGCGCAACTTTTCCTTCAAAGTGTTTTCAATGTTACACAAAGTTATTCAACCCTTCCAGTGAATGATTTCGGATAGTGGACAACTGTTCTTTTATGATGTGATCAGCCAAACCAATGCAATGAGCAATATTTTATTTGATATAATAAAGTTAACTTAACAAAACTAAAGCAAAAACACTAAAGCTTTTCCTCCCTCTCTTGTGAAATTTCAGATTTATTTTAGATGTTAAGGAATCACACACGAACAATTAAGGAAGCCCCAGATCGGTTTCGCTATTTTTTTGCCATTGTTGCGTATCCGGCCAGGAAGGAACCGAACCTTCAAGATGTAGACCTATTTGAACCAAGTACCTCTTGACCACCTGACTGGACTTCATTGCTGATATTATAGCTGTTTTTTGTAAGTGAGTGACCAGATTTCCTGGTTTTGCTACTTGTAGAGAGCATAGAATCCACTATTCTGTAACTGCACAGCGGCACCTTACGATTAAGACTTCATGCAACAGGACGTAAGCATCGCGCTATACAAGTACATTGAGGAGCGGAAAGAAACATTACAATGAGATAGGGAGGATTTATATAACTTTTATAATATTTTATAATCTCATTTTGTAAATCTCATCATAAGATTTATTTTGGCTCTGATGAAGAATCCGAGAGGGAACAAAAAGCTTTGATGTATTTTGTAAAGCGTTTAGTAAAAAACGACAAATTACCAAACATTTTGTCGCTTTTTTACTAGATATAGCCAGCTTGGGGGTTTACAAAAAACCGACAGGAAAGTTAGCTAAAGCAAAGTCGGTGCCAACCCACCTACTATTTCTTGACAGGCTAAGCACAAAGGCTTGCCGTTGTTTTCAATAAAATTGCTGATTCATATATTGTTAGAATCCTCTGTTCTCGCCACAGTATTTTCGCTTTCAGCTCACAGGTGTGCTCATTTTGGGCCAAATAAACTGCTAAATTTTGCCAACTTTCCTACTGCATATGAAGCTATTTTTCGACCACTAACTCTAACAGCATAGTTGCGAACCAAAAATGTACAAAAATCCCAAAAACAGTTTCAAAAAATCCTAAAAGTGGCAATTTTTTAATAAGAACTCAAAGATTCTGTAAAGTTTTTTGGCACGTCATCTCTTTGTGTTGCGCTACGGAGCCGCCTTCTCAGACATTTGAAAATTAGTCACTGCAATGCTGATCTAATAGATGGCGTTTTTACTAAGCGTTGCTCGTACGCGTTGTCGCGCATTTCGTGTCAAATTTCACACTCTTCGCAGGATCGTTCACACTGTGATTGAACAAAGTTTCTTGCGCAGCAAAAACTCCCGAAGATTTCCCATTCGCGGAATGGCTATAACAGCCTGTCATAGCTGATATTTGGTCTAGTAAAAAGAAACCACAACTCTGCGCAAACCTAATAAAACAGCGAGGTCGTTTCATCTAATATTTTTAGCACTTCTCGTTTAGGTGTTTACAATATTTTTTTGCCATTTTTCCATTTGTTTCAGATGAACTACTTTATTGCTGTAAATATTGCAATAGCGACCAGCTCCTCTGCCAAATACCATCGGTGCTTTAGTATATTTTGCAGAGCTGTTTCGGCAACTTCATCTTCCACAATGACTCGTTTTCAGGACCTATTTTTCTATTATATTAAAATTGGCTTTAGCTTACGCTGACCGGAAACAGATATATTTCGAACTAAGTCTACACGTGAGTGATGGAAAAGTGTCGGTGTTTTAACTTTGTGATTTTCACTTTGTTGAATGATAAGTGACAATTAATTAAACGTAGCAAAAACAAAATTTTTACGTCCAGTCTTCCTCACAGGGCTTTACCAAGGGACAAAATCTTATACTTTGCAGAGGTTTCTTGTTGTTTGTCGTATTAATTTTTTTCCTGAAGAAGCCCTGAAAGGACAAAATGTTTTTGGTGTTTTTGTTATGTTTTGAATCATTTGTTTCATCACTGTTTGTTTATTCATTATTTAAGTTCAGACTCTATCGGCTTTTGATTTAATCTTGAAAATTTTGTGAATGAATGTAAATTCTCGTAATAGTGCGATCTTAGCCTGAGATAGTGAAGTAAGAGTAGCAATAGAAATTGATGTGTGTTTGCTATAAAGTGCCATAAGGCTTAAATCATTCAAAACCACTGGTTTAGACCAGTAATTCCCGACCAGTGTGCCATGAGAAATCATCAAGCATGCAGTGAAAAATAAAAAAAAAACAAGAATAATAGGTAAATAGATAAAAGTATTTGTAAACCTTGCACCTAATTGGCAAAGCAGCATACGGGCGTAAGGGGCATTAACAATTTATTAAAATGAATATGCCAGAATTATTGTTTCCTGGCATATTCATTTTAGTAAATTGTTAATGCCCCTTACGCCCGTATGCTGCTTTGCCAATTAGGTGCAAGGTTTACAATTTCCACATCTTCCCCTATAATTTTCAAATAAAAGTATTTACAAAATAAATTGAGGCAACATCTTCATAGTATTTCATTTTTCAAACTACATGTTTTGTGCTGTGTTTGTTGGATGGTGTACCATGTAATTTTTCTAATGTCGAATACGTGCCGTGGCTCAATAAAAGTTGAGAATTACAGATTTAGACAACGGAAATTTGTTCTGACAGCCGGTTGAGGTACTGCTAATTGTTCAAAGTACAGTAGTCATCCCTTAAATCACTTTTTCCTTAATTTTACCTTGCTCTTTGTGATTAGTGGCCTATCGCAAACTAACATACTGCGGCTAAAATAGTCAGTGCCAACTTATCACGAAAATATTGATAAATTGGGTTCAGTAGCGTAGAAAGAGGAGTCCAGGGATGTCTACGAATAAGAACCTAAAAATTTCTAGGGGACCTAGCATCAATTTGTGGGGTCTAATTTTTCTAACATGCAGCGTTGAGACAAAAAAATATTAACCATCATTCAAAAAGATTCAAAACTCAGTTTCTACAAACGGATTGTCAAAAAAGTTTTTCTCGAAAAAAATCACTAAATTCCAAGCCATAACAAGCTCCCCAACAATACTATTTATCAAAATAAACCCATAGAGAACGGATTTATGGCACTCTTTCAAGTAATTGATGAAAACTTGAGCGTTTTGGTCTTGCGCTGATCAGAATATATCGCCAGAACAAAGCAGAGAAGTGTCGCTAAGTTTTATTTTATGTACCATTAAAAAGCTGCTCAAAAATTATGTATTTTATGTATTACTAAACGACTGAAGAAAGTAAGGAATTCATATTCTCGAAGCTTTTCGTCTGACACTTTTCAAGAAAATCCGTCAGAATCCATTCTTGCCAAAGGCTGTATTACCCTTAAAACCGCTCACATTGAGCCATCCAAATCAAAGTTATGTAAAGAAAAGGAATTCTTCTGTGGCCTAAAAATCGCTCATTAGTTACCGCTCTTTCTATTAGTTACTTCTTTTACCAATCACGATGGAGCCTTATTTTTATTTTTCGTCAACTGTGTCTCTACATAAGTGACTCACTTTATCTTTTTCACTCTATTTCTGACAAATCGTCTTGAAAAATGGCAGACAAAAAGCTTGGAGAATATGAATCCTTTACGTTCTGCAATCTTTTAATTCTGTACCACTAATGAGCTCTACTAAACAACTGCTCAATATTATTTATCTTTTTACGCATTGGTTCTGGCCCTCACAAACTTTGGTGCGGGCCAAGCTCATTGTCTTAATGGCCCTGATTAGGTTAGGAAGTAAGATTGGCTGCAAGATGGTAAAAGTGTAACAATTCTGAGATCGATGTTGTTCTTGTTAAACCTTTCAGTTTTTTGTTCGTTTGTTCAACATTTCCCTCTGAAGAGAGGATTGGTGGCAGGAAGGGCATCCGACCGTAAAACAAATGCCATGTCATAAAAATGCAGATATCTGCTGTGGCGACCCCTAATCGGGAATAAGCCGAAAGAAAAAGAAGAAGTTCGTTTGTTTAACATATCAAAGCTATGGCTTTTGTACTGCGGCAAAACATCATCCTCTTTCTAACTTTGAAGGACTGTTGATGATCGTCGTCGTTAAACATATTTTGTTCATCATCACTTTTTATACAAAACTTGAAAAAGTTGTTTTAGCTAAAAGCTTTTGGTGACGCTCTCATAAGTGGCGGTATCGCGTCGAAAGGGAAGAGTGAATAAGTACTATTTTAGTGTAATTAATTTGGACGGTAGGCAATCCGGAGAAGCCAATAATAGCGCTAGCATTATAAATCGCGCCTAAAAAAAAGGAGATTTCGCTATAGCGAAATGCTAGAAAAAGCGCAGCAAGATGCCAAATAGAAGCGCCGCGATTATCGAAAGAGTTTAAGAGTGTAAATAAACTCTTTCTGTCTGCATCATACCGGGCGCTGAGTCTTGATATAAGCAGCCTTTAAGTCTTTCTAAGAGATTGAGGTGGAAAAAGATGCGTGCTGGGACTAGGATTGAAAACCGCTTGTTGTCATAGTTTAATACACATTGCTTATTTTCTAAAAGATGGTGACCAGTGGCAGAGTCACAGTCCGGTGTAGTATCGTTTCGTTTGCACCATCTGTGCGGTAAAAATCGTGTGGACGGGGCAATAGTTGCCTTAACCATTGCGGAACATGTTGCTTGATGCGACCCTGTGATCGTTGAGATGTTCGCCCTACGTACCGCGTACCGACTCTCACAGTGGCACTTGTATTCATATATGACAAAGCTTTTATGAGTGGTAGGTAGAACGTCCTTGCAGGCTACTGGCAGCATGCGCTTAGATGTAAAAATTAAGCGGGTACTGACGGAACCATAGCAGCTTGCCACGGCGGTTTTGACTTCTCTTTCCAAGTTTGTGGTGGGCTTACTTATCCAAGGGACCCTCAAGTACACCGGCCACTTTTCAGTACCAAATCGCTTAAGGGTGGAGAACTGAGCAATTTTATTGGCGATCTGAGCGTTGACGACGTTTTTGGGATAGCCATTGCCCAATGATATTTCTTTGATCCATTCTATTTCTTCATTGCGTCCACTTCCACTCTTTCTCCTCAGATTTTCCATGGCAACTTAAACCAAAAGTTTTCGCAGAAGATATTTTGTGAATTTTTTGCTTTTGTAGATTGTTTGGGGTGGATTGCCGTCTATTCTTTTCTTTAAGTACACTACTGGCTGAAGTTCTGCCGTTTTTAAAAAACGTCTTTATGCCAAAACAATTAAATATAATGCACCTGGACGTAAAACTTGGAGTGCCTTGCTTATACCGCAAAAAAAAAATACAGAAATTAGTCCTTATTGCATAAACACGCACAAATAATAACATACACAGTTGCGAATAAATAAGCGACTTACTAGTTTCGCCCTTACGGGTCACATCAGGTAAAAAGGAAGTTAAATAAACCGTTTTCGGAGAAATGTTAGGTAATCTTACAAAAAGTATGATATATTTCTAGTTGTATTGTCGCATTTGTTGTGTTGTCAGTATATCTAAATTTCCATTTGTCTGATGAAGTCCGTAAAGGCAAAACTAGATCGTCGTGAATTATTTGCAACTATGTTTGGTATTACTTGTATGTTGTTATTTAAAAATTATTGACTTCCGCTTTCTTGGCTGGATCCCCTAATTAAGTTCATAAATATGATTTTGGCATTTCATAGCAAATATTGTCGAAAATAAAGAATTTTCGCACAAAATTTTTATCTATTTACAGTCGAACAAGCACAAAAATGTATCTTGAAAGTATTGTTTTACTAAACGGTGGTTGTTCAAATTTTGATAGAGTCTTATAAGAATATGTAAGCTTTGTAATAAAATACCGCATAATAATAGAAAAAAGTAGCAAAATTAAGCTTTAAAATTTCAAAAAGAACAATTACTTGAATCATAGCTTTCTAACGGCAACCTCATTATATAACTGATGCTACGACGTATTTTTAGGGGAAACGGAGTCGACATAACTTCCTTAACTTTCGATAAGGGGAAACACCTGAAGGCTGAGATATATAAAAGAAAAATTAACATCATCGTTGGGTCACCTAACCAGAGTGTATTATAAACAGATTTTCCACACTAACAATATTATCGTGAATATTTAATCTACGTCAAATAATGCATGTGTTTTAGGTAGATTTTCCAAAATGTAATAGGAAGCCAAGTTTTTGGTAAAATAGGTCCCTGAACCTAGACAACATTACATCGTGGTGTCGCGCGTATATTTTTGTTTTTAAGAAAAATTCAAAATAAACAACAAATTTGGGCCGCATTGACTTACAAAATCTCGTTTGCTTAGCCATGTTTATTTCTTAAAGGCGATGAAATTAAACTGTTCATCACATCTTAAACAAAGCCTATTCTAATAACAGAAAGCCTGTAATTATCAGTATTTATTTCTTGGTCACTTGTGATTGGAATCCAAAGTAGCTATGTGGAAAACGATTTCTTAAACCGTGGCAGGATTTCTTGTACGAGTTTGTTTGCTTGCTAGTCGATGATGACCATGTGATTTCTTCTTGCTATACATCCAATTTTTAGATATTTAACAATTATATTATCAGCAGTAGGAGTCAAGGCAAAATGTCCTGGTATAACTCCTGTCACGACTCGGTGGCAAGGTCTGCTCCATTCCCACCAAGCCGGCTCATCACGCCTATGTAACAGCAGCTACGATTTCTTTTCTTGTTCTGTTAATTTTATGAATTACATTTTATACGATATATAGTAACCATGCATTTCTTGGTCTCTATTTTTACTCTCATTGCATGGACAACAATCCCTCTTTTGCTGCTATCAGGGCTACAATTTCAGTCTCAAAACAACTCCGTTATTTTGTTGAACTTGATCTTGAAAATTGAAAATCCCGATTACAAACGCAATCGATTGCAAGCAACAAGTTCGTATCATCAACACAATAACATAAACAAGGTCATCACCGCTGCTTAGAGGCAGAGTTGAGCGGTAGCGGATAATGAAGCAACGCATCATTTTCATCAAAAAACCGGTGGCAGTGGCTTCTCTCTTTCAAAGTTCTCCGGTCGACTTCTTCCGCCTTTTGCTTTTTCCACGTCTTTAAGTGCTTAATTGTTTCTCAGCACTAATTTGACCCAGCGTTTGTAATTAACTATGACATGGCAAAGATGCGTATGTAATTCAAAACGGCTAATTTTTGAATTGTGATGTTGGAGTTAAAATGTAAACTGAAGCAGTTCACCTCGCTGGTGATTACTATACCGGGTCCGAAGTTCTTGGTTTTCATAAACTCAAGCAATCAATCCGCATAATGTAGCAGAAAATATATTTCAGTAAATTTAAATTACCATCTTTAGTTTCTAAGCATGCAAAGCATCTAGACAATAAAAGTAAAACAATTTAGCATTTGCTGCAAAATTTGACACTAAAGCAAAATACAATCAACTGAAAACTAATTACTGTCAACTCTACGGGTTCAAAGTTCAACTGGATAAAATGCAAAAATTGCTGATCAAATAAAATATTGTGACGATAAAATTATAAGCAACAATGACATAATAAAATTGTGGTAAGACTAAAATTTGTAACTAATAGTAAGCAAAATATAAAGGGTGCTAGTTGATAGTTAGCAAATTTCAGGCAATCTCGATCTGGGCAAAGTAGCTTTTGAACAACTTTTTTATTAATTGGAGACCACGCGTAAAATACTATATGGTTTTTAAGGGTGAACATCCCTACAAACTTGACGGTATTTTGGTTTAGTATCAAATTTTACAGCAAAAACTAGATGAATGTATTTTTGTTGCCATGTTTTTATGCTTATGAACCAAAGATGGTAATTAAATTTGCTGAAATACATCTTTCGCTCTTATGCTGATTGACTGCAAGGAGTAATGTAACCCAAAAACTATAAATAGTTTAATGAGATAGCGTATCCGCATGTGGATTTCACTTGGCAGAATTTCTGCAGTTAATAAATGGTCCGTTCGCGTTTAGGAAACAAGTGGTACTTAAAAAAGCTTGAAACGGCAGCGCCGTTCCTTTATTTCAACTGGGCGAGGGGTCGGCTTTTATAGCTGCGAAGTGCAGAAGCCTCCTGACACCTTTTTGGACAGTTGTCTGCCTATAATTAGGGGCAAAATCAAGTTGAAAATCAGAAACAGTCGTCAACTGGACTCGGAATGACACAAATTTTTTGCGAACACAAGCTCACTTTATTTAATATATAGAATTTGGACTTGTGAATTCTTTGTGAGCTCCAACATGAAGAAAAA
The DNA here is from genome assembly GCA_963675345.1 of Trididemnum clinides. Lineage (NCBI taxonomy): Eukaryota > Metazoa > Chordata > Ascidiacea > Aplousobranchia > Didemnidae > Trididemnum > Trididemnum clinides. The sequence continues at coordinate 25,697,512 of OY776302.1, read as the reverse complement.
GCGATCAATTTCGCAGCACAGGGTGCCATCACTCCTTTTTGTATCATTCTGTTACTGGTGCCTTGATCCTGTACCTCGCCTATCTTCATGCACGTAATTTCTCTTGATATGCTGCTGTCTTTCTTTTCATGGTTCAAAAACAAACAAAAAAGAATTGATTAATTGAAAGGAGTTTGATTTCAGTTACAAAAAAGAGAAAAACGGTATAAAGCACCAATGTCAAACTATTATGTCAAAATATATACAGTACGTAGAAGTAGCGTAAATAATGTGAAGAGAAAATTTCTTGGAACTTCGATAACGCAAATTGAACAAAACCATTTACCAAAAGCGTATCAACTTCCTACGAAACCGTAGCTTTGAATAGAAGTGCTTTTACCATTTATAATTGATTTAAAAATATACGAAGAATTAAATGCTCATCTATGCTGACCTAGGATTGGCGTTGTTAGATTGACAAGATTTCCGTATATTTCCTTTCAACTTTTTTCGTTGTGTAATTGTGGCATCAATTTAATTATAAATCAACTAATATTTTTTATTGTTGCTGTTTGTGCCGTCGTGATACTGAACACTTCTCCCGTCATACGCCATGTATTTTGCCTATCTTTGTGATGTAATAATTCAACTTGCTTTAGTTTCGGTCTATTATCTGTTTTGATTGTCAGTAATTAAAACTAAGTTACAATGACGTAGCGAGTGGTGTGCGGTCCTCAGAGGACCACATGAAGAGGACGGCCACTTGAAGAGAACGACCATTTTTGGTTAAAAGAACAAAATTTGAGATGTGTTTCAACTCAGAATTCTAACACGAACATTAGTGACTTGCTTAGTCGGAAATGGAGCGGCATTTTTTGCTTCCGCCTAGAATGACCAAAACCCTCGCTCTGCTTCTGATGCAGTAGACCCAGTATGCAACGATAATAATTAACAATAAAAAGTCTCCACGAACACATCATATTTTCTGTTGCTTCTTAGTTTAGTAACAAAATAGCTATCAAGATCTATTTTTAACACCCCAAATGACATTAAATTTACGGAAGAATTCACATTGACAGCACAGTGTACCTAGATTATTCTGTCGCAAAAAACCGCTGATCAATGTGTAGTAATGTGACCAGTTACATACATGCACTTCATTAATCACAATTGATTCCCGCCAAGAGATTGTGTTTAGACATTTATTTCTAAGAGCAGTTCGGTAGGATTGCCACTTTTCTGTGGTGAGGGAGATCTCGATTTCCATGATCCAAAGACCAATAGTGCTTTTAGCAAGGCCCGTGCGAATCCAATCGAAGCGGAGAAACAGACAAAATGTAATCCGTTGAGAATGTAGCAAACGAAAAGTAGCAAAACCTTTACTCATTTTGCATTGTACATTGATGAAAAAGTTCGCGTTCGGGTATTAGGCAAGGAGAATCGTTCGAAAGTGTTCTAGATTAACAAGCTATCTATCCTCGAAATTTCACGAATATCCTCTGTAAAAGATTTTGAATCTTCGATTCTATTTGCTTTGGCTAGGATTTGAACCGTCACCCGGTTTTTTGACAGACGTTCTCAACACCTTGCTGTTTTTCCAGACAGACTTTTAACCACACGAAAGTCTTTCAAGCAGCGATATATTTAGGCGTTTTAAACACTATGTAATAAATCAACAGTGGCAAGGGCAACGGCAACGGTTAAATACCTTGACCACTTTACATTTAAAATAAAACAAGCATCTTGATTAACAACCTGGCTATTTCTATTCTACAAATTGATGAACTTAAAGCTAATTCCAAACCAAGGTACAATCTGGCTATTTCCAACTCGTCCAAGTACAAATACAATCGCTCATGCACGTTTTTTGAAACAAAGGATTTCCGGGTTCAAAGGTGAAATGTTTCCAATTTGATTTGTTAATATTTAATTTAAAATGTGAAAGGTTTACGCTACATTCCCCCCAAACTCCTCTTTTACGTGGAGTTTCCATAAACTGCGTAAATCTATTCCCCTTAACATAACACAGCACAAAACAAGATACGATACAAACTAACGATTTCACACACAATAGCTCTGAAGCAGTTCATTGCTCGCTCTAACAAAGTTCGTTCCATTGTCTGTACGGAGGAATTTAGTACGAAACCCTGTAGAACACAAAATCTTTGGAAGACGTTAATAAAGGTGGAAACTGTGAGATCGACGGATACTTCAATGCGAATTGCTGTGGTAACCATGCATACAAACAAACAGATCCAGCGCTTTGCTGAACTTCTGCCCACTGTCACGCTGAATGGGCCAGCCAAGTCAGAAGCTGCATAAGCGAACACATGCGTTCTAGGTTTTAACCTAGAAGCTGGCAACGGCGCCATTAATTGTTCCCCCCGTTTTTGACGCCTTAACCTACAACCAGCACAGTTTCTTGTATAATGCCTTACGATACAAACCCCGCCTACAGGCCACAATCCCATGTCTTGCTGAAGGGCTCCAAATACCACATCTGATCCCATGTGCCCCAAATCCGAATGTTTTTTTTGAATGTACAGTTCTGTGATCCAATGCCTGTATGGCAATATGACAGGGTGTTTAAATTGCAGAGACAGTTCTGCGTTTTGGAGCCTTCCCCCAATTCTTAACACGCCGTCTGAAGATAAAAATGGGACGAATTTATAAAGCTGGAGCAGATAATGTGGTCTTTGAGATGGTGGAAATGAATGAAGGGTTTGTTCAAAAGAGGAGTCACCATGTTGCATTCTTGTTATAATGGAACCTAAACATTCATTCTGCACCATCCTCAGCAAACATGTTCGAGCATCTGCCTTCAATAACTCCTTTGGTTGGAGGGCTGGGTCACTCAGACCTTCATTCTTAATGGCCAAGAAGCATCGCATTAACATAAGTAGGCGGGCTTCTGCTTCTAAACTTGTGGCAGAATCTGACAATGCATTTAGCAGAGAGCAGGTTTTACCCGTAATAACTGGGCATAAAGTGGCAGTGGTGACAATCTTTTCTGCGTTCACATCCTCTTGACACACTTCTGGTTTGAGAATATCTAAACCGACTTTCCACTCCTCCTTCGGTTGACGTAAGAAAGACGGCCCGGTAGACCACAACTCCCATTCTTTTCGTTGCTTGACGCCAATTCCTCTTGATGCAATGTCAACGGGATTTAACGTAGACTGAATGTATCCAGGACATCTACCCTCCGTAGTACTCATTACTTTATCCACGCGATTCCGCACAAATTGCGCCAACTGCTTGCTGCTGCACTGACACCATTTTATAACGGTAACGGAGTCTACCCACACATATATTTCGGTAATCGAAATTGTAAAATGCATTATGCATTGGTTTAACAGATCTGCGCCCATACAAAGTCCTAAAAGTTCCTTTCGCGCAATGGAGAATCTGGAAACTTGTGTTTGGGGAAAAAGCCTTGATTTCCCAAGTACCAGTGAGCTTTCTATAATGTTTCCACAACGCTTTGTCAAGTAAACACACGCACCCATTGCGTAGTTTGAGGCGTCAGTAAACACATGCACCTCATATTTTCCGTCCTTCAACCAGGAGTATTGTCGAGGAAAGGAAAACAATGAAAGAAATTCAATCTCAGATACCAGACTGTTCCATTCTTCGCTGAGCTCGTGTCCTATCTCATCATCCCAATCAACGGTGCTTGTAACAACTTTGGAATAACAAAGCTTTAACCTCACAAAAAAGGGGCACCACAACCCCAATGGATCAAAGTGCGAATTCAAGTAGCTGAGTGCACTCTGTCGGGTGAGTGCATGTTGAGCTAACGAGTTTGACTTGCGTTGATGCAGTTGAAGTTGATCGCTTTCTGCATCCCAGGACACCCCTAAAGTCCGTTGTTGTGGGAGCCCATCCTTTGATGGATTGATCGTTTTTAATTGTGGGGCCAAATGTTCTTGATCTAGTCCATCCAAGACTTCCTTAGAATTACTGGAAAATTTGGTAAGGACAAATCCCGTAGTAGCTAAAAGGTTAGTTGCTTCGGTTATCAAAGTTTTGGCTGCTTCCACGGTTTCTACAGAAGTAATCAAGTCATCAACGTAAAAATCCTTCTCTACTCTTTTGGCAGTACTTGCTGAAACGTTGGCATAGTTTCTTGCAGCAGTGTACTTTATACAGAAGCCGGCTATGCTGGGAACACAAATAATGCCATAGGGCATGACAGTAAATCTCCATCTTTCATCATTCCTTGCTACTTCCTGGTCCTTGAGGGGCAAAAACCGTAACATATCCCTATCTCTGGGATGAAGTTTCACTTGGAAAAACATATTTCTGATGTCGCCAGTGACACCAAAGGCATGTTGCCGAAATCGTATTAAAATTTCCACAAGAGACTCCAGGAACATTGGCCCACGATACAGCATATCATTTATGCTTATTCCATTTATTCTAAGAGCACCATTATAAACCACACAAAACTTTTGTCCCGTTGAGAAATGGGTAATGTAATGAATTGGATTCTGTTTATTTTCTCTTGACTCATTTTCGTTTATGCTTTCAACATGCCCTTTTCTTTTCATGTTCTCAAAGGTTTCTAGGTACTTTTGAGCTACCTCTGGTTGTTTCGAGAGCTCACTGCTCTGCAAGCGCAGACGCCGCATGGCGATTGGCAGGCTTTGAGGCATATCCACGGGATATCCATTTTTCCAGGGAAGGGGAAGTTGCAAACGCCTTTGACCATTTTCATCTGTCACTTCCATTAAATTTTCTTTATAAAATGAAAGCACCCTTTCATCTTCTTTACTCAGACACAATTTTTCACAATCAGGTTCTAGAACCAATTGGTCCCGGTAATACCGCAATATATCATGAACAAGCAAAGGCATATCATGCAGACCTTCCTTGTTGGTAATATTCTGCTCTGCAGAAATGATAGTGAGCACTTCCTTCGCATAGTTGTCTCTTACATTTTGGTGCGTTGCACAAATGCACTGGGGAACACCTTTCGTTGTTCTCAATCCCCTGAAAATAGTACCAAGTGGATGAGCCGCAACGAGGTATTCGCAAGCAGCAGCATTATTCCAGCGACACTTTTCCAACACCTGGAACTTCCGCAAATCTTTCGCACCAAGTATCATATCAACTGAGCGCTTCTCATGTGCGGCATGACAGTGATCAACTGAGTAGCCATGTTCTTTTGCTTGCCATTTATCCGGAACACACTGGCTGTAAGGTAACTTCATGTCAATAAAGGCTACATCCGGAATGTTGACAGTATCGTTTTCACCATACTTCAATCGCAACGTTTTTTTCATGCACTGATACCTTTTCGCCTTTTCGTTCAGAAAGCTAATACTAATGCTATCTTCTGGGCTCCATCTAAACATTTTTTCTGCTAGATCCTTTGTGCAAATGCTCACAACCGCTCCAGTGTCAACTAAAGCATAAAAGGCAATCTCTTTGATATCCTTCTGCCTCTCTTTTACAGCAGTTAGAGCCATTATAGGCACTGAAGTTTCAAACTGCTGCTCTATAGCGCCATCGTCTTTCACAGGTCTCGCGGCATTCAAATTTGCATCCATCACGTCCTGGTCCACCACAAGCCTCTGATTCCTTTTGTCGTCATTTCTTTGTGGCTGAGGCTCACCAAATTTATTGTTTGGCAATTTTTGTTGATGGAGCAACTCCGAGTGCCCACCTTGGCAGATCGGGCATGATTGCTTTTCTGAACAGTATTTGGCTAGGTGCTTACCAAACAATAAAAACACAATCCATGAGCTTTTACAAACATACGTCTCTCCTTCACATCCATTTTCAAAAACTCGTAACAATTAATTGTCTTATGACGGGCAAGAGGATGAATCCTGCATAGGTTAGAAGTTTGGAACGTAGTAGACGATTGACATTTATTTTGCTTATCCACAGACATAGTTTTCCCGGGCGAATGCTGCGCTGATAACTGGCTAACTGCCGTTGACAATTTCTGACCTTGGAAGTTATTTACCCGATAGGCGGATGTCTTTCGCCGAATGCTTAGCTTCTTGTTGGAACTGGAAGAGTTCTCCTCGCCAATGATAGTGGAGATATCATACGTGTGCCTATCTTTAAATTGAAGGTTAGCAATTACATCATCCAGAAACATCAAGACAGTTTCAAAGCGCCATGCAGTCATGTCTTTGTATTCGTGGGCAAACTGGGCATATGATGCCGGACAAAAACAGTCAACTATACGAAAGATCAATTTAAGCCTTGATAATTCGTTTGACATGCCAACGGATTCTGCAACACTTTTGAGATTACGTAGCTTTGTGCGATACGACTGTAACAATGGAACCTTTCCTACCAGACATTCTTTGTCCCATTTAATGTCTCGAATGACACTGTCTAATAATCCTCTGGGATCCCCATATAAATCCTCGAAGATTTCCCAAACGTGATCCAGAGCTTCTTGTGGATCCCTCATGATCCATGCACTCTTGATATGCTCATAGACAGAGTCTGTCACAGTGTTTGCTATTCTTTGCAATAGCGCATACGGGTCAGTGTTCCACAGCATTTCATAATCTCTCAGTAGTTGCTGTCGAAACATAGGGTAATCCGATCTTTTCCCACCAAACTGACGAGTGAAGTCACGTTGACCTACGCTCCACATCGGGAAATATATGGAATTCATTCTACTGTTCAATTGCCCAACCCCATACGCTGGTTCAACAGGATTATTATTAGCCTCTTGCTTCCTTGCTTGCCAGGGGTGTCAAAAGGTAGTTTTGGAAAAACTTCCTGACGTACCGTTAGGATAAAGTTCACGGTGACGACTTGTTTCGAACTCGTTAAGAGTTTTTGGCCTGACATCATCAAAACATACTTTATGTTTTGTAAAGGTATTAGATGAGCCGATCATATCACCTCTTTCTGCCAAAGGATCTCGCGATTTAACTGAAGATCGTGGAACAAACTCATCAGCTTCACTACGTAGCCATTGTCTCAAAGTTCCATTCTCACTTGGTAGCTGTGAGGCAATGTCTAGGGGAAATGACTTTGTCCACTTGGCATGATCTTCTTTTTGTCTCACTCTTGCTTCAAATCCAATTTGGGTTTGTTGGGACTGATGACTCGTAGACGGTAACTCGACCTCATAGCTACTCACATTCTTTACTCTGTTGTCATCACTTAAAACCAGTTTCTGGCGCTGACATATGGCTGCGTCTGGAAACATAGCTTCCGTTGCTAATTCTTTGTATTTGGCCAATTCTCTCTCCAAGTGATTTTTGTCCTCAACCAGTTCACCCTTTTCTTTGACAGCAGCCTTCTGCATCTTCAGCAGTCGTTCTCTTTCCTCTTTGTCACTCTCCTTTTCCTGCGTCATCCGACTGATACGGTTTAACAAACCTCTTCTTTCTTCTTTTGGTACTTCAGCTGACGTGGCTGCATCTACAAGTTGGTCGCTCAATTCCGACATTTTGACGCGTTACTCTCGTTCAATATTTCCTAAAATTTCCTGAGATTCAGCAGAAAGACTGGACGATGACCTCGAAACAGTATTTCTTCTAGTTCTTTCTCTGCGTTCTGATGGTTTTAACTTCGCTCTCTCGTAATAACGATGCAAAGTGTCATTGATTGAAGAATCATACAGAGACAACAACCTTTGTACTCGTGGTAATGCAGGTACCGAAACATTCTGCTCTCTTTTAGCGTTTGCTTCCTCTATCCATTTATGTACAGCAGAAAGATAGACAGAATGAGCATGCAAAATGTAATTGTAAGCAGCCTCAACAACCATGGGATCGTTCTCGACCTCACTATGAGCCAAATCTTGCAGGGTCAATTCCATAACTTTAAGTTCTCGAGAGTATTTAGCTAAGCTTCGATGATCTGAAAACATGGATGGGTCAGGTAGGTCCACCCACTGTCGCCTGAGTTCACCCATAACGATTTCCAGGTCCTCTGAGCATGCGTCCTCTCCCTGACAGTCACTCTGATGCGCAATCTGATCATCAACGTAGCATGTCTGAGCTTGTCTAGCAACAACTTTCCCGACATCATCTTTGTTTTCAACTGATTCAGGAATATTAACTTCTTGTGGGGCCTTATACATATCGCTCGTCTGAGCCAAAATGCGAGGGAAAATAACAAGTAGTAAAAATGTAACAAAATTCCTTCAATTTTGAAAGGCGAATTGGCCACGCCAAGCAAATCTCCCAATTCACCGCGTTCGCAAAATATGTTAAAATGGGGTTCCCATACAACAAACTGTGTTGTCAATAATCGCAAGCCCTCTATCCCAAACACAATAAACAATACTGCCGTTTGCCGATGTGCCGCCCACGCGTTCCCACCTCGACTAACCCAAACAAACATGCAATAAAGCAAAAGCGCAAAGCACTAACCTGCTCTGTTTTGTCTGCGGGTTCCAAACTGAAGAAGCGAGATTCACCACCAAACTGCGACTTCAAAGTAGACAAAACGGCAGCTTGCGATTTCTTCAAATGTTGATTTCTGTAAATCCGTAATAAATTCTCCAAATAAATCCACAATATGTCCGTAATAAATCCACAATCCAGACAGTAGAAGGTATTTAATATAAAAGATTTTGAATCTTCGATTCTATTTGCTTTGGCTAGGATTTGAACCGTCACCCGGTTTTTTGACAGACGTTCTCAACACCTTGCTGTTTTTCCAGACAGACTTTTAACCACACGAAAGTCTTTCAAGCAGCGATATATTTAGGCGTTTTAAACACTATGTAATAAATCAACAGTGGCAAGGGCAACGGCAACGGTTAAATACCTTGACCACTTTACATTTAAAATAAAACAAGCATCTTGATTAACAACCTGGCTATTTCTATTCTACAAATTGATGAACTTAAAGCTAATTCCAAACCAAGGTACAATCTGGCTATTTCCAACTCGTCCAAGTACAAATACAATCGCTCATGCACGTTTTTTGAAACAAAGGATTTCCGGGTTCAAAGGTGAAATGTTTCCAATTTGATTTGTTAATATTTAATTTAAAATGTGAAAGGTTTACGCTACATCCTCGCTATACGTTTTTGAGGAGACAAATAAAGACAGTGCAAAGCCGAAATACTCAGGAAATTAAAAAACGTTCGCTACAATCAACAGAAATTTGGTGACTGGCAATTGGAATGTACTGACCCTCACTTGGAAAGAATCAGAGCTTGTTGGTGGAACCAAACTGTATCAACGGGAGGCAGTTACAAAACGCCATGGTTCTGGGGAAATACATATAATTGCTGACTGGAATCTTTTCTGCTCCGGCGTATATCAAACGACATTCAGTCAGGCAGATGCGGGCATACTTGCCAGCTTCCAACTGGCAGATTGTGTTGATAAATGGTTTTCAACGCCTAAAAGAGTGTGTTTGTTAAAACTGCAGTTGAAGGGCAAGCGTCTTTGCTTCAACCAAAAAAGTGAGCCAAAAACTTCACATTATGACAACTTTGCAATAAGGTTAATACTACTTTGCAGAAATTCAAACCAAAGCGAGTCCACGATGTTAACGGGAGATTTCAATGTATATGTTGGTATGGATAGCGTTACATAGAGAAGTGTGATGGGTAAGCGTGGTAATCTTGATCTTATTGCAAATGGAAAGTGCTAATCAAAAGTTTGCTGCAACGCTGGTCTACCTTTTATCAACACTTTTTTCAACACCGACACTCGCACAAGCATACGTGGTACATACAAGATGGTTAATAGTGGTTCTAAACATTTTTTTGCATCGCTTCAATTTTGTCAGACATGTTTTCATTCGCGAGAGATGTTCTAGTTAAATGAGAGGCTCACTTCTTAACAGATCATTATTTTGTGATTACAGATTACGTTTGATAAAACCAACCATTGATATTCAAGAAACATCATATCAAACGACTGAAGTTCTTCAGAATCAAGTGAAAGTTATGGGCAGACAAACAAGTGAAATGCTTTTGAAAAGAGTATGTCATCAAAGTTCAAAACTATTCCAGCATAAACATACGATGTTTGAGTGTGAGAGGCTTTTCTACATGCCAGCAGTTCCTGCTTCAGCTATCAAAGCATGTTGAGAAAATCGGCTTGACGTAGCGACGAATAGTGAGTAAATAACTCCTTAGTTAAACCAAAAGGTTACATTGCTCCTAGAAAGCATTAAGACATTAGAAGCTGAAGCTAAGTTGATCAATGACAATAGATTAGTCAACAAATTTGAAACCACTCTGGGCAAAAGTTGGAGTCGGGTTATTATGAATCCGAAAATAAAATTATTCTGGCAAATCGTTCTACGTATTGAGGAAGAAATCGGGCTCCACAAAATCCATAATGGAACCACGGGATATGTTTCTGAATAAGGAAAAAGACACTCTTTGCAGATGCACAAACACCTTAAAGATCTCTCAAACTCTTCCACAAATGCAACAACAGTGTATTTTCATAGAAGCTGTATTATGTGCTACCCATAAAAGCATTAGATGCCAGAAATCAACATCACTTACGATAAGGTTCTCTCTGCACTAATCAACAGCCGCCTCAACGTGGTTGTGCGTTCCCCGACCGTGTTTGAATTGAGTCGAAATTGCTGTTGGTCTTTCCAAAGGTTCCAGTTATTCCGGGTATTCCGCGAGCACCAACTATTTTTTTGCCATGCTGCACTCTGAACGACAGCAAAAGGGCAGCACACAGCTTCTTTGAAATTGGTGGGCAGTTTTTTTCTCTTCTCCTACTCTCTCCTGGCCGTCTTCTCATGCTTCATTTTCACTTGATGAGCGACAACGTTCATCCTAACCCTGGCCCCGTTTTTTCCTGTTCAGTGTGCGCTGGAAATGTGACCTGACAGGGTAGGTCAGTGCAATGCTGCACCTGATCCAAATGAGCCCGTTGAAATTGTTCCCTTCTCTCCTTCTCTAGATTCAAAATTCTAAGCAGCCCTTGCTCTTGGAGTGGTCCTTCTTGCTGCGTCCCTACTTCTTCCGGAATCCAATCTCAACTAATTCTCGTTTTTTCTGATTCCTGGATTCTTTGTTTTGCGATCTGATCGCACCCACTCCCGGTCTGGCATTCTTTCTCCCGAATACACGCACGCTAGCGGCGGCGGCGGGGTGATCATTTTCGTCCGGCAGGGCCTATCCTTCTCTGAATTTTCTACCTCCTCTTTCTCTTTGCTTGATTCCTATTCTAATTATATAGGAGTCAACATCTCACTAAACAACTCCTCCTCGCTCTTTTTTGACGGATAGCAGAACCGACTCCTTTTCTCTCTCCATTCTTCCCTTCTTCAGAAATTTCTTCTTTCTGAGGGACTTCAACTTTCATCACCTCCTCTGGGACTCAAAAGATACTTTTGATCTCCCTGAGGAGAAAGTATTCAATTGGGTCATCTCATCTGACTTCCTTCCGCTCAATGACCCTGATATACTTACTCTTTTCCGTCGCTTCTTTGGCAGTCGCTTCTCTCCTGATATCTTCTTTGCTCCCTCCTCTCTCGCCCTCTTTTGATCCTGGGAAGTGCTTCAGCACTTGGATTCTGATCACCTAACAATTCTACTAATCGTCCCTCTTCCTCCGGTTTTCGCTTCAACGAAAGTCCCCCTTTTTTCAATTTTCAGAAAGCTCGTTGGGATGACTTTGATTTTTACTTCGACTCTCACTGTTCTTCTTCAAAGAAATACTCGTCTCTTTCTCTTTTCTGCTGCTCTCTTCCATTCTCTGACACCGAATGCGGGCCAAATCTTCCATTCCTTTCGGCCGCATTAAACACGCCATCTTAAGGCCTGGTGGTCTGCTGAAGTGGATGAAACGGTTAGTAAAAGACCAATAGGTTTTGCTGGCACTCATAGAAGCGATGATGATCGTTAGACTTACATCTTTGCTTCCCGACACAGCTTGTCTGTCATCGCCAATCTATCTTTTCGAGATGCACTAGCGTCTAGCAACTTTTTTGATGAGGGTTTATCCGAACCCCACTGATTTTAACACGGCCCTGGTAATTACTGAGAATAATGTATACGATTATAAATCAATAACTGCTTGCCGTCTTTCTATTTGTGGTTTGTAGGTAATACAACATGAGTAGGGAAACAACCTTTTCTTGTCCAGTTAATTTTCAAGCTTCTGGTTTGATTGATTTTGCCTGGGTGTTTTGGCCTAATGTTAATAAAATCCCGACGACAAATGATCAGGTAATTAAATGCAAAAATAATTCCCAAAAAAATCTTGTTTTCTTTAGTGGCATAGTATGACCTAATTTGCCTTTCTAAACTAGAGTCTCTTGTGTTACCTTAAAACGCAACTTATTCTGTAAAAAATGATCCATGAGGCAAACTAACTACTCGACGTAAAGACAGCAGGGCAAGACCTCAATTAAAAGAAACTGCCTTTTATTCTAAATTATCTTTTATCCATTTCCGATAACATTCGGCTCGACAGATTTAATGTTATAATTAATATCAATAAAATGCTTAGCACTCTCTAAAGTAATTTTATTCTAATTTGCTTAAACGTTTTTTGTTGTTTTTCATAATTTTGATTTTGATTACTGTTTTAGTTTTTAGGCTACTCTTTTTCCCATATTATTTTACCAATTACGCCGCTGATGTAATAGATTGTACCATTTTACCAGTTATATTACTATAGTACTATACATGGCTGGATTAAGCCCTTTAGAGGCCTACGCACTTAAGACTTTAATGCCCCATACATGTGAAGATTTTTGTTAGTCTACACAAGTGCTTATTGAACTTCAGTTGTTACTTTATATTAGGTTGTACCAATTACCATCTTATTTAAAGTAGGTAAGACTACCATTTTTTGGTGAGATTTCAGAAAAAGATTACTATCTCCATCAAAAAAAAAGCAGCAAAAACTGTCCAGAAAAAAAGCAATCGTTGTCTGTGAATGTAGCTGGGATGCTCTAGTATAAATCTATCCTTCATATAGTAACCAAAGTAAGAAGACTTCTTCTTCTTCTTCTTTTGGAAGGGTTCCACATTTTCAAATACTGGCAGTGATGGTACTCAGCCAGCATCGTCTGTCCACCTATTCCTGTAGGTGCCCGATGTACGGGGCATGTCAGAATGATGTGTTCTGCAGTTTGTTCTATAGCGCCACACTCGCAATTCGATGTAGGAGCAAGACCCCATTTGTGCATGAAGGACTGAAAACACCCAACACCAGCCCGCAAGCGGTTGAGCCTGACCCATGATGATCTGGGCAGACCCATCCCCATTGGCCTAGTGCTTGTCCTAGGAATGAAAGCACGGAAATCAGATGAACACTCCGAGTATTCCGTGCTCCATTTAAAGTCAGTCCATTGAGCTGCACGAATATCCAATTCAGTTAAATCTTGCAGTAACTTACGTGCAGCGGGCACAAAGGGGCGTCTAGATTTTAGTCTCTCTCTGTAGCAGTGTAGGGACCCAGCCAATAATTCATGAAGAATATGGCCAGGGTCCAGACTGCCACGATATGCCAGGGAGAGTGTTGCTCCTAATCGGCGAAGCTCAGCCGGCTGGATACCTGCGAGGACGGGTAGATAGTCTGTTGGAGTTGGACGCAGGCATCCAGTGACAATGCGCAATGCGTCGTTGAGAACACTATCGATGAGGCGAGTGTGTGCACTGCGACACCAAACTGGTGCACAGTACTCTGGAGTAGAGTAGACCAGAGATAGGGCGGCTGTACGCAGTGTTTTAGCTCCAGCACCACAACCTGAGACTTAAATTTATTACAGTCAAAACTGAATGGCGAATAATTACTTTCCAGCCTCAGTTCCGCCACACAATACCCTCTAGATCAGGGGTGGCCAAACTATGGACCGCCAGAACATTTCGTGCAGCCCGCCAACACTTGTAGAAACTTTCACATGTCTAATGTAATATGACAAAATATTTGCAAAATTTTCTTGCGATTATTTTAATAATCGAAATTGCTGGTAATAAAAATAGTACTTTTGCTTTTCCGGAAGTGGCATTTCTTTGTTTAGTAGAACGCACACCATTCAAACTTTCAAGTTGCTTCGTAATAAAGCAATTTTACAACTTTGTATTGGCCTTGTTGTGCGCAGTGGCGTAACTAGCAGAGCGAAATCCCGCCCCTCACTTAGTCAATGACAATCACTCATATTTACGTATTTTCTGCCATTTTTCTCCAAATCATCGTAAAAGATCTTTATTTTTTGGAGATCAACTAGTTTTGAGCCACTTTTCTGCTTAATTTTGCAGAATTCTTATTAAATCCACGTGAGGACTTTTTTTCGTGGAGATTAATTACTTTAGACAGACTCGCGCCCCTCAGTTTAACAGACACCGACAACGAAATAATGTACATATGTAGATTTTAAATAATCCTGCCCCCAAACTGGTGCCGATCGGGGCGGACTGCCCTACCCCCACCCCTTGGTATGCCACTGGTTGTATGGTAGTTGATTATTTAATCGTTGACTGAATATACGTTTTTATTTTCTAATTAAACCAGTTGTAAATTTGTGTGCCTATGCTGTATATTGCTTGGTATCAAGTCAGGTTTTACACATACAACTATTGCAAGATTTTAAGCACTGGCCCTAGGCCAATCCTTGAATGGTCAATGCACCCCTCCGGCTAAAAGTTTGCCCACCCCTGCTTTACAGTACTCTAAACTCTATTTAGTTACACATACCAGCATAGCCACACTTAATATATACAGTGCCTAACCGCTGGGGCCCAACGATAACGGAGAATACTCAAAGCCAAACCAAAGGCAACATCAAGGAAATAACTTCAGAACTTGCAAATCAACCACGTGGTAGCCAAGTGGATGAGGCCAGGAATATGAGGTAGGCTTGGAGCAGAAGGCAGGGAGCAAAACAACAACTCAGTTTGTCCGGTCTCGTCAGCTTCATGTACGGGGATAACATTTCATGACATTTTAATACTAGGACACCATTAAAAACTCGACTATGAAAAATTGCGGTGGTGTCCTTCCTCCTCTGATGCCCTAAGCATGTGCTTATTTAGCTTGATGGTTAATCCAGCTCTGGTACTATAGTAATATAGTAAGCCCTGTCTTATATCCATTTTTGTATAATACTAATCGTTTTATTCCATTGTCATTTGAGAGGATTTTTTCTGTGCGTTTTTTAGCGATTTTGACTATTTACAGAAAGTGAGAAAGCTTTAGCGAAATCGATTTTTCTCATAATAAATAATTCTCTAGGCTGATTTATTACTAATTTTTGATGGCAGACTCTTTTCAACTCATCTTTTATCTTCATAATTACAACGTTATCTATAACTATGCTTTGATTAGACAATTTAGCTACCTCAAGCGCATTTGGAGATAGCACATTGTTTTGCAGCAGCATAGCAAAAAGCAGCCGGTGTACTTTTACTTTTAAAATCAGCCAAAGTTTTTATTCAGGCTGAGCTCTTTCAAAACTTTTCGTTACACTAGCGGTTGCTGACAACATGACTGATTATGATTCGCTATCCTACAGTGCAAGTGAAATGGCTTAATTTGAATTGTCGGCAACATTATCGAGTTGATGGAGCGCAACTTACAAAAGGCAATGAGCCAATGATCATGCGTTCATATCTCGTCATGAATGCGTTGCTGTGTCTTTGATGAAGGAAGCTTACTGTAGTTTGTTCATTTCGGTTGCACTGTTTTCAAAAATGTCTTTGCCTAGAAGTGCTGTTTACTTCAAAGTGGCTTTGAATAAAAATATATTGTAGCATAACTGGCTATAGGTTTGACCGAAAGATACAAACATGTAACTCAGGTCTTAAGTGTTCACTGAATTTGACTTACGTAATTTTGTCTTTTTTAGGTTTAGTTTTACTCTTTGTGAGAATTACGAAAAAAATCCATTTTTTGATGTTCCTATTATTTCTGTGGAGGCTTATTTTTCGTTTGCTTTGTCTTTTTCGACATCTGTCTCGAGAGCCTCCAGACAAGCTGTCTTTTCGATCTGGGGCATACGCAGAAATTGTTTAGGAGAAGCGCAAAAATAACTTTTTGCAAATTTCAAGGGACAGCCGTGGTGAAGACCTTATTTTTGAGATCAATATTCTTAGTGCTATATCAGAGGACCTGTTTGTTGCCGTTACAAACATAATGACTGCAAACGGCATTTAAGGTTTTCCTGAAGAGGAGCTGAGCTGAGGGGGACGCGCATGGGAGGCAACCTCCGTATGACACTGTTTTCGTTTATAACAGGCGGCAGTTATCAGTTGCATTCGTAGAAATTTATCAAGGGGGAGGGAGTTTGGTTTCTCTGATTGAGATTTTTGAACATACAATTATTTTAGGGGGTGCGGGAGCATGCATACACGAAAGTTTAAAAAAATTTCACTAAAAACATAGGCATTTTTTGCTTTCTAAAAACAAGTCTAATTCTTATATGACTTCTTTGTTGAGTTAAAAACTTTGATTTATCAAATTAAAAAATTGCGTACCATCAATGTCATGGGGTTTTTAGCCCCCATGAAATTTTCAAGACATAATCGAATTGTATTTTCTCGCTTGTGATTTCTCAAACGAATCCGTAAATTAGATATATTTTTCTTTAATTGTTATTCAGTCTCCTCTTCCCCCCGAACAAACTTTTGGCTACGCCCTCGCACGTCATCTATTTCTGCGTGTTTGTTTCGGTTCCTATTAAAACTAAATGTCTAGTATCTCTGTCACGATGCAATGCATCAGGTCACATTCGTAATTTTTATTTCCGCAAAACTAATGCTGGTCATCGGTGTATTTTTATCATATGTCCGGTTATTGCTTAGCTTTTGTCTGTTACATCTTAGTAAAATGTGCTGATTTAGCCCACGGCTTCCACTTTGTAGGAAATTTTCTCGTTTGGGGAATTTTCACCCGAAAATTTATCAAAAAGGAAATTTGGGAGGACATCAGCAGAGTGAGAAATTGAGGAGAGAATACAAAAAATGGTTTATGAACAAAAATATCCAGGTTGTTACAGTAAAATTCAGGAGCTCTGAAATGGAAAATGCTCATCATATTTTTACTGTACTCATAGTTTTACAGAAAAAAAGGCTTTACTACCTCACCGGTAATTTAAGACTATTTTTCATGCCTGCCTAACAAGCCAGCTTAGATCTCCTTCAGTGGTTTTTAACCTGAGAGAAGCGCTTTTTCAGGAGACATTAGTAATTTCCAGGGAAAGCGCGAGCCCTGCATCAAACTGTAAAATATTAATTTTGTGAGTATATTTACCAGCAACTATTGCCGCGCTTCGCACATTTGTTTGCAAGAAAGTGATGACGTATGATGGGTATTTTTCAAGGATTATAAAGGCGCGTTTTCACTTAATGCACGCATGGCAACAACGCATGACACTTTTCATTTGTTCTTTTGTCTGTTCCATGGCCCTTTGACTGTAATCTTTGAAGGCTGTTGAAACTTTTCATGAAATTAGGCTACCATGTTAATTGTAGATAATAAAGAGAACCGTGACTTTGTGTAAGCTCTCATACTAGTTTTAGATATCCCTGCTTTCATAAAGCCAACTTTGGTCGTAACAACAGATCAATATGGTTGATCAGTTTCGGGCAAAGAAAATGTAAACATGCTTTCTACATTTCACTCTCAAGCAACATAGTCAAAGCTAGGATTGACAAATTGTCTTTGGACATCAGATATAAATGCTTGATCCTATAAAAAAGTCTCCCTTTATTGCTGCCCACCAAGATAAAATCACTGACTTTGGCAACTGTCGGCAGCTACTGATCATTTCACGTCGAGCGATGTTGGGATAAAGAAAATGATATTCTGCCGCTCTAAGAAAAATCATACAACAGCAGAGGACATTTTTAATGTTATGTCAAACTTTTTCCAGAAAACCACTTTCGTGACAATAACTGGTGGACGTGTGCAGTGCGCACTAATGTAGATACTTTTGCTTGTGGTTTGGCTTCATCAAATGTGCAAAAAATAATCCATCTCTCGCAAGGATCCATTGGAAACCTCCTTGTATGGCCTTGATATCAAGAACTTTGCTGTTTGAAACAAAGGGTGCCTTGAGCTCGGCTATTGAAGTAGACGACTATTCAAGAGCGAGAGCCTTAAACAGTTGTATATTCAAGGTTCTGAGTAAGGACACGCAATCTGTATATAAAACCTTACTTTTTCACACGAATGTACGATAGATTTTCAAGTATAGCACGCAACGGGTTTATGAAATAAAACAAGAGATCACAATATTTCTAAATTCGAGGCAGAGTGCAGATTTTTACAAAAACTATCCATCAAAGTAAAGCTTTCAACTATCACTAGCTTACGTTTTGGACATTTTCATATGCCTCAACCTTAAACTTGAAAGAAAAAATGCGATTATCAGTAAGTATCATGACATCGTTAAAACACTCGTAGTTAAAATCGAACACCGGAAGAGTGAAAGTAAACAAAAAATCAAGAAAGTTTTAATTACTAACATTCTACTCTTACAGACAGTAACACTGAAACTGAGTTTAAGAAAGAAATAACAACTCAGCTAACTGACTTGAAAACAGAATTTAACAAACACGTTCCAGATGTGGAAAAGCAGCGAGAAATTTGGAACTTCGTCAGAAACCTATTTCGGTTCGAAGATCGATATTTGCGACGCAGGCCAAGAGGAGCTTCTTGAATTGAATTTCACCTTTACAGCTAACAACACTTCAAAGAACTGGTTCTTGAGGCGTTCTTGGGCAGTTGCCCCACTGTTTACCTTCTTGTTTCAAATCAGTTCTGCAAATTTTGATTACGTTCCAACCCACATGTCTTTGTAGGGTTGCATTGTCCATGCTTTCTGCTCTCTCGACTAAATACAGAAACATACTTAGAGTAGAAGAAGACATACGTCGTGCGTTCTCGGGCATCAAATCACGCATCAAGAATCCAGCGGCTAAAAACCAGAGTCAGATATCTCACCAATGCGTAGTCAATAAACAGACCCAAAATCAAATTGGTTTTAGCGCTTATTTAAGTACTGAGAGGATGCTTGAAGGCAAGGATTAATACTCAAGGGAGGCGGAGTTAAAAAGGTTAAGAATCACTGGTCTAGTCAGTTATTTTGAATAGCTTGGGATTGGTGGTATCTTTAAGTAAAGCAAAGCGAAAGCCAACCAAAAAGTGTATAGGCTATGCAAGTTGATCACCTCAACTTAACCATGAGGCTATCTGTCTATAGACTGCAGAAAATTTTAACCCAAGTGCCTGTATACTATGCAGTGTATGCGAGTTCTGTTTACTGTTTTTGGAGTTGCTTATTTCATATTTAATTCAAATATTCAATAGCGCTGTGCACAGATAGTTTAGTTTTTATTTCTGATGGCAGTGTTTTCATAAGTGTGCGTAACTTGTTCATAAGAGCGTAATTTGTTTAAGCATTGCATTGTGGACAACGCTAAAATACAAAAATATAAGCAATTGCGGAAAGATGAAAAAATTCCATTTACTAATAAATCACAGAAATCGAATAAATACGAGAATTCACGGAAATATTTAGTTCAACTCAACTTAATTTTCTAATTTTACTCAAATGTATCGTATTAAGTTTAGTTTTCATCTACTTCCGCTAATTTCTGTATTTCTGCGATTCCTGTATTTATTATTTTACCCAAATGTGTGGTTATGTGTTTAATTTCTCAGTACTTCACGGTAGTTATTGGGATCTTTTGTAGAAAGTCCCCGCCAAAAAGCACCCCGCCACCGCTTTTATCCAGTTAGAATTTTTATTCATTGATAGAAATCAGCACTGAATTCAGCGATGTTAGCTAATATTTTGTGCTAGCCCTAACCCTGACCCTAAAATCTGCAGTACCTAAAACGTGGCGGGGGTGTTTTTTTCAAATCCCACACTTTTGCCCTGGTGGGGGGCTTTCTACAAAAGATTCAGTTATTGTTTCTTTGTTTATTACGTCATATTATACTAACAAACAATGCCTTTGATTGTGCCAGAACCAAAGTCACTTGAAAAATAGATGTAATAAATGTACTTTGGCCAGAACAGCATGCTAGCTAAGACGGGCAAACATAACGCTTCTGTTTTTTATTTCCAAGCTTGAATTTATTCTACTTTGTTGTTACCTCTCGTACAAAGCAACATAAATGTGTGAAGAAATCTTTGTGATTTTAATAAAACAGAGTATATTAAAGATTAAAAATAACAGTCATTTAATCAGTGTTGTTGTAGAATTTTCAATTGAAATGTTTTTCAGAAAAAAGCTGTAAAGAATGTTCTATTCTATTGTCAAAGGAAACGTACAGTTCACTTGATTAATACTATTTTTGTTTTTTTTCTACATTATTTCAGAGTACAAGGAAATCACAGTACATATCAGTTTTGAAAGTAAGTAAAACTGATTCTCTGTTTTAAAGAAAATCGCGTTGGAATTCATCACAAGTTAATTTTGGATGCAGTGAAAAGCGCTTTTTTCACAGCGTACTTTGACACTAGCCTACGTCATGAAACAAATGTATTTAAACTGCCGCTTTCGTGTTCGTATTAAATTGCGTCAGATACAAATTGAAGTATAAGAACCAGCGAAACATATGGCAGCAACAAACACTCAAATGATATTGCTTTTCATTACCACCCTTGCCTTTTTCAACTTTGGAATAACTGGTAGTTATGCTGAAGAAAAAACAATTGTAAGTGATGAAGATTGTCCACCACGTGACGGTGACGGTACTGCAAGAGAATGCAAACAAAAAGTATTAGACATTGAAGAACGGTAAGCAGCCTTACATAAACATTTTGAACCAGTTGATCTGAGTGATTGTACAATGTGCATAGTACCAGAGATAACTGTTGCATCGCATTTTCCGTAAACATTTGACTGGGTAAGTAGGCCTACACATTTCCCCATTCTCTCTTTAACATTACAACGCCTATAGTTTTGATTAGAAAATGTATCTTATCAATAATTTCGCTGGTAAATTTACACTATATTTTTATGGACTTCTCGGCATTTATAATCAAATCTTTACATTTTTTAGCGATTTGGATATATGTGGCAACGATTTAATGTGCAATGAGTATCATTCTATCGCTAACAATCTGACCGAACATACTTATTTGGAAGTTCGGAATGTTACAGAGTATTCTAACAAAAGGTCAAATATAACAATAATTTACTACAAGGGCAAACGCAATCCTTATGTAGAATACAATAGTCTCACAGACTCGTTGAAGGCTCGTTACACAGAATCAGAGAGAGCGAATGAATCAAGCTATAGTCCGTGGAAATATGTGATCAATCGAGACTACAACAGGTGGGTCTACGAATACAGCTATTTTTATTTATCGGATATTTTAGATTGGGGAATGGTGGCAATGGAAAAGATCTTAATGCATTAGGCTGTCCTAAGTCTTACGAAATGGCTTAAAATTTATTTTTATTGAGCCGATAGTAGTTCGCCGAAAGCCCCCAATACAGCTCATGTTTGGCACCTTGTTTTGGACATGAACCGCAAATCTCACGCATGTCTTGTCTGTGAGGGTGCTAAACACGAAAAACATCGTGAAATGTAACTGGTAGGTTCCATATTGCTGCGTTCTTAATCAACTATGCTATTTTATGCAGAATTCCTCGAGATATTCTGGAGACTACATGCTTACACAGAAGGTGCCTAAATGCAGCCCGAGACGGATTAGTTGATTGGGGGTCTATTCCGCTAATGGTAACTCGCTATTTCCACATGAAAGATAACTGTACAACTGTATTTCATGCTAAATTCAGCTACGGATGTATTTGTGAAAGTGAAGTATCATGAACACAACCACTCCAGCATCCAACGCCCCAAACAGCCCACAACAGTCCACAACGCCAGCCCACGACTAAAATTGTCCCAAAACTTACTTTTTCTGTTTGAAATTATTAGGCTTGTGATATTTTACAAAAAATCCTTCATTGGCATGATGTTCCAGACAAACCTGGGCAGTAAGAGTTAGCATCGTTTGTAATAAGTTTGAAGTATTTGTAAATATATTGTTTTGTAAATTGTGTTTTTTATGAAGTTAGGTTTTGGCTCGAGTAGCGGTAATGGATTAAAGTCCATTTATTGTAATCGTCTTGATTGTCTTGTACTGATTGAGCGATTTACTGTTTTAAGTTTTATTTTGTGATAATTACTTTAATTAAGATGTACTTTAAAAAATACATTTATGTGCTTATACTTTGTTATTAGTAATACGGCATTCATGCAAATACACTTATCTCTGCTTGCAAGTTTTCAGTCAGATTTTACTATCATGATGATTAGACTAGTCGGCTCTCCTACTTGCCTTTCACATAGTGATGGAGGAATCCAGTTTAGAGTCTTTGGCAAAAAACAATTTGTCGGCTTTTCTCCACTATTTCTTTCATGCTGAGCGCCAATCAGAGAAACAGCTGTGGATACTATATTTAAGAATTATGACTCTGTGATGACATCAATTAGCAACCTACTGACTTGGAGGGGGAGACTATAACGACCACCACATTGAAGCCAAATCTCTTATATCCGAAGTTGACTGTACAAATATCAGTAATGGGGTTTACTATTTATGTTTGCTATCAAAATGATATGGATAATTTTGCTGCCTACTGCTGTTCTCACTATGTAGTGGCAAGCATAGCGATGGCATTTAACATTATGACCTCACAATGCGTTTTGAGCCATTGCTATTAGCATCACTGCCTACCACTTCTTCGTTGCTGTAGACAAATTAATATGGACTAACGTCTCTCACTACGTGCATGTTTCTTAGCCCTGGCATAAACGCCGCCATGCAAAGAGCAAACTAACCCGAAACAAAGCACTCAAAATTCAGTTATAGCAGTAGCGGGGGCCAACATCAATAATGTCGAGGTTAAGAAATGTCAAATCAACTGGCTGCTGCGACAGCCTTGCCCAATTATAAAAGGAAGTTGCTTCAACATTTACATGTAGATCATATGTAGCGCGACACTTACATTTTGTTGCCAACCATAAGAAAGGACCATCTTTACTCCATCGTCTTTTTCTTGGGTGATCACCTAGTGTTTTGCATGGAGTAAGCTACATATTAAAATTTGTAGACTTCATTTTTCGATGAGTCTTTTCAATAATTTGATTGATCATGCCAAAGATCTATGCTATCGAGAAAGAATACTCAAAATGTACCAAAGGACTTAGTTTTTCTAGAAATTGCAAATTTGTGAACTGCAGGCACCAAATTTTGTGTGTTTTTAACCGGTACGCTACATTTCATAAACATTTAGAGACTTCATTTTTTAATGGATTTGTTTAAAAGCGTTGACAGACGATGGAAAATAACGACGCTTGTGAGGAAAAGTAGTCAAAATGTACCAAAGAACCAACTTTGTCAAGCAATTGCAAGTTTGTTAGGTCAAGTAGAAAAATTGTTCGACCAAAAATGAAACATAATGTATGGCTACCAAGTTTTGATCAGTCATTATAAACCAATCCTTAGCTCTAAGCAATTGGAGCCACATATTGCTGGAAAGCAAATTTCCTAAGCTTTCAAAGGATAATAATTGTTGGTACTTTATTTTAACATTTTTGTATTGAAGTCACCTGTTTTTACTGAGCTCACCACCTTTGGTAGGGGTAAAAAGTTACACCACAGGTGTTAAAGCTCAGGCTTTCAGTAGAAAAACTAATATCAATTGTACATATTATGCACTATCGGAATCGCATTGAAATAACCTATAATTTGTTGAAGATAGTTTGAAAATCAGTTGAGAAATGAGGTCACAAATCAGTTTTATAGTAAACTAATTTTGCAAACAGGGTGCAATTTTTGAAAACATCTTGATATTATGATGTGCTGTAGCAAACATTTGTGTTAATCGTACGAGATATATTACGGCATCATAGAGCAAGTTTAAGCGTGCAACGGAAAAGAGAAGAAAAAATGCATAGATGGCTTGAAGTGCTTAAATAAAGAATTGTTCGTAGCATTGTCAAATAAGGTTTAATTGTTGTAAAGTTGTTTTTATCAAAAGCAGCTTATTAATATCTCCTAAAAGAAAGTTTAATCGCTTTTCTGCAATGAATACTTTTTGAGAAAGAACAAAAACAGATTGTTCAATGAATCGTTGATTGTGACGTTATTTTAGACCCCAAATAAATGAAAGTATTTGTAATTTGGTAAATCGGAAGCTGGTTTTCGTTTGAGCAAAAAGCGGTGGTCCTCTGTCAGGTAATGCAAATTCTAAAAAATTAACTTTGATAATGATGTCCTGATAACCTCACCAATACCCTTATGACACTTACCACGGGGTGGTGATCAATTGTGCAAAGTTTGATGCTTGTGTCTGTAGCAGTTTCAGAGGAGTTAAAACAGACAGACAGACAGACAAACACACAGACACACAAACAGACGGACAGACAGAATTGCGCTTTATATTGATATATTAGATTTTCTTCGAGCATCACATTAACCAATTTAGCCGCATTTCCAATTGCTGTGGAAGTAGTGGATGATGTGGATATTGACGAAGCCAGCCCTTCATCTTCCTTTCAGACCCGCACATCAAAAATATGCAAAGTTGAGTCAGATCGTGAAGGTAATCCACGACTTAAATGCGCCATAAACAGAGGACATTTTATGCTTCAATCCAACAATAGTAGTTTTTTGTGTTGTTTAGAAGAAGTACCTAGCAAAAAAAAAGAGGGCAGGTAGTGGCGTAAAGGCAAGCAATGTTTAGCACCTGGAAAGTAGCAGCACTGGAAAATATTTTGTTTTTGTTTTGTTTTATTTGCCATATTTATCCTACATTCACGAGAAAGCGAATTGCATCGCTATACTTTGGACGGGAAGTCCGCACTCGCTTGGGAGTTGCCTTTTACGAGGTTTATGGGCCACCTGTCTTCCACATAAAGGCGGAGGCGTCCCGTTAAGTGCCTTGCCCAAGGACACAACAAGCGAACTTGCCGGCTTATTCTCCACAACCTGCCATAAATGCCAAGCGCCAAGCAGGGAAGCTGCGGATGCCATTTTTTAAAGTCTTTTGGTATGACTCGACAAGGGGAATGAACCCCAGGTCTACCGACTGCGAAGCGGACGCTCTAACCACTACGCCATACTTTTTTTGTGCTTCTATTTTTGCCCACCATGGAACAAGTTTACTTAAAGTGACAGCGTAGTAATACCTAGGTAAAATTGCAATTTGTTGTAAGGAGGCAAAGCATTGTGAATGCTGTTTTAAGAGAGTTATGCAAGTTGTGCTGTAAATAATATGATTTTTTGTGTCCAGCCATGGCCAGGAAGATAGTGCAAGCCCTCAGCTAGATACTTTTCTAATACTTACCTTTCAACAGGAGAACATTTTGAAAACTGTGGAAATAATAAGCAAGAGCAGTAAAGCAATCGTAGAAGCAATAAATCATAAAAGTATTTCTAGTGCAGGACAGTTTCAAGCGTTCGGTACAATGGTAACTGCCCGACTTGAACCAATGGCTTCACATAAAGCAGAGAAGGCAATGGCTGCCATCAGTGAACAGTTGTTTAGTTAATTTTTGCAATGTTTTTACGTTATTTTTTTTATCGTTTTCAGCACAGAGCTTTTGTATATTTTTTGAGAATTTTTATTTTGCTTTTCTCTTTCGCTTACAGAATGCGTGATGTGCTGTAAAGTAGCTTACCGTTTTCAGTACTTTTATACCAATAATAAAAAAAAAAAACTTTGTAAGTTATTTGTATTCATAAAGCAATTTCAATGTCAAATTATAGAGGCTGCAATCTAAATTATGATTTAAAAAGTAGGCATTGTTACCGCTTTTTGCTAGCACGCGGCTCCCAATGAGATTAGGCGGTGATTCTAAGCTATCTTTAGAGATGTTCTTCCTGCACCCAGTTTGAAAAATTTTATTCTTTTCCATGTAACACAAACAGATAAAACATTACAAAATATTTTAATTATTTAAAATATTCATGTCAACTTTTTCTCATTGCAAAATTTGCTTAACTCTTTTTTGAAGTTTCAATAAATTTTTTCTACGTTTGGCAAACACTGATCTACTTGCATTTCATTTGATCTACTTGCAGTTCAACTAGTCCAGGGTGGTCCAGCTTCTTTATGCATGCTGGGCACTTTTTAAAAATATAAGAACTTGACGCAGAACTAGTCGATGAAACTGGCCAGGTTTTAATTTAAGAATGCAATCTGTTCTTGATCATCAGGCCATAGTCTGCTTTTTTTGCTTCAACTGTGTTCTCAATTGTGCTGAATAGCCGTTCACTCATTGCGGATGATAAAGGTGAGCACAAACTTTTTTTGAAAACCTTGCCAACCCCAAATCCCAGTTATTATTGTCTTCATATTTGTATATTTGTATATAAATGCAAGTATATTTGTATGCACCTCATCCCATCTATAAGGGGCATTCATTCTTGGACAATAAAAGGTCCAAACATGCTAAACCGCAATCGCAAAGCGAAACAAAGAAAATTTATCCCCATTTAGTAGCAGTAATTTTTTTTGGATTTTTACTGAGGCGTGACAGCAATTTATTGTGGTAACAGAAAGTAATTTGCCGAAGCCAAAGATGCGGAAAAAATTGCCCCCGGCTTTGATCGAAGCTTTTGTACATCCCTGTCTTTTTCCCGTCATGCAAAAATTTTGCGACTATGTACAGAACAATTTTTGTACAAACGTACGTTAAATTTATCAGTGGGCTATTGCCGGCACAGTGCAATTCTACCACAAGCTTGTATTGCAAGAAAATTGTCTCAAGGTGCCTTTTCCATAAGCATTACACTTTCACTGTCATTCACGAGGGGTTAAACCCATGTTTTTGAATAAGTTGGTGATTTATCGCACCGAACTATATTGCAATAACCTGGAAATGTTCCTTGAGGCCCTTAACGTTCCGGACAGCTTCAAGACGTGTCATCCAAAAATTGATTCCTGCTTTAGGAATGTTTTCCAACAAAGATCCTGCACAAGCCTCTGCACAAGCTTCTGCACCCCCAGTGACGCAATTGACTGTAACTCATTTTTTGATGACATTATAAAAAGGGCAGTCACATTGTTTTAGCAGGAAATACTCCGCGGTGACTTCAGACATGAGCAACCACTCAGGGCTCTCCTTCTTTTGGGACGTAGTTTTACGGCAAAGCGATCAGGTCAGAGAAGCTGTTTACACTCTTTAATTATTGCTGAGTAAATTCGGTTGTATATTTAATTCTTCACTATGCTGAGTGATAAGTGGAAAATCAGGTTATATTAATTATGTATTCTTAAAATTACTAGAGCTCCAATCTTTTTTGGGGTAAACGACTTCTTGAGACTACTAAGTTGATGGCGCTTTGCCGAGTCCGCCTCATTTTAAGCCAATATTGGCTCCACTTCGTGAAGACATACTTTTAAAGGATGCTTTCGCGCAAAGCTTTTCCGAGTGTCACGTTTTCAAGTGATGTCACTTCCCTAGCTGCTCCAATAGATTGCCACTTTTTTGAGGTAGATAAAGCTGAGTTTTCGACATGTATGGAGAATGCCCCAAGAAAGATTTATTTGTTAAATTCTCCTACCTTCCAATTGAAATAGACCTCTTGGCCATCCAAGAAATAGGTGAAGGCAGCCAGACACGTCAGAGTGCCCGATCCGGTATGAAAGTTTGGAGGAGGATGTTGTGCACTGTCAACACTCTTTTATATTTTTAGATAAGGTGTTAAAAGCTTCTTTATATTTAGTAAAAAATCTAATTGTGGATGTCAATCCAATAAAATCGAATTATATTCCATTTATATTCATCAAAGTGCGCAACAGGAAATGCATCTTCAATAATTCTATTTTTTTAGGCAGTCTAATCGAGTACATAAGCGCCTTGGTTTGGTTAATGCTCAGTATAAACTTGTAGAGTTAGCTCGTATAGCTGTAGGTTGAAGAGATTATCAGAAACTCACGGAGTTACTACTTCCATGAAGCCCTTAAACGGAAAAGTAGGTCAAGACGAAGGATTGTTGGCCGTCTCAATATTGCCTCATCAAGCTATTTTATCAAGTTTGATGTCCTGTGATTTATCAAAGCTTCACTGGTTTTTAAGGACTGTGAAGCTGTTTATCCAGCATGTTGTAAGAGGCGGCTATTGGGTACCTACTAGTTGCAGTCTGACTGTTAATGGTGGGGTTGCTTCCCATGCTCTTTCCTTGCTCTGTGTGCGCTGGAAATGTGACCTGGCGGGGCAGATCGGTTCAATGCTGCGCTTGCTCCAAATGGGTCCACCTAAGGTGCTCACAACTTTCCTTGTCCCAATTCAGAGCTCTTGGCAGCTGTCACTCTTGGAGCTTCCCCCTGCCGAATCACTGTGACTCCCTCTTCGGACTCCTCCGACATGTGTGCCTCCGCTGTGCAATCTACCCCCACCTCTGCTGGCACTGCTCTCTCGCCCCACCCTCGTCTCCAAACTTCTTGTCCCCTATCTGCCCATTCTGTATCTTCTCCCTCTGACCCTCCGCCGCCGCCCCTTGCTCCTGGCTTTTCTTCTGCGCCTCCTGCCTTCACTCCCACCTCTGATTCTCTCAGGATTCTTCAATGGAATGCTGGAGGTCTTCGAGCCAGGAGCACTGAACTACTCCACTTTCTTTCGTCCCATTCTGTTGACTTTATCTGCATTCAGGAATCCAATCTTAACTCCTCTTCGTCTTTCCGGATTCCTGGATTCTCTGCTCTGCGTTCTGATTGTACCCACTCCCGGTCTGGCATTCTCTCTTGTGATACCATGCACGCTAGCGGCGGCGTTGTCATTTTTGTCTGGCGGGGCCTGTCTTTCTCTGAGCTTTCTGCTTCCTCTCTTTCTTCGCTTGATCCCTACTCTGATTATGTGGGGATCAACATCTATCTGAACAACTCCTCCTCGGTGTCATTTCTTGATATGTGCCCCCCCCCCTATTCGCTCCTCCCCGGCAGATGGCGGAGCCGATTCCTTTTCTTCCTCCATTCTTTCCTCCTCCAGAAATCTATTTATTTTGGGGGACTTCAATTGCCATCAACCCCTTTGGGACTCGGGGGTCACTTCCGACCCCCGCGGGGAAGAAGTGTTTGGCTGGGTCATCTCCTCTGACCTCCTCCCCTTCGGTGACCCTGGCGCACCCGCCCTTCTTTGTCGCTCCTCTGGCGGTCGCTCCTCTACTGACATCGCCTTTGCCCCCTCTTTTCTTGCCCTTTCTTGCTCCTGGGTTCTGACCACCTACCAATTCTTCTGTCTGTCCTTCTCTCTCCGATCTTTCGCCCCAGCAAGCGCTCCCCTTCCTTCAATTTTCGAAAAGCTTGCGGGAATGGATTTGCCTCCTGCATTGACTCTCACTGTCCCTCAGCAGAGGAATACTTGTCTCTTTCTTTTTCCTCTGCTGCTGCTCTCTTTACCTCTCTAGCACTGAATGCGGCCAAATCTTCCATTCCTTTCGGCCGCATCAAACGCCCTCCTGAAGCCTGATGGTCTGCTGAGGTGGGGGAAGCGGTCAGTGAAAGACGTAAGGCTTTCGCTGCCGCTCGCGTGGGTGGTGGGGATCGCCGGGATGGCATCTCCGCTTCTCGACATGCCTCGTCGGTCATCGCCGGGGCCGGGGCTGAGGCGTGGCGGACGACTTGCTCTTCTCTTTCACCTAGATCTAGCCCTAGGTCTGTGCACCTTCTTCTTCGCTCTGTCGCTGGCTCATCTTCCTCGTCTTCTTCCTTTCCTGACTTCCCCAGCTGTACTTCTCCCTGGGAGTCGGCTTTGGTCTACGCCACTTGCCTGTGATCCCACTTTTCCATTTCTCCGCCGGGTGCTCTGCGTAGCAGAGCCGGAGGCTACCTCTCAGAGCTCCGCCGAGCCGCGTGCCCTGTGGAGATTCTCTCGTCTTTTTGCTCTCCTTTCACTTTCACTGAATTTCTTAAGGCTGCCTCCGGCCTTTCCCCCCCCCCCCCCCCCGCTGCCACTGGCCCGGACAAAGTTTCCTATCCCATGCTGGAGCACCTTCCTCGCTCTGGCATAAATTTTCTTCTTCGCATCTTCGATCTCTCTTGGTCTTCGCATTCTTTTCCTTCCATCTGGAAGACATTTTC
Source organism: Trididemnum clinides (assembly GCA_963675345.1). NCBI lineage: Eukaryota > Metazoa > Chordata > Ascidiacea > Aplousobranchia > Didemnidae > Trididemnum > Trididemnum clinides. Next base: position 25,667,553 of record OY776302.1, on the reverse strand, counting down.
CATTGTTCCCATGCACAAGATGGGAGGGCCTCTCGGCTCTCCTGCTTTCTTCCGGCCTGTCTCTCTTGCCTCCTGCGTCCCAAAGCTTTTTGAACGCATCATTCTATCCCATCTGCTCCTCTTTCTAGAGTCTAATTCCATTCTCTCTTCCCGTCAGGCCGGTTTCCGCCCTGGACGGTCTACACCTGGTCGGGTTCTGTGTCTTTCTAGGTCCATTTCGGATGGGTTTGGCAAACCCAGGCCGGACTCTCGGACGATCCTGTCTACTGTCGATTTCTCTGAGGCTTTAGGCTCTGTCTGGCGTCCTGCCCTTTTCCACGAGCTGGTTTCGGCTGGCCTCCCTCCTTGCTTTGCTTGTTGGACTCGATCTTTCCTTTCTGACAGGCGCGCTTCTGTGGTTTATCAAACTCACAAGGGTCGTTCCTTTCGAGTCCGTTGAGGTGTTCCGCAGGGATCCGTTTTTGGCCCTGTGCTTTTCTCTCTCTTCATTAATGATCTTCCGGCTTCTCTGCCTTCTTCCGTCAGCTGCTCTCTTTATGCTGACGATCTGGTCATTTGGTCCTCCTCTGACTTTTTCCCCGCTGCGGTGGAGGCCACACAAGGACCTCTGTTTCGATTGGAGCGCTGGTCTGAGTACTGGTGTCTTCCTCTCAATCCGAGCAAATGTGAGGCCTCCTTCTCGGTGGATCCCCACCGGGCTGGCCTCCTCCTGCTCGGCTCCCGCTTCCGTTTCAATCCCACTCCAGCTTTTCTTGGGGTCACCTTCGACCGCACTCTTTCCTTTTCTAAGCATGTATCTTCGCTGAAGGCCAGGTTCTTCCCGCTTCTCAAGGCCTTGCGCTGTATCTCTGCTTCCTCATGGGGCCCCTCTGGGGAGTCCCTCTCTATTCTGTATAAATCTTTTCTTCGGTTCCTTCTTGCTTGCGCCTCAACCGGATGGTTTCCTTTCCTAAGCGCTACCAATTTTACCAAATTGGAACGCCTCCACCGAGCGGCCAGTCGCGCCATCGCCGGCTGCCTCTCGTCCTTCCCTATCTCTCTGCTTCTCTTGGATGCTTCTCTACCTCCCCTACGAGTCACCCTGACTCATTTCATTCTCTTATTTTATGAGTGGGCTCTTCGTCTCCCAACCTCCTTTCCTATTTCAGGTTTGGCCAGACTAGGAGTGAAACCAAGACTCTGCAGACTGTCCTGGAGAGCTCTTGCGTCCACTCACCCGTTCATGCTTCCTTCTACTTGTTCTAGGGAGGCTCTTGTTGCTTGCCCTCCCTTTCCTCCTTGGAATCTGCCTTCCTTCATGGTGGAGTCCACCCTCTCCGTGCTCTTGCTTTGATCCCCTCTTTCTCGCCACAGTGCGGCTCTCATTCACCTTGACTCTCTCCCCCCTCATGATCTGGTGCTTTGGACTGACGGCTCTCTTCCTTTTCCTTTTGGCAAGGGCGACTTCAGCGTTCTGTGGCACTAAGGCACTGTGGCACTGAGGTTTTTCCTCTGAAGCCTGCGCCATCCTGCACGCTCTTTGCTGGTCTCGGCAGCACCAACAAGTCTGCCATTTCTCTTCTCTTCTCCTCCTGTCTGACTCTCGTTCTGTCCTCTCCTCCATCCTTTTTTTATCTCAAACTCTGTGGCAGATCTGGCACGAACTGTCTTCTCTCTCCTGTTCTATCAGGCTACAATGGGTTCCCGGACATTCGTTTCTCCCGGGGAACGACGCGGCCGATGAGCTGGCCAGACGGAGAGCGCTGCTTGCGCCCTCCGCAATCCCTTGTAGTCTTTTTCCTCTTACTTCTCGTCTTATCTCGGACTGGAGGCGTACTGTGTCATCGAAGTTCTTTGACACACAGGTTCCCTCGATTTCCACTGAGGAACTAGTGCTCCATCGTCATGCTCGCTGTGTCCTCTCTCGTCTACGCTGCAACGGACACAGCTTTCTTTTAGGTTCTTAACTCTCTAAGGATTGGCAGAATTGAGAATTCTTCCTGCAGCGTCTGTGGACACTCGTTCCAGGACACCTTTTAATTATTCTGCACTGTCCAACTACGGACTCTTTGCGCCGCTCACTCTTTGTCTCAACGACCTCTGGTCCAGACCCTGGGGAGTTGCTCCGCTTCTGGGGCTCCATGGTCTTCCGCCATGCTCCCATCCCTCGGAAGGGGTCGGGTAAATAACAACAGAAAAAATGAACAAATAGCTCCCAGTCCCCGGCAGCTCTTGATTAGGCAGGAGAATCTTCAGGTTTAAACCTGAATGTCACGGATAGGACCTGGTACTTTAAATGTGGGAAGCATTTGTCAAAGGAAAACAGAAGTATGTGAAGAACTAACTCTTCTCTCGGAAGTAAGAGGGAAAGGGCAAGAAGTTCGTTTTGTGGGTACTTTGGGACAAAGGTAAAACTGTGATCAGAAAATGATGCAGGATCTGGGGGGCTGGAATTTTGGTGAAAGAGGAAGTATGTGGAAATGTTGCGAAAGTTAGAAGAAAAAGCGACAGAGTGATGATGGCAATCGTGTTAACTTAGGTGGATAAATGATACAAATAATATGTACATATGAGCTACGTTGAGAGCCATGTGCGGTCGGAAAGTTGTAGACAGAAAGACGGCTGAAAAATAGATGGACAAACTTGGGTTGAAATAACTCTGGATGGGTTAGCAACAGCGAATGGATTTAGATGGCATGGACATGAGCAGAGGAAGAATGACGAGAGAGTTTTGAGAGTTGCTCTAGATTTTGAAGTGAGTGGTAAGAGAAAGCGAGGACGACCAAAGACCTGGAAGAAGCAAGTTAAAGAGGAGAATGAGATTGGTTTGAAAGTGAAGATGCCTTGAATCGAGCAAAGTGGAGAGATGGAGTGCGAACAATTACAGAAAGAACGGGATTAGTCCGACAATCTCTGCTAAGGGGAAAATACCGAATAAAAACTGAACTACTACTACTGCTACAGCATAACATCAAAGCAGCGGTTCCCAAACTATGGGTCGAGAATCCGACATAACCGTGCCATATGCATCGTTTTTTTGATGTTTCAACCGAATTTTGTTACGTCACCTCAAAAAGTCTAGCGTAGACAGAAAAACTAAGACAACTAAATGTTTTCAAGTAAAGGCATTTATGTAACATCAAAAACTAGTGATCTTTTGTGACGATTAAATGCAACAAAAATGGTAGGTTTATAACTTAAAATAATGTAAAAATGTTTATTAGTTGAGAAGTATTAGGTTACTCGTTTTGTTTTGCACTCAAAAATAGCATTGTCAAGACTACGGTGCGATAACAGACGCCTTGGAATTAAAAAAACTTGAAATTTTGTTTTACGATAATACATTACACGGTAATTGTTTTCAAATTTAGTGTTTGATGCAAGCTTAGGCATGAATCTAACAAAAGTTTTCATGATTTTAAGTTTGCATGTTTTACGTAAGTTTGCTTCAAGGCTTTGTGAATTTGATTTTTGGTGAAGACGAAAATTTTAATGCACGATTTAATCATAAGTTTGCCTTTAATGTATCTAAAAGTTAATGAAAATCTTAAAGATTACTAGTTCAATATGTGACGAGAGTAATAACATGAAAATTTTAACTAATGGATATAAGCGGATTGCAAGTTCATAAAATTTTGTTTTGAAATCAAATGTGTTGATGTTAACCGTTGCAAGTTTCATCGACATAGTGAGGAAATTAAAATTATTTGGTAAATCTTAAGTTTAGACTTTTTGTTGTATAATAAAAAACGATATTTTATAAAAGACGTTTGGTGAAACATGTAAAAATTTTTTAGACTTGCTGATAAACCTACAAATTTTATATATTAATTGCATATAACTAAGTTCGAAATTTAAACGCGATGAACAGTGGAATTCTGAAAATATTTGGTATTTTGATTAAAGTCGTGCTTAGTGATAGGAGCGTTTACAAAGATCTTTACCCGTCATCACATTCAAATAATGTCGCAAATAGTATCTTTGATTTAAAAGAATGAATTATACTATACAGAATTTAAAAGAATCATCCTAAACGAGTCATTTTTGTTACATCTTTGTGAGTGGCGAAGCAGGTAAATCTGATAACAATGATTAGCTTAAGTTTTTAAACGTTTCTTGAGTGTAAAGTGTACATATGAAAAAGTCTTGTTGCATCAAAATGATAAAAGTTCTGAGTTCAGGCTTTGGTGATAGCGAACAGGTAAAAGTTTTTTAAGTGTTTAATAGAATTTGCATTAATTTTGTTATGTAAATGCTTATTAAGATATATAAACTGTAAATTTATTACCTAGTGAAATACAATAGACCTAAAATTTGACACAATTTACTTGATTAGTTGAAAAAATCAGAATTATTTGTGTTTGAAGTTAAATATAACCGTGTTAGAAATCACGAATTTAATGTTTGTGAGAGTGCTTAGACAAAATTTTAGGTATTTGACGTAAATAAAAAGTAAGGTTTGTTCTATAAATATGTAAGTAATAGCAGCATAAAAACACAAGTATGATGTTTACTTAGCAAAATCTTTTAAAATAAGAGACAGTGAGTTTAGATTTTGTTTATGAGTAGCATTTGCGAGTCAATGCTTGGTATAGAAATTAGGGTAAAGTTCGGAAAACATCTCGTACGTTTATATTATTGCGTTTGAACTAGGTCTAGAGGTAATACCGAATTTGATTGCACAGCGATAAATTGTTATTTTTCAAATAATTGACTGTTTTTGTTTTAAAATCTACTAGGATAAAACGATAAAAGTGCAACGTCTAGTAAGAAAGTTAGGTAGAATTTGACAAAAATAAGCAAGCACGTACAAAAGTTTTGTATTTGTGCAAGTCATATCGATAATTAATGTCCTAGTTTGCTGAAAAAGAGAGCTGAAAGTGTTTCCAGACGCTAAGTTCCGTCAAACTTGATTTGCTTCAGAGTTAAAGTTTGTGGTTGAAGCTCTTAGAAACGGTTACTATGAGGAACGCATAGAAATAAGTTCAGAGACTTAGATTTTTTTGATTAATAGTTTGCTTTGTAGTTGCCAATACACGAGTGTTGAAGTTGTCTTAATGCATTATAAAAAGATTGTTAGTCAACACTTTTATAAAATGAGATCACTTATAATTGGAAAATTTTTGTTTAACAAGGTTGTCAACCAAACTATTGTAAGGTTTTGTTTGTAGAATTATGCAATAAAAATTAAAGGCGACTTAACAACAAAGTTGAGGTTCTTTTTGTTTTGTGAATGCATATAGCCGGTAGTGTGAGGGTTTACAATGGTGTACAGACAATTTTTTGCTTTGTATACGTATATAGGTTTTGTAAAGCCTTAAAAGTGTTGGCAAGTTTTTTATTTGTAGTGGTTTATGTCAACATAAAAGAGTTAAAAATTTGATGTCTGGTTAAAGTGAAGGATCACAAAAGTTAATAAGTATGACACATTCTATGGTTGATAGCAAACGCTCTGAAAAAACCTGTGAGTGCGGTTCTTATTTTTTGGAAAGTTTATAAAATATTTGATAAACAATAATCTTGTGTTTTTTCACTAATAAAACTGATGTAAATTGGGAAAATGTTTACGTGAGAGTTGAAACTGTAAGTTCACATTATTTTACATGTACAAACAGACTAAAAACCGTTGAAGTTCTGACGTGGTATTTTTATATAGAAAAAGTTGTCATGTTTTCAAAATTCTAACCTAAATAATTTCTAACAATCTGCATCTAATGTAGCCACCAAATGTCATACGTTAGTGTTAATGTAGAGGACTACAAAACGATTTCAAAAATTTAGAAAAAGATAAGTTAAAATTTGGAAAATCAAGACAGTATTTGGAATCAATTATTCCAGAAAACTGTGAAAGTGAGATTAAGCAGGGTGGTGTGTGGTTGCGAAAAACGATTATTGCAGAAATACGGAGGTATCGGCAAAAACAAATGGCAAGTTTTCAAATCCGCGGTTAGGTTGTGATGTTTGAAGCAGCACTGATAACTCAAAAATATGTGATGGAAGTCAAATAAGCTCAAAATGTTAAGGTTTTTATCAAAAGCAGCTAAAAGGAGAAGTTGCATACCGCTGTTATATAGAGAAAAATTGGGGATAAAGAGAGAGACGTAAGATTTTTTTTCAGTTTCAAATGACATTGGTTAAAAATCGTGTTTGATTTCTCAGCTCAAGCATTAAAACGTTTAGAATTAATACGTTATATTGTGTTAAAATTAAATCATAACAATCCAGTTGTTGTGACAATATTTAAAAACGAGATTTCAAATCTTTAAAGATATTTCAACTGAAAAAGACGTCAAATATACGTTTCTTCAAACCATCTTTTTAGGTCACCTTAGTAATCAATGGCAACTGTTTTGTGTATATACGAGCGTGAGAACACCTGTATGTGTTGTATTTTCCTCACTGTATGCATCGTTCAAATTGGTGATAACATAATTTACTGCGTGTTTAACGGTCACGTGTGTCTTACGCATTCATGACGTTTATCCTTTAAAAAACTACTCCCTTATAGCGTCACTCGATGTAACTATTCACCACAACTGTAATTCAACCAATCCATTCCTGTTTTCTTATCTATCAAGTGGTTAGTGTGATGCGATTTGAAGCATAATTCGTGACGTTTCATCTTTGTTATAATAAAAATAAGTCTCGTGTCTGACGATGACCAAAAACGGATATAAGAATTTCTCTAAGGTCGCAGATCTAACAGTTGAGCGAGTAAAGTTGAAAAATGTAGAAAATCCTAAATCTTGTAAAACCAACATCGCGAAAAGAAGATGGCTTATACACATTTGAAGACGTGTGGTAAGAACAGTATTTGAGAGAAGAAGACGTTCAACAAGTGAAACGATGCTGGTGGATGAAATTGAAAGTACAAAAATTGAAGAGAAGTGTCGGAATTATGTGATAAGAAACCTATGTCTTAAATAATTATTTGTAATGTGTTACAACAAATGAGAAAAATTTAAACATTTAAAAATAATAATAGTTTTGCAATACCGTATAAATATTGGAAATTCAACGCTCTGCGAATTATTTCAAGCTCCATGACAAAAGGTAAACTTAAATCTCCACCCGTTTTGCTTAAAATAGAACTATTGGTCGGTTGTGTTTCTGATAAACTACAAAATGTTGACTACAAAACGGTTAAATTAACCTAGTCTAGAGGAATAATTTTGCTTTAATTGGTAAATATGTCTTTCTTAGTACATTGAATTTGACTCTTACCTGAGATTTGTAACATTGAAGAACAGGTATTAACAGATTTGATCACACGAACCTTGTATAATGAGTCTATACAACATTACTGTTTACAAGAACCTTTGAGTAACAACGCTGTCATATAGAATCGAGACTGTTTAAGCAAAACTTTTGACCTCGAAATTGTTTCTTAGTCTGAAATCACATTGCATAGTACAGATCAACTCATAATAAGACGATGTTTGAACGTGAATGAAGAAAAATACATCTTATTTAAAAATTATATCTTTTACTGTGTTTTTCGGTTTGTTATTGTTAAAGTTTTGTTGATAGGTACGGCAGTTCATTTTGATGGTCTTTTTGCCGTCTCATTGTCAGGTAACTTTTTTCCACGTTTGTATAAATGTGTAGTTTCGATTATAACCTCCTGAATTGAACAACCTAGTCTGCCTAAAACGCCGGCATTGCAATTACGTAATGCAAAAACCGCATGAATAGCTAGCTAAATCTTTTATCATAAAAGCGTGTGAACATTATTGGAAACAAATATGCAATAGACTTTGAACGATCTTAACCGTAAAATGTTTTAGCCTCAAAATTGTATGCTTTGGATAGTTCTAAGAGCGACGCTACATTTTGCTAACTTTTTCTTACCACCTTGCTTTAACATTATTTTGTCACATCCCAACAAACAACTGTACCAGAATTATGAAACCATTGCGCAATATCATCTTATATTGGATAATTTTTATCCTACCATAAACACATAAGAGTTGTACCATATCAAACAAACAACCGTATAAAAATTACGTAATCATTGTGCAATAACTTCATATACAATGGGTCAAATACTATCATAAGGTGTCAAGGTTTGCACCACATTCTTTACAATATTCTACATGACAGCTACACCGTATTAGGGTTAGAACTAGAATTAGCTCCCTCAAATCTAAAGTTAACTCTCTCCGACCTCTTTCAAATAAAATTAGTGTCCTTAAACCTGTTGCTAGTTCCCTTAGGACTATAATTAGCTCTCTCAGACCTAGAGTTAGCACCCCTGGATTTAGGTTAGCTCGCAAAAATTAATAGACCTAAGGCTGGATCTCTTACATAGGGTTAGAATTAGAGTTAAGTTAGGGTTAGAGTCCCACGGTCTGGTTGAAAACAGAATCGAGTACATCATGATGGATTGTGTAATAGGGATGCAACTACATTCTCACAATTTAGTTAAAAACCGATTTCATCATTGAAATACAGAATCACACCCTGAAAACCACTATACAAATATGTAATAATTAGACCAAGTACCAAATGGTGGTAAGTTTTGCACCAAACTTTTTGAAACACCGTCCACACCGTGTTAATATTAACTCTCTCAGATCTAGAGTTTGCTCCCTATGTCCTCCTTCAAATAAAATTAGTGTCCTTAGACCTACGGTTAGCTTCCTTAGAACTTTTCATTATGTAAGCACAGTATGGAGAAAAAAGATTCGAGCTTGGGTAAGTCTGGACAAGACATAGACGATATATCCTAACAAACAGTTGAATAAAACGTAATCTTTATACATTATGTCCTAAAATTTTTGACAGACTAGTCTGGACCTGTCCACACAAAAGCAAAAATCGCATCATGGTTAAATACGTCATGGATTGCACAATAAGCATACAATTACATTCCCACGGTCAAGTTAAAACTTACGTCACGGATTGCGCAAGGAAGATGTAACTACATTCCCACGGTCTGGTTAAAACAGACTCGTCATTGAAATACAGAATCAAAAAAAAACCTTTATGTAATAACAAGTCATAAGAATATACTGTTATTCTGGGTACCAGGTATTTTTGGTAAATTCATTTTATTTAGCTCTTCTGGTAATGTAACGTTTATTTAAGTTGATACAAGTTCTTACCGAGCATGCAAAAAACTTCAATATCCGTCAACGTTTCGAACAGCTATACAGCTTTCTTCATCAGGACTAATAATAAACGAAAGCACGAGCGAGGCCCCCTCTTGCCTCGCTCGTTCCAACACCATGTTGGAACTAGCCTCCTCAGATTGGTGATAACTCCCCCAGACCTCCATCATATAAAATTAGAAAACCTATGGTTAGCTCTCTCCGACCTTCTTCAAATAAAATTAGCTTCCTTAGAACTTTTCATCATGTAAGCACAATATAGAGAAAAAGCTTGGGCAAGTCTGGACAAGACAGAGACAATATATTCTAACCAACAGCTGAATAAAACGTGATTTTTCTACATTATATCTTAAAATTTTCGACAGACAAGTCTGGACCTGTCCACACAAAAGCAAAAATCGCATCGCGGTTAAATACGTCATGGATTGTGCAATAGGCATGCAACTACATTCACACGGTCTTGTTAAAGCTTACGTCACGGATTGCGCAAGAGTGATACAGCTACATTCCCACGGTCTTGTTAAACACGTCATTGAAATAAGGTATCACAACCTGAAAACCGTTATGTAATAACAAATCATAAGAATGACGTCAAAATTTTTAAAATATCACCGTGTTGGGGTGTACTCCTTCAGCTTAGTGTTGACTCTCTCAGATCTGGAGTTATCCCCCTCAGATCTTCCCCACATAAAATTAATAAACCTAGGGTTAGTTATCTCCGACCTCCTTCAAATAAAATCTAGGGTTCGCACCCTCACAACAAAAAAAATAGGCCTTGGGTAGGCCTTGGGCTTGGGTAGAGTTAGCGTTAAGGGTTATGGTTATGGTTAGGGTTAGGGTTAGAGACCAGCACCTCCGCCAGCACCCCCGCGCACCCCCGCAATTGACGCCAAATGAATCATCCTATACTACTCGTGTCTAGACAAAATACACCTATTTTAAGACCAAGAATTGGGAAATGTGTTTACCGATAATATAGCACGTAGAAGGAGGGTAGGCGGATTATCCTATAACGGTACAGAAAGTTTTCCTCTTGGTGATCAACTTTTTAAAACCAATAACTTTGCCCAATTTTGTGTCCAAACCGGCGTAGTGACCTTTTCACATTTTTTAAACTGTAATAAACCGTTAAGAGAAAATATTGACATTTATTCCCCCTCCCTCCTTGAAAACGCCAGAGCACGAGAACCATAAAACAAAAGAGTGAACACAATACCGATCTGAGTCAACCAGCTATAGTCCGAATACCATACCAAAGCAAACGCCTGCCATGATAAACTAAGAAAAAAAAACAACTTTAATGAACACGTGTTTATATGAAGGCAAATTAGGTGCGATGAATTATCGAAAACTGCTACGGCAGTTGTCCCGCGACTGACATAAAGTAACTTGTGAATTACTTGCAGATAAACGCTGCTTCTCGTGTGTGTGTGTTGGTTCCAGTGTGGCCTCGATCTTGAAGATCTGAGCCCGATGCAGTTTTCGCAGTGAAGCGCCATCTTCCAGGAATAACATTTCCTCGTTGATCTTCAGCGTCGATGTAATGTGGCGGACAATAATAACGTTCTTGCGGTAGAAGTAAGTTGTTTTACAGTTGAAGGTAGTTGTGTAAGCAACAAGCTGCCTTGGTTATAAAAACAGCAGCCTTTTCAAGGAGACCGACTATCGGTCTTCTAAAAATTCGCCAGCGACTTGAAAAAATGACTAAGCTGTTTTCAATTACTCTTCTGGCTCTAGACAGTCGGTAATTGAAAAATTTTTGTTCCTCGGTAATGTTTTTGCCTGGGTAAGGACGCATTATATTAGGTCTAAATGGAAAAATTGCATCAGCTACAAAGCAAAATGGCAGTTCTCCAACCAAAGCTAAGCATTCAGGTGGTGGAATTCCAAGCTGATTTGACAATAGCTGCTTCCCGAAATTTAAATTTGCGTAGACTCCATCGTCTGCACCAATCAACAGCCGCCTCAACGTGGTGGTGCGGTCCCCTACTCCGTTTGGGTTGGGTCGAAATGGCTGTTGGCTTTTTCGAGGGTCCCAATTAACCCGGGCACTCCCCTTCATTTTTTCACTATGCTGCCGCCTGAACGACCGCAGAAGGACATCACACAGCTTCTTTAAAATCGGTCGCCTGTTTTCTCCTTCTCTCTTCTCTTGCCCGTCTTCGTGTCCTAATTCTTTTCCTCTTGATGAGCGGTAACGCTCATCTTAACCCCGGTCCCATCTTTCCTTGCTCAGTGTGCGCTGGAAATGTGACCTGGCGGGGCAAGTCAGTGCAATGCTGCACCTGCTCCAAATGGGTCCATCTAAGATGCTCATAACTTTCCCTCTTCAAATTCAGAGCTCTTGGCAGCTCTCATTCTTGGAGCTTCCCCCTGCTGTGTCCTCACTCGTAACACTGTGACTACCTCCTCGGACTCCTTCGACATGTATACCTCCACTGTACAATCTGCCCTCCCCCTTTGCTAATGCTGCATTCCAACCCCACCCCAATCTTCAAACCTCTTATAACCCCCGTCTGCCCATTTTGACCTTCTCCATCTGCCCCCTCACCACGGTCCCTTGCTCATGGCTGTTCTTCTACGCCTCCTGCTTCCACTCCCCCCTTGACTCTCTCAGAGTTCTTCATTGAAATGCTGGCGGTCTTCGAACCAGGAGTACCGAACTGCTACACTTTCTTTCGTCTCATCTTGCTGACCTTATCTGTATCCTGGAATCCAATTTTAACTAATCTTCCTCTTTCCAGATTCCTGGATTCTCTGCTATGCATTCTGATCGCATCCAATCTCGGTCTGGCATTCTCTCTCGTGATGCCATGCACATTAACAGCGGTGTCATCATTTTTGTCAGGCATGGCTTATCCTTCTCTGAACTTTCTACCTCCTCTATTTCTTTGCTTGATCCCTACTCTGATTATGTAGGGGTCAACATCTCTCTTAACAACTCCTCCTCGCTCTCATTTCTTAAATTGTACGCCCCACTATTTGCTCTTCTCCGACGAATGGCAGAACCGACTCCTTTTCTTCCTCCATTCTTCCCTCCTCCACAAATCTCTTCGTTCTGGGGGACTTCAACTGCCATCACCCCATCTGGGACTCCAGAGGTACTTCCGACCCCTACAGAGAGGAAGCATTTGACTGGGTTATCCCTTTTGACCTCCTTCCCCTCAATCAACCCCACACACCCACCCGTCTACATCGCTCCTCTGGCAGTCGCTCCTTCCCTGAAATTTTCTTTGCTCCCTCCTTTCTCGGCCTTTCTTGCTCCTGGGTGGTGCTTCAGGACCTGGATTCTGACCACCTAACAATTCTTCTATTTATTTCTCTCTTTCTCCGGTCTTTCGCCCCAACGAACGTCCCCCTTCCTTTAACTATCTGAAAGTTCGCTGGGATGGGTTTGTCTTCTACTTTGACTTCAACTCTCCATCTGCAGAGGAATACTTGTCTCTTTCTCTTTTCTCTGCTGCTGCTCTCTTTACCTCTCTGGCACTGAATGCGGCCAAATCTTCCATTCCTTTCGGCCGCATCAAACGCCATTCTAAAGCCTGGTGGTCTGCTGAGATGGAAGGTGCGGTCAGTGAAAGAGGCAAGGCTTTCGCTGTCGCTCACAAAAGTGATGAAGATCGCCAGGCTTACATTTTCGCTTCTCAACGCGCCTCGTCAGTCATCGCCAAAGCTGAAGCTGAGGCATGGCAGACGACTTGCTCTTCTCTTTCAACCAAATCAAACCCAAAAACTGTATACTCTCTTCTCCGCTCTATCGCTGGCTCATCTTCCTCGTGCTCCTCCTCTCCTAGCTTCCCTAACTGTTCTTCACCCAGAAAATCGGTTTCGGTCTATGCCGCCTACCTGAGATCTCACTTTTTCGTTTCTCAGCCAAAGGCTCTACGTAGCAGAGCCAGAGGCTACCTTTTTGAACTCCGCCGAGCGAGGTGCCCTGAGGAGTCTCACTCGTCCTTTTGCTCTCCTTTCACTCTCGCTGAATTTCTTGTGGCTGCCTCCAACCATTTTGAACGCATCATTCTATCTCGTCTACTCTTCTTTCTGGAATCTAATTCCATTCTCTCTCCCCGCCAGGCCGGTTTCCACCCTGGACGGTCTACACTTGATCAAATTCTGTACCTTTTTCAGTCCATTTCGGATGGGTTTAACAAACCCAGGCCGGGATCTCTAACGATCTTCCCTACTATTGATTTCTCGAAAGCTTTCGACTCTGTCTGGCATCCCGTCCTTTTCCACAAACTCATTTCGGCTGGCCTCCCTCCTTGCTTTGCTCGTTGGACTCAATCTTTCCTTTCTGATAGGCGCGCTTGTGTGGTTTATCAAAATCACAAGTCATTCCTTTCGAGTCCGTCGAGGTGTTCCGCAGGGATCCGTCCTTGGCCCTGTACTTTTCTCTCTCTTCATCAACGATCTTCCAGCTTCTCTGCCTTCTTCTGTCAGCTGTTTTTTTTTACGCTGACGATCTGGCCATTTGGTCCTCCTCTCCCTCGGTCCCCACAGCGGTGGAGGCCACACAAGGAGCTCTGTTTCGATTGGAGTTCTGGTCTGATTGCTGGTGTCTTCCTCTCAATCCGAGCAAATGTGAGGCCTTCTTCTTCTCATCGGATCTCCACCAAGCCCACCTCCAGCCCAATCTCTTCCTAATCAGCTTCCGCCTCCGTTTCAATCCCACTATAACTTTCCTTTAGATTACCTTCGACCGCACTCTTTCCTTTTCTAAACATGTATCTTCGCTGAAGGCCATGTTCTTCCCACATCTCAAGGCCTTACGCTGTATCTCTGCTTCCTCATGGGGCCCTTTAAGGAGTCCCTCTCTCTTCTGTATAAATCTTTTCTTCGACCCCTTCTCAGGTATGTTTCACCCGGATGGTTCCCTTTCCTATGCGTCTCCAGGATTACCAAATTGGAACGCTTCCACCGAGCGGCCAGTCACGCCATCATTGGCTGCCTGTCGTCCTCCCCTATCCCACTTCTTCTCTCCGCGGCTTCTTTACCACCCCTACGAGTCACCCTGACTCATTTCACTCTTTTCCATGCTCTTCCTCTGATTTCCCTCTCTGTTGCCGAGGTGCGGCTCTCGCCCACCTTTACTTTCTCCCCCTCATGATCTGGTACTCAGGACTAATAACTCTGTTCCTTTTCCTTTTGGCAAGGGCGGCTCCGGCATATTTGCCAACTGCTCTTTCTGTGGCACTGAAGCCACTCTTTCCTTTTCGGCATGCCCAGTTTGTTTTTCCGCTGAAGCCTGCGCCATTCTGCACGCTCTTTGCTGGTCACGGCAGCACCAACAAGTCTGTCACTTCTCTTCCCCTTCTATCAAACTCTCGTTCTGTCCTCGCCACCCAGTCCTCTGCTCCATCTTTCCTTTTAATTCAAAGTCTCTAACAGATCTGGCAGGAACTGTCTTCTCTCTCCTGTTATATCAGGCTACAATGGGTTCCCGGACATTCGTTTCTCCCGGGGAACGACACGGCTGATGAGCTGGCCAGACGGGGAGCGCTGCTTGCGCCCTCCGCAATCCCTTGTAGTCTTTTTACTTTTATCTCTCGTATCCACTCTTGTCTTTTCTCGGACTGGAGGTGTACTTTCTCATTTACATGTAAATTCTTTAACACACAGGTTCCCTCGATTCCCACCGAGGAACTTGTGCTCCTTCGTCATGCTCGCCGTGTCCTCTCTCGTCTACGCTGCAACGGACACAGCCTTCTGTTAAGCTTTTATCTCTCTAGGTTTGGCAGAATCGAGAATCCTTCCTGCAACGCCTGCGGACACTCGTTCCAGGACATCTCTCATCTCATTCTACACTGTCCAGCTACGGTCTCTTTGCGCCGCTCACTCTTTGGCGACTCTTTGTTTCTCTACGACCTCTGGTCCAGACCCTGAGAAGTGGCCACGCATTTGGGGCTCCATGGTCTTCCGCCATGCCCCCACCCCTCGGAAGGGATCGGGTAATTAACAACAACAAGACTGCACTGTCGCTATGCCGCCCAACGTCTCCTATGTCTACAAAACGGGAAGCAGTATTGTGCATCGCACACAGTTAGTAGAACGTTGGTGTGATTGCCTTTTTAGTGGTAATATTCAGATTCTGCGTTTAAGGAGTCTGTGTAGAGGTTCCCTCTATCACCTAATAGATATTTTTCAATATCAAGTGGCAACACTAACCACGTTATAAAACGATAGAGACGACTTTAGACGAAAACAAAGAACAGTTGTGTATTGGCATTTTTCAGCAAAGCTAATCGTTATCTAAAAGCAATGATTTTAATAAATAATAACTGAACTTCAATTACAAAGAAATTCTACAAGAGTTACTGGACTGGATAGACCGCTCTTCATCAGTTATCGACAATTTGGTGGTAAGTTTGATTTTACTCAAATTAATTTGCAGTGCGAGGCCGCAGTCTTCCACACCTGGATCATAATATGCTTACCGTTCATGGCACCAATGCACATAGGAAAGTCCCACAAGCGATGGAAATCTGCAGCTAATTCTCTCCGATCAGAATAATCTGCTGGTGGCTTCAAAACCTTTGGCATTAAAACTTTCCATATCGCTAAACAGGTTTCATATATGATACAGGATACTGTTGACTTTCCCACGCAATAGCTCAAAGCGATTAATGATTGACAGTCTCCATTGGCCAGGTATCTACAATCAATATTACATTATATTAATATAAGGTAAAATAGAAAATTTTGCTCAAAAATAATCGCCGAGATCATGCGTTACCGTATAGCAATCTATTCCATCATGTCAATAATCCGCGACCAATTTTGACCTTATTGGATCTCATCAGAAAGGTTAAAACACGCTCAATAAAAAAAATGCTGAATAAGAACAAATTTGCCATTGGATGCAAAAAAAAATGCAATACCCATATCATGGAATCTTATTTAACCCTAATCGGCCCAAGAGATTGGCGTCGTGCTAAGCCCAACGTGGGGTAGTTTTTGCCCTGAAAGTTTAAGGCATTATATCTTGTGAACTGCACCACGTAGAAAAACGATTGAACTTGCAAACGGAAGAAGATTTTATTTTGCACTTGTGTTTAACATGTTTCTGAAATTACTGCTTGTAGAAGAAAAAACAATTAATTTGAAGGCAAGTCAAATTTTGATAGTTGCCGTTAGTTCTCATTTTAAAGAAACAAACATTTGTCATTCACTTCTCCACTCTTGAAAGCAAGACAAATTGACCAATCTATGAAGTCCAACAATAGATCGCCGCTAAACAATTTATATAAATACCGGCGCGATGGTGCAGTGGTTAGAGCGTCCACATTGTAGTCGGTAGACCTGGGGTTCATTCCTAAGTCGAGTCATACCAAAAGACTTTAAAAAATGGTATTCACAGCTTCCCTGCTTGGCGCTCAGCATAAAAAGGGATAGTGTGGAGAACAAGCCGGCAAGCTTCCTTGTTGTGTCCTTGGGCAAGGCACTTAACAGGACGCCTTCACCTTTATGTGGCAGACAGGTGGCCCTCCCGTACTTCACCGGGTTACAATTGTGAAGTTGCTCACCCAGCATGTCAGACGACTCTTGGGTACCCACCAGTGGCAGTCCGCCTTGTTGGTGGTGGGGCTACCAGTCACTCAAGACGGGTTCGAAATGGGCTGCCATCTTTCCTCTAGCCTAATATCAATGAGGTTGACAGCATGAATCTGAATTACCGTTCATGCCGTACCTCCATCCCAAGGAAGAGGAGGGGCAAACACAAACAATTTATAACATTTTAGTAGGCATCTGTGACATTATTTACAGGTATACCAAATACGAAATTTTAAATTTCGACCCGAGCCGTACTAATTTTTTGAACTAAGTTTAATGTCTCTTTCACATGAAAGTGTTTTGTTGTCAAGAAACGGATTTGACTCAATTTACATAACACATGTATGCGACACCATAAAAGGCGCGAAAACTCCCTCGCTTGTTTGAAGCAACAACATGAAACTGCTCTGCTCAGCTATTTCAAAATTCCTTGCAAGTTATTGTTCGCCTGCCTACGTTTGCCTCTACCTTCCTGGCTGATATCCTTGAGATATAGTTTATGTAACCGTTTCTATATTACGATGAGTATGACGTAGATTTCACAGCTTCTATTACGATGTATATCACATAGGCTTCGCATAATAATATGGCCGGCTGCACTAAGGTCACGCGTGGACAATCCTTCTTTGTAGTGTTTATATTTATTTAACGAATACAGCAAAGTAAAACAAGATTGAGGTCGGAGACAAAATAATTTGTTTATTTGATGATTAGACGAATACTAACTTTCTTCACTACAGAAATTATGAATAAACTATAGTAACTGCTTTATATATGACGTTGTTGCAGGAATTAACTTCTATGTACACTTTTGTAATTGCAATCCCCTATACCAAATAACCATTCAATTGCAGACATATTGATAGGAACTATTGTTTTTTTGTCAATGCAAATAGCAAATGATGCTAAAAAAGTTACCGGTGCTATGAGCATTTCTAATCAACATGCAATAATATCAAAAATTGTGGCTGACTTAAATATTGGTCGAATGCGACGGCTGAACGCCCTGAAGTGCCAGTGCAATAAGCCAGAACAAGCAGCGATATAACTACGAATTTGAGACAAAAGGCTTTACTTCCACGTGTCAGCTTGAATTTGTCGACAGTGAGCAAATATAATTGTGGGCAAGACCACTGAGCGTGTGGGTTCCAAGCTAAAGATGTTGTTATACTTTATAATGCAGTTTAGAGTAGGAAATAACTTGCATGCAGTCATATGTACACGAAAACCTTGTATTTCTAGTAACACGTTCGACGAAGGAAACTTTAACTTTCACAAATTAGCTACGCACTTTATGCTTAGTAAGTTTAAAAAACACATAGAGCTGTTTACTGGGACACATGATAGAAAAACATCTCAAAAAACACTGCAGTTTGAGCACATCACAGAATAAAAAGGGTAACACCACCAGTTACTGACAGGCACCGCAGAATCTGAGGTAATGACGTTTGCATACAGCTTTACCACATCTTTGGCATTGGCTAAAAACACGTCCTATGTTATCCCTCTCACAGCCAGTGGCTTCAGCTGCGCAAACTTCACGCCTGCGTTGCTTGGTAGACTACACTGGAAATGCACATAACTGCGACGAATCGTAAGATTCTTCTCTGGGTTCACTAAGGGTGATTCGGATTTTATCTTGAATGCTTTTAGACAAGCCCCATTTTGAACGTAGCGCAACAAATGGGCATACTAATTGTAAAACTAAAGTCATTTCGAAATCGAATGAATTTGTATTGCGTGGTTCAATAGACTGGTTTAGTGCGTTGACTGTGGAAGCGTTCACTCGGCAAGTGTCCAATACATAGTCCAACGACAAGATTTAGCCTTGGTGAAATAAAAATTCATTCGTTCATCAATGATATCTGTGCCTCCTTTAGTGTAGTCATAAAGCTTACAGATTGCTGGTTTCAATCGTAAATTGTCCTTGGCTGTTCCTAAAATTGGATGCATTGTAAATAGCAGCAGTATGTTTCTTTTTCCGGAACTTTTGGTGTTCACGATATAAGGATTTAAAACCAATTTGTCAGATTCATCCCAAAAAACTTCGTAAGAGTTAGAGTCCCGACTGCCTACCTGCTTTACTTCTTCAGGAATACCTTTGCGATTTGCCTGCAGCGTGCCTACAGTTGTGATATTACGTTCCAGCAGCCATTTTTCTAGTGAAATTGAAGTCTACAAACGGTCATACGATATATTTCTGCCAGAAAGTGATGTGTGCTTTTCCAAGTCTGTTACAAGCCTTTTGACTGCAACTTCAGTTCCACGAACATAAAAACTTGCACTGCTCTTGATTGCTATGACTTCTGGGTTTTCCAACATACGGGGCAGTTCGGAATGTGTATGGATAGCGACAAGCATTTATCGAATTAAATAATAGTCCATATTTTGCTGGTTTGTTTGAATTAAATTGCTTGAAGCCAATACGCGTTCTCATCGGATACAAACTTTCATCAAGAGATAAAAAATTTCCAGGAACGACGCAACTGCTGCAGTTGTGATTGAATGATTCGAAAACATCTCTAATGGCAGTAAATCTATCATGAACCCATTTTTGAGTTCTTGTTTCAAAATCATCAAAAAAATATTGGAAAAAAAATTTGAACCTGATTTTACTCATTGTAGCCTCGAACACAGGATTTCCAATGAGATCGTTAAAAAAATAGCAACGTCATTTTTGTCAAGCAGACCTCGAAGGTACCAAAGATCAATAAATGCTAAAATTTCTGAACAGCAAGTGGTCTTGGTGTATGGAACAGATGTAATATCACGGCCTCTTAGCAATAATTTTGCACGCAGATTTTCGATTTTTTTGTTTGTGTTGTGAACAATGTGTGAAACCATGTACGGCGTAAAAAATTTTTCCTCGCACCTCTTGGCTCAGAAATGCTTCTACGAGCGTTTAAAACCCCAATATCTCCACTTACATCATTAGCCGCACTTTGCCGGCCAGATGAAGTGGGAGGTGTATTGGATCATTTCATGTTTTTGCCTCCAGTTTTTCCTTTACCTTGAATACTCGCTTCGTATCCTTTTTTCTTTTGGATTTAAGTGCAACAAATCGTAATTATTTTTATTTAGTGCGGCTTCAAAGCTGGAAATAATCTTAATAAAAGACAATGGAGGCTGAGATGGCTATAAGTTTGGAAGCAATTTGCACCCAAAGCATTTTCGCGATCGTTGATGGCATCACCTACATTTTTTTGCATAAGGATTCATTGGAGTCATTTCCACAGCTTTGTGCTTCGTTTTCAAACTGGGCATCAACTTCAGCAACTGCTACAATGGAAGGAGTGGCAAAATAGTCGTCATCGCTCTCCAATTAGGAACATAGCACCTCATCAAAATCTTTTGATTCAGATAGTTCAAATATTAAATCTTCAGCTTTTGCAGCATTAAAATGAGTAGAACTGTTTATAGTGATGCAATTACTTTATCTTGGCATCGAACTTATAAGTTTTATCTGTCTCAAAATTTAAAAAACAAAGTTTGTTGGCGTGTTACGCACAACTTCATAAAAGCAACAGTTTTTTTTATTTGCCAAATGAAATAAGTTAAAATGAGTTTTTTAATATTGTGTAGTCACGTGGGATAGTTCACTTCAAAGAAATATGTTTATGTGTTACACGCAGTCATCAATACAAGTACGAGGGTGAGTCAAAAATTTCTCAGACACATGCCATTAAATTTTTATTTTACAACTGATTACCCTTATTTTTCTACATAAGCTCCATTATTGTCCATATACTTTTGGAATCTATGCTTCCACCTGTAAATTCTTTCCTTGTAGAATTCTGGGGGCTGTCTCTGACACAATGAAATTACTTGCTTTTTTGCTTCATCTAAAGAAATAAACTGAGTACCTTTAAGGTGTTCCTTCAGTTTTGGAAATCAAAAAAGTCAGAGGGAGATAAATCTGGACTATAAGGGGGAGTGGAAGTGTTTTCCTTTTGAAATTAGTATAACAGGACCCTGACAGCCCCAGAAAGATGTGCAAGGGCCTTGTCGTGATGAAACAAAATTTGACTGTGCAGCTTTCTTCTTGACGTTTTTCGGCCATTACTAGCGAAAATTATTAGCTCTTTTGAGATACCACCTATCTTGATATCGCCATTAGACAGAATGACGAAACGTCTGCATGTAATTAAGGAAACCTTAACGACATGTTTGAACAAGTAAAACTTTGCGCATTTTGAAATTACGGCACTTGTCTAAGAACTTTTTGGCTCTCCCTTGTAGATAAGAAAATGGTGATAACTAAAGAATTTGATCATTTTTGCCACCCTAATAATTATTAAGCTAAATGTTCAATTGCTACCTCTACATGAAATTTTGTCTTTGAATTTGTAGACTAGCTCTTAGTAAAGCGGTATTTATCAAAAAGTAATTCTTGATAATGGCCAGAAGTTTACTGTGCAACATGACAAAAATATAATGTAGCTGTAATACATTGGTTCTCAACCGATAGGCCACAGACTTTTGCATCACTTTAATACTGGGTTTGCAAGTCAAATGAGGTTGAGTAATAGTGGTGCATATGAACCCGCCATACGGACCAGCACTCATGAATGGGAGGCGCAATGACCTTATTTTCCTTTGTAAATCAACTCCGAGCGCGAACTGCCCATCCTCGGCATTGGGGAGGCAATGACTCATTTTTTTGGAGATCACCTTCGCTGCGATGAGTTTTGATGCTAATCCCAGCAACTTTGTTTCCATGACATCACAGACGTAATCAAAGTGGGCCATGGCACATGGAAAAGTCGGCCACGGCAAGAAACCGAGCCACAAGGATTCATGGCTCCTCAAAATGGGCCACGTCATCAGAAAGATTGAGAACCACTGCTTTAATATAATGTGGCTCTAAAATACTAACAACATTTTCTCAGAGTCTTTTTGATCTTCGTCAAGCAAACGCTTTTTTAAGCGTTTACTTGACAAAAACTGAAGGATTTTGTCGAAACGTTGTTAGTATTAGAGTTGACACCAGCGTTGGCTGTACAATTTCTTTTCTGTATAAGTTACGCCTGGCACCAGTTTTATGTTTACCGAGATAAAAACACAAAAAACACTTTGTTTTGAAAGTAGTGGGCCTACGCCATTTTTATCTTTTATAAATCATTCTACCATAGGCACAGCATAGTTGGCAAATTGCAAATCTATGGCTTGCTTTTGGACTCGCAACGCACACTCTTTAGTATGTAGACAGGCTATGCACTCAGCTATTTTGACAACGCAAGATAGATCTTCGAAGCAAGCATATACTATTAACCAACCCAATTAGGTTTTCAAATACACAGCATTTTGAGACATTCACTCATAACTCGCGTCAATAAAATCAAATAGCTGAATTGAATACAAAGAAGTCATTAGTTTACAATTGATAATAGTTCACTTTTGACATAGATCTTGGCTTTCTGAACTCATTTGTTCAAGAATGCGTCTATGAAGAGCGAAGTGAGATATTTGTATATTATTCGCTATCAAACGTCAAAAGCAAAGAAAACACGTGATTATTTAATGGCGAGGACAGTTTTCTACGTGATAAATGCATAAATGCACAAAAACATACTAATTACAGAACAAAGGATGATGCAAAAACAAGAGTGATAAGCTAAAAAGAAATGTGTTGGAAATTTACGCAATAAATGACCCTGTTGTGTAGAGAAATGTCTACTTGACAAATGAGCATAAAAACATGACAATAACCAATCAAAGGAATGCAGTGTTGTTGTTCAAGGGCAAATGCTGACAAGACATTCCGGAGAATAAGTTGCGTAGTGCTATGTCCATTTGACAAATGAGCATAAACACATGACAGTAACAGATCAAAGAAATGCAATGTTGTTATTCATGGGCAAATGCTTACAAGACGTTCTGGAGAATAACGTAAAAATAAATGAATAATATTTGAGTTGCACATTGCTGCCGGACTAACTGGTTTTTTCACTTTAGAAACAACAGAAAATGCGTGTGTAAAGATATTTTGAATAAACAGTAAACATATTTTGAACAAATAAATTTGCGAGAACGACGATCGAGAGTTTTGTTATTAAAACAATGAACCAGGTCTATTCAGCAACATGTTTGAAAAAATGACTTGACATCTGCACAAAATTATCCAAATCAATACTTTTCATGAACAAGCAATGTTTGCCGCCGTCTTCCCTGATTACAGTTGGCTCTAAGGTTGTTAAAGATATCAGGCTATTTTCGTATGAATATTGGAAACGTGAATTTCTTAACAATCAGCATAATTTGTAATCTAGTTTCAAAATACAAATGTGATAATATTCGTTTTCCATTGTACCGATAAAGCATCTATTATTTGTAGTTCTGGCCACAAGTTGAAATTTAATTTGGGCAAAAGATATCAGGGGTTTGACGACCTTGAGCTGCGTTGGCTATTCATCGCGAAATTTTATTTCATTTGACGAAACGTCAATTCTAAATATCTATGAAACATTGAAAATGGCTCATGAACTTGCGATTCAAGCTTTTTTCTAAATTTTTTTATTCTTTTCTCATGAAACATTTGAGCAATAAATTTTACTTGTAAAATCTCTGCTTTGACAGAAAGCGTAACTGCAAAGCTACTCCGCTCACCATGGCAAACTCGTTGTAGCAAAAAATTTAAGCAACATTACATTTCGAAATATAGCGTAGTGGCTTAATTGTTTGATCATTATTTATCACACTAAACATATGACTGACTTTGTTTTATTTTTTTCGGTAGTTCATAGTTTCATGAAGCCAGAATTTGGATAATTTGGAGAAGCTTTTATGATAATTACACCAAAATTGCGTGCTAACATTTCTGTGATCTAGAGAAAACTTTGTGAAAAATATCCTCTGTTGTTTTAACACTATGAATATTATTGCTTAATTAAGTCCGGGAAAATTATATGAAGCCACTAATGTAGGTCACAATCTGAAAACTTCTGCTATGCTTTCAAATGACCGAACAGGCTTTTTTTCTCATCTATTGTGTTTGTTACTGTGTATACTTGCACGTGAGCATTTATTTATTGAAGCATCACACAGAACGAGTTTCCGAATATTTGACAACTCGTTACTACTCAAGATTTTTCCTGAAAACTACAAAAAAATAACCATACTTTTATATCTGTCGAGCTGCGTGGTAAAAGCAGTACCTGTAACAACACGTGTTGTGGAATTACAATCATGTATGACAAAGATTTACTCTAAAGTTAGCAATGCAATGGATAAGTGATATTGCTCATCACTCATCAACAGTCACTTTGCTTGTGATGATACATTTCAAGAGCATATGCGTTGTCTGTTCGCAAAAAACGCGTTTCCTTTATTTTCTCAAGTCACAGCCAAGGCAATAAGTTGCTTTCTCTGGGAAATGTACATACTATATATGGCAATTCACCCTAAGTAGTTTTTCGTGAACTTTAGCTACCTCTTGTTTGCGACTGCCCGCTTTGCTCTCAGGCTGCTACGACGAGTGCAGAGTGAGGTTACTATCTTTTTTATCTTTCAGATATATGTGTGCATATTTTAGCAGTCATGTGTACAAATTTGCTAATAACTTTCGATCTACAACCAACAGTCAACTCAAATTTTGTCAAAAACAAATTGAATTATTTTTAGGAAAAGTCATGAAACTTTGATAATGTAGGGCCATTGTGGACAAAGCTGCAGTTAAAAGGAAATTGCTAGCGCAATTATTGCTTCGCTTGGGCCAAATAGGGTTAAGGGAACTCACACATCACACAAAAAACAAGTCACATCAATTAGCTCTCATAGAATTGTAGGATCATTGTTAGAACTCTCATTTTACAAAATAGAGATTGCAACTAGCCAGGTTGCAATTTTCAAACATCTATTAAGAGGGATCTGTCTCCAGCATTACGCTAAGGTAAAACTGAAACTTTTCTCAAAATGATCACAAAATAGAAAATTTTGCACCCAAAGGCAAATATGCTCTTATTCAGCATTTTTATTAGTGAGTGTTTTTTACACTCGCCTGATGAGATTCAATAAGGTTGAAACCAATCGCAGGCTATTGACATGATGCAACAGATTGCTGTATGGTTCCGTATGTTGCTGGTGATCATTTTTGAGTAAAATTTTCTATTTTATCTCAGTGTGATGCTGGAGGCAGATCCCTATTACAGTGCTTCCTCGATTATCTGTACCTCGTTTAACTGGCATTCACTTATCCGGTCGCTCTATTTTGCTACAACATTTCAAAATTAGATAGCTTTTAACTAGATGATCCAGAAATAGTTTCCGGGAAACTTTACTTTAAATCCCCTAAAAAACGCTAATTCTCTATTAATTTTTTTAGAAATGGTCACTAGATGATGCTAAGGAAATAAGCTTTAAAGGTACATCAGCCAAAACTTATCTAAGAGCCTGGGTTATTTACAATTTGCAACTTTTACAGGCCCATGAACTTTTTGTTAACCGGTACTGACCAGTACCAAATTTTTTGGTTAAATGTAGTACCTAAAATATTATTAGTCATTATCTACTGAAGGTTAGCCTAAACCATGTAACATTAAGTATTTTTGAAAAGCGAATTTCTTCAAGATTCAGAAAATATCAAGTTTAAATAAAATGTATTGTCACTAGCAATGAAACAAAAGCTTTTTTGTACCCCTCCTGTAGCAGTGACAATGCTACATAGGAAGTTTTGATTAATAGTAGATTTATGCGCTGTCTTAGTTTCACCAAACGTTGATTATTCCAAAACCAAATTTATTGAAAGTGGTGAGAGTGAATGCAAATAATTTGACCAATTAATCCAAAGTAATTAAATTGGCGATCAAAGAACAAGCAGTTATCAAACTATGACTCAACTTAGTCGATGCGGGGCTGCAATTAGCAATTACACAAATATATCACGGGTCAATCTATCTAAAAACAAACTTCCAAGTTAAATGGTTTCTTATGTTACAATAAAAAATACTATTTCCTAACTCTTAAGACTCCGATATAATGCAAATTTACAAGCAACTGCTACCAAACACAAATTACGTCAATCCAAATTTAGCACTTCCTAATTGTGAACCAACGCCAGCTTGAAGCAACAATTATCGCAGGTTGGCGTGACACTGCAACCAACGCAATACCAAACAATCTTGGTTCAAATCTGGAGCGGGAAATCAAAACAATATCAGAAAATAAAAAAACTTTAGAAATTAAACAAGAAACAAACACAAAACTGTCAAAGTTTTACACCTCCCATTTGTTGAGAAACAAGAAGGAAACAGCAAACTTTGATGTAGAGAAGCCAAATTTCTGCTAGCTTTTAAACTTGTATTTTAGTTTTTGTCCCCTTGGAAACTTGATACACAGTGACGAATTTAGTGGTAAAATAATTGCAATTTATACTATTTTTTTATAGGGTGTAGTTTTTCTAAAAATTATAATTTAGTGAAGGTAAAACAAAAAAATTTGGCGGGTTTTAAACTGACATGATGTACAGTACCCATTTTTGATCAATAAGTATCAGATACCGCTTAGTGTATAGCCTACTATTTAAAGTTATACAGGGTGTTCATAAAGTCCTGATACAATTTCAAAATTTTTTTATGAAGTCAATTCTCAAAATATCTGAACCAAGTTGGTTTTATTTGAATC
This sequence comes from Trididemnum clinides, assembly GCA_963675345.1. Classification (NCBI taxonomy): domain Eukaryota; kingdom Metazoa; phylum Chordata; class Ascidiacea; order Aplousobranchia; family Didemnidae; genus Trididemnum; species Trididemnum clinides. The sequence continues at coordinate 25,641,292 of OY776302.1, read as the reverse complement.
AGTGCTGCTTAAAGTTTTTATTTAAAATAAAATTTTGTGTTTCAGAAATGATTTTTATGTGTTTTATGAATGTTTTAAAATAACCCTTATTAAATGGTTACTCCTCAAGAGAAAGCACAATGTGTATCCTGTAATTAATCCATTTTTCTTCCACGAGAGAACAATTACTGCAGACGTCTACTTGGACCTTCTAACTGAATATGTGGCACCACAACTAATTGATTCTCAGCCAACTATCATATTCTAGCAAGATGATGCACCACCGCATTGGGGACTACGTGTTCGTCAGTTCCTCAATGAAACATTTTCAGACCGATGGATTTGAAGAGATGTATCGATTTCATGGCCACCTCGTTCACCAGACATTACTCCCCTGGACTTCTTTCTATCGGGTTATGTGAAGGATATCATGTATCAACAAAGGTGCAGGATGTAACTGACTTGAAGCAAAGAATTTCTGATGCCATTGCCACCATTGATGAGAATATGCTGCAACGAACGTGGCAGGAAATCGAATACCGTCTTGATGTGCTTCGCTTAACTAATGGTGCCCATATAGAAATGCATAAAATGAGGTAAAAAAACTTTTAGCAGCTCTGATTCAAATGAGGAAAAAAAACTTTAAGCAACACTGATTCAAATAAAACCAACTTGGTTCAGATATTTTGAGAATTGACTTCATAAAAAAATTTTGAAATTGTATCAGGACTTTATGAACACCCTGTATATTGCTGGAAAGCAAATTTCCTAAGCTTTCAATTGAGACCAATATTTAACAACATATTACCTTTATACGCACTAAATCTACTTTTTTCTACTTATCATATAAATTTGTTTAGAGGGAGTTTTTGAAAACCCTAAATGTTTTGGAGGACAATAACATCACTATAAACCCTCGATCTTTAAATTGTGTATTCAGAAATTTCACTTGTGCAATAAAAGATTTTTCGGTAATTTGCTGTGTGAGTTAGTTCAGGAACCAATGACGTGACCCGCCCCAATGTCACGAAGTAAAACTGACCTCAACTCAGGCATGCAAAATCAAATCACAACACAATAACAAATCGGTGAGGAGAAGATGCAAAATTTAAAGATCGAAGGTTTATAGTGATGGTATCCTCCAAAACATTTCACTTTCCGTAGAAGAAACTTTAACCCTGTTCTCTTTTGTCTTTGGAAATATTACAGTGTGTCCAAAAAGTCGCTATTATTCAAAAATTCACGTATTTATCCATCATTTCTTAAACAAAAAATGTGATAAAGTCGCTACCGTTCAAATTTTTTCAATTTTAAATTCTTAATGTAGAAATAAATTTCAATGTTATTTGCATTATTATTTATTGAGACAGTGTTGTGAATGTATGCATTGATTTTCTAAATTCATTACTTAGATATCTAACATTTTAAATTTACAGCAACTTCTCATTTCCCATGTACATAATTGATATTTCATACTTTGTAGTCTATTCAGTAAAGATGATTGATACAAGTGACTACATGGTTGAATATAAAGTTCATGCTGCTTCATTCTACATTGCAAGTGACCAAACTAGACATGCCATGAAGCTTGTTAGAGACAGACTGCATGTGAAATATGGTATTGAACCACCAGAACATCGCGTAATCAAGACTTTGAGTAGCAAGTTACTGGAGACTGGTAGCCTGTTTGACAGACTGAAGAGTGGAAGACCAACTGAATGGGAGATGCGATCGATGATGTGGAGAAGAATGTCAACAACGATCCGAAAAGTTCAGTAAGAAGACTATCCAATGAACTTGATATTCCAAAGTAATACATGAATTTTTGAATAGTAGCGACGTTTTGGACACACATTGTATATCTTCATGAGTATTATTTGAAATTGTCATTGATTATTTTAATTGATTACATAGCATTTACAGATTTTAATTCTTGAAAAGGGCTTTGCGAAAGTCAAAACCTTGTTCAAAATTTCAGATATTTTGCAAATTAAAATGACTCTTCATTTATTAAAGTCACTTGCGGTAACAACAGTGTGAGTATTAAGATCTTGTTAGCAAATACACAAAATTAATTTAGAAATAAGGTTGATTTAAATGTTCAGGATAATACTAAAACCCATCTGCATATTGTGCATTGTCATGCCCACCCAGTAGTAGATATTGGGTGAGGCAAATGAGGCAGCCGCCTCAGGCCCCCCCCCTTTTAAAAATGGCGTGTGTAGTTTTAGGCTATTTTGTAGCATTTTGAAATGGGTCCTTGGGCTAAACAACTGTGGAAGTGCAAACTAAAAGTGGCTATTTTGCCTTTGACCGCATTTTACCCTTGCAAGCTATTTTGCCATTCAACGTTTGTGTGTCTTCAAAATTGGCTTATTTGCTGCAGTGCTCATAAGTATTGTTTTGGCATGCTCATAGCTACTGTTTGGATAGTGATACTAACTATGAATAAAATGGGTAGAAGTTTGAATGTTTGCAGGCAGGGTACTTAAACAGAGGCAGTATACATTAAGGAGGGATGGCTGTTTGTGGATAGGAGTGGGAGTGTAAGCTGAAAGCTCCATTTTTGTCAAATCACTTTTTGTCAATTTTAATATATTATAGAGATTGACCAATCACAAACGATTAAAAGTCACGTTTTTCATATGTCACTAAAATTGACCAATCACAAACATTCAACGGAAAAAAGAGTGAAGGTGTAAAATATCATTGACGGCAAAATAGCCACTGCCTGAATAAAAACCAAACACTAAAATTTGTTTTTTCTATTATTGTTTTGGGATGAAAGTTTTGCATTTCTTTTGACAGAAACTGTTGTGGCAATGTGGGTTTAACATATTTTTTGGGGTGAAACCTCATTTTACTGATGTGATCAGAACAACTTATATTTTTAGCTGTTTGAGCAGACCAGACTTTGCCTGTGAACTGTGATAATTTATCTATGAAGTCGGTCCAGCTTTCTGTTGTATCAAAACGTGAATTGATTAATTCATCTTTTTATGAGCAGTTTATTGATGTTAGTTAGATACTGGTGAAAGCGGAAATAAATTTGCTTTGAAAGAATAATCGGTCAGTTGCGTTTGTGGTGCAAAATAATATCAGAGATATGCAAGCACAAAAAGTTTTTGCATGATTTAAAAACATTAAGTTTAAGTTGTTTGGCATCTTTGTACTTGCATTGTTCTGCTCAAGCCAATGATTCAACGGCAAATTTTCTACATTCTCATATTTAGCTATTTAGAGGAATTTGTAAAAGGAGAATTAGTTAAGTCATTATTCATGATTGGTATATGCCACTATCTTTGGTTATGATAGTAAAACAATAAAAGATTTTAGTGGCTTTAACACTTTACTTGTCTGGTGACTCATCCAAACATGAAGTCTACTACAATCATATTCATCAAAAAGGTTTGTTTATTCAGATTTATTTGTAAATTATCAGTTCAATTAAGATAGTAGTCCTTGATTTGCTGTATACCCAGTCCCGTAGCACTCCAACTTCGGGCCCCCCCCCCAAAATAAGCGCAAGAGCCCCTGCGCACAGGTCATATCACTTTAGAGGTGTAAAATTGAAAAGCTGCATTAAGAAAATACACCACAATTTGTACATAAGTAAACAGGCTAATGTCAGAATAAAGCATGCCGATACCGAAGGTGCAAGTCATAAAAAATTCGGCACCGATGCCAGAGTTCAGTAGGACATTTATGCAGACACTGCGAAACGAAAGCAATGACACTGAAAAAGTTATAAAAACACAGTATCATTTAAATAGTCTGGAGCGAACCTTTTTGTTCGCAAATGCTGTTATGACATTGTCATAATCAAGAGATCGGGCGCAGTCATTTTCGATCGACAACATGGCTAATGAAGATAGTCTACTGTCTGTCATAGACGTTCTATTAAAAGTTTTGATCAGTTTCAATTTGCTGAAGCTTCTTTCAGCGCTGGCAACAGTCACGGGGCAAGTTAGTAAGATTCGAAGTGCGATGTACACATTCGGATACAATTCAAATAAATGAGTCTTTAGAAGATAGTTCAGAAAGTCTTGAGCCGTATTGAGATTGCGTTTTTTTTTGTAAAATTAAAACAAACCGCTGTAGCTCAGCGCTCATTTCATCAGAATCAATGTCACCGAACTTTTTTTGGAACTCTTTGCAGCAAGTAAGAAGAGCATTTTCTTGTTGCACAAGCAAAAGTTTGTCTCGTGTGTACAAAAACGAAAAGGCGGAAGAAACCTCACGTAACAAATTAAAGCGCTCCTTTATTGACATAATAGCCTGGTCTACTAATGGATAGAAAAAGTTGCTTTTAAATTTCAGTTCAGGAGTAGCTCGTTGTTCCTCTTCACCTTGGTAATCAAACAATCTTCTTTTCTTTCCACTTCTTGACGGAGGAAAAGAAGGATCAATATCCAATTCCTGTGCTATTTCAACAGCAGATGTTGCGGCACTGTCATAACCCGTTGTGCGATAGTTTTGCAAAAACTTTTCAGTTGCTTGGATTTCCGTTTCCATTGTATGAAGGGAGACTCCATACGATTGAAGAATCTTGCTTGCTTTATTGACTTGGAATAGGATATCATACCAAATAAACACCGACAAAAGAAAACTCCATTTTGATAAATGAGCTATCAAAGATTTTGTTTCTGAGGCAGCTCTTCCATCTTTTCTTTCTATGGAAATGGCTTCCAAGTCTTTCAGTGCCAGCAACACCTCTTTTAAATTGTATCGAAGAGGTTTGATGCATTTAATTCTGCTTTCCCAACGAGTATCAGATTGTGACTTTATGGACAGCTCCACATGTTTCTTCAAAATTTCCCAACGCTGAGCAGAGGAAGAAAACAGCACATACAACCTTGTAAGTACTCCAAAAAATGTCAATGCTTCCGTCGATGAATTAGCACTGTCAACAACAACTAAGTTAAGGGTATGGTTTGCACAGGGCACGTAAACAGCTTTGGGATTGATGTCTAGCATTCTTGCTTGGACCCCAGAATGTTTTCCTTTCATGTTAGCACCATTATCATATGACTGACCTCGACAATCAGACAATTCGAGTTGCAGTTCGGTCGCTTTTTCTAAGAAAGCGTCCAACAAGCCTTTCCCAGTACTGTCACTTATTCTCAAGTAGCCAAAAAATATTTCTTTAACAACAGCAGCTCCTTCATTACATAGTACATAACGGAGAATGACAGACATTTGTTCATGATGTGACATATCTGGAGTGCAGTCCAAAATTATAGAAAAATATTTTGCCAATTTCAATTGCTGTAAATTTTCTTTTTCAACTTCTGTCGCTAGTAATTCAATTAGTTCATTTTGTATGGTAGGACTCAAATAGTGATCTTTAGTGTTTTTATTCTTGATTCTGTCTTGAAGCTCTTTTAGGATCGGATCTCTTCTTGCCAAAAGCTCAAATATACCCAGAAAATTTCCATTGTGAGGAGATCCTAAGACTTCTTCAGATCCTCTAAAAGCAAGATTCCTTTCCGATAGAAACAAGGCAATGTCGATAAGTCTCTCTAAAACATTTCTCCAAAAACGTCTTTCATTGAAAAAAATATTCATCTCGCATTTGTCGATAGTGGATAAATTTCTTATCCCTTCAGCTAGCAACATCCATTGACTGCAGCATTCTTGGTGGGAAATGCCGTTTTCATGGTCTTTCAGTTTTTTCGAAAAACCCTCCCATATATTTATACCACTACAAAAGGGGCTTAGTGTTTTTCCAAATAGCTTACAACAAAAGCAAAAAACTTGATCTGATTCCCCAGAATAAACTAGCCACGACCGTGAAACACTTTCACCATTAGGTAACACACGTTTATAATGGTTGGAGGAAAAACGTCACCTTGGAGTTGTGTTATTATATGGAAAATTCATTATTAGTTGATGTGGTCCACGCTTTACTATATCACATCGTTGAGCATCAGAAATACTTTCAGGCCATTTACATGGGTCATCAGGGATAGGGGTAAATTGAGATTCAGTTATTTTTGATATTGAAGGTTGCGTATTGGCAGGTAAATCACAACTTACATTTTCTGGAAATTCACAATCACTTTGATGCTGATCGTCATAGTCTTCTTTTTCTTGTACACTATAGTTTTCTTCATCCCTCTCGGTACTAGTGCCAGGTCTACTCTGCTCAGTAATCTTGAAAAAATCTGTCATCTTGGGCAATTTCGCTACAGCATCTCGAGCAGTGGCTGCTTCTTTTCTCTTTTGAGCACCACTTTTTGAACGTTTCATTCTATACAATGTCAATAAAATACTTTATCTGCATTCTGCAGTGTATATATATTGTCCCGGTATTTATAGCCAAACAGAATTCCAGACCATTCTATGATTGTTGCGTAACAACGGCATTGTTAGGTCAATCGAATATTCAAGATTCTACCAGAAAATCAATCGAAATATTCTAGATTCTGCGAGATAAAATGACGTTGCATTCACTTATGATGTCACAAGCCAATTTCTTCCTACAGTTTAAATCGGTTGTAAACAAGTCTGCTGAACTGAAAATAGTCACGTAGCCAAAAAGCAATTTCAGACTAACTTGGGCCCCCAAAGTTGGCCTGGGCCCCCCCCCAATTGGGGGGTTTGGGGGGCGGCTGCTACGTCTCTGTGTATACCTTACCCTATACCAGACAGTTTTAGTGCATCGGTTAAATAGAGAGTATGCAAGTATAGCATCAAAACAAAGGCGAAAGGAAGAAAGTAGGAACATGGATGGTGCAAAAGTCTAATGGATAGATTTATTGCAATTAACAGGCCTACTACTACTACTACAGAACTGAGAGATAAAAAGTGTATTTTCAAGCATCCAAGTTATATGTATTGATAAAACAGAAAATGATACCGGTAGCTCTATGTAATCTGGTGTCAGTGAGTTCAAAGATAATAATGTAGAGGATATTGTTATTGGTAAATTGGTTGCTGACCTGTGCCCAGCAAAAAACAAAGCAACAACCATTGTAACTAAACTTCCTGTTTTTTTAATAGACCTAATGCAATTAACCAGCGCCAGCATTTAAAATTTTAGATAACTCCTATCTCAACGCATTACGATTAAATTCAATGGTTTTTTACAAGCATAACGTTTATGAGCATGTGAAGACTCATATTTTTAAGAAGTTCAAGCTTTGTCTAGCAGTACACTAGCTAAGCATATTGTGAGCCCTTATTTCACGATGTTTTGACAAAACAAATGGTTTATGTTGCTGTATAACATCTAAATATTCTGCACAGTTCTGTTTTGCGATGTGTTTCATGACAATTAAAGTCCCACCAAGTTTTTAAGGCACTTGTCTTCCAGCAAATCATTTGAATGTTCCCTACAGTCGTGCTGTTATTGTAATGCTTCCGATAACAAATTACTCCAATTTTTTTAAAGGATGATTAACTGTGTGAAATGCGTAACTAGTCACTGCAAAAAAGAGTTTCAATATTTCTAACGTATGGCTTTAATTATGAATATATCCTAATGTATCTGCATCAATTCTTTTGCAACAATCTATAGCCTACCCAGTAGCGTTGCTTGATCGCAATTATTTATAGCTACATCAATTTTTCGGGGCCCCTTATTAGAATTTTGCCTCAGGCCCCCAATTTTGAATATCCACCACTTTGCCCACCTATCTTTCTCGATGTGACCATTACGTGATAACCCCAACTTATGCCACCTTTATTTACATTTTAATTAAATTTGTAATATAACTTCAAAAATTTTAGTGAAAACGCGAAAAAGAATGACTTTTTCAACCGTAAGAACAATATCTGCTAAGGTATAAAAGTTATCAATTACTCTTAGATCAATAGCCACGAGTTATAAACTAGGAAGTAACCTAAGAAGCTTTTCTCATACACAAAATTGATGAAACCAAGATGTTATGAAACACAATATGCTAGAAATATTTGATGGAAACAATATGTGACTAGAGAGATATCAATCTGTACTGCAAACAAATGAAAATTGACAAACAAATAGCAATAAAATGATTTAGGTGTAGATTGAAAAATTATCACGTGGTCTTTAAAATTACGTGCAGTGGCAATGTAAGTTTCATTCATACCTATGAGTTTATGTTTGCAGATCTTTAATTAAACTGGTACACCGTATCGAAACCACCACGTATCTGCAGTGTAAAAAACACTTTTTTTCCAAGGAAAGAAGCAAACTGGTTGGCTTTTCTCTAAATAAAACCTTTCATGCTGAGTGCCAAGCTGTAATCACTGTTTTAAAAGTTTTTGACAAGGAAATCAAAGCCAGGTCTTACGACTGTGAGGCGAATGCTCTAACCACTACCATGCCAATTGTGTATTCGATAATTGGAAAAAAGTTTAAATCGTCATGAGTTTGATTTTTAGTTGCATAAAAGCATAAAGTTACTTTGTAAGGAAATTAATATCTGACAAAAATTGATATTGCTTTGCTTCGGTGGTATGAAGTGTCGAAAGTTACAAATATTAGGCTTGATTTACAGCTATATACAGAAGTAATAAAGTGAATGCTTAGTAAGAAAATTTAACAAGAGTTTGAAAACACTGTAAGACAGTATTTTTTTATTTGAATTGGTATGCAGCAGCAAAAGTAGTAGATTTATTACGAGGTGCAAAAATGTGTGATGGTTAAAAAATATTAATCCACTCGTTTACCATTGAACTGAGTTGTGATGATAACTTAAAATTGAAAAACTGTTCATTGAGTGCACACAATGTAGCTTAGTGGTCTTCAACTTAAATATTTCATGAGGGCGTCAGATAAAATTTTTTTATGATTGTTCAATTGTCTCAACGTGTATAATTTTTGGCGAAGGTGAGAATTTTAACAAGTGAATCACATGATTTTTTTGTATCTAAAAAGTTATTAGAAATGTTAAAGCATCGAAGTTCCCTACATGAACATTTTCAACCAAAGAATATAAGCATATTTCCAATTAATAAAAATTTTGATATGAATTCTAATGTGTTGATATCAAAAGTTGAATGTAGTGAAGCTAATTAGATCAACATTAAATTGTTTGTTGTTGATCTTTGATTTATTGTTGCACAATGAGGTGTAGGGTAAAAGTGAATTTGATGAGAAAGTTAGTTGAATAAAACTGCAAGCTGAAATACTCTAAAAGTTATTAGAAATGTTAAAGTCTACCAGTCCATAGTTGGTGAGAGTAAAATTTTTAAGTAAAGGATATAAGTAGATTGCAAGTTTATAAAATTTTGATATGAATTCAAGTGTATTGATGTGAAAAGTTGGTTCAAATTAGGCAAAAATTAAATTGTTTGTTGTTGATCTTTGTTGCACAATGAGATGTAGAGTAAAAGTAAATTCGATGATAAAGTTAGATAATAATTGAATAAAACTTAGATATTTTACATATCAATTACGTATAGCAGTAATAGAAATTTAAACTTGATGCTTGGTAAGTGCAATGAAAATATTTGGGTTGTAAAGTTGCATGTTGGTAAAGAAATTTATATAAAACGACGTCTTTTGTCATAATCGTGACAAAATGGTGCTACAAATAGTAATTTTGATTGGAAAGAATAAACTGTACTGTGTATATTTTTACCTAAACAGGTAATTTTTAAGTAATTGGATGTAAGTTTGTATGTCCGGAAATGATTAAAACGTCTGTTGACAGTGATTGGCCTAAGTTTTTTCAATATTTCTTGTCGGTAAACTATGTAAAGCTTTGTTTGTAGTTGCTTTAAAACGGCACATGTAGCAAGTTAATCTTGGATGGTTGTGAACAGATAAAACTTCTACAGCGATTAATGTCAAATATTTTGTTGAATAAATCTGTAGCAGGATGGTAAAATAAGTAAGAGTTTATTACTTTGTGAAGAGTAGGAAAACAAACTTTAATTTTTAATTTTGGTAGATTGAAAGATTAATCAAAGTTATGTATAGCAATATGAGAAATTGTGGTTGTGTTTCTTTTTGCAGTAGATGGCGAACACTAAGTTTAATAAGAATAGGGTATAACTTTTGTGCTTTGTTGTTTGATGTCATACAAAAAAATGTTAAAAGTTGTGCTTATTTCTATGTAGGTGAGCGAAGTAGACTGTAAAAAACATGAATTTTATGTTGGTGGATTTAAAAGTTGCTAATTTTTAGATGAAAGCTTAAGGTAGTGTGATGATAAGATACAATTTTGTTTTCTGGTTGTCATATGAAAAGTGCATGTAAATTCGATGCGTGGTGAGTGTTTTGTAAGTAAAAACGATTTGCACACAATCAAAGCTAAATCTTCTTGGTTTTACAATGTACAGTATCAATAGTAATTTAAGCGAGGTATGTTGTTTAAAAGAAAATGAAAAAGCAATTTTGAGGAGAACGGAGAGATCTATGGTGAAAGCCATGTGCGGTCAGAAAGTTATTGACAAAAAGACGACTAAAGAATGGATGGATATGCTGGGTTTAAAGGAAACTATAGATCGGTTAGCAACGGCAAATGGGGCTAGATAGTATGGACATGTGCTGCGGAGGGATGGCAATAGTGTTTTGAGGGTTGCTCTGAATCTTGAAGTGAGTGGCAAGAGAAAGCGAGGACAACCGAAGAAAACCTGGAAGAAGCAAGTGGAGAAGGACACAGAGAAGATTAGATTGAAGAAGGAGGATGTCCTGAATCAAGGCAAGTGGAGAGACGGAGTGCGAGCAATTGCAGAAAAATGGGTGGATTTGGCCACCTCTGCTAAGAGGACACCACCGGATAAAAACTGAACTACTACTACTACTATTTAGACAAACTTTCTTGCTCTGATCTTTCCTCTTTAACATCACAGAATGTTTCTACCATTGCACTAACGATTTTACAACCTTACTGTCATTTGTGAAGCAGTCTTATCTACATTTCACCCAAAGGTGTTCTTAAGCTACTAAAATTTTCTTCTAAATGTGTAAAACTAATAATTGGCGGTAAATTTTTTGATTGAAATTGTATCAAATTTAATATTTTTCTTTTCGCATGAAAGCGAAGCTTAACCTTTTCTGGAAGTGAACTCTAGATCTCACAACGTCGCTCCACTGCATGCGATTTTTCTCCAGCAACCTGTATTATCTAGAAAAACTGTTGATTGTATATTATTTTCCTCTGTAAGCTTACAATTAGTGATGAATAAACAGATTTTTCTCATTATCAGATTATTGAAACATTTGTCTTTAATTACACTGGTAGCTATAATGAAATCTCTACTCCTCCAACATTGTATCTGTCGCTAGTTCCTGTGAACTACTAGTTGTAGTATAGTTGTTCATTATTTTCTCCGTAAGTTTTCAGCTAGCGATGAACAAGCAAATTTTTCTCATTACCAGATCATTCGAGCATCTGTGAAGTATTTTGAAATCTATACTGCATTTTTAAGATTTTCTTCAAGATTGTATTGTAATAAGACTGAATCCGTTGTCTACATGTATCAACTAGAATCGATATGAAGACCTTTTTGATTAATTCTAACCAACGGAAGAATTCATATCAAAATAACCCTATCAAGTTCATAAAATATTTCCAATAAATACATCTAGAAGGTCATTCTGAAGACACAACATTCTAGGGAATGGTAAGGTTAAAACAATAAACCAAAAAAAGAATCAATCAGAACGAGGCTATATGATTTTATATTAACAATTTTTAAGAAACGTCGTGAACGCCTACGTGCGACTGATGCTTCCGCTCGCAAGGAAGTTTGTTTGTGATGTATAGTACCAAAGGCTTCTATTTTCAAGACACGAGGTAGAAGTTAATGTTTCCGCTTTAGAACAGCTGTGCTTACGATAGAACAAAAGATCGAGATCGTTTAACGAGTTGAAAACCAAAGTGAAGTTAATATTAATTGGTGAACTTCTAAACTGGGGTTATTCTGAAGCGAGGGTACAACATCAAATAAAATCATTTTCAAAAACAAATACAAATCACTTTCAAAAACAAATAAAATCATTTACAAAAACAAATAAAACAAACAAAAACACAAAGCAAATAAAATCATTTTCTTTTAATTGCCAAGTTCAACAGATTCAACTACAAACAGAGATCATACAAATGTAATCGGAAGCTATACAATGTAATCAGAACCAATACAGGAAGTAATTCATGACGTAGGACCACGCCATAGTAATTCAGAAAATGACTTAGGAGCGCTCCGCGAAAAAAAGATAAAAAATTATATACCATACTACTGGCCCTGGTCAACCCGACCGGTTTCTATTTGTGGTCTAAACGCAAAAAACGTTGCAGTAAAACCGAAAAACAACTTTTCCACTGAGTGATGGCAATAATGTGTAACTCAACTGAGTTGAATTTAAACTCACATTGATACTGATCAATTGAGTGATGTTTATTGCATGATGAGTATCGAGCAGAACCAACGTGCTGTTAAATCGAATTTATTTGAATAACAAGATTAAATAGAATGACTTCATCGCGCTTTATCGAGGTGAATATTTTGCTATTAATTGCGGTTTTGCTTCGATATGGTGGTCGTTATAGTCTCCCCCTCCAAGTCAGTAGGTTGCTAATTAATGTCATTACAGAGTCATAATTCTTAAATATAGTATCCACAGCTGTTTCTCTGATTGACGCTAAGCACGAAAGAAATAGTGGAGAAAAGCCGACAAATTGCTTTTTGCCAAAGACTCTAAACGGTACTCCTCCATCACTATGTAAAAGGCAGGTAGTAGAGCTGACTGGTCTAATCATCATGGTAGTAAAATCTGACCAAAAACTTGTAAGTAGAGATAAGTGCATTTGCATGAATGCCGTTTTACATAACGAAGTACAAGCAGATAAAATGTATTTTCTAAAGTACAGTTTCACCTCGTTAACTCGAACATCGGGGGGGAGGGTGTCCGTGTTAGCCGATTGTCCGACTAAACCGACGGCCTATGGGCCATATCTTATAAACATGCCTAGGGTAACGAAGTTTAGTTAAAAATGCCGTCGTTATATAGGCTATTTTGTTTTACTGCATTTACCTTCATAACATTTAAAAAAGCAGATTTATTTATTTATATATTCATTTATTTTTGTTTATTGTAGTAAATCACCCGAAGAAGGCTACGTTGGGCTAGCTTAGCCTGTACCGAACAAACCTGTACCGATATCGACTGTTATTATCGGCTATTACCAAGGTTATTTTCTTTTACCATATCGTCATAACATGTAAATAATTAATGTACAGTACACCTATAGACTGTAAATGAATATATAAATCAATTAATCTGCTTTTTTACATGTTATGAAGGTAAATGTAATAAAACAAAATAGCCTATATAAAAACGGCATTTTTACTACACTAGTGAGTAGAAAACAAAGTGCTACCCATATTACTGTTGAAGAAAACTGCTGCTACGATCCGCATTAAAGAAAGCGGCCGATTTTAGGCCAAGCAATTTTAAAATTTTCAAACATTTTTTTCTCAATCTTGGAATGTTTCTCCATTTTTTTCTCGGTCGTAGTCCTAGTTAACCGACATCCGGCTCAACTGGGTCCGTGTTAATATACATCTTAATTAAAGTAATTACCACAAAATAAACTTAAAATAGTAAATAGCTCAGTTAGTGCAAGACAGCCAAGACGGTTACAATAAATGGATTTTAATCCATTATCGTTACTCCAGCCAAAACCTAACCTCATAAAAGACACAATTTACAAAGCAAAATATTTACAAATAGCTCAAACTTATCACAAAGGATCCAAACGCTCACTGCCCAGGTTTGTCTAAAACATCATGCCAATGGAGGATAGTTTGAAAAATATCACCAGAAGCGTGATAATTTCAAGTAGAAAAGGTAAGTTTCGGGACAATTTTAGTCGTGGGCTGGCGTTGTGAACTGTTGTGGGCTGTTTGGCGCGTTGGATGCTGGAGTGGTTGTGTATAGATGCACTTTACTTTCACAAATATATTCGTAGCTGAATTCAGCGTAAAATACAGTTGTACAGTTATCTTTCATGTGGAAATAGCGAGTTACCATTAGTGGAATAGACTCCCAATCAACTAATTTCTCCCGGTTTGTAAATAAGCACCTTCTGTGTAAGCATGTAGTCTCCAGAATATCTCTAGGAATTCTGCGTAAATAGCATAGTTGATTAAGAACAACGCAATATGGAACCTACCGGTTACATTTCACGATATTTTTTGTGCTTAGCACACTTAGACATGACATGCGTGAGATTTGCGATTCATCTCTGAAACAAAGTGCCAAACATGTGGTTTATTGGGGACTTTCGGCGAACTACTATGAAGATAAATTTTTGGGCCTCTCGTAAGACTTAGAACAGTCTAATGCATTAAGATTTTTTCCATTGTCACCATCTCCCAATCTAAAAAATCCGATAAATAAAAATAGCTGTATTCGTAGACCCACCTGTTGTAGTCTCGATTGATCACATATTTCTACGGACTATAGCTTGAGTCATTCGTTCTGTTTGATGCTGCGTAACGAGCCTTCAATGAGTCTTGAAAAGATTGTATTCTATATGAGGATTGCTATTGCCCTTGTAGTTAATTGTTATATTTGGCCTTTCGTTAGAATACTCTGTAACATTCCGAACTTCCAAATAATCACGTTCGATCAGATTGTTAGCGATAGAATGATACTCGTTGCACACTAAATTGTTGCCACATATATCCAAATCGCTAAAAAATATAAAGATTTGATTATTAATGCCGAGCAGTCCATAAAAATAAAAGAGTAAATTTACCAACCAAAATATAGATAAGATACGTTTTCAAATCTAAACTATGGGCGCTGTGATGTTAAAGAGAGAATGGGAAAATGTGTACCTACCCAGTCAATATGTATGGAAAAAACGATGCAACAGTTATCTCTAGTAGTGTGCACATTGTTAAACCAATAAGATCAACTGGTTCAAAATGTATTTTTAAGTCTGCTTATCGTTTTTCCATGTCTGACACTGATTGATCGCATTCTCCTGCAATACCGTCATGCAGTGGACAATCGTCATCACTGTCAATTAATCCAACAGCTGAGTTAAAATCGGCAAGGGTGGCCATGCAAAGCAATATCATTTGAGTGTTTGTTGCTGCCATATGTTTTGCTGGTTTTATACTTTGATTTGTAACTGACACAATTAAATTCGAACTCGAAAGCGGCAGTTTAAATACATTTTTTTATGGCGTCCTGACAACTAGCGATCTGAGAGACCCTGTCCTCCGCGCCCAGATCAATCTCAGGTGGGAAATTTCTAAAACGATCGCACAGTACATCACTCATAGTGCTATCATGCAATTGCAGACACCGACTAAACAGGTCTTCCACTTCACTTAGTAGTTGCACATTCCGGGTCGCATATGTTATCATTAACGCGTGTTTTATAGTCCGCAAAAAGTTTTTAATTTCTTAGAACGGTGTCGCAAAATCGTCAAGATCATTGTCTTTAGCCCATTCCAATTCGTTTTGAGGTGTTTTCAGTTGATTACCAGTAATCTTTTCGCAATCAACAGCTTGCGGTAACAACTTATCCTGAACTGAAGAAGACGCATTTTTATCATGGGGCAAAGAGGGTGTTAGCCTATCAGATATTTTCCCATTATCATAACCGGCATTAGGGTCCGATCAAAAGACATTATAAATAAAAACTACAAGAAATAATAATAATTTATTTACTTACCTATTTACTTTTCCCAATTTACTTTTTCCGACGAAGTCCGGTTCTAATCTCTTACGATTGTAATCTTCGGACCTATGGTGCTCCAAGAAAGGAAGGTGAAAATTCTCCAGAACATTTAAACTCAAATGAATCCGATCGAGTAACACGTATTTGACAATCTTCTTCAAGCAACGATCAAAAACAACGCAGCAACAATTGGACAAAAAAATGCCTTTTCAAAAGAAATGAAGAAAATATTTTGGCTCGTAAACCAAATTGTGAGAAGGGATTAAACAAGGAAGACAGAAAGCTTTTGAAGAATATGAAAGAGATCAAAGAAAGTGGAATTTCATCACTGGATAGTGAAATAGTGGCTAAAAACAAACAAAAATAGAAAAAGTTTTGCAGTTGATAAAAGAAAACACAATGAAAAACAAAAAAAAAATGAATCACACAATGAAATCATTTACTACTGCTGAACAGGAAAATGACACTGAAGATAGTACATCAAGTGACGCTGTTCAGGAAGACGCGACTTTCATTTACCTGAAACATGCAAGAACAACTGCAAGAATAATAAAAGGATGAAACAACTGCAAGAAAACCGGTTTAATGTTAGTATAAATCTTGATCCAACCCAGTGGAGGGAAACAGTCAGACAAACACCATTTAAGCCACAGAGGACTGACAGAAGTAATGTTGGCTATTGTTAACTCTAATGGTTGTAACATCAATGACTTTTTTGTCAAAAGACACCGTAATAGCATAAGAAAACAAAGGGCCAAGTGCATATTTGAGAAAAACTTCGAAACATATCATGATTCAGAAAGTAACAGATATTTGGTGCACGGGGATGGAAAAATGCTATAGAGCAGGGTGGGGAACCGGCGGCCATATGGCCGCATGTGGCCATTTTACAGTTAATGTGCGGCCATACTTAGCTTCGTAAATAAATACATTGCGTTAATTTCTAAATGTATAATGAGTCCTGTATCAAGTAATTGATTAAATAAACAAAATAATAGAAAAACCTTAACTATGTTGCTTTTTTTCATAACGAGAAAATCGTTTCAAAACGTTTTTAAACAACACTTTTTCAGCTGTGGCTTGAGTTACAAAATACCTAATGTCAAAAGCTTACTTGTTTCACTGTGTGATGTCATAATGCTGCTACTATTCTTTTTGCAACTGTTCGTTTTATCCTCTTCACTTAGTTTTCATTTGTAAGCAGGTTTCTATATTAGTAGAATTAGCTGGTCTAAATAGATTAATTTTAGTATCACAGTTATTTCTTTTAAGCTCATTATTTAGGTTAGACGCAGAAAAGAAAACATTAAACTAGAGCAAATTTGTTGCGACTTAGCCTAATCAGCTCTCCTTATCTTGAGTTGATAAACTAGCCAAGTGGTTAGTGTTTTATAGGCTCAATAATAGTAATTATTATTTGATTTTATTAATGTGGATTACCCCAATAATGACTCCAAAGCGAAAACGAACATTAGACGAAGAAGGAAGAGTATTTAACGAGGAGTGGGGAATACAATACTTTGTTGTGCTTAATAAAGACAAAATGTGTTGCCTACTATGTGACGCCATGATTTCTTGTATGAAAAAGTACAATGCTAAGCTTCACTATGAGGCACATGAAAAACACAAACTTTTTCAGTTTGAAGGAGAACAACGTAAGGTTGCTTTTGAAAAATTGAAGACTCAAAAAGAGCTTCAGCAGCAAATGTTAAAAAAAATATCTTATCAAAAAAATGCTGCCATTGAAGCCACCTACCGAGTAGCACTTTTGCTCGGAAAAAAAGGGAAGCTATTTAGTGATGTAGATATCATAAAAAAATCAATCATTGAAGTTGTCAGTTGCATAGATCCCAAGAATATTAGCCAATATAAAGAACTTCCTCTTTCTCGAGCAACAATAACAAGTCGTCAACATGAATTAGCATCCAACTTAAAACAACAACTCAATTCAAAATTTCAAAAAGAAGTGTTTTATTCAATAGCTATAGATGAGTCTATTGATAATACCGATAATGCACAGGTCTTAGTTTTTATTCGTGCAATAACAGAGGATTTTCACTGTTTTGAAGAATTGCTTTGTTTATGTACCTTGAAAGATAGAACTCGTGGAATTGATATTTTTAATGCTTTTAAAGAGAAATGCAATGAAGCAAAGCTAAGTTTTGCTAACTTGATAAGTGTAAGCACTGATGGTGCTCCTGCTATGAAAGGCGTCCGAGAAGGATTTATTGGCTTACTTAAAAAAGAATTACCTGACCCAGAATCATTAATTGCTTTTCATTGCATTTTACACCAACAAAATCTTGCTGCTAAATCTACTACTGTAGGAAACACATTTAACAAAGTTATAGAAATAGTTCACTTTCTCAGAATCAATACAACTCGTCACCGTCAGTTTCGTGAGCTGCTAATAAATGATGATGAAACTGAAATTGTAGACATGTCGTTTTACTGCCAAGTCCGCTGGTTATCTCGAGGAAGTATTCTTAGCAAAATTTTCAAGTTAAAGAAACAGATAGTCAGTTTTTATGAGCAACAAAAGAAACATTGTTATTTATCAGATTTTGACTTCGTTTGGAATGCTGCATTTTTGTCTGATTTAATGTCTAAACAAAATGAATTGAATGTTTTTCTTCAAGGTAAAAGCAAATGTATTTATGACATATGGAGCAAAATTCAAGCATTTAGAAAGAAATTGGAATTTTTGAAGAATATCCTTGCTAAGTTTGAATTGCCAGAAGCGAAAGAACATTTTCCTCAATTGGCAGAAGTTCAAAAAGAACATGAACGACCAAATGAATCATTTGAGGAATTTATATCTGTCCTTGATTCTCTGATTCAGAATTATAATGAAAGATTTAAAGATTTTGAAAAACATTAGAATACTTTAAAGTTGACTTTCATGCCTCATTTAGTAGACATTTCTTCAGCACCTGCTAATTTGCAGATGGAATTGATAGAACTTAATGAAGATAACATCATGAAATCTTTATTTAATTCTAAAAATGATCCATTCGAAATTTGGAAAAACGCAATTGATTACCCACGTCTACGTCATCATGCTCATAAAATGCTTTCCTGTTTTCCCACCACTTACTGCTGCGAGTCAACTTTCTCATACATGACACAAATCAAAACAAAGTTAAGAACTCAGCTCACTGATGTGCATCTCGAAGACCAACTTAGACTGCGAACTACTATGCTAGAACCAAATATTGAACTTCTTGTGAAAAATAAGCAATATCAAAAGAGCCATTAATGATGGATTATTAATTTGGTATTTCATTACTGTAAGAAATAAATTTGTTAAAACACAATATATATACCACCAAACGTGTCAGGCTGGAACAAACTTATCTGCTTAGTGTACCACCATTATACGTTCAAGCGCGCTGATTCTCGGATTTGCTATAAATATTATTATTTTATGCATAAACCGTAAACGAACTTGCTCCAATTTAAGTTAAAATATTTTTTATTTTGCGGCCATATAATTAAACATAATTTCAAATATGGCCATCTCAGCATAAAAGGTTCCCCACCCCTGCTATAGAGTATAGAATATGTAGGAAAATCCAAACAAGTTTTTGCTATTCTCTTGACTGCACTCATAAAAAAAGTGAAATTTTACTCAAGATTGAAAATTTAGATCAAGATGCTAAGCTAACTAATAGTAATTTTGGACACTAGACAACTGTAACATTGGCAAACATCTAATCATTGGTCTAGTGTTAGATACAACTTCTGTTGACACAGGAATTCATAAAGGAAAGTGTATGCATGGAAAGAGCATTTGGCAACAATCTTTTGCAACTGGCTTGTCAACATCATGTTCTGAAAATGTTATGTAGAGCGGCTGCTTCTTTGGTTTACAATACAACAAAATCATCAAATGATGCGGCTTTTCAAATCCTTCTCGACCGCTGGTTTGGTCTTGATAAACTGGACTTTCAAATGCACAAAGCAAAAAATAGGAAAGAGAAGATTAAATGTGAAAATGTCATTGCTTTTGGTCAAGTTGCACTCGTTGATGATGCCTCTACAAAAAACTATCAAGAAATTTTAGAGCTGACTCTCGTTTTTCTTGATGAAAATGTTTTTCTTTTATAGATTGCTCTACATGTAGAAGTAAAATTATATTTTGTCGTTACTGTGGTAATCAGTGTACTGATAGATATATAGTAATGTAATGTTGCATGTAATAGTGCAGGAGGAGAGCTGCCAGATGAATGAAAATTTGGAATGAAGGCACCTTGTGCAAAACATCACGCTCGCTGGATGTCGAAGGTGATCTACACTATTAAAATTGCCATGTTGAAGCACCAATTAAAAAATGACATACCAAAATGTTTATTAATGAAAATTGTGAATCTTTCAAGTTTCTATGCTTGTACTATGTCAAGACATGGTCGAGAGCAACTCTGCCTTTTCCAGCCCCAATCGAGAACTTGAATTATCAAAATGTTACTCACCAACATAAAAGAACACAAATCTGAGGGATTTCGATCACTGTACCAAGCCGTTGTTGATAAGTTTGAAAACCACTTTTGGTAATTCACAGAGCGTTTGGTCGTCGTTTCGCTTTTCAGAGATGCAAAAACAAAGTATGGCTAATACCAAGAAAAAATATGACAAAGAATCTACTTTCAAAAGTGATTTAGAGCAGATACCTGTGACAACGCCTTCCACTCAGCTGAAAAATTTAATTTATCCATAGTCATGGTTACTTTTAAAACAACCAGTGTTTTCGTCGAAACTGGCTTCTCTCTGGAAGAAAGATGACTAAATTCACCTCAAATCACGACTTCTTCAACTAAAAGTTCTCAACGACTCTTTAGAAAGAGCACTTGGACTTGTCACAGACTCTTATCGGCCTGTAGCAACGAAATCACAAACTCGCAAACAATTCCTTTATCAGGTGGTGAAAAACTTTTGTGAAAAACAAAACAGTCTCTTGTTGAAACCAAACGCAGAACTGTGTACCAAAAAGATCATGTCTACAATGGAAAATTCAATAACTTCTTGTGTGCAATTATATAAGCCAGTGTATATAGAGTTGCTGAAGTAAACCCAATTTGCTTGCCAGAAGTTCAGATTACTGCTCGTATCGCGTTAGCGCAGTGATTGCCAATCGGTGGTACACGAAGGTCTATCAAGGTGGTACGCGAGTTGATATATTGTACTAGTAAATTTTTGAAGGTTTATCTTTTATTTTCAGTTTGTAATTTTTTATTCCGACTAGTACAGCATAGTTTATCACATAACCTGCTACTTGTAGTCTTAAATGAGCAGTAAGTGAGATCTATGTCGAAATAAAGAATGTTTTTGTTGTTGTTCATTACCCGATCCCTTCCTAGTGGTGGGGCATGGCGGAAAACCATGGAGCCCCAGAAGCCGGGCAACTCCCCAGGGCCTGGACCAGAGGTCGTAGAAAGACAAAGAGTCGCCAAAGAGCAAGCAGCTCAAAGAGTCCGTAGACGGATAGTGCAGAATGAGATGAGAGGTGTCCTGAGACGAGTGTCCGCAGGCGCTGCAGGAAGAATTCTCGATTCTGCCAAACCTAGAGAGATAACCTAAAAGAAAGCCGTGTCCGTTGCAGCGTAGACAAGAGAGGACATAGCGAGCATGACGAGGGAGCACTAGTTCCTTGGTGGGAATTGAGGGAACCTGTGTGTCAAAGAATTTACATTTAGATGAGTAAGTACGCCTCCAGTCCGAGAAAAGACAAGAGTGGATACAAGAGATAAAAGGAGAGAGACTACAAGGGTTTGCGGAGGGCGCAAGTAGCGCTCCCCGTCTGGCCAGCTCATCAGCCATGTCGTTCCCCGGGAGAAACGAATGTCCGGGAACTCATTGTAGCCTGATAGAACAGGAGAGAGACAAGACAGTTCGTGCCGGATCTGTCAGAGACTTTGAGATAAGAGGAAAGATGGAGTAGAAGACTGGGTGGCGAGGACAGAACGAGAATCAGATAGAAGGGGAAGAGAAGTGGCAGACTTGTTGGTGCTGCCGAGACCAGCAACGAGCATGCAGAATGGCGCAGGTTTCAGCGGAAAAACTTGAACAAACTGGGCATGCTGAAAAGGAAAGAATGGCCTCACTGCCACAGGGAGAGCAGTTGGCAAGTATGCTGGAGCCGCCTTTGCCAATAGGAAAAGGAACAGAGCCATCAGTCCTGAGTACCAGATCACAAGGGGAAGAGAGTCAAGGTGGGCGAGAACAGCACCTCGGCGAGAGAGGGAGATCAGAGCAAGAGCATGGAGTGGAAAGGGTAAACTCCACAGTGAAGGAAGGCAGATTCCGAGGAGGTGAGGGAGGGCAAGCAAAAAGAGTCTTCCTAGGAGAAGTAGAAGGATACATGAGCAAGTGAGTGGACGCAAAAGCTCTCCAGGACGATCTGCAGAGTCTTGGTTTCACTCCTAGCCCGGCCAAACCTGAAAGGGGAAGGAGATTGGGAGACGAAGAGTCCGCTCATAAGACGAAAGTGAAATATGAGTCAGGGTGACTCGTAGGGGAGGCAAAGAAGCCTCGGAGAGAAGAAGTGGGATAAGGGAAGACGAGAGGCAGCCGGTGATGGCGTGACTGGCCGCTCGGTGGAGGCGTTTCAATTTGGTGATATTGGTGCCGCATAGGAAAGGGAACCATCCGGGTGAAACATACCTGAGAAGGGGTCGAAGAAAAGATTTATACAGAAGAGAGAGGGACTCCTTAAAGGGCCCCATGAGGAAGCAGAGATACAGCATAAGGCCTTGAGATGTGGGGAAAACTTGGCCTTCAGCGAAGTTACATGTTTAGAAAAGGAAAGAGTGCAGTCGAAAATAATCTCGAGGAAAGTTGGAGTGGGATTGAAACGGAAGCGGGACCCAAGTAGGAGGGGGTTGGGCTGGAGGTGGGCTTGGTGGGGATCCACTGAGAAGAAGAAGGCCTCACAATTGCTCGGATTAAGAGGAAGACACCAGCAATCAGACCAGCACTCCAATCGAAACAGAGCTCCTTGTGTGGCCTCCATCGCAGTGGGGCCCGAGTGGGAGGAGGACCAAATGGCCAGATCATCAGCGTAAAGAGAGCATCTGACGGAAGAAGGCAGAGAGACCGGAAGCTCGTTGATGAAGAAAGAGAAAAGAACAGGGCCAAGAACGGATCCCTGCGGAAAACCTCGACGGACTCGAAAGAAGCAACTTTCTTGATTTAGAAAAACCACGCAAGCGCGCCTGTCAGAAAGGAAAGATTGAGTCCAACGAGCAAAGCAAGGAGGGAGGCCAGCCGAAATGAGTTTGTGGAAAAGTACGGGATGCCAGACAGAGTCAAAAGCTTTAGAGAAATCGATAGTAGAGAGAATCGTCCGAGAGCCCGGCCTGGGTTTGTTAAACCCATCTGAAATTGACTGAGAAAGGTAAAGAATTTGATCTAGTGTAGATTGTCAAGGCCAGCCGAAATGAGTTTGTGGAAAAGTACGGGATGCCAGACAGAGTCAAAAGCTTTAGAGAAATCGATAGTAGAGAGAATCGTCCGAGAGCCCGGCCTGGGTTTGTTAAACCCATCCGAAATGGACTGAGAAATGTAAAGAATTTGATCTAGTGTAGACTGTCCAGTGCGGAAACCGGCCTGGCGGGGAGAAAGAATGCAACTAGATTCCAGAAAGAAGAGTAGACGGGATAGAATGATGCGTTCAAACAGCTTTGATGCGCAGGAGGTGAGAGAGATAGGCCGGAAGGAAACAGGAAAGTTGAGAGGTTTTCCCATCTTGTGATCGGGAACATTAGAAGAAGTCTTCCAGATGGAAAGAAAAGAATCAAAAGGCCAGGAAAGATTGAAGATGTGAAGAAGAAAATCCATGCCAGAGCGAGGAAGATGCTTTAGCATGAGATAGGCAACTTTGTCTGGACCATTGACAGTGAACGAGTAGAGGTTGGAGGCAGCCGCACGAAATTCAGTGGAGGAGAAAGGAGGGCAGAAGGACGAGTGAGACTCCACAGGACACGTGGAACGGCAGAGCTCAAAAAGATAGCCTCTGGCTCTGCTACGCAGAGCCTTTAACTGAGAAACGGAAAAATGAGATCTCAGGTAAGCGACATAGACCGAAGTCAATTTCCTTGGGGAAGAACAGTTAGGGAAGCTAGGAGAGGATTAAGACGAGGAAGGAGAGCCAGCGATAGAGCGGAGAAGAGAGTATACAGTTTTTGGATTTGATTTGGTTGAAAGAGAAGAGCAAGTCGTCTGTCGTGCCTCCGCCTTGGCCTTGGCGATGACTGACGAGGCGCGTCGAGAAGCGGAGATGTAAGCCTGGCGATCTTCATCACTTTTGTGAGCGGCAGCGAAAGCCTTACGTCTTTCACTAACCGCACCTTCACCTCAACAGACCACCAAGCTTTAGGATGGCGTTTGATGCGGCCGAAAGAAATGGAAGATTTGGCCGCATTCAGTGCCAGAGAGGTAAAGAGAGCAGCAGCAACATAGAAAAGAGAAAGAGACGAGTATTCCTCAGCAGAAGGACAGTGGGAGGCAAAGTCATCCCAGCCAGCTTTCTGAAAGTTAAAAGAAGGGGGCGCTCGTTGGGGAAAAAGACCGGGTAGAGAGGGACGAATAGAAGAATTGGTAGGTGGTCAGAACCCAGGTCCTGAAGCACCTCCTAGGAGCAAGAGAGGAGGTAGCAAAGGAGACGTCAGGAGTGGAGCGACTGCCAGAGGAGCGATGTAGAAGGGTGGGTGTGTCAGGGTCATCGAGGAGGAGGAGTCAGAGGAGATGACTCAGTCAAATACATTCTCCTCGCGAGGGTTGGAAGTACCTCTTGAGTCCCAGATAAGGTGATGGCAGTTGAATTCCTCCAGAATGAAGAGATTTCTGGAGGAGAAAAAAATGGAAGGAGAAAAGGAGTCAGTTCTGCCATCCGTTGGGGAGGAGCAAATAGTGGGGGGTACACATTAAGAAATGAGAGCGAGAAAGAGTTGTTAAGAGAGATGTTTACCCCTACATAATCAGAGTAGGGATCAAGCGAAGAAAGAGAGGAGGTAGAAAGTTTAGAGAAGGATATAAGCCCTGCCTGACAAAAATAATGACACCGCTGCTAGCGTGCATGGCATCACGAGTTAGAATGCCAGACCGGGAGTGGGTGCAATCAGACCGCAGAGCAAAGAATCCAGGAATCTGGAAAGAGGAAAAGGAGTTAAGATTGGATTCTTGGATACAGATAAGGTCAACAAAATGGGACAAAAGAAAGTGAAGTAGTTTAGTGCTCCTGGCTCAAAGACCTCCAGCATTCCATTGAAGAACCCTGAGAGAGTCAAGAGGGGGAGAGGAGGCAGGAGGCGTAGAAGGACAGCCATGAGCAAGAGACGGTGGGGAGGGGGCAGATGGAGAAGATACAGAATGGGCCGACGGGGGATAAGAAGTTTGAAGACGAGGGTGGGGCGAAAATGCAGCATTAGCAGACGAAGTGCTAGATTGTACAGTGGAAGTATACGTGCCAGAGGAGTCCGAGGAGAGAGTCTCAGTGCTACGAGTCGGAACAAAGCAGGGGGAAGCTCCAAGGGTGAGAGCTGTCAAGAGTTCTGAATTTGGAGAGGGAGAGTTGTGAGCATCTTAGATGGACCTATTTGGAGCAGGTGCAGCATTGCACTGACTTGCCCCGCCAGGTCACATTTCCAGCGCACACAGAGCAGGGAAAAATGGGGCCAGGGTTGGGATGAGCGTTGCCGCTCATCAAGAGGAGAAAAAGAATAAGGAGACAATGACAAGCAAGAGAAGGGCAGGAGAAAAGAGAAAGAGAAAACAGGCAACCGATTTTAAGGAAGCTGTTTGCTGCCACTCTACGGTCGTTCAGGGGGCAGCATAGTGAAAAAATGAAGGGGAGTGCCCGGGGTAATTGGGACCCTCGGGAAGGCCAACAGCCATTTCGGCCCAACCCAAACGGAATCGGGGACCGCACCACCACGTTGAGGCGGCTGTTGATTGGTGCAGAACGTTTTTGTGGTTTGTCATATCAAGTTTTGAATCACAGTGAGCAGTGAGTGTTGTCGCAGGTGCAGCAAGGTTTGGCGAAATTTGTCTAGTAATTTTATATGGTCAACAACGCGTTCAGTCAAGTCCAAGCGAAATTATGATCCAAAATATATCAAGTATGGCTTTACCTCAATAGAACACAA
This sequence comes from Trididemnum clinides, assembly GCA_963675345.1. Lineage (NCBI taxonomy): Eukaryota > Metazoa > Chordata > Ascidiacea > Aplousobranchia > Didemnidae > Trididemnum > Trididemnum clinides. The sequence continues at coordinate 25,615,533 of OY776302.1, read as the reverse complement.
AGCGAAAATTCTACTACAGTGTGTGGTTTGCCTAAAAACGTTTTGTAATGTGGTTATGAAGCCTAGTTTGCTAAAGCGCCATTTGGAAAGGAAACATCCGAATAAAATGAACGCAGAGGAGAGCTACTTTCAGCGATTGGCTGACAACGTTAAATGTCAACGTATGGATAAAACGGGCCAAATGCAGCAGAAAAGTCCAGATGTTGTTGCGGCTTCTTTTGAGATTGCTCTTTTAGTGGCCGAGCAAAACAACCTCATACTATTGCAGAGGCTCTTATTCTGCCTGAAGCTAAAATTTTGGTGAAGCGAGTTTTCGGAGAGCAAGCAGTCACAAAGTTAAGAGCTTTTTCCCTTTCCGATAATACGATGAGGCACCGAATTGAGGAAATGACAGATGATATCGCTGGCCAAATACTAGCAGAGATAAAGGAATCAAAGTTGGATTTGCAATACAATTGGACGAATCAACAGATATTACAGATTATTGTCAATTACTTTTTTATGTCCGTTATGCGCAGGCGAAAATATTAAAAACTGAATTACCACTGAATCACGAAGTTTTTACAACTACAAAAGGAAAGGATATTTTTGATATTTTGGGTAGTTTTTTTTAGAAAAATGGACTAGACTGGTAAAATCTTGTTGGGTGTACCACAGACGGCGCTCTCTTAATGCTTGGTTGTAGGTCTGGGTTTCAGTCGTACGTTAAAGCTGTTTCGCTGAACGTCACGTCTGTTCACTGTTTTATTTATAGATTCGCCCCATGCACAAAAGTGCTGCCTGCGCAGTCGTTAGCTTGTTTAAAACAAGTAGTAAAAATCATAAATTCTGTAAAGACATCAGCTTTAAATTTCCGGCTTTTTAAGCAGCTGTGTGAAGATCTATGCTCGGAACATGCCAACCTTCTTTATCACGCCGAAGTTCGTTGGCTTTCTCGCGGGAATACTACTAAACGTCTGTTTGAAATGAAAGACGATATGCTATTGCTTTTTGAAGAGTTGGGTCACCCGTATTCCAAGGATCTTAAAAACGACATATTTGTTCAAAGATCAGCATACCTTTCTGACATTTTTGAAGCTTTCAATAACGTAAATCTCTCGCTTCAAGGACAAAATGGGACAATCGTAATTTTGTTTCACAGCTAGATGCTTTTATTCGAAAATTAGATTTGTGGAAGAGGAACACAGAAAACAATCAATTTGGGATGTTCAAGTGTTTGTCATCTTTAGAGATAAAGTGTTTTTTTTAGGAAATCGCTAGTCATCTTGCATCACTTAAAGAGGAATTGGAACGGTACTTTCCATGAGCGCCCAGTTATGAATACATAACAAACCCTTTTTCAGTTATTCCAGACGACTTGGCTGTTAGAACCGGTGAGCAGGAAGAATTAATTGATTTGCAAGAGGATAATGATGCAAAGATAAAACATATAGATCGTCTCGCTATTAACTTCTGGCTTGACGTTGCTGCATCATACCCTACACTGGCCTCTCGCGCTGTTTCACAGTTATTAATATTTCCATCAACGTGGGAATGTAAGCAAAGATTTTAGACCTTTCTAAATATAAAATCAAAAATCCAAAACCGATTTGTTGCCCCTAAGCACGATTTTCGATGTGTCGTTATCGAATCTACTAAACCGCGTATCGATCGTTTGGTGGTCAACAAGCAAAGACAAAAATCTCAATAAATTATTTTGTGTGTCTGGTTTTTATTGTTAAGTCCGTTGAAATTGCTTTTTGTAGGTTTTTAGCGTTACTTTTGAAGTGGTTAAATCTAAAATTGTCTATTCTTTATCCGCAAATTTGATTAAAATAAATTGGTGGCACGCGTGTTCAACGCATGACATTATTTTGGTACGCGACGGCAAAAAGATTGGTTAACACTGCGTTAGAAAGTAATAGAAGACGGCAGTTGAGAAGTTTTGGGGATAGGTGAAATTCAATATTTTTAAAACTTTTAGACTGGGTGAACCCGGGTCAAACGTCAATATTTTTTGTGAAATTTGGTGTCAGAGATTAATTTACCAAACGGAACAATACAGTAGATTCCGCGCAATCGGGTCACATCGGGATAAGCGCCATTTGGCCCAATTAAGCGGCTGACCCGATTATCCGAAGTCTTACAGTATCTGTGCCAGGGTTGTCCTTGGTACACCAGTTATCTCAGCTAGCTGGCGATGACTAATGTTTGGAGGTAGCTCTCTAATTTTTCTTATGACAACAACCCTTTCAGCGATTGTTAATTCTTTTTGTGGCATCTCTGCTTGGGATTACACAAAATTTGCAACAAAACACAACAATTAACATGTCCTAGAACATGTAATGACAAAATAATTTGCGCCTGTATTTTTCAATTGTTACATAATATAGTTGGGTTTGTGATATTGAGTTCTATTACATTACAAAGGCGGTTTTGCAATTAAACCAGTGTATGTCTGACTACAGTTGTGGCCCGATTAAGCGGAATAGTGGCCCGATTATGCGGATTTAACGTAGTGCATTATCTTTGATTGGATTATGTTCTTAACAATTTGGCCCAATTAAACGGCTGACCCGATTAACCGGCGGCCCAATTGAGCGGAATCTACTGTATTACCAACTGACAAAAGAATTAATGAAAAAAAAAAATTTTTTTTAAACTTTGAACCAGCTAATCTCCATATGCACGCGTACAAAATTCAAATTACCCAGATTCTTAAGCAAGCTGATTATGATTGGAGACATCAGGCCACAGATGTGTAGAAAGTTATCAATAATTTTGAGAAGCGCATAAGTGCATGCAGACTTAATGCAGGTGAACTTATGGCCGACGTTGTATTTTGTACGCTAATGGAAGAACTTGCTGGACATAAATATGCCATATGTAACCATTTTTGTTCTTATTCGTTTTTCATCCTAAACTTTCAAACTTGCCCTACTTTATGGAACCACGTATAATCATGACAAAAAGGCAAGCCAGTAAGTTCATGCTTAGCCAAATTCATATACAGAAAGGTTATTGCAGCGTAAAATTTACGTTGTAATAGCCATACTTAATAACTTTAACCAGAAATTAATCGTGGTAATCAAAAATTCAGCGTTGTAATAACGTTCTGTGCTATTTGGGAAAATCTAATTTGCCTTTCCAAACACGAATCTGTGGTGTTACCTTAAAAAGCAATTTATTTTGTAGAAAATAATTTATAAGAAAAAATAAAAAGTAAAAGAATGCAATAAAGTGAGCTGAAGCCAATTTTGATATGATAGAAAAATAGGAGCTGACAACGAGCCACTGTGGTTGATGAAGTTGCTGAACTATCTCTGCAAATTATACTAAAACACCAATGTTGTTTGACAGAGAAGCAGGTTACTTTTACAATATTTAACGGCAATAAAGTAGTTCAACTGAAACAAATGAAAAACTGGCCAAAAAACATTGTAAACACCTAAGCAAGAAGTGCTTAGAACAATAAATAAAACAACCTTTTTACGACTGTTAGTTAGATTTTGGGTTACATTTATTTTGCCTTTAAGCGAAATACAGCTGTCAGGTGCGTCGCAATCTCTTTCAAGTTTTTCAAATGCTTCCCATCGAAAAACGTTCGAAAACCGCTGTCTTAAACAAGAATAATCTCAGACGCCATGATGAAAGCCGACATAAAGTTAAGAGTGACAGTATGATTGGCCGAGAATGTAAGATGCAATTAAATATTTAACAAAGTTAGTTCGTCAGCGATAAACCGCTGTCATAAAATTTGGAGGAATTGATGTCTTTGTGAAATGAAGAAATTTCCAAAAAAATCAAATCTTTTAGCGATGGAAATTTTATAGAAGATTGCATTTTACATGCCGTGCAATGCAATTTCCCAAATGCTGTAATGATTTTAATTAAATAAGTATTTCACGAAACTCAATTACTAAAAGGGTTGAAGAACTTTCTTGTAACATTGAAAAGGTTTCGAAAGAAGTGTTGCGCCCTATGTCTTATTTTACTCATTATCCTTGGAGGAAAGTTTTGATTAAACAGACATACCAAACAAGCTATTTTTGTTCGGATATTTAATCACAATTTTGATGTTTATGTAAAACAATTGCGAAAGGCTTCATTGAAAGATGGTACAAAAGATAAAGATATCTTAAAGCTGTTACCAAAGTAAGGGATTTCAATGAGTTGCGTTTCATCTTTCATCTTCATCTTTCGGGCGTGGCCACACACGAAGCCCCTTCCATGATCGATAAAAGTACTGGTTTAGAAGCCTTTCAAAAAAGCTGGATTGAACTGATAGTAGAGAATTTACAAACTACCACAGCATTGTTTAATGAGAGAATTTGTGAGTAAACTCCTTATACTTTGATATCGTCATGAAGGTGGTTTGATGATGTGGTAAAATTTATTCAAGCAAAGGCTTTGAACCACCGTCAGTTCAAAATTTTTTCAACAGCCCAACGGGAAACAGATCTTGCCGATATGATATACTAGAGAAGGCGAATAGGTTACACAAAATATTTTAATGTAAAAAAGCACAAAAGTGGTTCATACATTTCAAAATATTTCATTAGTCGATTATAGATTTAACTGTACCGGGTCATAGATTCAACAATTCTGTGACTGAATGTCAAAAAAACTGTCTTTACTCATAAATCCGTTCAGTTTTTTAAATATTACAGCGATATCTGTAAAAGTAAACAACAGGTGCTCACCGTCAAAATTTTCAACAGTCTGCTATCGTCACAACAAATTTTCAAGTAGTTCCACTAAAATACTTGTGCCTGATCACATGGCCACCCACGGGTCAGTGGTTCGCCATCTTTGTGATATACTATGGTGATATCGGATGGTTGAGTCGTACTAAGGTACTCCAAAATATTGTTGAGTTAAATGACGCAATCCAAGAATTTATGATCATGAAAAATAAACCAATTTTCGATTTTGACAACCTACAGTTTATGGCAGATTTTATATTTCTCTCTAACTTATCTTCTCATCTGGCAACTGTTAACCGCAAACTTCAATAAGATGTCAGTAAGTTCATGTCCTTTTTAGCCATGTGAAAGCAGTTTAAGCGAAACTAAAACTTTATAAAACGGCTTGGCAGCAAAGATGTGAATTATTTTCTATAAACTGTTTGCATGAATTGCAAAAAGTACGCACCAAAGTTCGTAAAGTGGATTTCTAAAAACATTAAATGAGCGCGTTCGTGACTTCCGTTGACAAGAGCAAAATATCGCTTTTGTTAAGATGTTTGTTTCTGTTGAAGCTGAAGAATAGAAGATCCACCGGCCGAGCATCAAATCTAATTAATTGACTTACAATGTGATGAATTTTATCACAAATGTGTGAAAGTTTTATCACAAATATTATCAAAAATATCATTTTATCACAAATATGTGAAAGTTTCCCAACCTGAAAAAAATGCTGCACGGATAATTTTTTTGTTTGGCAGCACATGTCTTTGCTAACAGATGTTTTTCCGAATAAAACATGTAAAAAGCAAGAATAGATCTTCTATTACCGATGGTCATCTCGAGCAATGCATAAGCTTGGTCGCTATATCCCTAGAGGATGACATAGATTTTTTGTGTAGCTAAAAACAAAGTCAAGTCGCTCATTAAACTTATTCTCTCTATGTAAATAATATTAATTGATTTTTGATTGAGGTAAAAATGCTTGTGGCCCGCAGCGACTTTCCTCATAAAAAAGTGGCTCGTTGCACTAAAAAAGTTGAGCAGGCGTTCATGCTTTAGAGTCATTGACAACAATTTCTCTATTTGAGACAACTCCCCATAAGAAATTAATTACCAAAAATGCTTTCAACCCCTTGAACAATTTTGTAAAGATCATTGGCCATATATTGATATTTTAATAAACAAGTTTAAACAATATCAATATTTGTACTTTGTGTGTTTGTTTTGTGTTTGCATCTAACTGTGAAAACATTATAAACTTTCTAATTTGTTCTTTTATATTGGAGGTTTTTGATCATCAGATTTTACAATTAAATTCATGGGAAATCCACTCAATTAGAAGCAATTTTTTGTTGGTGCATCAACCTTCAAAACTTTTGACTTGGCAACACCAGCATGTACTCTATCATACTTATGGTCCTGTTAAGTTTCCCAAACAATTGTTTTTGACTAAATTCTGTCAACTGACAAGAAGCAGAGCTCTAATGATCAAGCAAATTAACCCAATTATATAACACATGGAAAACAATCAAGGCTACTTTATTCGCCATCTAGCAGTTAAAAAATTAAGCCCCAATGACGCCAAATCAAGCAACCGCTCTGCGCCACCTCTAAACCGCTGACAAATAGGAAATAAATTTAGTGTGCATTGAGTTCAGACTTAATTTTCATTGCTCCCACACTTTGAACAAACAAATTGACTACAAAATAAAACTACAAAACAAACTACAAAATATCGACCTGATGGAAAGCCCCGGAAGGAAACGAAAATCTGTTGCATGTAATACGATATTACTTTCTATCATCGTTTGGTTACTCGAAAACTAGAAAATAACAAGTTTCATCTTTTTACAAACTAAGATTGGGCTCGGGGCTGGATGTGGAGTTGTATTGATAATTGCCACGAATAATAGTTTGTAGCAGCTTCAAAAATGTTATTTTGATGTGTTGTAAATGTATAACAATCACATTTGTTTATCATGTGTCGATTGTAACGTTATGTGTGACTACTGCTATCCCAGTCTCGCGGTTTGGGGGAAAGGTCTTAGTGTACTGCGCAAACTCAATCGCGGTGTCAAAGGGCACTCTTGATGATGGAATCAAATTTAATTCAGATGCGAAAAAATCCGATCGATCATGTAGGAATGGCGTCGATACTGCGACAGGTTTTCTAGAATAATTAAACAATTATGAGCAAAAAGTCAAACCTCGCGTTTAATTTGGATGCAAATATGAGTAGAGTAGAACGATTAACGTGGCAAATAGCGATGGCATTAACGGTACGACGATAAATAATAAAAATTATGCGAGAGGATTATAAAGAAGCACTTTACTTTATTATTGCATTTTAACTGAGATTTAGCAAGATTTTCCACAATAGATGTACGGTATTATTACTGATACTACTATAGTTTTGATTTCATCACAAATTAATTAACATGAATTACATGATAAGGTAACAATCAGCACTCATTGTTAACAATAAATTCGGTAACCATAATACATGTATGTACGCTTACTGACTGTATGCGATTTCCCAAAACGATTCAAACTTTAATACCAGAGACTCAAACTTCGACCATATTTTGATTTTAAGAAAGGCCTAATATGACTGAGGTGCCGCAGTTTTATAGTGCTGCAAATCTACGAGATTCTCACGCGAGCACGTGGAAATGGACAATGAAAACTTCATAGAATTCGCTGTCCTAGATATTGTTTCTTAGTATTGCCAACAGCACAAAGACACAAATTATAAATGTAGGTCTCCAGCAGCTATATGTAATTGAAGTAGAAAGATGGCTTTCAGTTTTACTATGGTGAGAATCAGCTTTTAATTAAAATTCTTATGAAAGGATTTTGTGTGTAACATTATGATTGTGACTTAATGTTAATTTTTGAGTTATTGACAAAGTTCGTTCTTTTTTGTAACGAATTCATCAATTAATCTTTTTAGTATTTGCCGATTTGCCTTTGAAATGGTTTCCTTTTCTGTTTCACGCATTTACGTTATGTCCAATAATTTTCTCTTTGTTTACGCAACTTGTCACAATTAAAATATAAGTCGTTGTGCCAAAGCTCTTTTTGGTCGGTAAACCAAACAATTTTTACTCCCTTTTTTTACCGACGGAGTATGGCTTGTGGCTTAGCAATGAAAACATTATAAAGATTATCCTAGATTAAATTTTACTTTAATTGATATGACATGACAAAACTTCAGTGTGCTTTGTGTCATGATGTTTGTAACATAGTTTTAAGTGTGAAAGCAATGAAGCACAGCAAACTCAAGCGCCATCTTTATTTAAAACATCCATAACATGCCGGGAAGGGCCTAAGCTAGTTCAGTTTAAAAAGAAAATTGCTTGCTCGCAAAGGTCTTTTTGAACAATAAAGCAAAGTCTCACTTGAGGTATAAAATTTTGAAGGTATTTAAAAGACTTTTTTAACTTGTTTTAAATATTGATTTGGAATCTGCCATTATTTCTAGGAAGCAAAATGGGTCCACCGGCTAAAAAATTAGAGAACCATAACCATAAACTATTTAGTTGACTTTACATAGCGTGATAGGCTATATAAATATCCTCAATAAGTAAATGGAAGGTTTGTGGATATCAAGTCATCCGGAAAAGTATATCTTTAAACTCTTGATAGACTTTACACTGGTCTAAATTTACATTTTTAACTTGGATGAGCTGTGCACAAAAGTGTAGCTGCAATTGTAACTTGGTCTGTGTAATTTCTTGGAACAAAAGTCACACCAGAAGTAGAAGTCAACAGAGCTTGCCGACGATTTCGTACTTTTAATACGTCATCCGGTGTATTTTGTGCCGGGATGAAAATATAAACTCCCAGTGTAGTGATCGCATGTGGTTGATCAAAGTTTTGATTTTTATAATCCTGTTTTGCAACACAAACGTTTTGTTTTGTCAACGTTTCGTACAGAAAATAAAAATTGGCGACTTGCACAATTAAACTTTATATGTGTTTAAAGTTGGAATTAAGGTTAGGGTCAGGTTTGACAGAGAGTTAGCCTCAGGCACTGAGTCAAGAAATATCACTTGCTACATTGCAGCAAAAACTGATAGTCAAGCGAAAATAACGCTAATACTAAACAACTTTGTGTGATGCTTTATAGTGCAAGCTGTTTGAACATTCAACTACTTTTGGTTTTTCTAGAAGATTTTGATATTCTAATAAATTATCGATAACGTGCTTTTTGCCAATTTTGTGTTTTTTAAAGGATCTTGTAGTTTTAGAAGGTGGCCAGGAGCAACACAGGTTACAGTGAGTGCGTGTTGGAGTGCAGACGTGGCTCAGTGTGGGAGCAATTGTAGCTCCATTTATTTTGTATTTAGTTAATGAACCGATATAAATTTTTTTTTTAACTTCTATTTGAATAAGATCAACATGAGTGTATGAAGTACGGTAATAAATAAAATGTAATAAATCGTGTGAAAATTCAACCACGAAATTAGCTATCACAAGTGAAAAAAGAACCGCAATCCTCAAGTACAGGAGACAGAAAAACGCCGGTGTTGCTACAATCTATCCGTTCAGCCAAGTTGTTTGAAAAAAGTAAACAGCTTTTAATGGATAAAAAGTTTTATGGTTTCTGTAGCTTGTACGTACTAAAACGCAAATTGACAATTCAGACTGGCAATCAAACAGGAATGCCCTTTTAGAAAACACTTTTGCTTAACTTTTTAAAATAAATGTTGTCACCTAGAGAACTATTGTTTGAGCTCCTGAGAGCGTACAACTTACGTAGGGCTGTTATGATTAGTGCTAAAACTTTGCTTCCTCCCTCCTCTGCTCAATGATTATAGCATATAAGCAGGGGCGGATTAGCAAATTCAACCGGCTCGGGAACTTTAAAATAAAACCTGCTCATTTTTGACAACTAATTGCAAATCTTGCTAAAACATTACCCGGTTCATCTTACAAACCACATCATATTTAGCCCATTTCAAAAGAGAATATTTAGAATTGACAAACAAACATTATCAAACACAATTTATAGAGCAACAGTCTTCGCATTTCTGGGTTCATTTTTGCTAGTTCGTCGATGATCGTATGGTTCAAACTGTGTAACAACACGTCTTGTTCGACGCACATCAAAAGAAGGGAATCCAAGCGATCTTCGCTTAGCTGATTTCTTAACGGTTCTTTACATACCTCAGCTTGCTAAAGGTTCTTTCACAACCAACTTGTGTAACGGAAAGAGTAAGGATTACTTTGTATGCCTGATATAGAAAAGGATAACTTCTGCAGTTATTCTATATCTTCGAATCGCAGTATAACAGCATAGAAAATAATTTTGGCATCGACATTTTTGAATGTCTCGGCTTTTGTCCGATCTCACATCTTCGTCATCTATTTTTTAAAAACAAATTAAAATTTAAGTTTTATGAAAGAAATTGTATTAGTATCAGCACAGTTGACCTGCGAAAAGTGCTGGATGATAATAGCAGAACAAAATTTTGATCAAATAATAACATTTCCATCGGTATGGAAAATAGGCAACAAGTAATTGTTGGCTTAGGTTGTATCATACAATGAGATAAATGGTAAAATTAACCTGTAAATAGTTTATCAATAGTAAAATCAAAAAATGATCACCTGCTTCATCTGATTCAGTGCAGTGCTCAGGTAAGATCTTTTTTAATTCCGGCCATTTTGATGCGAAATCCAAGAGCTCTTGCCGAAGATCTTGCTAAACAGGAGAATCTAAACTTTTATTTGGCAAATGGTTGTATATCATATTCACAGCTGAGGTAGGAGTCCCATGAAGAACTGTTTCAGAAAAGCGTTTGGGATCGAAGTAGCTTAAGTCAGCATATAATCTTTTTATGCGTAGCAAATCTTCTATGCAAACTTTAAACCACTTGATCTAGAATTCTGTTGTGTACATCGACCATAAACTTTTTCATTGAGTCTCAAAGACATTTATCCAAAGATTCATTTTTACTTTTTCGAACACGTTTAGGAGGAAAGCTACTTTCAGTCAAGATATCACACCCACGTTCTTCCACAACTTTATTGGCATGTTGAACAAAATGGTCAGTTTTGGTTACAACCATTGCAAAATCGCGATGGATCTGTTGAATATCCTATTTCGTAGCTTCCACCAAATTAAAAGCATTAATGAAATCCAGTCCAGAGGTATGCAAGTACTTTGAAAGTGCAGAGTTTATCTCCATGATGCGTAGAAAGGTAATAGCTGCTAAAACATGTTGGTATCGAATCATATTATCTAACATGACACTGGCATCAAAAATTTTTCGAAGACATTCTTGTTTAGCCCTTTGAGGGATAATGTAACACATATGTTACATAATTGTTAATTGTTATATCATTATGACGTAAAAAGCATTTTTCTGAAATTCATTGTAATTTTGTTGTTACCAAACAATAAAGGAATTATAATAAAGCATAGTTTAGACCGTCACACTTGTGGGACCAAATACTAGGTCCACTGTAGTGGATGGTCTGTCAACCTCTGCGAAGCCGTATCACTCGTGAATGAGTGGCGGTTGTCGCAGGTGCACCAAGTCTAACAACTGCTAGAACAATAGTGCTGTCACAGCCGAGTGGTCACAAGGTTTTACATGTATAGTAATGCAAGAGGCCAGCGATGCACTTAGCAAACTGCAGATGTCTTACTATACATGTAAGACCTTGTGACCACTCGGCTGTGACAGCACTATTGTTCTAGCAGTTGTTAGACTTGGTGCACCTGCGACAACCGCCACTCATTCACGAGTGATACGGCTTCGCAGAGGTTGACAGACCATCCACTACAGCGGACCTAGTATTTGGTCCCACAAGTGTGACGGTCTAAGCTATGCTTTATTAAAAGCCTCTAGCTTCTTGTCGGTCACCAACTGCACTGAAGAGACCTGATAGGTCGAAACAGTGTCACTGTCTGCAGTTTGCTAAGTGCATCGCTGGCCTCTTGCATTACTATACATGTAAGACCTCGTGACCACTCGGCTGTGACAGCACTATTGTTCTAGCAGTTGTTAGACTTGGTGCACCTGCGACAACCGCCACTCATTCACGAGTAATAAAGAAATTGTTTCAAATTTTATGAATTAGAATCTTATGGTCCTTAAAGGGTTAGACCACAATCTAGTTGCTCTAATCAAGTTTAACCTACTCTGAATGTCATGGCCATGTCTTGGGCGCATCTGCTCTTTCTACCTGTCCATTTGCAAATACAATTCCCGAAAGAACACTCCAATCTTTTCAACTAATCCAAATAGAGATATAGATACATAATTAGTCGTAGTAACATCGCAGAAAACCAAGTTGAGAACGTGGGCGTAGTACCAAATGCGAATGTGACCAGGAGATTCTTTTTCAAGAAAAGCTGTAAATCCATTTTACTGCTCCGACGTGTTTGATGCTCCATCTGCACTGTCGGATATGCATTTGGAAACGTCTATGTTTTGCTTCTGCAAAACTTTTTTTGACATATTGGACAGGTCTGCTCCTGTTGCCGAATGACCATCCACAATGGCAAGCAGTCGTTCTTCGACGTTTTCCCTAACAAAGTGTAGAATAACTGAACATTTGTCGGTTGAAGTTATATCTTGAGTTGAATTGATTTGAACTGAGTAAATACCTGCTTCTGTAACGGAGCTTGAAACTTCTTCTTTCATTAGCTTAGATATAATAGCAATGATAGAGTTAACAGTAGTTTTGAAGATAAATGTATTTTTGTTTGCACGGTTATGCTTGTGCTTGTCGGGTTTGTTTTGCAAACATTTTTTAATAAAATTTTCCAAATGAAACTTTAGAATGTACTTCTAAAAATGTTCCGTCATCAACTTTTTTATCACATAAAGTAGACACCGCTTTCGAACTCCCAGTTCTCCTATAGCTCGTTTCCCGTTTTTCCTTCATTTTCACAATGGAGACCAACTCTGTCGAGAATTGCCTTCTTTGCATGACCTATTTGTTGTGTAATGGTGTTTAACTGACAGTGAGTAGGTCCACCACTGTCTTATTACTGCTGAATCGTATGTGAACTTCAACACATGCCTTGTATTTTTGAGAACTTTCGTGTTCATCAATTCGTTGGTAAATGTGTTTCCACGAATTGAAATCCGTTAGAAATTTGCTGGGGTTCTTATTGCTACTATAGTACCATATGCAATGCAAAGATTGCAAAATAGAGCTTTTTTTTCTCAATACGAAAGCCATAATCGCTGCAAAAGATCTCCAAATCATCTGGTCGGAAGTACACATTTGTAGCGTTGAATTTGGTTGTTTCTGGTTAATGTGGGTGAAACTTAAAATATTCGGTTAGATTATCACGCTTTGGTTTTACTTACCACGAGTGGCACTCAGTCACAGAAGGAATTACAGACTGATCTCGTTGAACTTCTGAAACTTAAGCGGATATTGCAGAATAGTCTTCACTGTCTGATATTGCTGGATCGAGATTTACAGACTGCTGACATTGGTTTTCTAAACCTTGCATTAGGGGAGCAAAACATACTTCATGGTTAAATTGGCTGAGGCTGTCTGGTTCTGGTTCATCAGTATATATAGTCTGGACTTGGCTTTCAGATACTAGCGGAATAGATATGTCACCGGCGCGGTGGTGTAGTGGTTAGAGCTTCGCAGAGCTTCGCAGTCGGTAGACTTGGGGTTCATTTCCCTTGTCGAGTCATACCACAAGACTTTAAAAAATGGTATTTACAGCTTCCCTGCTTGGCGCTCAGCACATAAGGGATAGTGTGGAGAACAAGCCGGCAAGCTTGCTTGTTGTGTCCTTGGGCAAGGCACTTAACGGGATGCCTTCGTCTTTATGTGGCAGACAGATGGCGGGGCCAAGCAGTCTACCCGTCGTGGTGGCCCAGTCTGACGAAAGACATGCAAACCGAGCATGAGCTCATACGCGTGAATGAATAAGATATGTCAGAGCAATTTTGTTTTACAAAATCTGATCCTGGTACATCATGATAACCTACAGACTGATGCTGATCTTGATGTTCTAGTAGCAAAGCGAGATTAACTGTCGTTTGGCTTTTCGTTGAGATGCTTGCTCTTGCAAATGCTTCCTGAATGTTCATACATTTGGCAGCAATTTCTTTTTCATTCTTTCACGCTCTTTCTCAGCTCCCCCTTTCCACTTTTTCGTTTCTTTTTCCATTACTTAAAATTTAGAGAGGCCTGGAGAATGGATGGTAAACAACTATGTTGCATACGCGATATCAGTTCTCCTGCGATTCTTCATTACGTCATAGTACTGAAAATTAGGGAAAGAAGTTACCACTGACGCTTTATTCATTATTTTACGTCAAGTCACGACAGTGACAAATCACAATAAGAAAATTATAGATAGGCTATACAAAAATACTGTTACTAAAAAATAATTGCAAAATCACTATGCATGGAACTGGTTCATATTCTTCATCATTTGTTAGTTTCTTAAAATTAGTTTTGAAGAAGCCCAGTGAATTGCTGGACCGGCCCACAGTCGAGCGGCCTACCGGGAAACTCCCGAATTCCCACCGGGATAATCCGCCCCTGCATATAAGAGCGCAATTCTGTCTGTACGTGTCTTCGTACGTACATGCGCTTTAACTCCTCCGAAACTAAAAAACGTAGAAACATCAAACCTGGCACGATTGATTACCTACCCTGGGGTTTGTGACATCACGATGACGTCACAATCAAGCATAATTTTTTAATTTGCATTTTTTAACAGAGAACAATAGTTTTGTGTTTAACCGAAAGCCAGCTCCTCGATTTACCTTCTTACAATGAATATCATCACTTTGGGATCTAACATGACGTCACAACTAACTCTTGATTGCACAATTTGTGCTCTTTAGTTTCTCAAAACCTACTCATCGAAGAAACGAGAGTAGCAGCTTTCTTGGAAGATGTTTACAAAGTGTTTTGGACAAAAAAAATCTACAGCAATTTAAGCTCATTCGACAATGCAACTAGCAGTTTTTTATGTAAGCATTTTAAGTTTTCTACGCATGCTTCTTGTCCTTTCCTCTTGCACGCTTACAACTGGTTCTATGAAGTCATAATGTTGCGTGGTACGATTAAAACAGTTTTTCGCAACTCGAGATTATCATGTGATGATTTTTTTTAAATGCTCAATTATTACAAAATTTGTTTATTTAATAATTTGTGATCTCATTTTTTTAACCGATCTTCAAAATACATTTAAGAAATTAAAAGTGATTTCAAAGCAATTCCGTTGAAAATTGTACTTTAATACCTGTAGTGTAACTTTTTAACCCGCCCAAAAGTGGTAAGCTGAATAAAAGCAAGTAAGCTAAATATTAAATGTTATAATAAGGTACTAACTGTTAATTTCGTTTGAAAGCTTAGGAAATTTTCTTTTCACGAATATGTGATTCTGATTAGTTAAGGCTAACGAGTAGTTTATAACGGCTGATCAAAATTCGATTGCCATACATTGTAATTCATTTTTAGTTGAACAAGTATTCTACTAGGCCTAACAAACTTGCAATTGTTAGGCAAAGTTAGTTCTCTGGTACATTTTGATTATTTTTCTTTACAACCACGGTTCTTTTGCATTATCTGTTTACTTTAAAAAATAAAGTCTCTAAACGTTTGTAAAATGTAGCCTACCGATCAAAAACACTCAAAACTTTGGTGCCTGCATTTCACAAAATTGCAATTCGTACAAAACCTAATTTCTTTGGTACATTTTCAATAGGAAGGTTGCATATGACGTCACACATGTGGTGCGGAAAAAAGTGGCTGACCAAAAGTGGTAATTTATGCTAGAAAGGTAAAGAAGAACACTAACTTTTGGGATTATCTTGAAACCCAACCAGAAATTGATTAAAAATTGGAATGAATTATTGCTAGTTTGCAACTCGGAAACAAATGAATTCAATCAAAGGCGATTTGGCCTTGCAGTTGGCTAGTTTCTTAATCCTAGCAGTGTGTGCCAATTTGCGAAAAAATTGACCCTAAAAGAAGTGCCATCTAAATACTATTTGCTCCTCAGTTAAAAACAGCTTTATGTGAATTAGACACTCATAGGTACATTAGCAAAAACAACCATTCTTTGTACAGTAAGTTTTTAAAGTACCCTTGGTCCAACAGCTTAAGCAATAGCCCAAAAAATTGTTTAAGGAATATTTAAGGTCACAAAATTACATCTGACAGATGAATATAACTTGTCTGCAAGCATTATTGATCAAAAATTTGAAATTACGGATTTCATCCATCATTATCTAATGCAACATATGACAAACGGTACAGAAGCCTGCCCTGTCATTTAGGCTACAGTATAGATCAATTGCACGTGACGTCATCACCACTTGCGACGCTCTTCAAAGTTTTGTTAGAGGATCAAAAGCGCATTGTGTGCATAGAATTTCAATGGAGGTTTTTGTTATCAGTTCATTTTCTTAACATTTTATGGCTTAAAATTGCAATTTTTTTTGGAAAACGCAAGGATTGATAAGGCAGCTAAATATTAGGACATTACTGTAAGCGAATGTAATAAAAGTAAAATTTTTAGCTATATTTGGTAAGCCAACCTTGAACAGTAGGATTAGCAATTATCTAATTTAAAATTTGCAACAATCGCATTTAGACAGTTGCGTTAGAATGGGTCCAGGCAATACCGACAAACTAGAGAGTGTGTAAAGAACCAGGAGCAGTTGAAGTAACTGCAACTTAACTCCTTTTAAAAAATACTTTGGCACCATTGAAAATAGGATTTGACTTAATGTTCTCCAAATGTGAGTTTTCGGTAAACTTTTAAGTGTTTTTTTATTAAAAAGGTGTTGTTTAGCCCCACAGTGGAACAAATTGGTTTATCAGTTTTCTCAAAAATTAAATCGCAAAACAGGATCAACCTCGCAATACCCCTAAAAACTGGCTTATTTCATGGGCGTAACACTTATTGTGTATGAGGGGTGAGGCACTTTTTGTCTCAAACAAGGTTGAGGACTTTTTTGGAGATTAAGTTTTTTTGCGAGACTTTTTGGCTATAGTCAACTCCAAATAAGCGTGAAGACCACTTTTTACGCATATTTTCAAAGATTCTGCGGGGTGGGGAAGTTGAAGGCATTTTTGTTTTACAACAAACTTGAAAGTCTTTTTATGCGAGATAGCATACTATCAGGATTGACTTCTTTGCCATTTTTACCGCCAAACAAAAATGAAGATCTTTTTTTCTACGTATATTGCCCATTTTTGATAATTCTGGGGCTGAAGATATTTACCTCACTATAAACAAAGTTGAGGGATTTTTTGAAAGATTATTTTTTTGAGCGATTCTTTTGCTCCATACAATTAAAGTCGAAAGACCTTTTTTCTTCCGCAAGTGAGTTCTTTCCCTATTTTGGAAATTTATGGAAACTGGAGGGCTGACAATATCTTTGGGAGGGAAAGCGCACTTATTTCTTTTACATTGATGGTATATTTAGATGGGAGGTGTAGCAAAAGTGCATGACCTTCCCAACCAAATTTTCACGTAACGAGTCTGAGAACCTAGCTTTTTAGATTGTCAGTAGTTGAATGCGGAGCTTCTACACGTGGCCTGTTGTATTCTGCAATGTTTTCGGCATTTGAACAGTTAGCGATCAAATTCTGCAGTTTCTATGCTCTAAATCTCACAAAAAACACTGTTTTAATAATTATGAAGTTATCGTCAACTACATAAATACAAACCACAATTGAGGAAAAGAAAAAGGATAAATCGTTAAACATAATTGAACTAAAAAACTTCAATATGAGGCCATTGCAACAGCAAGTTCTCCAGCCCTTCAAATTAAATTCAGAGATCACACCGCAACCAAGATTGTTTAGAGTAGGGGGCCTATGTTTTAAACCAACATAAATCTCATCATTGTGAGCTTTACATCTTCGCACTTTGGATTGAAACCGGTCAGGGATCAATCTGTAGGTCCACCTCAGTGACATTTCGCGCAAAAATTAAAATAGTAAAACAATTAAAAGGCGAGGTAGAAGAAATCGAGTTCCTTGTATAACATTGACGAAGACAAGACGAAACAAAAAATGTTAACCACACGTAAGCTGTTTCAAGGTTGAGTAATCGGTCACTGCCTAGCGAGAAGTTACACTTAACATACTTTAATTTCAACTAGCAAAAGTACTGGTAGAGTATGATCAATCCGAAACCATGATATGCTCAAAAGAAAAACAAACCCATATACCATTCAATAACACAAGTTTTAATAAACAGTATTAATGTAAAACTATTTTATTTGACAATATTTGTATTTTTGAATGTAGCAGCTGAAAAAACGCATTAAGTATATGCGAATGTGGTGATCCAGATTTAGACTTTTTATGCACAATTTCGATAACGAATAAAGAAAATCCACAAAAACGAAAAATAGTCTTTTTTCTTTTTCAGTGGTCTTGGGCACAAATTAATCTACTCCGCCACAGCTGTATCATTAATCATCTGGGATCAGATAAAGTCAATGGTTAAATGCGTTCATTTCTGAAAGTCATAGAATCACGATGACACCAGTTCTGGTAAACCCGGCAAAGTTATATCTAGCAGCTTTGCTTTTCAACAATATTTACACCGCAAAAACAATGCTTTTCAAAAATATGCAGTTTTTAAAAGTTAACTACTCAGTGACTCAGCATGTCATCTAAAAAGTTCCATAATTAATTGGTTACATAAATAAGTCATAAGCACTATTGAAAATAGATTTAGTCTCCACACGCTAACTACTTATACATCTAAATTATAACTTTCTGATTGCAAATATAACAGCAAAAATATACCTAAGTAACACCCAGCTACAGGAAATTAGCTCCGTTGTACAACTGTCTGTAAAAAATATGAAATACAGGGTATCAACTGTATTTGGGAACCAGCTGATACTTGTTGTTAAAAAAACATTCAGATAAAATGGAAAATTTTACTCAAAAATAATCACCAACATCTTATGGTACCATACAACAATCTATTACATCATGTCAATAACATGCAGCCAGTTTCGACCTTCTTGATTCTTATTACGCAGGTGTAAAAAACACTCAGTAATAAAAATGCTGAAAACTGCTATCTAATAAATAGTAACCTCTGTATTATGTTGAAAAACACAATAAATTCCATAATCGAAAGCGCACCTTAGTCTTACCTTTTAAGAACCTATCTTTAGGTACAGAGACGTAGCAGCCGCCCCCCCAAACCCCCCAATTGGGGGGCCCAGGCCAACTTTGGGGGCCCAAGTTAGTCTGAAATTGCTTTTTGGCTACGTGACTATTTTCAGTTCAGCAGACTTGTTTACAACCGATTTAAACTGTAGGAAGAAATTGGCTTGTGACATCATAAGTGAATGCAACGTCATTTTATCTCGCAGAATCTAGAATATTTCGATTGATTTTCTGGTAGAATCTTGAATATTCGATTGACCTAACAATGCCGTTGTTACGCAACAATCATAGAATGGCCTGGAATTCTGTTTGGCTATAAATACCGGGACAATATATATACACTGCAGAGTGCAGATAAAGTGTTTTATTGACATTGTATAGAATGAAACGTTCAAAAAGTGGTGCTCAAAAGAGAAAAGAAGCAGCCACTGCTCGAGATGCTGTAGCGAAATTGCCCAAGATGACAGATTTTTTCAAGATTACTGAGCAGAGTAGACCTGGCACTAGTACCGAGAGGGATGAAGAAAACTATAGTGTACAAGAAAAAGAAGACTATGACGATCAGCATCAAAGTGATTGTGAATTTCCAGAAAATGTAAGTTGTGATTTACCTGCCAATACGCAACCTTCAATATCAAAAATAACTGAATCTCAATTTACCCCTATCCCTGATGACCCATGTAAATGGCCTGAAAGTATTTCTGATGCTCAACGATGTGATATAGTAAAGCGTGGACCACATCAACTAATAATGAATTTTCCATATAATAACACAACTCCAAGGCGACGTTTTTCCTCCAACCATTATAAACGTGTGTTACCTAATGGTAAAAGTGTTTCACGGTCGTGGCTAGTTTATTCTGGGGAATCAGATCAAGTTTTTTGCTTTTGTTGTACGCTATTTGGAAAAACACTAAGCCCCTTTTGTAGTGGTATAAATATATGGGAGGGTTTTTCGAAAAAACTGAAAGACCATGAAAACGGCATTTCCCACCAAGAATGCTGCAGTCAATGGATGTTGCTAGCTGAAGGGATAAGAAATTCATCCACTATCGACAAACGCGAGATGAATATTTTTTTCAATGAAAGACGTTTTTGGAGAAATGTTTTAGAGAGACTTATCGACATTGCCTTGTTTCTATCGGAAAGGAATCTTGCTTTTAGAGGATCTGAAGAAGTCTTAGGATCTCCTCACAATGGAAATTTTCTGGGTATATTTGAGCTTTTGGCAAGAAGAGATCCGATCCTAAAAGAGCTTCAAGACAGAATCAAGAATAAAAACACTAAAGATCACTATTTGAGTCCTACCATACAAAATGAACTAATTGAATTACTAGCGACAGAAGTTGAAAAAGAAAATTTACAGCAATTGAAATTGGCAAAATATTTTTCTATAATTTTGGACTGCACTCCAGATATGTCACATCATGAACAAATGTCTGTCATTCTCCGTTATGTACTATGTAATGAAGGAGCTGCTGTTGTTAAAGAAATATTTTTTGGCTACTTGAGAATAAGTGACAGTACTGGGAAAGGCTTGTTGGACGCTTTCTTAGAAAAAGCGACCGAACTGCAACTCGAATTGTCTGATTGTCGAGGTCAGTCATATGATAATGGTGCTAACATGAAAGGAAAACATTCTGGGGTCCAAGCAAGAATGCTAGACATCAATCCCAAAGCTGTTTACGTGCCCTGTGCAAACCATACCCTTAACTTAGTTGTTATTGACAGTGCTAATTCATCGACGGAAGCATTGACATTTTTTGGAGTACTTACAAGGTTGTATGTGCTGTTTTCTTCCTCTGCTCAGCGTTGGGAAATTTTGAAGAAACATGTGGAGCTGTCCATAAAGTCACAATCTGATACTCGTTGGGAAAGCAGAATTAAATGCATCAAACCTCTTCGATACAATTTAAAAGAGGTGTTGCTGGCACTGAAAGACTTGGAAGCCATTTCCATAGAAAGAAAAGATGGAAGAGCTGCCTCAGAAACAAAATCTTTGATAGCTCATTTATCAAAATGGAGTTTTCTTTTGTCGGTGTTTATTTGGTATGATATCCTATTCCAAGTCAATAAAGCAAGCAAGATTCTTCAATCGTATGGAGTCTCCCTTCATACAATGGAAACGGAAATCCAGGCAACTGAAAAGTTTTTGCAAAACTATCGCACAACGGGTTATGACAGTGCCGCAACATCTGCTGTTGAAATAGCACAGGAATTGGATATTGATCCTTCTTTTCCTCCGTCAAGAAGTGGAAAGAAAAGAAGATTGTTTGATTACCAAGGTGAAGAGGAACAACGAGCTACTCCTGAACTGAAATTTAAAAGCAACTTTTTCTATCCATTAGTAGACCAGGCTATTATGACAATAAAGGAGCGCTTTAATTTGTTACGTGAGGTTTCTTCCGCCTTTTCGTTTTTGTACACACGAGACAAACTTTTGCTTGTGCAACAAGAAAATGCTCTTCTTACTTGCTGTAAAGAGTTCCAAAAAAAGTTCGGTGACATTGATTCTGATGAAATGAGCGCTGAGCTACAGCGGTTTGTTTTAATTTTACAAAAAAAACGCAATCTCAATACGGCTCAAGACTTTCTGAACTATCTTCTAAAGACTCATTTATTTGAATTGTATCCGAATGTGTACATCGCACTTCGAATCTTACTAACTTGCCCCGTGACTGTTGCCAGCGCTGAAAGAAGCTTCAGCAAATTGAAACTGATCAAAACTTTTAATAGAACGTCTATGACAGACAGTAGACTATCTTGATTAGCCATGTTGTCAATCGAAAATGACTGCGCCCGATCTCTTGATTATGACAATGTCATAACAGCATTTGCGAACAAAAAGGTTCGCTCCAGACTATTTAAATGATACTGTGTTTTTATAACTTTTTCAGTGTCATTGCTTTCGTTTCGCAGTGTCTGCATAAATGTCCTACTGAACTCTGGCATCGGTGCCGAATTTTTTATGACTTGCACCTTCGGTATCGGCATGCTTTATTCTGACATTAGCCTGTTTACTTATGTACAAATTGTGGTGTATTTTCTTAATGCAGCTTTTCAATTTTACACCTCTAAAGTGATATGACCTGTGCGCAGGGGCTCTTGCGCTTACTTGTGGGGGGGCCTGAAGTTGGAGTGCTACGGGACTGTTTAGGTATTTAAGTAAAAAACCTTATACACTTTAAAGAATAGATTGCATATTTTAATTTGGTAACTTTCAGATAGTGGAACCAGTACTCAATTATCTTCTACTGCTTGTTGATGTTATACTAAGCACAGGATCCAAAAGTTGACATTTTCTGCAGCAGATCAAAAAAGTATTGTAATTTCTTATGACCAACAGCATAAATAATTCAATCACATAATCTGAAACAAAAAGTTGTGTGTAACTAGCTAAAAATATATTTCTAACCATGTAATGAGTAGCGAATAAGGTTTGATTAGTGGGCACAGTTGAGTGGTAAGTTTAAAAGCAACATGGGTTTCTCTACATCATGTTATTAGCACTGTGATGTGCTGGAATTATAACTTGAGTTCGTTGGGACATACCCACAAATTAGGTTACATTGAGGCTTTACTTATTCTGCTGACAAATGTAAACTTCAGACCTTGCCTTTCTTACTACCCAGACCGGAAAGGCAGCAATGCTTGGTGCTTAATTGTTTTCTGACTACAGTTTGATGGCTTGCAACAAATTTGCTGCAAAAACAAAGCTTATATTTGGAATATTAAATTTGGATAATGATTAAAGCAAAGAATGGATGTTCAAAAACAACTAGACAAAATCTTGGATTTGACCCATACAACAGGTTTATAACAGAAGAGGGCAACATCAACAGATCACAAATAACTGATAGTTCACTGGTTAAAAGGCATTTCAGCCATTCAGGCAACCTACAGGCTTACTGATATTGCAGTGCACAGCAGCAAACTATACCAGTTAAGCTTTATGCACCGTGTAAAAAATGTTCTCTGCCAACTCGAAGAAATGTGTAATTAATCTTTTACATTTCTTTTAATGTTTGAAAGCCACTTGATTTGATTTTTGAACAGCCAAAAAATAAATGTTCAAGCTGCTCTTTATCACAACTTTATGTGTGGTTTTAGGCATCAAAAAACCTTGTTGTTCCTTTGCTAGCTTTATTAGCATATCCAACGGCACAAAAAAAGATCATTATCATGTTCTATCCGGATTGAAGCATAGAAGATGAACCATTAAGTTTACAGTTGTAAGTCCTTTATACGTTAATGGAAGTTAGGCTATTATTTTGTCGGTATGGCAAACGGTTAGTCATAAGAAATGCAACCTTTTAACAGAAGTAAATCACCATTTGCTAAATTTTTTTCATGATACCTCTGACAAATAAAACTTTTCTAACAACCATATCTTTGAAATTTTTAAAAATTATTGCTTTGCTTCCTATCTCTTAACATTGTAAAAACCCAATTTCGGCCCGCCAAGACTTTCAAACATTTTCACAACGATTGGTGCAAGCCAATTATGACGTCAATGCAACTGACCTATAGTTTGAGTTTACAGCTTTTCAGTATGCTTATGCAACAAACTATACTGTACAAGTTGCACATTGCAATTAACTTAAACTCAGCTTTCCCAAACACGCCAATAAATCGAATATGAAACCCTTATAGAAGCTGGCTACAAATAAGCCTGCATGTTTAGCCCATAAAATTAGCCAAACTAGTAGCAATAACAAGCAAACCTTAGCACCTCTTACCTTACTTTGTCTTCAGATTCATTCCCTAACATCAGCAAGACAACATATTTAACGTTCATTTAACGACTGTCTAGTTCAGGGGTGGCCAAACTTTTCAGACCATGCGCCAAAATTTAGATTGCAAAGTGAGCAATGCGCCACCTCTAAACATGCAGCGCGCCAAATTTGGCTCAATGCGCCAACGGTTTCAGTACATGCGCCAAAATTTTTCGCCACACAATGATTCATTTGAAAATGCGCCACACAAACATTCATAAGCTATCATTGCCTTCAAGCGTGTAGCAATGTATTTGTACTTTGAAGCCAAAAAAAGGCCATTATCAGCGGTGGTCTCCAAAAAAAAAAAAAAAAAAAAAAAAGGTCATCACTTCTCTGGCGTCAAGTTTAGTGGCATATTCAGGCCAAAAGTGATCGCATAGGTGCGGCGAATCGGGCGTTGACCTTTTTTTTTTTGGAGATCGCTTCTTAATTGATCGTTCTTGTCACTTCAGAGTATTAAGAATCTGTGACAAATTTTTCGGGGCATCTATTAGCACACTTCCTCAAATTACCCGAAACATCAAATGCGCCACCTCCAACCATGCAATGCGCCAAATTTGGCGCAATGCGCCACGTTTGGCCACCCCTGGTCTAGTTTATCCATTTGATTTGCAAAAAACGATATCACTCCTGTTCAATTCATATCAAAAACGCTGAAAGTGGTCAGCCACTTTTTTCGAAAGCACATTTTGATGACGTTTGATCACGTGCGTGTAACCTTCCTATAGAATGGATCTTTGGCAATATCCATCAAAGTTTTTAAAATATTTATCTGAAAATGAAGTCTAACAACTTTTAAGTCTAGCCTGCTCCAAGAAATAAATTTAGTGATTTCCCTAGAAAAATAGGACGAGGGGAAGATGGCCCTTTCCTATCTTTTTCAACAAAATATTAGTCTCGAGCTACATATCATCCACATGTTAAAGCAATTGTCTATGGAATTTGGTGATGTCGGCGAAGTCAAATCAAAGGCAAATATTAAGAACGCCTTAGGGGAAAAACAGAGCAGATAAGACGTTGTCAGCACGAAATAAACCTGGGAGACATGTAATGGCTATGCACACCTGCCCATAACGTTGCTTGCAATCGATTGCATTTCAAGAAACGTTAGTCTTTGCTAAAAATCTTAAATTCTATAACATCTCACACTGTATTGAGGTACAACAAGCGATTGTTCATTGTGTTTTTTAGGCACGCGTTTTTCTTTAGTCTTGAATCCCTTTATAAAGCACTGTTCCGTCATAATCCTAAATGACATGACAATGCTTGCCACTAAATAGTGAGAATATCAGCAAGCGGCATAATTATCCACTATCATTTTTAGACAGAAAAAGTAAATAATAAAGCCCGTTATTGGTATTTGTAATAGACAGGCTCTTTGTATCGGTACAAAATACTAATTTTTATTTAAATGTAGGAAAATCTAGATTAGGGACAAAGTTAAATGTAATAACATCCATATTGAAGAAAAGATAAAAATCAAACAATAATAGCATCAATTTGTAACACTGGATTTTAGAGGGAACGTTTTTGTTTGAAAATAGTTTAATAGGCGCCTATTGCGATAGATTATATGACTTAGGGGAAAGTCATGGCTCCTTATCATGCTTTGGCCAAATTAAAGCATACAGCGCAGCCAGAGAAATTATTTTCACAAATAGAAATACGAAAGGGGCCTCACCAAATTATCAAAAAATGCTATCTCTAAATACCTCATTTCTTTAACTGTCAAAGTGACCACCATTTGGGTGTTGGCATTATTATTGACTGCTTTTCAATCTCTCCCCTCCCTTATTGCACTTTTTAATAAGTATGAACGATAGTTTGTGACATTATTCATCCTTCTTGAGTATTACCAGTCTTGATTAGTAGACCAAGACGATTACCATTACGTACGTGTACAGGAACTATGGCTTATATTTTCTACAACTTTTCGTTGCTGCTCTCGCAAATGTTTGTACGGTAAAGCCGGTGCAGCTGCATTAATTTAAACGTTCTAACTCGGCACGGGTGATGGTATGCTCTGCCGGGGTAAAATCGCACCATACTTAGATTAACTTCATTTTCCATTTTGGTTGATAATAGCTTTATAGAGCAACCGGGATCAAACCTAAAAATTTTAGGAAAAGCAAGACTGTTTTAACTCCTTTCGACACGCCCAAGCAGCAAAAAAAGAACATGCAACATAATGCGTAGCCAGCAGGGACTTCACAAAGTTTGAGTGGAAATCAAGAGAAAGTAACATCCCTCTGTGAAATCGCACCAGGTGGAAGACATCTTTGCTATTTTGCTTCAAAATAGCTTAATATGAAAAATGTGATTCTTACTTCCAAACTCAAAGAAACGCAAGGTCCTCATCGGTTCACGTAAGCAATGAAAAGAACGCATAGACCAAAGGCGTTGCCAGAATTTTGAAATCCGAAATTTTATTTGTAAAAGTAGCGCATCAAGTAGTGAATATCTTAAGTGCGGAAAAATATAAACTTTTCATTACTATTCACACAAGTGCTCAGTGGGCGAAATCGGCTTGGGCGGCTAAATGAATCAAGATGTTATTGATGGGGCCCTGCGGGCGGCTAGTATCATATATGGTATTATAGCTAAGTCTATACGCCGTGATGTTTTATTAAAGCGTCTGTTTCCTATCCATTTGAATAACCGTTATGAAGTAGGAGTCAGCATGAAAAGCTGATGGTTCATTTGGGGATCTACTGGGGGTGTATTGTGTGAATGAAAAACAGCCGTACATCAGTGTATCAAGAGAAGCCAGAAACAAATTTTTATGTGGCATAAGTATATTTATAGTAGTTTTGTTTTGTAGATGCTACATCTGAAAACACCTTCATTTTTCATCGAGTTTAACAAATTTGGAGGGGAGCATGAACCCTATGCCCCCTCTTGTAGCTATCCCCACGTACTAATGTTGATCTTTTAATTTTTCTATTGCGCGCTTTGTTGTGTTGATCCGCAGCACGCTCTACCGTGATCTGGTAAAACCTAATAACTACAGCCTTTTCTTTAACCTGTTAACTGCAGAAACAACAATAATAATTAATTTATGAAAAAAACGTAAAGATTGTTTATACTGTAAAATCTGATATGTGATTATTAGGCTTTGCAATATCATGTCTGCGCTTTTCGTTATGCCAACGAAACTCTGTAAATTCTTATTCATGCTGCGTCTGTTGTAAAGATACTTTTTCTTAATCCCTGGGACAAATGCACGACATAAACAAGGAGTGCTCATCTTGTACTATACACCTGGACAAGCCAAGCTATTATAGCCTGGCTTTAGAATGCAAGCCAATTTTTCACACCATTGTCTTTTTTAAAATATCCTTCGTCTCTTGATTTTCTTCAGCTCTTGTGATATGTTCGTTTTTCGCAAAGCAATTAACTGCTAAGATTAATATGAAATAGCACTCGTTAGAATAGGCGATAGCAGTAAATCAATATGCTGCCTGATGTTGCTGCTATCCGATTGGCCTTTTCTCTGATTCGGGTAATGGTGGAAGATTAAACCCCCTGAAGCTATTTAACGCCAGTTTAGGAATGGACCAGAGATCGTATGCAAAATGTCGTTAAATAGAACAGCGGAAAGAGCTTGACGCACGACTGGACAGAACCAAACGAGATGAGAAGCGACCCGAGTCGGACGATTGCAAACGCCTCACAATATGGACATAAGTACTTTACTTAAATCTTGATGCTTTATTAAATTATTTCAATTATTAAGGTATAGGAGAAACAAATTGTGATTGATAGAAATTATATCTATCTGGTCTAACACAGCAAATAAAATGTGAAGAATTAATTTCTGTCGACATATTTTGATAATTACATCAGTAAACAACACAAATATTTCAAATTTGGCCCTTTATTTTTGTCATAACTTTTTTGATAATACACTATTAGACAACCACAAAATGTCACATAAAACCCTCTATTGCCTTTAAAAAGCATATTTACACAATGAAGTTATTTGTGACCCCTTGCTTTTTATCAACAAAAAACCGAAAAAATAGTAGATGTTAAAAAAGAACTAAAAACATCTTTACTTTTCACAAAAATAGAATTTGTGTAACAGCTTGGCTCTTTTCAAAAATAAACGTAGCGACGTTCCATCATCCGCTCCAAACACAAAGGAACTAGCTTCTGTCCATTTCTGCAGGGAGGCGAACTAAAATCAACCGCTGAATCATGCAGAGATTTCGTGGTAATGTACGGGAGCAATGGTTAGATCGAGCTTTCGCTTTGTGGTCGGTAGATATAACTTCAATTCCGTCGTTGTTTTATGAAAAAAAATTAAAAAATATTAATCACAGATCATTGTTCGGCAATTAGTAGTAAGCGGAGAATAAAATGCAACAACAATAGTGAAACAAAATTGCATGCTGCTATGAATCATAAGAACAAATTTGCGCAAATTTTTTATCAGACCAATATTAAGTCACAATCATAATGTTACACACAAAATCCTTTCATAAGAATTTTAATTAAAAGCTGATTCTCACCATAGTAAAACTGAAAGCCATCTTTCTACTTCAATTACATATAGCTGCTGGAGACCTACATTTATAATTTGTGTCTTTGTGCTGTTGGCAATACTAAGAAACAATATCTAGGACAGCGAATTCTATGAAGTTTTCATTGTCCATTTCCACGTGCTCGCGTGAGAATCTCGTAGATTTGCAGCACTATAAAACTGCGGCACCTCAGTCATATTAGGCCTTTCTTAAAATCAAAATATGGTCGAAGTTTGAGTCTCTGGTATTAAAGTTTGAATCGTTTTGGGAAATCGCATACAGTCAGTAAGCGTACATACATGTATTATGGTTACCGAATTTATTGTTAACAATGAGTGCTGATTGTTACCTTATCATGTAATTCATGTTAATTAATTTGTGATGAAATCAAAACTATAGTAGTATCAGTAATAATACCGTACATCTATTGTGGAAAATCTTGCTAAATCTCAGTTAAAATGCAATAATAAAGTAAAGTGCTTCTTTATAATCCTCTCGCATAATTTTTATTATTTATCGTCGTACCGTTAATGCCATCGCTATTTGCCACGTTAATCGTTCTACTCTACTCATATTTGCATCCAAATTAAACGCGAGGTTTGACTTTTTGCTCATAATTGTTTAATTATTCTAGAAAACCTGTCGCAGTATCGACGCCATTCCTACATGATCGATCGGATTTTTTCGCATCTGAATTAAATTTGATTCCATCATCAAGAGTGCCCTTTGACACCGCGATTGAGTTTGCGCAGTACACTAAGACCTTTCCCCCAAACCGCGAGACTGGAATAGCAGTAGTCACACATAACGTTACAATCGACACATGATAAACAAATATGATTATTATACATTTACAACACATCAAAATAACATTTTTGAAGCTGCTACAAACTATTATTCGTGACAGTCAGTTTGGTAGTGTCAGTTGGATCGGTACTTTTGTCCAAGGCTAATGAGTAAATAAGACATAAAGCGCAACATTTCCTTCGAAACCTTTTCTATGTTACAAGAAAGTTCTTCAACTCTTTTAGTAATTGAGTTTCGTGAAAGACTTATTTAATTAAAATCATTACAGCATTTGGGGAACTGCATTGCGCGGCATGTAAAATGCAATCTTCTATAAAATTTCCATCGCTAAAAGTTTTTATGTTTTTAGAAATTTCTTCATTTCATAAAGACATCAATTCCTCCAAGTTTTGTGACAGCGGTTTGTCGCTGAGAAACTAGCTTTGTTAAATATTTAATTGCATCTTACATTCTCGGCCAATCATACTGTCATACTTGACTTCATGTCGGCGTTCATCACGGCGTTTGAGATTATACTTGTTCGAGACCGCGGCTCTCAAACTTATTTCGATGAGAAGCGTTTGAAAAAACTTGAGGAGATTGCGACGCCCCTGACAGCTGTAGTTCACCATACGGCAAAATAAATGTGACCAAAATCTAAACGACAGTCGTAAAAAAGGTTGTTTTATCTATTGTTTTAAGCACTTCTTGCTTAGGTGTTTACAATGTTTTTTGGCCATTTTTTCATTTGTTTCAGTTGAACTACTTTATTGCCGTTAAATATTGTAAAAGTAAACTGCTTCTCTGTCAAATAGCATTAGTGTTTTAGTATATTTTCATGTAAATTATTTTCTACAAAATAAATTGCTTTTGAGGCAACACCACGGACTCGTGTTTGGAAAGGCAAATTAGGTTTTCCCAAATAGCACAGAACGTTATTACAACGCTGAATTTTTGATTACCACGATTAATTTCTGGTTAAAGTTATTAAGTATGGCTATTACAATGTAAATTTTACGCTGCAATAACCTTGCTGTGTATGAATTTGGCTAAGCATGAACTTACTGGCTTGCCTTTTTGTCATGAGTACACGTGCTCCATAAAGTAGGGCAAATTTGAAAGTTTAGGATGAAAAACGAATAAGAACAAAAATGGTTACATATGGCATATTTATGCCCAGCAAGTTCTTCCATTAGCGTACAAAATACAACGTCGGCCATATGTCCACCTGCACTAAGTCTGCATGTACTTATGCGCTCCTCGAAATCATTGATACCTTTTTACACATCTGTGGCCTGATGTCTCCAATCATAATCAGCTTGCTTAAGAATCTGGGTAATTTGAATTTTGTACGCATGCATATGGAGTAGGGTGATGCAAAAATGGTGACCATTTCAAAATTTGTGGGGCCACCCTTAATTTTGTTCATTTTGGTATAAAAACACCCTGTGTAATGTTTTTTTCAATTCTAATAATATTTAGAGTATGCTACCACAGGTCAAAGTTTGTAATTTTGTTCTTTTTTTTATTTTTCAGATTATTAAATATAAGTTACATAACCTAGTTATATTTACTAATCAGATACTGTAAAATAGCAATTTCATCACTGCTGCATAATTTTCACACTATCATTGAGTTAAAAGCTAGTCTCACTCTGTTTATACAGTAGAAGAACTGCTCTCCCAAACTTGTCCCCACCTCAACCCCCTGCTATAAGCCCCACAATAACTTGAGCCAATTGTAAGACAGAGCGTCATAGCTTCAGTACCCTCACAGCTGTCACAGAAGGAGGTTGTGCTTCTCTTTGTTCTAATAAACAGTAAGCAATCTTCATTTTAATACACAGTAAGCACATGGCGTCTCGCCATCCAACCAGAAGCATTACAGATATATGGCTAGTTGGTCAGCCCATAGAAGCATTAAAAACTTCTGTTCTTCCATCTAAAAGAGAAGCAATGTCATTATTCATGAATTATAAAACAAATTGTAAGCAAACTGTTAGAGAAGCTCTAACATCAACTGCTAAAGATGTGATGCAAGTCTGGGAACAAGCGCGAATTCCAACAAAACTGAAAAAACATGTAATTGAGAAATTGAATTCTATTTACAATGAATGGTTGAAATTAAAGAAAAATAAAGGAAATAAGAAAAAACAAAGTCAAAATTTGCTAAATAAACAAAAGAAATGGGATCATGACTTGGATAAATTATTTGATATTGCCCATGCTGATGCTCTGAACTTGATGGACAATGAAGAAGATAAAAAGTTTTTGATGTTGCAAAGGCAGCCTAAGCGTGAAGGAAAAATGGCTGGTGTGGACAAAAAATATTCACAACTTCAAAAAGCAGCAAGTGAAAATGAAAAGAAACTTGAGATTAAAAGAAAAAGACAAATGAGTGATTTTGAAAATACAGTTAAACTTGCTGATAGTGGCTCATCATCAATTACTTCTGCAGAAAACTCCAGCCAGGATGAAGACGAAGAGTACACAATTGATCCTAGCAAACCATCAACATCTAGAATCTCTTTAGCAAGAAAAAAAGTCAAATTAATGGATGACAGGCTACTAGCTTCTCTTGATGTTGCTAAAGTCAGTGATAGAAGTGCTTCATTGATTATGATTCACACTGTGAAAAATTTAGGTCATGATCCGGATGAATTTAATGTCAGTTATTCAAGCATCAGGCGTGCAAGGCAAAAATTTCGCAAAGATATTTCAGAAGCTCTAAAAGCTGAATTAAAAAATGATGTTCCCTTAACTATTCACTGGGATGGCAAACTATTGGAAGATATTTCGGGAGAAGAAGTTGTTGACAGGCTTCCAGTTTTAGTTTCAGGAAATGGAGTTGATCAGCTCCTTGGTGTACCAAAACTCAGCAGTGGCACTGGAGAAAACACTTCAGCTGCTGTGTTTAAACTTGTTCTTGACTGTGGTCTATTAAATCAGGTAAAATGCATGTGTTTTGACACAACAGCTTCGAAAACTGGCCGTAAAAATGGAGCTTGTGTTTCACTTGAGCACAAAATGGACAAAGATATGCTTTGGCTTGCCTGTCGTCATCATATTTTGGAGATAGTTTTAGAATCAGTTGTGTCCACCTCATTACCAGCTTCATCTGGACCAAATATACAAATATTTAAACGTTTTAAAGTAAATTGGCATAAACTGAATAAAGAATCCTTCCAGACAGCTGAGAATGACCAAACCATAGCCACCAAAATTGCCAAAATAAAAGATGATACAATAACATTTGCCAATAGCCAGCTGAAAGAGCACCAACCCCGCGATGATTACAAGGAATTGCTTGAACTGAGTATAATATTTGTTGGAGGAATCCCATCTTCAGGAATACGCTTCAAAAAACCAGGAGCCTGTCATAGAGCCCGATGGATGGCAAAGATAATATATTCTATGAAGATCTGGATGTTCAAACAGCAGTTCACTTTGACAAAGTCGGAAGAGAAAGGTCTGAGAGACATCTGTTGCTTTGCAGTTGAAGTTTATATTAGATCCTGGTATACAGCACCTGTTCCTCGTTATGCTCCTCGGCTTGACTTGCAACTATTAAAGACTTTAGTCAAATACAAAGAAAGCGAAGAAAAAATTGCAACAATTGCACTCAAAAAGTTCTCAAACCATCTCTGGTATCTTTCTCAAGAGCTTATTGCACTTGCTTTCTTTGATGAAGAGATCTCCATTGAGATGAAGAACAAAATGAGGGAAGCTCTGGAGAACCCTGCTGAGCAGAATAATATCAAACGAACCACTATTGACCATGCAGTAATTGAACAGAAGCAGCTTAATGATTTTGTGACTTCACACATTAAAGTCTTTTTTGAAATCCTTGGCCTCCCGTGCAGTTTCCTTGAATCAAACGCAGAAAATTGGGACTCTAATGATGAATATTTGAAAGCACGTGAAACTGTAATGAATATGAAAGTAACAAATGATTTAGCAGAAAGAGGAGTGAAGCTAATGGAAGAATATAACAAGATCCTCACAAATGATGAGCAACAAAAGCAGTACCTTTTGCAAATAGTGAAGAAGTTCAGATCTTCTCTACCGGACAAAAACAAGAAAACAATTATGTCACTGAAATAAATCGTCATGATGATACATGCTAGTGGTTATGATAGGCTTACTGGGGAGTTTCCACTTAAAAAAAAGCAACGCGCCCATGACTATACCTCAATAGGTGGTGTGGAAATTAGTCTCCAAAATGTAGCAAAAAAATGAAAATTTACTTTAATGTTAGAATTTTTAAAGGCTGGTAGCAACCTCTAAATATCAATTGATTGACCTCAAATTTTGTATGTAGTGTTTTTGAGCCAAACAGTATCAGATTAGAGGGTGCCCCATTAAAATTTCAAAAAATTTAAAAAACCCCCCTTTTTGCATCACCCTAATATGGAGATTAGGCTGGATCAAAATTTTGAAAAAAATTTTTTTTTCATTAATTCTTTTGTCAGTTGGTAATATTGTTCCGTTTGGTAAATTAATCTCTGACACCAAATTTCACAAAAATATATTAATGCTTGATCCGAGTTCACCCAGTCTGAAAGTTTTAAAAATCATGAATTTGGCCTATCACCAAAACTTCTCAATCGCCGTTTTCTATTACTCTCTAGCGCGATACGAGCAGTAATCTGAACTTCTGGCAAGCAAATTGGGTTTACTTTAGCGACTATATATACACTGGCTCATATATTACACTCAAGAAGTTATTGAATTTTCATTTTTAGACATGATCTTTTTGGTACACAGTTCTGCGTTTGGTTTCAACAAGAGGCTGTTTTGTTTTTCACAAAAGTTTTTCACCACCTGATAAAGGAATTGTTTTCGAGCTTGTGATTTCGTTGCTACAGGCCGATAAGAGTCTGCGACAAGTCCAAGTGCTCTTTCTGAAGAGTCGCTGAGAACTTTTAGTTGAAGAAGTCGTGATTTGAGGCAAATTTAGTCCTTAACTTTCTCCCAGAGAGAAGCCAGTTTCGACAAATCACTGGTTGTTTGAAAAGTAACCATGACTATGGATAAATTAAATCTTTTAGCTGAGTGGAAGGCGTTGTCACAGGTATCTGCTCTAAATCACTTTTGAAAGTAGATTCTTTGTCATACTTTGTTTTTGCTGAACACTAGCATCACTGAAAAGCGAAACGATGACCAAACACTCTGTGAATTACCAAAGGTGGCTTTCAAACTTATCAACAACGGCTTGGTTTAGCGATCGAAATCTCTCAGATTTGTGTTCTTTTATGTTGGTGAGCAACATTTTGATAATAATTCAAGTTCTCGATTAGGACTTGATAAGGCAGAGTTGCTCTCGACCGTGTCTTGACATAGTACAAGCATAAAAGCTTAGGAAGATCCACAATTTTCATTAATAAACATTTTGGGACGTCATTTTTTAATTGTTGTTGCAACATGGCAGTTTTAATAGTGTAGATCACCTTCGACATCCGGCGATCGTGATGTTTTGCACAAGGTGCCTTCATTCCAAATTTTCATCTGGCAGCTCTCCTCCTGCAATATTACATGCAACATTACATTAGTATATATCCATCAGTACATTGATTGCCACAGTAACCACATAATATGATTTTATTTCTACATGTAGAGTCATCTAAAAAAAAAACATACTCATCAAGAAAAACGAGAGTCAGCTCCAAAATTTCTTGATAGTTTTTTGTGGAGGCATCATCAACGAGTGCAGCTTGACAAAATACAATGACATTTTCACATGCAATCTTCTCTTTCCTACTTTTTACTTTGCGCACTTGAAAGTCCAGTTTATCAAGACCAGTAGGGCAGTCGAAAAGAATTTGAAAAGCCGCATCATTTGATGATTTTGTTGTATTGTAAACCAAAGAAGCAGCCGCTCTACATAACATTTTCAGAACATGATGTTGACAAGCCAGTTGCAAAAGATTGTTGCCAAATGCTCTTTCCATGCATA
The DNA here is from genome assembly GCA_963675345.1 of Trididemnum clinides. Classification (NCBI taxonomy): domain Eukaryota; kingdom Metazoa; phylum Chordata; class Ascidiacea; order Aplousobranchia; family Didemnidae; genus Trididemnum; species Trididemnum clinides. The sequence goes on along the minus strand of OY776302.1, from coordinate 25,580,670 downwards.
CACTTTCCTTTATGAATTCCTGTGTCAACAGAAGTTGTATCTAACACTAGACCAATGATTAGATGTTTGCCAATGTTACAGTTGTCTAAAGTGTCCAAAATTACTATTAGTTAGCTCAACATCTGTGCTATGTCCTTGATCTAAATTTTCAATCTTGAGTAAAATTTCACTTTTTTCATGAGTGCAGTCAAGAGAATAGCAATAACTTGTTTGGATTTTCCTACATATTCTATACTCTATAGCATTTTTCCATCCCAGTGCAGCAAATATCTGTTACTTTCTGAATCATGAGGTTTTCTCAAATATGCAGTTCTCAAATATGTTAGTCCTCTGTGGCTTATATGGTGTTTGTCTGACTGTTTCACTCCACTGGGTTGGATCAAGATTTATACTAACAGCAGGCCGGTTTTCTTGCAGTCGTTTCACCCTTCTATTAGATGTTTCAGATAAATAAAAGTCGCGTCTTCTTCAACAGCGTCACTTGATATACTATCTTTAGTGTCTTTTTCCTGTTCAGCAGTAGTAAATGATTTCATTGTGTGATTCATTTTCATTGTGTTTTGTTTTTTCAACTGCAAAACCTTTTCTATTTTTGTTTGTTTTTAGCCACTATTACACTATCCAGTCATGAAACTCCACTTTCTTTGCTCTCTTTCATATTCTTCAAAAACTTTCTGTCTTTCTTGTTTAATCCCTTCTCACAATTTGGTTTACTAGCCAAATTATTTTCTTCATTTCTTTTGAAAAGGCATCTTTTTTATCCAATTGTTCCTGCGTTGTTTTTGATCATTGCTTGAAGAAGATAGTCAATTAGGTGTTACTCGATCAGATTTATTTGAGTTTAAATGTTATGGAGAATCTTCAACTTCCATTCTTCGAGCACCATTGGTCCGAAGACTACAACCGTGAAAGATCAGAACTGGACTTCGTCGGAAAAAATAAATTGGCCTTTATTATTATTACTATTATTATTTCTTGTAGTTTTTATTTATAATGTCTTTTGATGGGACCCTAATGCCGGTTATGATAATGGGAAATTGTCTGATAGGCTTACATCCTCTTTGCTCCGTGCTAAAAATGCGTCTTCTTCAGTTCAGGATAAGTTGTTACCGCAAGCTGTTGACTGCGAGAAGATTACTGATAGTCAACCTAAGATACCTCAAAACGAATCAAGATGTGGTAAAGGTAATGACCTTGATGATCTTGCGACAAAGTTTCAAGAAATTGAAAAATCTTTTGCGGAATATAAAACTCGCGTTAATGATAACATATGCGACCCAGAAAGCGCAACTACTTAGTGATGTGGAAGACCTGTTTAGTCGGTGTCTGCAATTGCATGATAGCACTATGAGTGATGCACTGTGCAATCGCTTTAAGGATTGCCCACCTGAGACTGATCTGGGCCTGGAGGAGAATGTCTCTCAGATCGCTAGTTGTCAGGGCTCCATGAAACAAGTCTATTTAAACTGCTGCTTTCGAGTTCGAATTTAATTGTGTCAGTTACAAATCTAAGTACAAAACCAGCAAAACATATGGCAGCAACAAACACTCAAATGATATTGCTTTGCATAGCCACCCTTGCCTGTCTTAACTCAGCTGTTGGATTAGGCTAATTGAAAGTGATGAAGATTGTCCACCAAGTTACGGTATTGCAGGAGAATGCGATCAATCAGTATCAGACATTAAAAAACGGTAAGCAGACTTAGAAATACATTTTGAACCAGTTGATCTTATTGGTTTTACAATGTGCATTGGTACACATTTCCCCAATCTCTCTTTAACATCACAGCGCCCGTAATTCAGATTTGAAAACGTATCTATCTATAATTGTGACATTAAGATTTTTGCCTGCGCTGCTTGCTTTAATTCGGCTATAGCATGAAAAGAGGCTATGGCTTTTCTTTAAGTCATCAGTTGTATGACTTGGCAATAGATGCCTATTAAGCTTATATCAAACAAAAACATTCCCTCTCAATCCAGTGTTACAGATTGATGCTATTATTGTTTAATTTTGATCTTTTCTTAAATTTGGGATTTTATTACATTTAACTTTGTCCCTAATCCAGACCTCCCTACTTCTAAATGAAGATTAGTGTTTTGTACCGATAGGCCTATCCTTGTAACTACAATTACCAGTAATAGGCTATACCATTTATGCTTGCTATCAAAATAATATGGATAATTTTGCTGCCTACTGCTGTTCTCACTGCGTAGTGGCAAGCATTGCGATGGCATTTAACATTATGACCTCACAATGCGTTTTGCGCCATTATCATTAGGATCGTTGCTTACCACTTCTTCGTCACTGCAGGCGAATTATTTTGAACTAACGTCTCTGACAGCGTGCCTGTTCCTTGGCCCTGGCATGAACGCCGCCATGCAAAGAGCAAACTAACCCGAAATGAAGCACTCACAATCAAGTTATAGCAGTAGCGGGAGCCCCCCATTAATAATGTCGAGGTTAGGAGCATCAAACCAGCTGGCTGCTGCGACAGCCTCGCCCAACTGCGAAGGAAATTGCTTCAACATTCAGATCATAGGTAGCTCGACACTTACAGTACATTTTGTTGCAAACGATAAGAAAGGACTATCTTTACTTTGGTGATTACTAAGTGTTTTGCTTGGAGTAGGCTACATATTAAAATTTGCAGACCTCATTTTTCGATGAATCTTTTTGAATATTTTGATTGATAATGCCAAAAATCCATGCTATCGAGAAAGAATAGCCAAAATGTATCAAAGGACTTAGTCTTTCTAGAAACTGCAAATTTGTGAAATGCAGGCACTAAAATTTTGTGTGTTTTGAACCGATGCAGTACATTTCATAAACATTTGGAGACTTCATTTTCTGATGGATCGTTTTGAAAACGTCGATAGACAATGCCAAATAACCATGCTTGTGAGGAAAAGTAGTCAAAATGTACCAAAGAGCTAACTTTGTCTAACAATTTCGAGTTTATTAGGTCAAATAGGATAAAATAATTGTTCAATCAAAATTGTTCGACCAAATTGAAACATGTATGGTTACCAAGTTTTGATCAACAATTATAAACTAATCCTTAGCCCTAAGTAATAATTGAAGTCACATATTACTGAAAAGCAAATTTCCTAAGCTTTCAAAGGACAGTAATTGTTAGTACTTTATTATGACGTTTTTGTATTAAATTCACCTGTTTTTACTGAACTCACTACTTTCGGAAAAAGTAAAAAGTTACACTACAGGTCTTAAAATTCAGTTTAACTAATTGTACATATTGTATACTATCGGAATCGCATTGAAATAACCTTTGACTTGTTGAAGAAAGTTTGAAAATCAGTTGAGAAATGAGGTTACAAATGATTTTTTTAATAAACCAATTTTGTAAAAAGGGTGCAATTTTTTAAAAGCATCTTCATATTACGATCTGCGGTAGCAAACATTTGTGTTAATCGAGCTATTATGACATCATAGAGCCAGTTTAAGCATGCAGAAAAAATGCTTAGAGGGCTTAAAGTGCTTAAATAAAGAATTGCTCGTAGCATAATCAAGTAAACATCAATTGTTGTAAAGTTGTTTTTATCAAATGCAGCTTATCAATATCTTCTAAAAGAACCTCTAATCGCGTTTCTTTGTTGTTTTTTTTTGGTGAGAAAAAACAAAAAACAGATTGTGCAATGAATCGTTGATTGTGACGTCGTTTTCGACTTCAAACAAATGAAAGTTTTTGAAGTGTGGTTAAGTCGGAGGCTGGTTTTCGTTTGAGCAAAAAGCGATTGTCCTTTGTTAGATAATGCAAATTCTAAAAAAATTACTTTTGATTTTGATGTCATGATGACGTCACGAATACCCTTATGACACTCACCACGGGGTGGTGATGAATCGTGCCAAGTTTGATGCTTGTACCTGTAGCAGTTTAAGAGGAGTTAAAACAGACACACTAGCAGGCAGACCGACAGAAGTGCGATTTATACAGGGTGTGCACAAAGTCTTTAGACAATTAAAAAAGTTTATTGATATTACAACTGACGTTGAAAATGTCTGAAATGTTTAAATAATATCAATCAAATGGTCAAGTTTTTATTTCAAATATCAACAAACTCTTTGTCTGAAATGATTAATCAATATCAAGTAAACAGTCAGGTTTTTATTCACAGTATTAATAAATTTCTATATGAGCCCATTTGTAGCACGGAGGACATCTAAACGATGTTAAATTTTAGTCCACGTCCTTCTTAACATTTCTTGATCAGTTGTCTCCACAGCGACAGTTATTCTTTCCTTAAGGTCACTTATGTCTTTGACTTTGTTGCGGTACACAACATCTTTCACGTAGCCCGAACGAAAGCAGTGCGGATGGACTTTGTTGAGCTACGACTAAATGACTGACGAATACGCTCGATGCCTTGTTCAGAAGTTTTTGACCATCCACTCCTCGGTTTTAGTAGCAACGTTCCCGTTCCCACAAACTGCTTATGCCAATTGCGAATTGACTGACTTGTTGAGGCCCGTTTTACATATTTGGCTATGAAATTTCTCTGTGCTTGAATATCAGATTTCATTTTGATAAACCAAGAAACACATTTGGGCTTTTTCTTGTGGGGTAATCATTTTTAACATGTTTGGAAATCAATTATTTCATTTAGGTAATTCATCTCTGAAATAAAAAAAAAGTAATATTACAAAAAACTTTAATAACAACTTATTATTATGCAAAAAAAATTATTTTGATAGCATTTCTAAAAATTTTTAAATGAATTTGTAAAATTGTCTAAAGACTTTGTGGACGCCCTGTATACTAGATAAATTTCGGTAGTTCGGTAAATGTCAATATTTATTTTAGTGTTGTTCTAAATTGTTTTTGGTGTGTCGATGTTACTCCTCAGTACTTCTAGGTAGTTAATGTTTCTTTGTTAATTATGTCATACTAAACTAACAAACAATGCTTCTGATTGCGCCAGAACAGCATACTAGCTAAGACAAGCAGACATAATGCTTCTTTTCATTTTATTTTCAAGTTTGAAATTATTCTACTTTGTTGTTACCTTTCGTACAAAGCAACAGAAATGTGTGAAGAAACTTTCTGATTTTAATAAAACAGAGTATATTAAAGCTTAAAAATAGCCATCAGTTAAACAGTGTTGCTGTCAAAATTTTAATTGAAATGTTTTTCAGAAAAAAGTTAAAAATAATGGTCTATTCTATTGTCAAACAGAATCATACATGTCACTTGATTAATTCCTATTTTTGTTTTTTCTTCATTATTTTAGAGAAAAAGGAAACCACAATACGCATCAGTTTTGAAAGTAAGTAAAACTGATTTTCTGTTTTTAAACTAAATTTTAAACTAGACGTAATTTTAAACAAAATCGCCTTGAAATCCAACACAAGCTAATTTTGGATGCAGTTGAAAGAGCATTTTTTAACGCGTGCTAATACTAGCTTACGTCATGAAACAATTGTATTTAAACTGCCGCTTTTGAGTTCGAATTTAATTATGTCAGTTACAAATCTAAGTACCAAACCAGCAAAACATATGGCAGCAACAAACACTCAAATGATTCTACTTTGCATAGCCACTTTTGCCTTTTTCAACTTTGGAATAATTGGAAGTTATGCTGAAAAAAAAACAATTCAAAGTGATGAAGATTGTCCACCACGTGACGCAGCAGAATGCCCACATAAAGTATCAAGCATTGAGGAACGGTAAGCAGACTTAAAAATACATTTTGAACCAGTTGATCTGAGTGATTGTACAAAGTGCATACTACTAAAGATAACTGTTGCATCGTATTTTCCGTAAATATTTGACTGGATAAGTAGACCTACACATTTTCCCATTCTCTCTTTAACATCACAGCGCCTATAGTTTAGATTTGAAAACGTATCTTATGTATAATTTCGCTGGTAAATTTACTCTTTATTTTTATGGACTGCACGTCATTTATAATCAAATCTTTATATTTTTTAGCGATTTGGATATATGTGGCAACGATTTAATGTGCAAAGAATATCATTCTATCGCTAACAATCTGACGGAACATACTTATTTGGAAGTTCGGAATGTTACAGAGTATTCTAACGAAAGGCCAAATACAACAATAATTTACTACAAGGGCAAAAGCAATCCTTATGTAGAATGCAATAATCTCACAGACTCGTTGAAGGCTCGTTACGCAGCATCAAACAGAACGAATGACTCGAGCTATAGTCCGTGGAAATATGTGATCAACCGAGACTACAACAGGTGGGTCTACGAATACAGCTATTTTTATTTATCGGATTTTTTTCAATTGGGGAATTGTGGCAATGGAAAAGATCTTAATGCATTAGACTGTCCTAAGTTTTACGAAACGGCCTAAAATTTATTTTTATTGAGCCCATAATAGTTCGCCGAAAGCCCCCAATACAGCTCATGTTTGGCACTTTGTTTTGGACATGAATCGCAAATCTCACGCATGTCTTGTCTGTGAGGGTGCTAAACACGAAAAACATCGTGAAATGTAACTGGTAGGTTCCATATTGCGTTGTTCTTAATTAACTATGCTATTTTATGCAGAATTCCTCGAGACATTCTGGAGACTACATGCTTACACATAAGGTGCCTAAATGCAGCCCGAGACGGATTAGTTGATTGGGAGTCTATTCCGCTAATGGTAACTCGCTATTTCCACATGAAAGATAACTGTACAACTGTATTTCATGCTGAATTCAGCTACGGATGTATTTGTGAAAGTAAAGTGTACGGTATCTAAACACAACCACTCCAGCATCCAACGCCCCAAACAGTCCACAACAGTCCACAATGCCAACCCACGACTAAAATTGTCCCGAAACTTACTTTTTCTATTTGAAAATATTACGCTGGTGATATTTTTCAAAAATTCCTTCATTGGCATGATGTTCTAGACAAACCTGGGCAGTGAGCGTTTGGATCCTTTGTGTAAGTTTGAGCTGTTTGTAAATATTTTGTTTTGTAAATTGTGTTTTTTATGAAGTTAGGGTTTGAGCTCGAGTAACGGTAATGGATTAAAATCCATTTATTGTAACCGTCATTGTTGTCTTGCAGTGATTGAGCTATTTACTTTTTTAAGTTTTATTTTGTGGTAATTATTTTAATTTAAATGTACTTTAGAAAATACATCTATGTGATTGTACTTCGTTATTAGTAAAACGGCATTCATTCAAATACACTTATCTCTGCTTGCAAGTTTTCGGTCAGATTTTACCACCATGAGGATTAGACTAGTCGGCTCTCCAATCTGCCTTTCACATAGTGATGGAGGAGTCAGGTTTAGAGTCTGTGGCAAAAAACAATTTGTCGGCTTTTCTCCACTATTTCTTTTATGCTTAGCGCCAATCAGAGAAACAGCTGTGGATACTATATTTCAGAATTATGACTCTGTCATGGCATTAATTAGCAACCTACTGATTTGAAGGGAGAAGCTATAACGACCATCATATCGAATCAAAACTGCAATTAATAGCAAAATATTGGCCTCGATAAAGCGCGATGAAGTCATTCTATTTAATCTTGTTATTCAAATAAATTTCTTATTAACAGCACATTGGTTCTGTTCCATACTCATCATGCAATAAACATCACTCAATTGATCAGTGTCAATGTGAGTTTAAATTCAACTCAGTTGAGTTACGAATTATTGCCATCACTCAGTGGAAAAGTTGTTTTTCGGTTTTACTGCAACGTTTTTTGCGTTTAGACTACAAATAGAAACCAGTCGGGTTGACCGGAGCCGGTTGCCAGGCGAGTCAGGTTACCGGTCGGCTCGAGTCGATATTGCTGACCGGCAGATCAGACCAGTCAAAAACCTCTTTTTCATAGTCAAAAATTTGCTTCGAAACCTCTTTCGTTTTTTTGGACAGAGATCACATTTTTTCAAATAATGAACGTTAGCTTCAAAAATACTATCATTGGAATAAATTACCGTTTGGAAAAAACTTGTCATAAGAAAACAGTCAACCAGCGGACGAATTCAACTTTTACCGGTTGGGTCACGAAAATCTCGACCGGTTCCATTTCTGGTTCAGACCTAGAATAAAGATTTGAAACAGACCAGTGCTTTTAAATCGTGTATGACAATTTTTTCAAAGATCGCTAGAAACTGCCAGCTTTTTCTCCACAAATCTTTTTCATAAAATGTAGCAGGCATTCTGTCGAACAAATTGACATCATAAACAGAAATAGTCGTTCTTTCTACAATTATGTTGGCAGACTTGACGTTTCGCTCCCTTTGGTATCCGGACAGCTTTACGATAAATATGATTACCAGTGTAACATATATATTGTTATGTTTGAATAGTATATACGTTTGAACCAGCAACCAGATGTCTATGAAGGCGAACGCTCCAGCCACTACGCCTGCACAAACCTTTTCCACTTACTGCATACTTTTGAATTTTAAAGTTTTAACGATCCCCAGTTAAAAACGTAACAAAAATATAGAGAATACACAACATTTACTTACAGTGCATTGAGATATTTATGTTTGTTTTAATGAGTACAATTGCTCTGCGTTTGCCTCAATATCCAAAAGGAGCAATTAATAGTTCTACCCCAACTTTTAGTTGGACGGTAAAATTGTTTGTTGTTTTCATTTATAGCAGAGATAAAAACTTTTTTCATTAATAGCAAAGATAAAAACTATGTTCGCCCACATCAGTTGAGTAAAACTGAACGAAATTTAGAAATATATTTAAGGATTCAGAAACGATGTGGGATAACTGCTCCTCTGCCACTTTATTGAGGGGACAAGAAATTACTTTCTAAATAAAATGGATTTTAAACTTTTACAAATTTTGTATCAATCTGTAATAGATAAATTCGTTGTTGTAGTGGTCGTGGAAAATGTGGATGTGCAGGAAGTTTTTTATTTTACATTTCAATGTGTGGTTTATACTGCAGTTGGTCTTACCAAACTACGCCAACGATGATTTGACGTTAACGAGCGTTATTTTCGCTCCAAGATGTCACCTTCAAAGACCTCATCCTATTTTTAACACACCCTTCTTTAGCTTGATGGATAAATGTTGTTATTTAGGTTGGCGTAACAACCTAACCGACTTTCACTGTTTTTATTTATCTAACCATATGAATGACTGGAGGATTAACCTAAAACAACATTGGTCACTGAGTGATTACTTAGTGCAGGGGTGGGCAATTGTTTTCGCTCGCGGGCCGCATCGCGGTCACGGAAGCTAGCTGAGGTAACTTTTTAACGAACGTATCGGTATATCCTTCTAATTGATTTGCTTTTAAAATTTGGAATAACATTTAAAACCAACAATTATTAGATAAAGGAATCAAAGTAGTTTTATTCAATTGAAAATGCAAGCACATTTAATTTTCAAAGTCTATCAATGAGAAAAATGCACCCAATCACGTTTTTCTACTTTAATTAATTTTTTTTAATTATTTGCTTGAGGCTTTCGCGGACCGCAGTTTGCCCACCTCTGACTTAGTGCATAGTTATTACTTCTACTGCATCATCTTTGGAATTAGAGATTCGGAGGCTTGGGAAGTGCTATAAATCAACGACATAATTTTGACGCTTCTTGTGCTTGTTGTGTCCTACCCATCTTTCTTAAAACGCATGCACGTTGTGAAACGGATGTACCGTGCTGACGGGTGAGCAAGTCGCAGTTTTTATACAAAAAGATCTTCACCGAATTACTGGAAGGGTGCGGCTTATGCGCGAGATAGCAAAGCCAAGGACAAACAGTGTTGTTTTGCGTTGTCAGGTAGCTGTACGGTTTACGCTAGCATGTAAGTGAGAACAAAATTATTGCTTTCTGACATTATTTTGTTTTAACAGCTGCGTTGACATCAAAGCAACGAGCTAAAAGGCAACGCGCGAGCCCACTAGCTTTATTTTCTTCGACTTTAAAACTCGATTAAAAAAGTATAGTCTAATATATAAACCGCAATACTATCGGGTGTCTCTTTTAATTCCTTTGAAACAGCTGGAGATACAAGCTTCAAACTCAATTAATTACCACCCCGTGGTGAGTGTCATAAAGGTGTTCGTGACGTCATCATGACGTCATCATCAAACTATTTTTTTTTAATTTGCATTACTGGACAGAGTACAACTGCTTTTTGTTCAAATGTAAACCAACTTTTGACTTGTTGCATTACAAAAATTTGCATTTGTTTAGGGTCTAAAATCACCTCACAATCAACGCTTAATGAAGAGAGAGAAAAGAACAGGGCCAAGAAGAAAAGATTCTTGCTGCTTGCGGAAAGATCCAGGATCCTTGCGGAACACCTCGACGGACTCGAAGGAAACGAATTTTGTGATTTTGAAAAAACACACTAGCACACCTGTCGGAAAGAATAGATTGAGTCTAACGAGCAAAGCAAGAATGGAGGCCAGCCGAAATGAGTTTGTGGAAAAGGGCGGGATGCCAGACAGAGTCAAAAGCTTTAGAGAAATCGATAGTAGAGAGAATCGTCCGAGAGCCCGGCCTGGGTTTGTTAAACCCATCCGAAATGGACTGAGAAAGGTAAAGAATTTGATCTAGAGTAGACTGTCCAGGACGGAAACCGGCCTGGCGGGGAGAAAGAATGCAACTAGATTTCAGAAAGAAGAGTAGACGGGATAGAATGATGCGTTCAAACAGCTTTGATACGCAGGAGGTGAGAGAGATAGACCGGAAGGAAGCAGGAGAGTCGAGAGGTTTTCCCATCTTGTGAATGGGAATAATAGAAGATGTCTTCCAGATGGAAGGAAAGGAATGCGAAGACCAGGAGAGATCGAAGATGTGAAGAAGAAAATCCATGCCAGAGCGAGGAAGGTGCTTTAGCATGGGATAGGCAACTTTGTCTGGGCCAATGGCAGTGGACGAGTAGAGGTTGGAGGCAGCTACAAAAAATTTAGCGGGAGAGAAAGGAGAGCAAAAGGACGAGTGAGACTCCACGGGGCACGTGGCTCGGCGGAGCTCAGAGAGGTAGCCTCTGGCTCTGCTACGCAGAGCCTTTGGCTGAGAAACGGAAAAGTGAGATCTCAGATAAGCGGCATAAACCGAAGCCGATTTCCTGGGAGAAGAGCAGTTGGGTAAGCTAGGACAGGAGGAGCACGAGGAAGGAGAGCCAGCAATAGAGCGAAAAAGAGAGTGTACAGATTTAGGGTTAGATTTAGGTGAAAAAGAAGAGCAAGTCGTCTGCCATGCCTCCGCCTTGGCCTTGGCGATGACTGAGGAGGCGCGTCGAGAAGCGGAGATGTAAGCCTGGAGATCTTCATTACTTCTGTGAGAGGCAACAAAAGCCTTGCCTCTTTCACTAACCGCACCTCTCACCTCAGCAGACCACCAGGCTTTAGGATGGCGTTTGATGCGGCCGAAAGGAATGGAAGATTTGGCCGCATTCAGTGCCAAAGAGGTAAAGAGAGCAGCAGCAGAGGAAAGAGAAAGAGACGAGTATTCCTCAGCAGATTGACAGTGAAAGTCAAAGTAGGAGTCAAAGTCATCCCAGCGAGCTTTCTGAAAATTGAAGGAAGGGGGACGCTCGTTGGGGCGATAGGCCCGAGAGAGAGGGACGGATAGAAGAATTGGTAGGTGGTCAGAATCCAGATCCTGAAGCACCTCCCAGAGACAGGAAAGGGCAAGAGAAAAGGGAGCAAAGGAGATGTCAGGAGAGGAGCGATGTAGAAGAGTAGGTGAGTCAGGGTCATTGAGGGGGGAAGTCAGAGGAGATAACCCAAATGCTTCCTCCCTGTGAGGTCAGAAGTACCTCTTGAGTCCCAAAGGGGGTGATGGCAATTGAAGTCCCCCAGAATGAAGAGATTTCTGGAGGAGGAAAGAATAGAGGGAGAAAAGGAGTCTGTTCTACCATCCGTTGGGGAGGAGCAAATAGGGGGGTGTACACATTAATAAATGACACCGAGGAGGAGTTGTTAAGAGAGATGTTAACCCCTACATAATTATCTGATTATAATCAGAGTAGAGATCAAGCGAAGAAAAAGAGGAGGTAAAAAGTTCAGAAAAGGTTAGGCCCTGTCTGACAAAAATGACAACGCCGCCGCTAGCGTGCGTGTCATCATGAGAGAGAATGTCAGACCGGGTGTGGGTGCAATCAGAGCGCAGAGCAAAGAATCCAGGAATTCAGAAAGAGGAAGAGGAGTTAAGATTTGGATTGCTGAGCACTTTGGATTGGATGCAGATAAGGTCGATTGGATGGGACGAGAGAAAGTGGAGTGGTTCAGTTCCCCTGGTTCGGAGACCTCCAGCATTCCATTGAAGAACCCTGAGAGAGTCAGGGAAAGAGAAGGCTGGAGCCGCAGAAGAACAGGCAGGAGCAAGGGACGGTGGTGAGGGGGCAGAGAGAGAAGATATAGAATGGACAGATGGGGGATAAGAGATTTGGAGACGAGGGTGAGGCGAGAGTGCAGTATAAACAGAGCGGGACCAGATTGTACAGTGGAGGTATACATGTCAGACGAGTTCGAGGAGGTAGTCACAGCGTTACGGCAGGGGGGCAGCTCCAAGAGTGAGAGCTGCCAAGAGCTCTGAATTTGGAGAGGGAAAGTTGTGAGCACCTTAGATGGACCCATTTGGAGCAAGTGCAGCATTGCACTGACTTGCCCCGCCAGGTCACATTTCCAGCGCACACTGAGCAAGGAAAGATGGGGCCAGGGTTGGGATGAGCGTTATTGCTCATCAAGAGAAGGAGAAGAATGAGGAGACGAAGAAGGGCAGGAGAAAAAAAAAAGAGAAAACAGGCGACGGATTTTGAAGAAGCTGTGAGCTGCCCTTCTGCGATCGTTCAGAGGGCAGCATAGCGAAAAAATGAAGGGGAGTGCCTGGGGTACCTGGGACACTCGGGAAGGCCAACAGCCATTTTGAACCAACCCAAACGGGGTCGGGGACCGCACCACCACGTTGAGGCAGCTGTTGATTGGTGCAGCTTGAATTTTCTTCGAGCAGCACATCAACCAATTTACCCGTATTTCCAATTGCTGTGGAAGTAGTGGATGATGTGGATATTGACGAAGCCAGCCTTTCATCTTCTTTTTAGACCAGCACATCAGAAATATGCGAAGTTGAGTCAGATCGTGAAGATAATCTACAACTTAATTGCACTATAAACAGAGGACATTTTATGCTTCAATCCAACAATCATAATTTTTTGTGTTGTTTAGAAGAAGTACCTTGCAAAAAAAAGAGGACATGTAGTGCCCTAAAGGTAAGCAATGTTTAACACGTGGTAAGTGGCAGAACCGGAAAATATTTTCCTTTTTTTGTGCTTCCAGTTTTGCGCAGCATGGAACAAGTTTACTTATAGTGACAGAGTAGTAATATCTTGGTGAAATCGCAATTTTGTTGTAAGGAGGTAAACCATTATGAATGCTGTTTCAAGAAAAGTTGTTTTTTGTTGTTGAATTTTCTTGTTGAAAGTTATGCAAGTTGTGCTGTAAATAATAAGATTTTTTGTGTCCAGCCATGGCCAGGAAGATAGTGCAAGCCCTCAGCTAGATACTTTTCTAATGCATACCTTTCAACAGGAGAACATTTCAAAAGCTGTGGAAGTAATTAGCAAGAGCAGTGAAGCAATCGTAGAAGCAATAAACCTTAAAAGTATTTCTAGTGCAGGACAGTTTCAAGCGTTTGGTGAAATGGTAACTGCCCGACAGTTACGCCTGCACAGGAAGCAGAGAAGGCAATGGTTGCCATCAGTGAACAGTTGTTTAGTTAGTTTTTGCTGTGTTTTTACGTTATTTTTTCTTTCGTTTACAGCACAGGGTTTTTATATTTTTTTGGAGAATTTTTGCTTTGCTTTTTTCTTTTGCTTGCAGAACATGTGATGTGTTGTAAAGTAGCTTACAGTTTTCAATACTTTTATACCGATAATAAAAGAAACAACTTTGTAAGTTATTTGTATTCATAAAGCAATTTTAATGCCAAATTATAGGGGCTGCACTCTAAATTATGGTGTAGTAAGTGGGTATTGTTACCGCTTTTTGCTAGCGCGTGGCTCCCAATAAGATTAGGCGGTAATTCTAAGCTATCTTTAAAGATGTTCTTCCTGCACCCATTTTGAAAATTTTTATTCTTTTCTATATGACACAAACAGATAAGATATAAAATGTTTTGATTATTTGAAATATTCATGTCAACTTAGTCATTGCAAAATTTGCTTAATTCGTTCTGAAGTTTGAATAAATTTTCTCTTCGTTTGGCAACACTGATTTACTTGCATTTCATTTGATCAACTAATAACAGTAATAAGTATTACTGCAACTAATCCAGGGTAGTCTAGCTTCTTTATGCATGCTGAGCACTTTTTAAAAGTATAAGAACTTGACGCAGAACTAGTCGATGAAACTGCGCCGGTTTTAATTTAAGAATGCAATCTGTTCTCCTCACCCCATTTATAGGGGGGCATTCAAGGTCCAAAAACGCTAAATCCCAAAGCGAAACAGAAAACTCATTCCCATTTAGTAGCAGTAACTATTATTTGAATTTTTGTAGGGGCATGGAAGCAGTTTATTTTGAAGAAGTAACTGTAATTTGCCAAAGATTCGGCAAAATTGCCCCCGGCTTCGATCGAAGCTTTTGTGCATCCCTGTCTTTTCACCGTCATTTAAAAAATCTTTGCGGCTATGTACAGAACAATTTTTGTACAAACGTACGTTAAATTTATCAGTGGGCTATTGCCGGCACAGTGCAATTCTACCACAAGCTTGTATTGCAAGAAAATTGCCTCGAGGTGCCTTTCCCCTACGCATTACACTTGCACTGTCATTCACGAGGGGTTTAAACCCATGTTTTTAGAGTAAGTTGGTGCTTCATCGCACCGAGCTGTACTGTAGTAACCTGGAAACATTCCTTGAGGTCGTAACGTTCCAGACAGCTTCAAAGCGTGTTACCCAAAAATTAATTCCTGATTTAGGAGTGTTTTCCAACAAAAATTCTGCACAGGTCTGTACACCCCCAGCGACGCAATTGGCTGTAACTCAGTTTTTGATGACATTAGAACGGACAGTCACATTCTATTAGCAAGCAATACTCCGCGGTGACTTCACACATGAGCAACCGCTCAGGGCTCTTCTTTTGGGAAGTAGTTTTGTGGCAACGTGATCAGGTCAGAGAAGATCTTTACACTCTTTAACTATTGCTGACTAAATTTGGTTGTATATTTCATTTTTCACTATGCTGAGCAATATGTGGAAGATCAGGTTATATTATGTATAAATAATCTAGCAAGACTCCTCAAGCAAATTAAACCCTAGTAATGTCTGCTAAACGAACATTCACAACACTAGAGTTCCGATCTGTTTTGAGGTATACGACTTCTTGAGACTACTAAGTTAATGGTCCTTTGCCCAGCCCCGCCTCATTTTAAGCCACTATTGGCAACACTTCATGAAGACCTACTTTTAGGGGATGCTTTTGTGCAAAGCTTTTCCGTGTGTCACGTTTTCAAGTGATGTCACTTCCCTAGCTCCTCAAATAGATTGCCACTTTTTGAGGTGGATAAAGCTGGGCTTTCGCCATGTATGGAGAATGCCTCAAGAAAAGCTTACTTGTCAAATTTTCCTACCTTCCCAATTGAAATAGACGTCTTGGCCATCCAAGAAGTAGGTGAAGGCAGCCAGACACGTCAACAAGAGTGGGTCGATCCAGTATCAAAGTTTGGAGGAGGAGGATGTGCACTTTCAATGTCGTTTTATGTTATTAAACAAGGTGTTAAAAACTTTCCTACGTTTAATCAAAAATCTAGTTGTGGAGGTCAATCACATAAAATCGAATTATATTTCATTTATATTCATCAAAATATGCATCAGAAAATTTCCTGGCATCTTCAATAATTCTAGTTCTTTAGGTAACCAAATCGGGTACATAAGCGCCTTGGTTTGGTTAATGCTCAGTATAAACTGGTAGAGTTAGCGCTTATAGCTGTAGATTGAGGGGTTTATCGGGAACTCACAGAGTTCGAGTTACTGTCTCCATGAGGACCTCAAACAAAATAGTAGGTTAAGGCGAAGGATTGTAGGCCTTCCCAGTATGGCCCCATCAAGCTATTTTATTAGATTTACTGTCCAGTGATTTATTAAAACTTCACTGGCTTTTAAGGACTGTAAAGCTGTTTATCTAGCATGTCTTAAGAGGCGACTATTGGGTACCTACCAGTTGAAATCTGACTGTTAATGGTGGGGTTGCCAGCTTAATTGCTTTGTTGGACTGCTCAAGTAGAAAAATGAAGTAGGAGGTAAGCATGGGCATGCTCCCAGTAAAATATTTTGCTTCAAAAAATCCCTATGACCAGAAAAAATAAACAAATTTTCCCTAGTCCACGGCAGCTCTTGAATAGGCTGGGGGTGCGAAGAATCTCCGAGTTTAAACCTGAATGTCATGGGATAAGACTTTGTACTTTAAATTGGGGAGTCTTTGTCAAAGGAAAAAGAAGTGTGTGAAGAACTGAGGAAGAGAAGATTTGATGGGCGCTGCATGCAGGAAGTAAGATGGAAAGGTCAAGAAGTTTGTTTTGTGGGTACTTCAGGACGAAGGTATACACTGTGGTGGTCAGGCAATGATGCAAGATCTGGAGGGAATGGAATCTTGGTGAAAGAGAAAATATGTGGAAATGTTGTGGAAGTTACAAGAAAAAGCGATAGAGTGATGGCAATTGTTCTAACTTTAGGTGGAGAAGTGATACGAATAATGTGTACATATGAGCTACGGTGAGAGCCATGTCCGGTGGGAAAATTGTAGACAGAATGACGGCTGAAAAACAGGTGGGCATGCTTGGGTTGAACAAAACTGTGGATGGGTTAGCAACAGCGAATGGAGTTAGATGGTATGGACATGTGCAGAGGAAGGATGACGATAATGTTTTGAGAGTTGCTTTAGATTTTGAAGCGAGTCGCAAGAGAAAGTAAGGACGACCAAAGAAGACTTGGAAGAAGCAAGTAAAAGAGGAGACTGAGATTGGTTTGAAGAAAGAGGATTCCTTGAATCGCGCGAAGTGGAGAGATGGAGTGCGAACAATTGCGGAAGGAATGGGGTTAGTCCGGCGATTTCTGCTAAGGGGAAAATACCAGATAAAAACTGAACTACTACTACTGCTACAGCAATACCTTCAGGATGTTGTAGTTTTCGGCTTCATGCTGGAAATCAAATAGCAGTGGTATGGACTATTTTATTAACACAGCTACACAGAAACAAAATATTAGGTCCAACAAGATTAAAAGAAAACGTAGAGAAGCCTACACAAATATACTATTAGCTGCAAGTAATCACCGGCATTCTAATAATGTTGCAAGAGGTAAGCTGCGAATTGCTGTGTATCGTATCTAGACAAAATCCACCTATTTTAAAGCAAGAATTGGAAAATGTATTTATCGATATTATAGCACGTGAAAGGAGGGTAGGGAGATCATCTTATAAAGATGAAGAAATTTTCCTTTTGGTGATCATCTTTTTAAAACCAATAACTTTGCCCAATTTTGTGTCCAAACCGGCATTGTGACCTTTTCACATTTTTTGAAACTAATCAACCGTTGGAGAATATATTATCATTTATTCCCCCTCACCCTGGCCTTGAAAACGCCAGAGCACGAGCCATAAAACAAAAGAGTGAACACAATACCGATTTGAGTCAACGAGCTATAGTCCGAATACCATATCAAAGCAAACGCCTGCCATGATAAGCTAAAAAATACAACTTTAATGAACACGTGTTTATATGAAGGCAAATTAGGTGCGATGAATTACCGAAAACTCCCATGGCAGTTGTCCGCAACTGACATAAAGTAACTTGTGAATTGCTTGCGGATAAACCCCTTCTCGCCTCGTAATTGTGTATTGGTTCCAGTGCGGCCAAGATCTTGAAGACCTAAGCTTGATGCAGTTTCTGCAGTGAAGCGCCATCTTCCAGGAATAACATTTCCTCGTTGATCTTCAACGTCGATGTAATGTGGTGGACAATAATAACGTTCTTGCGGTAGAAGTAAGTTGTTTTACAGTTGAAGGTAGTTGTGTAAGCAACAAGTTGCCTTGGTTATAAAAACAACAACCTTTTCAAGGAGACCGACTATCGGTCTTCTAAAAATTCGCCAGCAGCTTGAAAAAATGCCAAATCTCTTTTCAATTACTCTTCTGGCTCTAGATAGTCGATAATTGAAAATTCTTTGTTCCTCGGTAATGTTTTTGCCTGGGTAAGGGCGCATTGTATTAGGTTTAAATGGAAAAGTTGCATCAGCTACAAAGCAAAATGGCAGTTCTCCAACAGGAGCTAAGCATTCAGGTGGTGGAATTCCAAGCTGATTTGACAATAGCTGCTTCCCGAAATTTGAATTTGCGAAGACTCCACTGTCGCTATGCCGCCCAGTGTCTCCTATGTCTACAAAACGGAAGCAGTATTGTGCATCGCGCACAGTTGGTAGAACGATGCTGTGAAAGCCTTTGTAATTGTAATATTCAGATCCTGCGTTTGGGGGGACATGGATCATGATATGTTTACCGTCCATGGCACCAATGCACATAAGGAAGTCCCACAAGCGATGGAAATCTGCAGCTAATTCTTTCCAATCAGTATGAACGGCAGATGGCTTCCAAACCTGCGGCATTAATGCTTCCCATATGGCTGAACAGGTTTCATTTATGATATTGGATACTGTTGACTTTCCCATGCACTGACTCAAAGCGATTGATGATTGACTGTCTCCGGTGGCCAGATTTCTACAACCCATATTACATTATATTAATATAAGGTAAAATAGAAAATTTTGCTCAAATATAATTACCAACATCATGCGGTACTATACAGCAATCTATTACAACATGTCAATTACTCGCGACCAGTTTTGACCTGATTGGATCTTATTAGGCAGGTGTAAAAAACGCTCAATAACAAAAATACTGAATAAGAACAAATTTGCCATTGGGTGCAAAAAAATACAATACAAAACAATATGATACAGCAGTACCCACATCATGAGGGTCTCATTTTAGGACACGCACACACCAAATGGACAACAAGTCACATTTTTAAGCCCTAATAGGTGTGCAGAATCATTGTTTGGACTATCATTTTACAAAACAGAGGTTGCTAGTTGCTAGGTAGCAATTTTTCGACCTCTATTAAGAGGGATCTGTCTCCAGCGTCACACTAAGGTAAAACTGAAAATCTTCTCAAAATAATCACAAAATGGAAAATTTTGCACCCCATGGCAAATTTGTTCTTGTTCCGAATTTTTATTGAGTGTTTTTTACACCCGCCTGATGAGACTCAATAAGGTTGAAACCAGTCGCAGGCTATCGATATGATGTAATAGATTGCTGTATGGTGCCGTATGATGAATTTGGTGATAATTTTTGAGCAATATTTTCTATTCTACCTCAGTGTGAGGCTTGAGGCAGATCCCTATTAACAGATCGCCTAAAAATTGCTACCAAGCAACTATCAACTTTTTTTTGTATTACATTAATATATCAATGTAAGGTCTATAGCCAATAATCAGTCTGCGTTCAACACATTTCACTCCTTAAGTCCGGGTCCGATGGCAGGTACAAAATGTAGCCTGCGTGGCTAGCCCATAAAACTTTTCATAAACGTAGAAGTGCTTCGACTTTAAAAATTTTTAACAAAAACTATGTTTTTAGTTAGGCCAACTAAATGTGTTACAGAGGGACCGAATACGAATTTTTGTAGGCCTATTTACCACAAGGTTTTCTCAGGATTCCGACATTTTGCGTTAACTTGCAGAAATTAAGTAGTGGCCAGTACATTAGAACTACATATTCAAGCTTACCTGAGAGTAATCGCAAACCTTTCCGATAGCAATATTGCATTCCTTCAATTGAAGGATCATTTTTTTTATCAGAGGCGAAATCTCAAGAGAGCATTAAAGGTATCTTTATTCATGCGGAAGTACTATTTGAAGCTCTCTTCATCAACATCGTATATTGGCCGAACCAGCTTAAACTCTCCCAACGTTTCTCTTTTTTGTAATATTGGACTCACCCAGTACTCTGTATATGTCAATAAACAAATTGTGACACAACAGTAGCTTACTCTACTATTGCTTGCAGGCCAGTAACTATAAAGTATTCCAGAGGTCCGGTAGGCAGATCAAAAACCTCATGCTACTGATGTACCATAAGTAGGAACTAACTAGCATTGAAGATAAAGTTATAGGCATAACTGTAGCGTTACTAAACAGAGAGTGTTGTGTTTTCTTTTTTCGACAGTGTCGTTACTGTTACGTCATAAACGTTAGCCACTTATTTGCTTTGCTGAGTCAGCCTTTTTCACTTGTTGGTAGATGCTGTACCTACAGCGAGTTGTGAGTCAGTTTATGATATCGAGTGTTCCATTTGAAAGTAGCTAAGGATCTTAATAATTATAGTTTTGTACGGCTGGCTCGACCTACTGCGACGGTTGGTTCGCTGATAGAAGTCAACAATACGAAAACCGCCTGATCGTGTATTCGCCTGACAATTAAATTGGTATATGTTCAAGTCGTGTTTGGATGAATAACGCAGGCGCGTAATTTCAAGTTGAATTCCGTGAGTCAACATAAAGTTTTCGTATTGACAAGTGGTCGAGTTATCTGGACTGGATTAAAGTAAGTGCGGTTTATTATTCTGCGGTAGGGACCAGCTTCAACATACCTCGCGGTCAGACATTTGAAGTGTTGCACAATGGATGCCGACGGTGGATATGATAATTTGAGCTCTATCTCCTCCAGCAGTGATAAACAAAGGAAATTAATTGTTAAGATCGAAATGGCCAAGTATGCGAAACGCCAAAACGATGCGCGGCGTAGGGAAGAGGAGGAAAAGGCCGCATTCGAAAGGAAATTAGCAGAAGCGGAGGATCTGCGCAAGATCCAATTTGCCGAAGTAGAAGCAGCGCTATGGGAGCGAGCTAAGACCCCCTCAGAACAAGATAAGAAAAGTGTTGTAGCTTACCCACAGGAGAACTTTCCTATTTTACCGACCCCACAAGATCATCTAGGACGTTCAAATCTGCCATGTCCCCCTTTGGCTGAGCCAGGACTAAGTCCACAGCGCCTCATCCCGTCTGTTGAACCTAACGATGTTCAACTGTCTAATCCTAGATTTTACCCCCCGATTTCTGTGAATCCTCCTGACGATCACTATCAGCCACCACCCCCAGAAAATGGTTTTGGCCACCATTTTCAACCTTTGCCCCAAGTGAACAATTTTGGGGAATACCCTCAAATGACTCCTGCACCAAATACTTTTGAGCCCTGTCCTTCACATTCTCGACGTCATAACGTTAATTATTACAAGCCCCGCTCCGATATCTGGGAGCAATTATTGCCAAAACCGGATGCGAAAAAGTTTGATGGGGATCCTTTAGATTACCTTGTCTTTCGCAATCGGTTTAAAGCCCATATTGCTGACTGGTTGCTTAAAGATAAAAAACTGTCCTACCTGCTGCAACACTGCAATCAGAAGGTTGCTGAGCAGATTAGACATTACGCCGACTACCAGGGTACCCAATGTAGTTACGAAATGGCATGGGAGGAACTTAGACGTCGGTACGGACAACCACATGTCATCGCGCAGGCGTGTGAAGAGAGGTTACGCGCCTTTCCCAATATGTTGGACAAAGATCCGGAGATCTTGAACAAACTGGCTGTCTTGTTGAGACGTTGCTGCTCGTCTCTTGAAAGCACTCCGGGTTCCTCCAGCTTAGATACTGTTTACTTTATCACGACGTTGATAAGTAAATTGCCAGTCTCTATGAAAGAAGAGTGGGTGAAAACCTCTGTGGAAGTCAGTGATAATACCGGTAAAGTCGCCGGATTCCACCACTTTACCAAATTTATTGAAGAGCAGGCGAGAGTTGCCAATTCAGTCTACGGGCTAAAACAGTATTCTCGTTTGACGAAGACAAATGCAAGAGCTTACAAAGGAAAGGCGCAAGTCTATGCAACGACAGCGCCCGGTAATTACGCGTCGGAAAAAACTGAGGCAGACATCTGCATGTACTGTAAAGGATGTCACAAGATTTACCAATGCGGAAAGTTTTCCTCTAGGTCTTATGAAGACAAGTGGAAATTTGTGGTGGACAACCGCCTATGTAAGCTGTGCCTGCGCCCAGGCCACATATCTTTGCGTTGCCACTCGCAGTTGGAGTGCAAGAAAGTACGATGTAGAAACAAAGCAGCTCATCATACACTGCTCCATCCTCCAGAGAACGTTCATCAATGGCGCGATCACTCTGAAGATGTGGGAGAAAGCTTTCCAGAGGAGAGTCAAATACGCAGTGGACCAAGTGGTGATAGTCAAAAGGAAGAAAGAATCGAAGCTAACGTACACTCCACAGGCTCGTATGAAAAGCGAGGTGCCTACTTGGACATCGATCCCATTAAGGTGGTGAGCAACGACGATGCAGTTGAGACGTATGCTCTTCTAGACTCTGGGTCGGATAGAACATTTTGTGAAAAACAGTTGATGGAAGAGTTAGGATTGACTGGTTGTGGTGTTCCCCAGAAGATTTCGATTCAGACCATGAATGGTAATTCCGAAACTTTGGCCTCGATGACCTTGCCTTTGAATGTATCCGCCCTAGATGATGACAATGTAATGACGCTTACAGAAGTTATAGTCGTGGACAAGATTCCGGTTGAGCCAAATCATGTACCAAATGATCGTGATTTATGCGCACATGCGCATTTACGTGATGTTTATCTACCTCAGATTGCGAATGGTTCTGTCATGCTGTTAATTGGAAACGACAACCCTGTTGCCCACAGATGTCTAGAGACTTAGAGAGTCGTTTTTCACTTGATCCTGAGGATATCCCTGATGCTATTCGTACACCTCTTGGTTGGGTATTAAGAGGAATTCGCTTCAAGAATTCACCTCCCCAAAAGAAAGCTGTAAACTTCTTTGTAAAGGGATTGAAGTGGCCGGCTGGTACTGATAGCCTTCAAGACCTTATCATCACGGATGAAGGAGAGTTTTTCAGTCAGCAAGGAAACTCTGATCTGTATGATAAAGAGGAATTCATAAAGATGTTGTCCTCACACAAGGAGATGCTTGAGTTTGGTTTGAAATTCTCAAGAGAAGATCCTATTGCCTATGACGCCATGTGCCGTAACGTAAAGCGCGGGGACGACCACTATCAACTCCCCTTACTATGGCGAGACGATTCTTGCGTACTTCCTGATAGTAAAGACGTTGCTCTGAAGCGCCTCAAAGGCTTGAAGAAGCGATTACAGCGTGATGAATTTTTACACAAAGCGTACACCGAGCAAATGGACGCGACTTTGAATAAAGGCTATGCAGAAAAGGTTCCAGACGAAGAAATTAATTGCAACAGGCGTCACTGGTACATACCACACCATCCTGTTGTCACTCCAAAAAAGACTCGTATCGTTTATGACTGTGCTGCAATTGCCCAAAATCAGTCCTTGAATAATCATCTTATGAAAGAACCAGATTTAACTAATTCTTTGATTGGAGTACTACTTAGATTTCGGAAGGGCCAAATTGCGATTGCTTCAGACATCGAAGCAATGTTTTACCAGATTAAAATGGCGCCAAAAGATCGCGACTGCCTTCGGTTCCTTTGGTGGCCTGGTGGAGAATTAAGCCTTGATCCCGAAGTTTACAGAATGAAAGTACATTTGTTCGGGGCCAAATCTTCGCCTTCCTGCGCCACCTTTTGTTTGCGGGAAACAGCTAGAGAGTTTGGCAAGTTTTTTGACCCCATAATTGCTGAAACCGTCTTAAAGAATATTTACGTCGACGATTGTTTGGTATCCGTTGATAGTGATGAGCAAGGTGTCAAACTGGTTAGAGACCTTCGACAACTGTTACAAATGAGCGGTTTCAATTTGACCAAATGGGCATCTACCAGTTCCAGTATAATGTCCAGTATACCTAACAGCGAAAAATCGCAGAATCTTCAAAATGCAATGCCCGGTGAAAGTTTGGGAAGGCGTGTTTTGGGAATAAGTTGGAATGTTTCTACTGACAAATTCCGGTTTTCTGTTGACTTATCCGAACATTAAGTAACCAAACGACAGATGTTGTCCATAACAAACTCCCTTTATGATCCACTGGGATTTGTGGCACCAGTGGTGGTTGAAG
The DNA here is from genome assembly GCA_963675345.1 of Trididemnum clinides. Lineage (NCBI taxonomy): Eukaryota > Metazoa > Chordata > Ascidiacea > Aplousobranchia > Didemnidae > Trididemnum > Trididemnum clinides. The sequence continues at coordinate 25,556,600 of OY776302.1, read as the reverse complement.
CAAGATTGATTTACAGCGCTGTTTGCCAAAGTAAGATTGGCTGGGACGAGGTCATCGATTCTGCCAACTTAAAAAGATGGGAACTCTGGAAAAGTAGCATACAGCAACTTAAAAATGTTAGGATCCCTCGTTGCTTTAAGCCTAACATATGTGATGGAACGAAAATTCAGCAACATTTGTTTTCAGATGCTTCTTCTGTAGCTCGTGGCGTGGTATGCTACTTGCGTACTGTGTACTCAGACTCATCGGCTACTTGCAGATTGGTGATGGGAAAAGGTATTCTTGCTGGTTCTGGAAATCACACAATACCAAGGCTCGAACTAGAAGCGGCTCTAGATGCAGTTTATATGTTTCGCATGATAAAGCAAGAACTGGAGCTGCCGAGTGAATGCCCCTGTTTCTTTTGGACGGATTCGATGATAGTTTTGCAAAGTTTGAGAGCAGAAACGAAAACGTTTTCCATTTTCCCTCGGAATCGTCTCCAAAGGATACTGTGTCATACTAAAGTGTATGACTGGTTTCATGTTAGTTCAGAAGAAAACCCTGCGGATCAAGCTTCCAGAGGCGTGTCGGCCAAGACGCTATTGAAAACCGGAACGTGGTTGAATGGTCCGGATTTTTTGCGAAATACATCTGAAGAATGGACTGTGGATGTTACACGACCAGACTTGCACGAGAAATCCATATACAAAGCTTACGATCTGGTTTCTCAGATGAAGTCCTTTGTTTCGGCGGCAGAAGAGCTTAGGGGAGTAGATAGACTGATGGCGTATTTCTCTTCCTGGCATAAATTAAAGATATCTACAGCGTGGATGTTGAGATTCAAATCTTATCTTTTATCAAGAATGAGACATAACAACAGAGAGCCTCCAGCTGGCGAGATTTCTATTCAAGAATTGGACCTAGCCGAATCGGAGTTGATTAAGTTTGAGCAAACAAGGCGATTCCCCAACTGGATAAAGTCGCTTTCCAAAGGGGAAATTCCACATTTGCCTAGGTCGGAAACACGTCAGATGGAAAAATTAAGCCCTATTCTTGTCGAAGGTATCATGCGTGTTGGTGGAAGAATAAATAATGCTGACCTTCCATTTAACGCCAGACACCCCATTATTTTGCCTGCTGAAGGCAATCTAACAAAATCGATCATTGTTCACTATCATGAACAGATTTCTAAGTACATGGGTGAAAATTATACTCTAAATCTCTTGTCTCAAAGGTATTGGATAATCAACCCTAAGGCTACTATTCGCAGAGTAATAAAGCAATGTTTAGTATGTCATAGAAAATCTGTCAAACCTGGTGAACAGATGATGTCTGACTTGCCTAAAGAACGCCTAGACATGCGAAGAGTGCCGTTTTTTAATACGGGCGTGGACTTTTTTGGTCCTTTAATGGTGCGCAGAGGAAGAAGCGAACTGAAAAGATGCGGCTGTCTATTCACATGTGTTACCACGAGAGCAATACACTTGGAGGTAACACCTGATTTGACTACGAATTCTTTTATCAACGCTCTCCGACGTTTCATTGCCCGGCGTGGACAGGTTCGGAAAATCATTTCAGACAACGGCTCAAACATCGTTGGATGTCATAACACTTTAAAACAAGGTATTCTACAATGGAATCAGCAACAAATCCACCACAACCTCCGCCAAAGGGCTATTGAATGGAAATTTAATCCACCATGCGCTAGTCATATGGGCGGAATCTGGGAGCGAATGATTCGTACAGTTCGCCAAATTCTGCTCAACATTTTACCAAGCAGACCTCTTGATGACGATTGTCTGCTAACTTTAATGGTCGAGGTGGAAGATATCGTTAATTCGAGACCCCTCACGGAAGTCAATTCCGAAGCAGAAGGAAATCTTCCGTTAACTCCCAACCGCCTTCTTCGTCTAAATGTTGAGCCAAACCTGCCACCTATGAACACTGATGAGAAAGATGGCTTTCGAGCTGCTGATCGTTTTCGCCAAGTACAATTTTTGGCTGATAAGTTTTGGCAACAGTGGATAGTGGAGTATCCGAGATCCATCATAACCAGAACAAAATGGCATCGCAAGAAACGAAACTTCCTAGTTGGCGATGTAGTCCTTTTAATAGAAGATTCTACTCCGAGGCAACATTGGCCGTTGGCTCGAGTGATTCGAACATTTTCAGATCAACACGGTGTTGTGAGAAGTGTAGAGGTAACTGTGTCATATGGGAAAACATTTACAAGACCAATACACAAAATTTGTCTCCTGATTCCAATTTCCGAAGAAGAAGATCAACTGAAAGAATGCTCAACTACACAACGACGGAATCAATCGAACTGTTAAAAAAAAGAAAAAAACTGTTTGCTTGTCAATGCTGTGCTTCGTGCTCATCATTTGGAGGGGAGTGTTGTGTTTTCTTTTTTCGACAGTGTCGTTACTGTTACGTCATAAACGTTAGCCACTTATTTGCTTTGCTGAGTCAGCCTTTTTCACTTGTTGGTAGATGCTGTACCTACAGCGAGTTGTGAGTCAGTTTATGATATCGAGTGTTCTATTTGAAAGTAGCTAAGGATCTTAATAATTATAGTTTTGTACGGCTGGCTCGACCTACTGCGACGGTTGGTTCGCTGATAGAAGTCAACAATACGAAAACCGCCTGATCGTGTATTCGCCTGACAATTAAATTGGTATATGTTCAAGTCGTGTTTGGATGAATAACGCAGGCGCGTAATTTCAAGTTAAATTCCGTGAGTCAACAGAGAGGAGACCAGCTGCCTAGATTTTGAGTTGCAGCCTGTGAGACACTCTTTTGCTTATTAAAACTAGAGCTAAAGTACGTGACCAGCAAACATACCAGTACAACGTAGGGTTAACTAGGCTAGCCTGCTTACAAAATATCTGCCTTGTTTAATTTAGTCAATGCTAGCCTACCTGTGATTGTCCTCCAGCAAAAGATAAAGCAATAGCAAAAATTGCAAATCTTGCTGCAACAACAATAAAGCATCTAATTCGTTTATTATTGACGTCCACTCACTTCACTTGCAAGCCTATAGTGACCCAATACCTATTAAACTAATGCGCTAGTTGTCTAGCCATCAAATAAACTCAAAACAAAAACCAGCGCCTGTGGAAAGTCAATTCGCACTGTTCACATTGGTTTAGTTTAACGGAAACGGCGCGTAGCAGTAGCTGTTGCCGTAACATAAACGCAATCGAATGTAACCGTAACCGGATTCATTGTGAAGCAGCAATAAATGGCAGAAGACAATTGTTGGTTTTTGTATGCAGATGGGGACATGACCTATCGGCACAGTGCAAAACGTTCTAAACCCCACCAATGCTTAAATTGATTTAGCCAAACTTCTTAAAAGCTGAGCAATGTGAACTTCTTTTACTAGGTTTGTACATTGGTACATACTGTACGAGTTGGCACAACGAAAGTACTGGTCAAATTTTTGATAAAAATTTTTAAAATTTATTTGATGAAGTACTCTTATATGCAGGCTTTCTCAAAAACCTGAAGTCAAATAAACCTGAACTTAGATTTGAAGTCTACGGTCGAAATTTACCCATAACCAGATATAAAACTCTTAGCCAGAGGCTTATTTTGAAACAATTTTTGGGAGGAGCCGAAATGCTTTGGAAAGGTAAAGACCTTTTTCTGCAGAGGTCAACATTTTGAAATCAATAATTTTGCCCAATTAGGCCTTCAAACAGGTGTGAAAATCTTTTCTTGAGATCAACGTTTCAAAGCGAAAATTTTTCCCATTTTGCTGTCCAAACACTAAAGAAGATCTTTTTCTTTTCACATTTTTTGCTATTGTCATACCATTTGGGAGGGCATTGCCCTTTTCCCTGTCCTAATACACCCCCTTCCCTCAGTTACGATGAATAATGTTTGTTATTGCTCAGCATTATTAAGGAACTCTGCTTTATTTAGCAACCTTACAACTAGCCTTCTGTTGTTTTGATAAAAATTTGAATCAGCTTGAGGTTGCTAAACGAATAGATTGTGCCAAACACGGTGTTTTTCCGTTTCCAGCAGCTAAGGGTTGTGGTTCTTTTCTCACGCGTCGTAGCTAATTTCGAGGTTGAATTTTCACACTTTTTACATTAATATTAACCTTATTTCAATAGAATTTAATAAAAAAAAATTAATACATTAACTAAGTGCAAAATCAAAGGAGGTTCATCACGAAACCTATAGTTACTCCAACTTTGAGCCACATCTGTACTCCAATACGCACTCGCTACAACTAACTCGTTGGGTTTTAAATTAAAATTAAAAGTTGCAATCAAAGATGATGCGTAGAAATTAATTACGCATTAAAATTAACCAAGTGGAACAAAGATAATACAAAGTAGATCGCAGTGCTGCAAGTTCAAGCTAAAGCGGTCAGACCTGCATTAGATTTACTGTCAATAAAAGCACCCAACAGCAATTACAAGTGGGAAAACTATTCCACGAATAGACATAGAAGAAAAATATTGTATTTTTTAAATGGTACTTAATGCCAACTGTACATTTCCGAAACAAGGTGCCATCGGCCTTTGCCCTAAATTATGTCCTCTAAAAATTTTGGGGAAATAATTAGTTAACCGAAAAAAATAATAAGCAGTCAATTGTACCAATTCAATTTGATGGTCGTAAATTGAAGTTGCAAATGACAGAAAATGTTTTGCAAAATTTAATGGTATTTTAAAAATGTACAGCTGGATTTAATAAATGACTTCAGGAGCCAGGAGGCCTTATGAACACCAGTAGCTAAAAGCAAATTTTCCTGGGACCAAAAATGTGAAATTTATTAGATGATCTTTTTTCATTTACTTTTTTGAGTTCCACATTTTGAACATCACTATTTACCTTTATTTGCTCCAAAATGTCGTGCTTTCCCTTTAAAGCCCTTCCCATGTTGTAATTTCTTGATATCCCAGTATAGACGTAACAATATGTTTTGTATTGTGCATAAAACAATAATCATGTTTAAAACAGCCAAAAAATATTATTCGTGGCAGTTTCTAAGACTAGTCCCAATTCTTGGATCCTTTGGCGATCTCATAATTCAGCACAGATAAAGCAACTATCTTCATGATGCAGAGAAGCAATACGTAGTTATTGCTGTTATTGCAGGACGAATGAAAAACCAAGACGCCCACGTAATCAATCCTATGCAAAGAAATAGACAAATATCTGCAAAAAAGCAATAAGTATTTCTTAAGTCAAGCTGCAATATCTATTACACACAAAAATCTCAGGATATATATATATAGATTTAAAAATCTATGTCCTAAACCTTCATTAGGACAAACAGAAGACAAAGCCGTACTAGTGGAAAAATTTGAATTCAGTCAGGCAGCTCCTTCCCCTGAAACCAGAGTTTTGATACAACTTTGGACGCTAACAAGATATTTGTAATAAGACAAAGTGTAAAATAGAGTAAGAACTGAGTCGAAATAGACTGCTGCTTGTACAGAACTTAGACTAACTTTGATTTAGTTTATGACGTGGGCTGGCGATCCCAGAATCAGCAACGGGATCGAGTTCATTAAAGCGCCATTTTTGAGACGAAACTTTGAAGTAAACTTGTACTAAAACTGTTATGTGCTTTGCACCATTGTCGCAATCCCGCTGGTCTGGGACATAAAAATCGCTTCCTATTTTTAAAACAAAAAATTTGTACAAAAATTTTTAATCGAATTTTAAAGTTGTAGAAAAACAAAAATAAAGCGAGCGGGGTTGCATGTTGTCCTGTAGCTCTTTGCTTTGATTCGAAAGCAGCTGTTTAAACAAAATTATACCAGAAAACAACAATTTCTTTTTCACTTGCGTGCTAGTGTAGATCTGTTAGCTGTTTTAAAATGTAAAGGAAAATTTTTGGTCCCTTATCTTGCTTACTCGCGTATAAGCCGTACTCGTACACTATTTTGGAGAAGATCATTTTGTATAAAACTGCAACTTATATCCCATCAACACGATACATCTGTTTCACAACGTGCCAACGTTTTGTGAAAGATGAGCAGTAGGCTTACACAATAAGCACAAGAAGCATAAGAATGATGTCGTTGATTAACAATACTCACTGAAGAGATAACGTTCCCAAGCCTCCAAATCACTAATTCCAAAGATGATGCAAAAAAAGTAGTAGCAATGCACTAAGTAATCATTCAGTGACCAATGTTGTTTTAGGTTGATCTTCCACTCATTCATATTGTTGGATAAATAAAAACAGTGAAAGTGGGTTAGGTTTTTATGCCGACGTGGTTAACAACATTTACTCAATCAAGCTAAACAAGCATGTGTTAAATATACTGTATAATGAAGTCTTTCAAAGTGACATCATAGTGCGAAAATAACGCTCGTTAACGTCAAATCATCTTTGGCTTAAATCGGTATCATTGGCTGTAAACCACAAAAAGTTTAAGAGTCAATCAATATTTCTGTGTATGTGGTCCTCATAGCTAACGTGGATGGTCAATTGATGTAAACAATTACGCCTTAGGTAAAACAGACTGATGAGGTGTTTTTAGTTTGAATATATTTCATTTTATTATAAACAATCTAAAGTATTGACTACATTTAATGAAAACTGTATTTCTCAAGCGCCAGGCAATTCAGTTGGCTTATAGTTTTGGGGGAAAACGGTGGAGAGGTTGACTCAATTAAATGTTCTCCGTTTTTTAAAGTCTTTTAATCGCGAGTTGATGGCCCACGTAAAAAAGTGGGTACCCACTCCAAAAAATGTAGCGATTTTCCTTTTACAAAAAAAGTCCATGTAATCAGCCTGATTTTCCTACCAAACACATAAATCTTGAAGCTTTGGGATGTTGCAAGCACAATATGTTGAATGCAAGCATACAATGCGGAAGACTACCATCAAATAAAGCACTGAGATGATTTCTTCTCAACGGTTTCAAACAAGCAGTTGATTTATCCGAAGCAACAGCAAACAATTAAAACCAGTGTGTGCTTCATGATGTCGAGTTCAAACCCAAAGATAAAGTTTGTGTGGTTCAGCGAAGCCACTTAACGTAGAGGGTAATTAAAAAAAACATAACGCAAAGGAGCGGGAACGAATTGGGATTCGCAATGCATCCTCAATCTGGCTCTATGGTATACCCCCTTTAGCGAATGTTTACGTCAACTTATGTTGACACCGTCTTCCTTTCTTTAAAGGAAGGCTCAGCTCTTCGGGCAGTAACAATACTTCATAGCGATCAGTTTAATTGTAAGTTGTTTGTTGATATACGGATGATGTATAGACGGGAAGCATAGGGGTCGATTTGGTTGAAGAGTCATGTGTTGCGGCTATGGTTGTGCTTTGAAATTTTACCGTAGCTATCTTGCTTGCGGTTGGGAACTGAGCTTTACGGAAGTGGCACTGGTAGAAATGCACAGCACCAACAATACTCCCAAAGCAGGTAAAAACAATGAACCACGAAAGTTTTCGCCGTGAAAAGAGGACAAAAATAAATAAAATTTTCTTTTATACCATGTTTACCAGCTTTTTGCAAGAACGAGTTGTCGTACTACCTGCAGTATGTTATGCCTCGGCGACTTTGGTTGTTTCCTTTTGAACTAAGAGCCGTGTCGGTAGTTAGACATTGTAGCAATCACGTGACTGTTTAAAGTGTGTCCAGTCATGTGACCTTGATAATGATACCAGATAAAGTTTTACTGTTTTTTACTGATAGGAGGAAACAACAGCAGGATAGGAGGAAACAACATTACAGTACACTTGCTCTGTATTAAGGAACAGAAATTAGTTCCATTGAAAAATATCAATTTATAGCAACTTTTTCGTAGCTGTGCTCTCAAGACCCTACAGCTCCTTGCATAAAGCCGAGGCAGCAAGTTTAACTTAAGCCAGAAGCGTACAACATACGGCCCGCGAGCCACAGCACGGCCCGCGGTACCTATTTACGTGGCCCGCTACAGACTTCATTCTTCGTAGCCTATTAATTTAAAAACTTTTTCTGAATTGTAACGGCATCATTGGCATTTTTGACTACAGTATAAGTCTATAAGATTACATCACACTGCGATTTAATTCCGTTAACAGTACTGTGACGACACCCCATTGTTGCAGCATAATGTGCATTGTATGAAAATTGCCTTGTTCTGGCAGTGGTACAGTATTACGTGATCTTACTTTATGTGTGCAGGTTATTATACGAAAAAGCTTAGCAAAGTTCAAATGTTTACCAGTAAGAAAAGGAAGGCTGATTATGAAAGGCGCAAGTTCAACAATGAGTGGTGTGTAAAATACTTCATTGTGCAACACAATCAAGATGTAGTTTGCCTGATTTGCCAAAGCATTATAGCAGTAATGAAGGAGTACAATATTAAGCGACACTATTGTACAAAACACTCTGCTAGCTACGATAGCATTGTGGGTCAATCACGGGTTGACAAAATGCAGCAATTGAAAAAGTCTTTGATCAAACAGCAAGAGGTATTTCATGGTTCCAAGAAGGACAATGAGTTAGTTAGAAAACTGAGCTTTAAGATAGCTGAAGCAATCGCCGAAAAAGGAAAACCGTACAGCGATGGTGAATTCATTAGGAATTGTTTGGAGATATTCATCGAAAATGTATCCCCAGAGAAGAAAAATTTAGTGGAGCAAATAAGTCTGTCTGGTTTTACAGTGGCTCGCCGAATAGACGATCTATCGGAAAACATCGAAGTTTCTCCAAAAGACAGGATAAGCAAATGCTCCGCTTTTAGTATCGCTTTGGACGAGAGTACAAACTTGAGCGATACTGCCCAGCTAGTTGTTTTCATACGAGGAGTAACAGATAATTTTGAAGTAACTGAAGAATTTTTGGATATGGCCAGTATGCAATCAACAACAACTGGTCAAAATATTTGTGAAGAGGTAACAAAATTGATGAACAAGTTTGAAATAGATTCTTCTAAGTTGGTTGGTATCACTACGAATGGAGCACCATCAATGGTGGGGAAAAACAATGGATTTGTCAAAAGATTTTTGGATGTTATTCAAACTGAAAATGTTTTGGTGAGCCATTGCATCATTCAACAGGAAAGCTTGTGCTCGAAAGTAGTGGGTTTTGGTGAAGTAATGAAAAATGTTGTTTCGTGTATTAATTACATTAGATCGCGAGGGTTAAATCATAGGCAGTTCAAGTCGTTTCTGCAAGCACTCAACTCCGATTACTCGGATGTAAACTATTTTTGTTCAGTAAGATGGCTAAGCAGAGCTGCTACCCTAAAGAGATTTTGGGATCTCAAGGAGCCTATTCAGACTTTTATGGAAAGTAAAGGTCAAGATATTTCCTTTCTCAAAGGTGATTCATGGTTGAACGATTTTGCTTTTTTTAACTGACATTACCCATCACCTTTCAGAACTGCTTGTGAAGCTGCAAGGAAAAGATCAGTTAGTGCACAAGATGATCGAACATATTTCCTCATTTCAAGCAAAACTACAACTTTTTCGATCTCAATTGAGCAAAGCATCCTTGATTCACTTTCCTTGTCTGGAGAGTAGAAAAGTTCAAATTCAATTTCTTAATTATACAATTTCGGTAGAGAGGTGACTTTTAGCATCCAAGTTGCTATTATTGCTACTAGCAATACACCATTGAACATAATAATACAATATATTTATACAATTCAAACGTTTTCGGCGCTACATTTCGCCCTCGTCAGGATCTATACACAAATATTTACAGCATTAAAACTTTCGTTGAACGAAAACACAAAAAACATAAAGTAACTTGAAATAGTTCTGACAAAAAACAGTAAAGCTTCATTCTACGCTCTTCGTAATTGTCTGGTCACTGCTAACAAAGAATTTGATAATAAAAAAAAGAAGAAAAACAATTGCCTGCTAGGAGTTAATCGGATTTAGGGTTTTGTAAATAATTGTTTCAAATGAATGGAAATTGTTTGGTTAAATGATTAAATAAATATCTTTAATTAAAACACGTTTAGTAAAATTGACGCTCCGTTTGCATAGAGTTGTTTGTTTAGCACAGGGTTGCTTCTTTTGATGACCAAGGCTTCATGGATTTTGGCTTCGTAGGATGTTTGGCATTTTCTAATTATTTTAAATTGCCCCATGTTATTCGGCTGAGTTTTGCACGAACTGCATTTTTTTTATATGTTCTTTGATGGCACTTTTACTTGACCTTGAAACATTTAAGTGCTCCCCTGCTCTTATACTCAAATGTCTTGCGGACGTACCGATGTACGTGACGTTCACATCACGTGAACAGGTAAACTTATAAACGACATTTGAGTTCAAGGCCAGAGGAGTTTTGCTTTTCAAAAAGAAATATTCCTGCACTTTTGTTGTTTTGTAGACAATTGTGATTTTAATGTCAAACCGTTTCTTTATTAGTGATTGGATTTGTAGACCGAATTCTTTTGAGATTTTTCCGAGTTAGGGGATGATAAAAAGATTGATAAATTCTTTTTCTGTTTTACTGTCTGTTTTTTCTTTTTGAAATTGGCATAAAATTTTGTTAAAAAAATGGATTGGATAACCGTTACTGTAAAAAAGATTTTTCAAATAAGCTACTTCTTTTTGGAAGAGATAGTCCGTTGAACAGGTAATTTTTGCTCTATTGAGAAGACACAAAATAAGACCTGCTTTCGTTCAACGAAAGTTTTAATGCTGTAAATATTTGTGTATAGATCCTGACGAGGGCGAAATGTAGCGCCGAAAACGTTTGAATTGTATAAATATATTGTATTATTATGTTCAACGGTGTATTGCTAGTAGCAATAATAGCAACTTGAATTTCTTAATTGTGAAAAATATGTTGGGACGATTGAAAAGTTAACTTCGGCATTTGAAACTCGCTTTGAAGATTTTAGAAAACACGATGCCGGCGTTCAGCTCTTTGCTCATCCATTTGACTTGGTTGTGGAGAATACTCCGTCTAGCTTTCAATTAGAAATAATGGAATTGCAAGCCAACGTTGATCTCAAACAAGCCTACCATGAAAATGATTTGCTTACTTTTTACAGAAGCTATGTGTATGGAAATTACACAAATCTAGAAAACCATGCGAGAAAAATGATCTCTCTTTTGAGCAGCACATACTGTTGTGAGCAGTTCTTTTCAAAAATGAAGCTGTTCAAGACAAAATGCAGAAATCAGCTTACAGATGAGCATTTGTCAAGTCAACTTCGAGTTGCTACTTCTTCTGTCAAAGCTGACATTGGCAAGATCTCTGGATCGAGAAGATATCAGATATCTCATTAATCACCTACCCAAAGAATAAATTGATTGTACGTGCTCTTCCATTAAATAAATTATTCATAAAAAATTATGAGTTGTTCGATGGTCTGGCCCCCGGTATCAATATACTTGTAGGTTGTGGCCCATTGCACCAAATAGTTGCACGCCCCTGCGCACCCCAAGAGAATTGATGGGGTTCTACAAGCGATTGTGCACAGTTTCTATCACATTTTTTTTTGAACTACCTCAAATGACTAAGATTTTAAGCTACTGCTCAGCTCTCTTTCAAAGTAATTGGCCTTAATCTCTACAAAATTGAAACTTGAAAAAGAATGACTGAGAAGCGTTTATTCCTTTTCCAAAAGGCCAGTAGGCTATAAATCTGTGCTTCAATCTTGTAGATCAGCCTTCATGATTTTGTAATCACTGCGATATCTTAAACAGGCTTTATGATTCTGAAAACTTCGTTTTGTTTTTTTAACTGGTTTTTCAAAACATTGTGACTAATGCACAATTATAGGCAATCCGTTTAGAAAAACATCAGCTTATCGGTGAATAGCTTGGCATAGGTTTTCTAGACCAAGTAATTTCATTACTCAAAACAAAAAAAGAAGATGACGGTTATTTTCATTGCTTTCTTCAAACTGGCTATTGTATCGAGCGAATATGCGTGGTGAAAGTGTTTTCAAAAGCGATTGGACGTGATTGGTTCGCAGCAGTTGTTTGTAATTGTATCTGCAGGTTGTCACGCAATATTGTGAAGTCATCGAAACAAACCGGGAAGCAGTTTACATGTAATCGAAATTTGAAAGCAATTTGGTGAGGAAATTTACGTGTTTTTGAGATAATATAACAAGGGGCTATGCCAACTTTCTATCATTTACGTTTTCCATGTGGATTCCATTTCAGGCTGAGTAGTTGTTATAAATCTTCGGTAAATGAAGATTTGTCCACAAGTGCCGGGGAGGAATTCCAGGGCTTTGCTCTCTCTTAACACAACAACTAAGTAAAAACTTCTTTATTGGGAGCAACTCAGTTAAATAAAATGGAATGCAGAAAACTCATTTAAAATAACTTCCAATAGCAAATAAAGAGAAAGAGCAAAAATTCGCCGAGGGCCTTATCGTAAAATAAATTGATGCAGTAACAAAATTCAACCTTCGTGGAGCAACAAAAATGAAGCAACTACTTTTGAAATGCAAAAACGTTACTATTTACCGTATAGAGCGAGAGGCCAGCCAATCAAAATGCAAATCTCGCCCGGTTTTAGGCAAAAAACGCACGAGAGTTGCATTTTAACTAGGGTTAGTTCGAATATCAATAATTTTTATTATCCTGATAACGGATATATTCGTGTACTTGGAATTTAGCTAACTGGTTAACCGGATAATAACTGCTAAATATGAAAAGTATTGTACAGTTTTATTATAGACATAAGCACACGTGCAGTACAATCGAATATAAAAAAATCACGCTGATTTAATGTTCATTGTTTCTGCAACGCATTCCTTATAAAGCACAATGGATCAATTGTGGAATCGTGTAGACGAGACCGGAGTTTTGTAACAAAGAGTCCACATGCACTGAATGCTCTTTCTGCTTCCACCGAACAGGGCTGAATCGTAAGCAGAGCTTGATAGAGAGTCTGACGGTTGGCAGGTCGTATCCCAGAAACTTTAAACACTTCACATTTCTTTTGGACCATCCTTCCGTTAAGGTTTGGAGTAATGGAAGGACGAGTAGCTGGAATTGATGCTGACGTGATGGCTCGCTCTAGTTCTTCCTTGAGAAATGCACGTGATGAGTCTCTGCATACTGAAGTAGAAGCGAGTGACGCAAACTGGCTTTCTTCTCCAAGACCAGGCTCTGGTACTCCAAACAGCTTTTGCATTAGGGTTGCAGCAAGAGTGCACATCTTGTTTTTGTTTCCGTATTTGCCAAAAATATCAAACTTGTTCTCCATTAGAAAATTGGGATCATGCAAATATTCAAGGAGATGAACAAGACATGCATTTCTCCTGTCTTTGATACTTACCTCAAGATGAGACTTAAGAGATGCCGACTCCGCAGAATTAGAAATAGAGAGAGCTTTAAGCATAAAATCATGAAACCGCTCAACTGTAAGAATTGTAGCATTTCTTCTACAAAGTCCATCTACTGCGTGTTTGACAGGTTCAAGGACGTCAATCAGATCATGGAGAATTTAAATTTCTGCGTTCGTAATGGTGGTAGAAGTTCCAATTTCAACAAGAGCCATTCTGATACATTTTTCCGCTCTTACAAATATTTTAATCATCTCTAAAAGACTATTCCACCTGGTCTTTGAATCTAGAATCAACTTCAGCTCTGTGTTAATTGTGCTTGGATATGCTTTTGCATAATTTCGTCCTTAAGAGGACTTTTGCGAAACATCTTTACCACTGTTCTAACCTTCCCTATCACTTCTGGAGTAAACCGTTGAAGTTCTAAGCCAATTGCTTCAGTCTCCACAAGATCTACAGCAGCTTCATCAACTTCTTCCATCTTCTTTGCTGAAGAAAATCTGAATCCGATCCAGTATTATTATTTTCCTTTTCCTTTTCTAGTACTTCAAAGAGATTTTGCCTTGCATACAAGAAATCAATTACCGGTACTGCAAAATGTTAACCATGCGCAAAACAAAGCTGGTGGACGCAACAAATCATTCTTCCAAAACTCTTCATCACACTAGCTCCATCTGTCGTAGCTCCAACAATGTCTTCCATCTTCAGGCCAAACTCGTGCAATCTTTCTTTCACCAAATTCTCTACTCTGTCAGCTGGCATAGAACCTTTGATTCTTACCATTCCTAAATTAACAGGGTCTGAATCAGAGTGCAGGTTTAAGTTTATATATCTTCTGTTTCTTGTGCTTGTGTGTTGATCAAGAGTGACAGAACAAAATTGTCCAGTCCCTTTTTTTATTTCAATCATTTTCTTTAGATCGCTTTTCAGTGTTAGGGAAAAAGATATAATTATACTTCTGACATTTTGCACCGTTTGTGGTAGCTTGTATCCTCTTGCTAAAAATGCTTGCCTTAGTTGCTTACAAGTAGAAAGGGTGTTAAAAGAAATTCTGTCCACAGCTGCTAGCTCTGCAACAACCTTTTCCAGCGACTCTTTGATCGGTTTAAAGTAATTTTCAATTGTGCTGATGCCCGCGGAACTTTTGTTTGCGCTTTCCAAAAAATCTTACTGTTTTGTTTTCTTTGTGTCAAGAAGAATTTTATGTTTTAGACAAAGGTAGTTTCTGATTGCTCCTGTAGATCCACCTTTACAAGAAATCGTGTTTTCGCCGGTTTCACATTTTGCGCTATCACCATTTCTTGATCATAGAAAGTAGCCCCGCACGGGATTTTCACTTTTAAAACGTTTAAATTCCATCTCTTAAATTTAGTCATTTTAAACTAGGTTGTATTCAAAGCTTTTCAAGTTCAACTGATATTTTCTTACAGCTAAACCCTGCACACTTCACAAACTTCACCTCACAACGCAAATGCAGTCTTCTACTGAAATAATCATTTCCTTGGCTTTCTTTGGAATGTGTGAGTAAAGTTCACTTATGTATTTTACGAGTAGTTGAAAATATAAGACAATAAAAGTGTGAACAAAAGTGTAATTGCGCTCAGCGGGAGTCAACCTCCTCATAACAAAGAATGTTGAAACTTACTAAAAAGTGTTAAAGTATTAGCAACGATATTCTTTTATCCGGTTAACCGACGGAATTATATCCACATATCGGATAGCAAAAAGCTACCGGTTAATCGGTTAACCGTTATCCGGATAATCCAACCCAAATTTTAACCTCCAGATACCAGATGGTAAATAGAGAAAAAATAAAGGCGAGCAAGAACAAAGGGCGCTAGTTCAGTTCAGCCACGGAAATCAAAAAAAATTTTTTTTTTCTTTCCGAAGCCTATTCTGCAACATAGTGGCCCCTTTGAAATACAAGGTGTCCAAGAAGTCACCGTACCCCCTTGAAGAAGTTAATCTAATAGGGCAATTTCAACATTTCAAAGACTAGTTTCGCCGTTTAACCCGTTTTTGCCCATATTTTATTTTTTTAAGTTTTGTCCTTAAACAGTTGTGTTTTCATGCCAAAGGACATATTTCGGTGTTATTTTAGTTTATTTTTCTTTGTTTGTTTATTATATTGTAATTTTGTCGTGTTCCAAATGGGAACACCGGGCATGAATGGGGGTAACCAGAGCGTAAAAATTTACAATTGTTTTTTTGCAAGAAACAAGTAAAGCATGGTATTTTTATATTACAAATGGACTTTTTACTTCGTGTTTCATCATAGATCTTCTTCTTCTTTTGGAAGGGTTCTACATTTTCAAATGCTGGCAGTGATGGTTCTCAGCCAGCATCGTGTGTCGACATCCAAAACCGTCAGTCCACGTATTCCTGTGGGTGCCCAATGTACGGGGCATGTCAAAATGATGTGTTCTGCGGTTTGTTCTGCAGCGCCACACTCGCAATTCGATGTAGGAGCAAGGCCCCATTTGTGCATGAACAACTGAAAACACCCAACACCAGCCCGCAAGCGGTTGAGCCTGACCCATGATGATCTGGGCAGGCCCATCCCCATTGGCCTAGTGCTTGCTCTAGGGATGAAAGCACAGAGATCAGATGAACACTCCGAGTATTCCGTGCTCCATTTAAAGTCAGTCCATTGAGCTGCACGAATATCCAATTCAGTTAGATCTTGCAGTAACTTCCGTGCAGCGGGCACAAAAGGGCGTCTGGATTTTAATCTCTCTCTGTAGCCGTGTGTGGACCCAGCCAATAATTCATAGAGAATATGGCCAGGGTCCAGGCTGCCACGATAGCCAGTTTCTCCTAATCTCCTAATTAGCGTTGCTCCTAACTATCATAGATGTATGGTCGACACAAAATTAACACCGTCTAGGCTACAACAAACAGCGATGAAATATGAAAACAGAGACGTAGCAGCCGCCCCCCAAACCCCCCAATTGGGGGGGGGCCCAGGCCAACTTTGGGGGCCCAAGTTAGTCTGAAATTGCTTTTTGGCTACGTGATTATTTTCAGTTCAGCAGACTTGTTTACAACCAATTTAAACTGTAGGAAGAAATTGGCTTGTGACATCATAAGTGAATGCAACGTCATTTTATCTCGCAGAATCTAGAATATTTCGATTGATTTTCTGGTAGAATCTTGAATATTCGATTGACCTAACAATGCCGTTGTTACGCAACAATCATAGAATGGTCTGGAATTCTGTTTGGCTATAAATACCGGGACAATATATATACACTGCAGAGTGCAGATAAAGTATTTTATTGACATTGTATAGAATGAAACGTTCAAAAAGTGGTGCTCAAAAGAGAAAAGAAGCAGCCACTGCTCGAGATGCTGTAGCGAAATTGCCCAAGATGACAGATTTTTTCAAGATTACTGAGCAGAGTAGACCTGGCACTAGTACCGAGAGGGATGAAGAAAACTATAGTGTACAAGAAAAAGAAGACTATGACGATCAGCATCAAAGTGATTGTGAATTTCCAGAAAATATAAGTTGTGATTTACCTGCCAATACGCAACCTTCAATATCAAAAATAACTGAATCTCAATTTACCCTTATCCCTGATGACCCATGTAAATGGCCTGAAAGTATTTCTGATGCTCAACGATGTGATATAGTAAAGCGTGGACCACATCAACCAATAATGAATTTTCCATATAATAACACAACTCCAAGACGACGTTTTTCCTCCAATCATTATAAACGTGTGTTACCTAATGGTGAAAGTGTTTCACGGTCGTGGCTAGTTTATTCTGGGGAATCAGATCAAGTTTTTTGCTTTTGTTGTAAGCTATTTGGAAAAACACTAAGCCCCTTTTGTAGTGGTATAAATACATGGGAGGGTTTTTCGAAAAAACTGAAAGACCATGAAAACGGCATTTCCCACCAAGAATGCTGCAGTCAATGGATGTTGCTAGCTGAAGGGATAAGAAATTCATCCACTATCGACAAACGCGAGATGAATATTTTTTTCAATGAAAGACGTTTTTGGAGAAATGTTTTAGAGAGACTTATCGACATTGCCTTGTTTCTATCGGAAAGGAATCTTGTTTTTAGAGGATCTGAAGAAGTCTTAGGATCTCCTCACAATGGAAATTTTCTGGGTATATTTGAGCTTTTGGCAAGAAGAGATCCGATCCTAAAAGAGCTTCAAGACAGAATCAAGAATAAAAACACTAAAGATCACTATTTGAGTCCTACCATAAAAAATGAACTAATTGAATTGCTAGCGACAGAAGTTGAAAAAGAAAATTTACAGCAATTGAAATTGGCAAAATGTTTTTCTATAATTTTGGACTGCACTCCAGATATGTCACATTATGAACAAATGTCTGTCATTCTCCGTTATGTACTATGTAATGAAGAAGCTGCTGTTGTTAAAGAAACATTTTTTGGCTACTTGAGAATAAGTGACAGTACTGGGAAAGGCTTGTTGGACGCTTTCTTAGAAAAAGCGACCGAACTGCAACTCGAATTGTCTGATTGTCGAGGTCAGTCATATGATAATGGTGCTAACATGAAAGGAAAACATTCTGGGGTCCAAGCAAGAATGCTAGACATCAATCCCAAAGCTGTTTACGTGCCCTGTGCAAACCATACCCTTAACTTAGTTGTTGTTGACAGTGCTAATTCATCGACGGAAGCATTGACATTTTTTGGAGTACTTACAAGGTTGTATGTGCTGTTTTCTTCCTCTGCTCAGCGTTGGGAAATTTTGAAGAAACATGTGGAGCTGTCCATAAAGTCACAATCTGATACTCGTTGGGAAAGCAGAATTAAATGCATCAAACCTCTTCGATACAATTTAAAAGAGGTGTTGCTGGCACTGAAAGACTTGGAAGCCATTTCCATAGAAAGAAAAGATGGAAGAGCTGCCTCAGAAACAAAATCGTTGATAGCTCATTATCAAAATGGAGTTTTCTTTTGTCGGTGTTTATTTGGTATGATATCCTATTCCAAGTCAATAAAGCAAGCAAGATTCTTCAATCGTATGGAGTCTCCCTTCATACAATGGAAACGGAAATCCAGGCAACTGAAAAGTTTTTGCAAAACTATCGCACAACGGGTTATGACAGTGCCGCAACATCTGCTGTTGAAATAGCACAGGAATTGGATATTGATCCTTCTTTTCCTCCGTCAAGAAGTGGAAAGAAAAGAAGATTGTTTGATTACCAAGGTGAAGAGGAACAACGAGCTACTCCTGAACTGAAATTTAAAAGCAACTTTTTCTATCCAGTAGTAGACCAGGCTATTATGTCAATAAAGGAGCGCTTTAATTTGTTACGTGAGGTTTCTTCCGCCTTTTCGTTTTTGTACACACGAGACAAACTTTTGCTTGTGCAACAAGAAAATGCTCTTCTTACTTGCTGTAAAGAGTTCCAAAAAAAGTTCGGTGACATTGATTCTGATGAAATGAGCGCTGAGCTACAGCGGTTTGTTTTAATTTTACAAAAAAACGCAATCTCAATACGGCTCAAGACTTTCTAAACTATCTTCTAAAGACTCATTTATTTGAATTGTATCCGAATGTGTACATCGCACTTCGAATCTTACTAACTTGCCCCGTGACTGTTGCCAGCGCTGAAAGAAGCTTCAGCAAATTGAAACTGATCAAAACTTTTAATAGAACGTCTATGACAGACAGTAGACTATCTTGATTAGCCATGTTGTCAATCGAAAATGACTGCGCCCGATCTCTTGATTATGACAATGTCATAACAGCATTTGCGAACAAAAAGGTTCGCTCCAGACTATTTAAATGATACTGTGTTTTTATAACTTTTTCAGTGTCATTGCTTTCGTTTCGCAGTGTCTGCATAAATGTCCTACTGAACTCTGGCATCGGTGCCGAATTTTTTATGACTTGCACCTTCGGTATCGGCATGCTTTATTCTGACATTAGCCTGTTTACTTATGTACAAATTGTGGTGTATTTTCTTAATGCAGCTTTTCAATTTTACACCTCTAAAGTGATATGACCTGTGCGTAGGGGCTCTTGCGCTTACTTTGGAGGGGCCCGAAGTTGGAGTGCTACGGGACTGTATGAAAAGCATCCAGCATATGAAAGAATAAATGCAAAAACAGGAAAACATGAAAAAACAGAGAAAACAGTTCCCGACAACATTGTACGTATCACGGGATGTCACTTGTTAGCCTACTGATGTTCCATCTTGTGGAATTCTTCGAAGCAAAGTTCGTGTAAATTAACTCAGCACTTCTTGCGTTTCTTGCACTTCTTCCTGGAGTCTTTTTTGCACACAAAGCACCTGAATTGCTTTTCGGCTGGTAGCAAAAAATGAATTGCGCTGTCAAAGCGGATTCCTGGAAGGACCCTTTTCTCTAAAGGCTTTGTCGCTGCTGGACGACCAGGAATAGCAGGAGGGGTGCGATACTTCTGCAGATAAAGCTGCACTATGCGTCTGGCAAATCCCAAATAGTGAAGAGGACTGTTATTGTCACCCTTCCTGTACAACTGCCACGCGTTGTGAAGACTTGCATCAACTGTAAACGCAAAAACAGGCCACCAACACTTTTTTGATCGGACTCCCATTTTGTAATTGTCGATGTTTTGGTCCATGCGGTCTACACCACCCATAAAATCGTTGTACTGGGACACCACGAAATGTTGATCCACTTGTTTTTTCTGTGCATCTTTGGCAATCCAGCGAGTGGCTTTCACGATTGGCATGACGGGATCAACAGGTGACACCAGTGATACGACTGTGTTGTCATTCCAAGCGGTCAGTGCAATTTCTTCCCCTTGTTTAAGGCAAAAATCAAAGCTGCCTCTTGGACGCTTGGCCATTTCTTTTGAGTCAATCAATGGAGCTTTCTCGGTTCGGTTTGATTTTACAGTCCCAGTGTAACCAATTCCTTTTGATTTTAGAATTTTAGCGAGTTTGACAGAAGAAAAAAAGCGATTGCTATAGATTTTGAATGGTATGTTTGGAGGAAGCTACGAAACCAAATCTAGAACAGCAGAGGCTCTGACGCCAAGCTCTTTATCGTATGTTCCACAAGCTCCTTGGTAGGGATTACACTGGATAAGATACCCTGAGCAATTGCAAAGGCACCACATCTTGTAACCAAAACGGATAGCCTTGCCTCTCAAAAACAGTTTTGCCCCGTGTCTTCCAAAATGGAGCATCATGCTTTCATCGACGCAAAGCTTTTCATCTAGTATCGCATACTGCAAGAATCGTTTATTGAGCATTGTAAGCAGGCGGCGCATTTTTGTGAATTTATTGTCTTTGGTAAGCTTTGTGTTGTCAGAAAAATGAGCATATGTCTACAAGATTTCAAATCTATTTCTACGCATTGCGTTAGATATAGATGGGAAGTACTATTCGGAGTGGCACTCCCACATCATGCGCCATCTGGGAAATGACATGTACCCTGATAGCATCAGTATACCCAGCAAGCACTTAATTTCCTCTGGGTTGATTGAGAACGAGGCATCACCTTTATCTTGAGATGCGTACAGATTGAACATGCTTGTGATAAAGTTTATCACTTCTTCATCATAGAAGAGCTCAAAATATTCTTCAGGCTGCATACCCTCTTTGTATGTTTTTCTTGCAAGTGTAAAGCTAGGTTGTAAATCTTGGTTTCTCACCCATCGTCTCTTTCGTTTTCGTCTCAAACCGGTTCCAGAAGTTGAAGAACTTTCCGTCTCTAGAGGAAGTTGAGGACTGTCGGCACTGGAATCAAAGAGACAACCAATTTGGTTGTCTTCTTCATTGCCTTCCCGAGACGGAGATATTGAAACAACTCTCGTCTCAGCATTAGCCTGTAGTTGTTTACCACTGAGATTATTCACGCTACCGCCTGTGTTTTCATCGCCGCTGTCCCCTTCACTGTCAAAGCCATCACTGGGAGGTTGAACAAACACCATCGCTGAAGTAACTGTTTCATCTTCTTCGATCTGAGCAAGGACTTCTTCAGCAGTAAGAAACCTAAAAAAAGATTTTTTAGATAATGGCTCATGCCCAGTGTTCCTGAAAGGGAACATTATTATGAAAACAAATATAACACACCACTTTGAATTCAAATTCAAAATTAATCCTTTCTGCCTGGAATTATAGTCCATAGTCATATAATTACAACATTGGTTATGCAGAAAAATATACTAACACTAGACCAAAAACTTACCTTTTTGACTGTGGGTCACGTGATGTTGAAAGTTCATCAGACATCTTTACACAATTCAGAGCAGGATATAAAAACTTTAGAACAAACAAAGTCAACTTCTACCTAGCACTATATTTAACTAGTAAAAATACCTGAATTCACAAAATTAGTTTAATAACAAGATTTTTTACAAATACAAGTGATGTTCCCTTTCGGGAACACTGGGAAAAAACGGGTTAATATGACTGATACAGGTGTGTATTCCATTGAAGAAAGATTAGTTGCTAGTTTGGGTGCATGAGAGACCCCACACAGAACAAACAATGTCTGAAATTATGGATATGTTTACCGAACGTTTTCAAAAGGCTGCACCACGCAAAGCAACTTTGTTGGATTGGGAGAAGCGAGCATTTGAACTGGAATCAATTTTGGATCGACCGAGAAGTGGACGAAGAGTAACTCGTGATGAAACTTGTGCAGAGGCAGCTTCTTCTGTTGATCGTTCCCCACAAAAGTCAATCAGGAAACGAGCGGCAAAGTTGGGAGTTCCGAGATCAACTCTGCATAATCATATGAGGAGAGATCTGCTTCTCAAGCCGTATGGAGCAAGATTCACGAATGAACTTTTAGACATCGACTTTGAACGACGATATGATGCATGCCGAGCATTGTTGGACAATTTTCCTGACGACGAATTCCGCTCGAAAGTATTGTTTAGTGATTTTTTTTCATATTCGAGGGGTACGGTGAACAAAAAGGTGAGATTTCAAATAATAATAATAACATAAACAGTAATAGGAAAACAAA
The DNA here is from genome assembly GCA_963675345.1 of Trididemnum clinides. Taxonomy (NCBI): domain Eukaryota; kingdom Metazoa; phylum Chordata; class Ascidiacea; order Aplousobranchia; family Didemnidae; genus Trididemnum; species Trididemnum clinides. The sequence goes on along the minus strand of OY776302.1, from coordinate 25,534,423 downwards.
CAACAACGTCAGACAAATCAACAATAATGAAGAAAAAATAAAACAACTATAAACACTGTATTAACCGGTATCAAAACCATCGGCGAGCTTAATCCTTTCATACATAAAATAAACGCAAGTTAAATAATTTACAACACAAAAAACAAGTTTTATGATAACGAAATAAAACATTTTCATGGGGAGCATTCTTAGAGACATCCCTCAAGACATAATCAATTTCCTAGGAGCCGGAATTTTTCAGTACCGCTATTGTGGCTAGGCGGACTATTTCTTTCCCTCTACGTAGCTGGGGGTGAACACAATGGACTCTTCCCAGCCGGTACGCCCAACGCTTGTTGATATCCTCAGCATTTCCAACTAATACTAATTGGCCCTCAGCAAGGTTCTGACAAGCAACCCACCATTTACCGCGGCCATGCAACGTCGGTAGATAACCCTTGAGCCAAGATTTTCAAAACTTATTTTCAAGGGTGACGTTATACAAATAATCTCGTCGTTAGTCTCCCCGATCGTGGAAGGTGCTAAAAGGTTAATCGGAGCAAACTGCTGTCCGAGAAAAGAAAAAGAAATAGGAAGCCAATCATTAGCGGCCCCAAAATGATTACATTGAACGTAATTGACTACGTCCATAAAGGCCTTATTCAAAGTATGCGCATTTAAAATCGGTTAAACGAAGAATTTATTTTTTGTTTTAGCAGCGAGAAACTGTTTAAACATTGTTAAACAAGGTAAGCCGCGCGCTTTTTTAATACGTAAAGATTCGGAGAGATCTCAGTGAGTTGACCAAACCTCTGCTGCCAACATGTAACAATGCATTGTGGTTGTGGCTCTATACACCGCCCTATGCCCTGTGACTGCGAAAACTGAAGGCCGAAGCTCCAGGCCTTTCTGCAGGAGAAAGTCGGGTCCGCTAAGCCAGAGTGAGCGACTACCAGACCGTTTAACACTTTCCACGCGCGTTCCCACATGAGCAGGATTCAACGACGTATTAACATAACTCCAAGCATCGGCAGAGGCCTCTAAAAGGATTCTGTCAATTCGGCGCTTTACGAAACGCGTAAATGAAGGTTAGGGTTTATAGTCCATTTCAAAATCACTTGTGAGTCCGACCAAAAATGGAGACTACATCCGAGATGCTGCAACAATTTCGACTCATTCTGCATTAACTTTGTGCACATCTCGGCAGCCTCCAGCTCCGTACGCGATATAGCCGAATTGGTTTGATTCACCAACACAACTTTGATCTTGCCCTGTACGAGCACAAGCGAGCGTCCATTTATTATGCGTCTTAGATACACCACGCAAGAGTGGGCTTAATGTGACGCGTCGCAAAACCGATGGAGTTGAGACGCAACATTTTCATCGTCCCCAATCACGGGTTCCTCCAAGAAACAATAGCGGAGAATAGACAAGCCAGCAAAGCTCCCCATTACATTTACCCAATTGCTCCAGTATTTAAGAATATCCTTTGGAAGTTCATCGTCCCACCCGAGACCCAAAATGTCGCTTTTTGAAGAATCAGTTTTCCGTCTAGCAAACAAGGTCCCAGGATACCCAAGGGGTCAAACTGGCCCGCCAGTGCATTTAACCTTTCACGTCTGGCAGTGACATCACCAAATTTTTGATGTTGAAAACACACTCGCAACTGGTCGTTTTTAACGTCCCACACCAGACCAAGTGTTTTTGAGTCGGGCATAGGCTCTACCCTTAAATCTATCTCCCGAATATCTGAACCGAGATCACACTTCGGGATTCCGGACAATACAGTTTTAGAACTGCCATCAGCTACCCATTTGCGCAATTTAAAACCTCTACTATCAAACAGCGAGGCTGATTCGCTAGAGATTCTTTTAAACTCATCGATCGAGTCGGAGACCAACAAAAGCTTATCCATGTACCGATTATTTTCAGTAGCCGTTAAAGTCACCGTACCAGCGTTCGTAGGGTTTTCAGCAATCAACTCTTTGATTGCAAAAAGTGCAATAAAGGGGCTAGAATTGATTCCCCAAACATGTCTCGTAAATCGATATAGTTGAACTTTTCCTTCATCTGCATCATTGCTTCGGAACCATACCAAACGGAACAAATCCTTTTGACTCTCAGACATAGCCACTTGGAAAAAACAATTGCTCAGATCAGCCGGGCAAGCATATCTTCCCACTCGAAATCTCGTCAAGACTTCAACTAAGCCGTTTAACAAATTTATTCCAGAATGAACAGCATCATTTATTGCCGCTCCTTTAAAAGTAGCGGCCCTATCAAACATTACCCTTGCTTCATCTTGCTTTGTGACAAAAAAGGGCAAATACCAGCGTTTGGTATCAGACAAGATCGCATCATCAACACGTACTATTAAACCTTCAGAAATCATCTCCTGAAATGTGTCCTCAAGCATATCCTTTAGCTTTACGCTTTTTAGGGCGTTTTGGCGCAAATTCGTTGTCCGATTAAAAACGCAAACGTAATTATCCGGCAAATTAGTGACAACATCCATTTTTAATGGAACTGGAATTTCGTAGCGTCCATTGACTATTTTCACATTAGACTCAACCAACTGACGAGCCATCTCATCATTTATAGACGGCTGTTTAACTTCGTCTTCTATTTTATAAATACGCAAAGACTCTTTTAACTAGGCGATTTCTTGTTGGAGTTGTTCACACTCACACCCATCTCAATTTCTGTCCACTTAAATTTTAAAGTTTCTACAAACGCTCCGTCCCACTCCCAAGCGTCCCCGCTAGCAATCGGCCCAAATCGAGTCAACACGTAATTGGGGTGATCAGGGTCCTCACTTTCTCGTTCCTCTAACACAGCAAGCAAAGATTTATCGGTTTGTCCGATTAAAATGTCGATGCTTTTACGCTGAGCAATGATTACCGGAACGATCACGCCTTGAAAGTGCTCCAATTTTTCGACGTTCACTGCGTGAGGAATGAGTGCTTTCATCGTCTGCAAACTCTGGCACAACTAAAGCATATTTTATTTGAAAGGTTTCATCAGTGTACAGCAATTGAAGGGTAAACTTTGTCAGCCCGCCACCGCTGGTAGTTTGCTAAGCAAGAGTTCGAATAGTTATATTTCGTTTTTTATCAACAGTCAGATTAAGTTCATTTTTCAGCCTCTCAGAAATCAATGTTGCCTGTGATGCAGTGTTATGTTGCGCGCAAACAAGAGTGGACCTCCCGGTGCAGGGATTAATGACCCTCACTGCACTGCTGCGGAGCAACACAGTATTATTTTCATTAGGCGCCAATTTTCCGACTATAGGCTGCGTCACTTTTGATATTCCGGAACTTCCGTTCCCGCTGCCAACGCGAGACTGGACATAAAGTTCATGCAGCTCGCCAGCGTGCTTGCTGCTACATGCGGGACCGCATCTACGAAGCCTCGAAGGGGCCATGCAGTTCCGCAAAATATGATCCAACGAAAGGCAATTTAAGCACCGTCCCGCACCCACAACAACACGCTTTTTGCGTTCATTTGCAAAGATTTTAAACGTTTCACAATCTCCTAGAAAATGTATTGACATGGAGTCATTGCACACAAAGCGAAGCGGGGGTGGTTTAGTTAGCTGAGGCCTCTGATTTCCTCTAGAATTACTATGCAAATCAGGTCCTTTATCAGTTGTTTGCGATGTCTGCACCACAGGTGCTTTAACCGCAACCTGTCGAACACGAACAGAACAACATCCTATCCCGGACTCACGCGACTTTTTTTTATCATCCGATTTAAAAAGGTTTGGGCGCAATCCGATGTCATTATGCTTAATTCTTCAACGACGAATTCACGCAAAGATTCGAACCCATAACGGTTCAAATCAAAGCCGGATTTTTTAAGATAATCAAGATACCGTCGTTTAAGCACACCTGGGAGGCGATTGGCAACATTCATCAGCAATTGCCTAGAAAATGTTTCCACTTCGTTGTGCGCGTAAGCAAAAACCTCTAAGGCATTTAAATCCTCGTTGTAAGATTTCAGTGATGCGGTATTAAACACCACTTTGGGCCCAAGGCGACTAGCAATTATTTGAGGTTCGGCAGTCAGGCACCCAGAGACGCCACATCTCTGTCTCAAGCGATCTCACGCTTTTTCGATTCGCTGCGCCGTCGACATACTCCTCACAAGTGCAATGAAAAGGTTTACCAGTTCACGCGGTTGGCCTATACAGGATGCTCTGAGAACTTCCAACCTGCGCTTGTCACAAGGCCTTTCACTCATAACTTTTTTCATTTGATTCTCATTAAATACAAAGGCAATGTTAGTGCCATCATAAGCTATTTGCGAGGCAAGGTTTATAAAGTTCATTGCGTTCTTGACGTTCAAGATACGCTTCAAAACCCACAGTACTAGAAGTAACAAAATTAATGGCGATCTCCTGACACTGCGAGAATGCAGCCGGACGCAACCCCCTGGATCTGCACGGAAAGCTCATTGAATTTTAGGTTTAGTTTCTCCTAAAGCGCTCTCATAATTAAAGGCTTTGCTCGCCGCCGAAGCCGGCTGACAACTTGCAGCTGCGACGTTGTCATTTTCACGAAAATCAACATTTGCAAATTTTCGATTTTGGTCAGTCTCACAAGGATTTATAATTTTAGGGACACCGGATGTGACAACACAACTTAAGCAAAGTTTATTTTTATATCTCCCCGAAACTGCCACCGATGAGCCGCTTTCAGAAAGAGCAATGTATTTTTCTTCAGCTACGAGCTTTACTTCCCCAATTCGTAACCTGGCCTCTGTGTCAGCCTCAGCAGCAGCAGCAGCGGCGGCATCCGCCTTCACCTTAGCCAGATCATGCGCGTGAATAGCTTGAAGTTCCGCGTGACTGCGATCAAGATCAATCTGGCGTGCCAACAATTTACTAGACGTCGTACTTATGACGCCCTGACAACTAGCGACCTGAAAGACGTTTTCCTCCGGTCCCAGGTCAGTCTCAGGGGGCAATCCTTGTAAGGATCGCAGAGTGCATCACTCATAGTGTTGTCATGCGATTGCAGACACCGATTAAACAGGTCTTCCACATCACTAAGTAGTTGCGCTTTAATCTCTGGGTGGCATATATTATCATTAACGCGAGTTTTATTATACGCGAAGGATTTTTCAATTTCTTGGAACTCTGTCGCAAGATCGACAAAGTCATTGTCTTTAGCCCATTCCAATTCGCTTTAGGGTGTTTTAAGTTGATTACCAGTACTCTTTTTGCAGTCAACAGTTTGCGATACAACTTATTCTGAACCAAAGGAGACGCACTATTAGCATGAGGCAAAGAGGGTGTAGGCCCATCAGATATTTTTCCGCTATCATTACCGGCATAAGGGGTCCCAACGGAAGTCATTGTAAATAAAAACTACAAAAAAATAATAATAAAGATGATAATAATAAAGGCCAATTTACTTTTTCCGACGACGTCCAGCTCTGATCTTTCATGATTGTAGTCTTCGGACCAATGGTGATCGAAGAAAGGAAGTTGAAGTTTCTCAAGAAGATATAAACTCAAATGAATCCGATTAGATAAAAAACGTAAGCTTCAGTATTGAGAGCTTCCACAAAACAAGATTTCAAAGTCACGTGAAGTCATGATGGCTTCGATAACGAAAGCTTCCAGAAACTGAGATCTTCAAGTATGCAGAGTGTCCAAGGTCGAAAACGGAAAAGAAACGGGAGAACGGTGAATTTTCTTATGTTGCAAATCTTCGGTAAATGAAGATTTGTCCACAAGTGCCCGGGAGGAACTCCATGGCTTTCGCTCCTTCTTCAACACAACAACTAAGTAAAAACATCTTTATTGCAAGCAACTCAGTTAAATAAAATGGAATGCAGAAAACTCATTTAAAATAACTTCCAATAGCAAATAAAGAGAAAGAGCAAAAATTCGCCGAGGGCCTTTTCGTAAAATAAATTGATGTAGTAACAAAATTCAACCTTCGTTGAGCAACAAAAATGAAGCAACTACTTTTGAAATGCAAAAACGTTACTATTTACCGTTTGGGGCGAGAGGCCAGCCAATCAAAATGCAAATCTCGTCCGGTTTTAGGCAAAAAACGCACGAGAGTTGCATTTTAACCTCAAGATACCAAACGCCAAATAGAGAAAAAATAAAGGCGAGCGAGAACAAAGGGCGCTAGGTCAGTTCAGCCACGGAAATCAAAAAATTTTTTTTTTTCTTTCCCAAGCCGATTCTGCAGCAGTAGGAATTGATGTAATCTGCAAAATTCTGTTGCTTATCCAGTTCATATTCCAATCCATTATTCTGCTACTGAACATGTTAGGGTGCTGTTTCAAAATGCATTGAATGCTTGTTCTGGACATCCAAAGCACTATCTCCTTCGACCGAGAGACTTTTGGATGCTTTTGAACAGACGCACGGTTTCGCCCACATTTTCAAGTGCCTTAAAGTGGTCGATGGACCAACTTCCCTTTTCTGCAATCAAGGATTGTGCCTTTAGCCAAGATGTTTTGCGCAAAGCATTGGACAAAATTTTGCTATGAAACTTTATTGGAGTGCGTTTGAAATTCTCGAGCAAAATGTTGGCGAGCAGTTGTGTAGCGTTCCGACTTGAACCACCATTCGACAATTTTGCGTTTGAAGCTTAAACCTACTTGAACTTACTTTTTGACAAATGGAAGTGTTTTATTCTTTGCAAATTTGATCGTTGCAATAGCTAGACTATTCGCGATTTCACACTTCGAATGCCAGCTGTAATTCATCATCTTTTGTAAAGTCTCTCTAAGTTTTGTGTTTTCACCTTAGGAAGGCGCCTTAATGCCAAGAGTCGTTAGTTTACGAGTTTCAGTTGTCAGTATCTAGTTAATCAGCAGCCCTTGATGAATGTGCTTGTATTCTATTCGTTGGAATTTAATTGAACTTCTTTTTTATAAGCTAGTTTATTTAACTTGTATTTGTTAAAAATAAATACCCAAAGTAACAATTATACATACACTTGGTAAAATGAGAAAAAGGTTTAAAGAATACAACCGTACAATAAATAACTTAAGGGGAACAAAAGCCGACAAATGTTCTTAGCAAAGAGTCTAAACTGGACTTCTCCATCTCTATGTGAAAGACAGGTAGTAGACGCGAGCATCATGGTAGCACAGTCCAAGCATCTACCTACAATCATGATAGTACAGTCTGACCAAAGACTTGCAAGCATAGATAAGTTCATTCGCTTAAATGCCGTTTTGCTAATAACGAAGTACAAGCACATAAAATGTATTTTGTGAAGCACATTTTAATTAAAGTGATTACCAAGCAATTAACTTAAAAAAAATAAATAGCTCAATCAGTGGAAGACGATCAAGATAGTTACAATAAATGGATTTCAATCCAATACCTTTACACGACCCAAAACCTAACTTCATAAAAGACACAATTTATACAACAAAATATTTACAAATAGGTCAAACTTATTACAAAGGATGCAAACGCTTACTGTCCAGGGTTGTCTAGAGCAAAATGATAATGAAGAATTTTTTGTAAAATATCACGAGAAGCGTAATAATTTCAAGTAGAAAAAGTGGGTTCCGGGGAAGTTTTGAAGGCGATGTTGGCTGGAGTGCTTGCATTTTTGATATAAAAAGCTCATCATTGTGCAAATGTAAAAGGTAATTATCGTTTGTATTGAATTTTACCAAGTATAAGTTGCCATTTCCTTACTGTAGTGTCTAGATACTGATTGGCCTAAAGCTATCACGTGTAATTGGGGTTTTTTGACTACTCGAGTCACGTGTTAACTTTAGTACAGCGTGGCTCAATCAGGTAGTCGGTTGACTAAGTGTAAATTTTTGTTTACAGTTGGGCAGATTTTAATTTTATGGAAAAGTTAAGTTTATGTTTTATTTGTAGATGTAATGAGCAGTTATAAGTTAGTTTAAACTTTATAATTAAGTACGCAACACTGCCTTAGCTGTTGTTGTCACAGTAATAAAAAAAATCAAAGAAAATTATAAGATTCCTCTGTATTCACAAATGCATCCGTAGCTAAATTCAGCATGAAATACAGTTGTACAGTTATCTTTCATGTGGAAATAGCGAGTTATCATTAGTGGAATAGTTCCCCAATCAACTAATATCCGCCGGTTCGCATTCAGGCACTTTTTGTGTAAGCATTTTGTTTCCAGAATATCTCGAGGAATTCTGCATAAAATAGCATAGTCTATTCAGAACACAGCAATATGGAACCTACGAGTTACTTTTTGCGATATTTTTCGTGTTTAAGCACCCTCACAGACAAGACATGTGTGAGATTTACGATTCATGTCTAAGAAAAGGGCCAAACATGTGCTGTATTGGGGGCTTTCGGCGAACTATTGTGAGCTCAATAAAAATAAATTTTAGGTCATCTAGTAAGACTTTGGACAGTCTAATGCATTAAAGCCTTAGCGATACATCGCTTAGCAATACATAGCGATAGCGATACATCGCTTTCTCGTGAATGGAGGATAAATATTGTAAATAAAATAAAAAAATTGTAGACCTACCTGTTGTAGTCTCGGTTGATCACATATTTCCACGGACTATAGCTTGATTCATTCGCTCTCTTTGACGCTGTGTAACGATATTTCAACGAATCTGTGAGATTACTTCTTCCTACATAAGGATTGCTTTTTGCCCTTATAGCTGATTATTTGATTTGGCCTTTCATTAGAAAACTCTGTAACATTTCGTACTTCCAAATAAGTATGTTCGATCAGATTGTTGGCGATAGAATGATATTCTTTGCACATTAAGTCATTGCCACATAGATCCAAATCGCTAAAAAAATAAAGATTTGATTATATTTGCCGAGTAGTTTATCAAAATGAGGGTAAATTTACCTACGAAATTAGAGATAGAAAATGTTTTTAAATCTAAGTTATGGGCGCTCTGATACTGAAAAGATATCTGACGGATGTGTACCTATCTCGTCCGATATTCTTGGAATATTCGTTGCTGGTACAAAAAAGGCAGAAAAAACGGTAATTTTTAGACTCTGAGAATTTTTAAATCTTACTTCAAATAACATTACTATAACAACAGTTATCTCTAGTACGATGCGCATTGTACAACCAATCAGATCAACTGATTTAAAATGTTTTCTAAGGCTGCTTACCGTTCTTCAATGTCTGATAGTATTAGAGTGCATTCTCTTACAGTGCCGAGATGTGGTGGACATTTAGCATCACTTTTAATTAATCCAGCAGCTAAGTTCAAAAAGGCAAGGGTGGCCATGCAAAGCAATATCATTTGAGTGTTTGTTGCTGCCATATGTTTCGCTGATTCTTATATTTCGATTTTTGACTGACACAATTAAATTCGAACTCAAAAGCGGCAGTTTAAGTACATCTGTTTTATGACGTAAGCTATTGGTAGCACGTGGTGAAAAAAGCGCTTTCAACTGCATCCACAATTAAGTCGGGTTCAACTTTGTTTAAAACAGAGAATCATTTTATTCTTTTTAAACACAAATACCCTTCCTACTATGTTTTTCATGTACTCTGAAGTTAACAGCTAAAAATAAAATCCATTTTGTAAACTGTTTGCTTCGTTTTGAAAATAGAATAGACCACTTCTTTCAACGTTTTTCAAAAAAACATTTTATTTGAAATTTTTACAACAGCATCAATTAAGTGACGTCTGTTTTGTTTAGCTTTAGCAAATTTTATTTCATTAAAATCAAAGATTTCTTGATACGTTTTTGTTACTTTGTACAAGAGGTTATTACGAAGTTGAGTAATTTCTAATTTGAAAACGAAATAATCAGAGGCATTATGATTGCCCATGATGTTCATTGTTTGTGAATTATGACATAATACGCTATTGAACGCGTATTTTGTCGTAACAAACAAAAAATAACTACCAAGAACAGTGGTTCTCAAACTTTTTATAGTCACGAACCCCTTTAAACAAGTCGTCAGCATTACGAACCCCTGCCTAAGATTTGTTTGGAAGTCGCCATGTTTAAGTGCGCAAATATTATCGACTCTGTCAATTTCTTAAAAATTCAGATTATCGAATATTCTTAAACAGGTGGATGTGTACACCTTTTTTTGTTGGTCGATAGTTTTAAAACCCGGAGTGTTTAACTACCTTTGACGTATAGTAATCAAAAAACCGCAAGTGAACCATGCTCATAGTTAATAATGCTAACTAGCAAAGCATCCGAGCAAAAATTTAACAAGCAATCAACAAAATTAATTGTTTCTAGGAATAACAAAAGTCAACAAAGCATTCGCGCACTCTCAAAAACCTTCTTACGGACCCCGTTTGAGAACCATTGACTTAGAAACACGGAGAGATTACATCGACATGATAAAAAACAACGCAATATTTAAACAAATTGCGCTCAAATATCTCGTTAATGTTAGTGTGTGTTTAAAGATATCATAAACTGGACTGAAAAACAAGGTTTCGTGCATCACCGGCAAAAATAGTGAAGCTGCTTATTTTGTATGTTGTAAGAGGCAACTTTAGCGCACCCACCAATGACAATGTGCCTTGTTAGTGTTGAGACTAACAGTCTGTCTTCATGAATGGTCCAAAACGATCTCCCGCTCTGTCTTAACTTGATCTTAATGAGATTTGCGATGTAAACATGTGAATAACCTAACATCCTGTACTTTCACACTAGGAAAGAGAAGGAGTAAACACAACACGAATAGGCTTGATTTCGCAAAAATACTCTTGTATATGTAGCGCCGGCTATTATTGACCACATTACGTTATTGCTTGGTGACGTAGTTTTGGTTGTAGTCGGGTAAATCAGTGCTTCCACAGATAATTTTCTATTTCCTCTACTTAACAAAATTATTTTCGGTTATTTCCTCATTTCGAAAGCAAATGCATTCCCTAATTTCCTCACATAGCGTTTTCTAAATGACATTTAGGAAATGGATAATTTTTACATGTTTCTAAAAAACTTCACGGCACCAAAATTACAAAGATAAATGGATTACAGGAGCTGGTGTTAGCCTGTTTAAGATATTACTATTTATTAAGGGATGTTAAGGCATATAGGCTAACTGCAATCAGTTGAATAAAATACCACTTCCACGACCGGTTTCGTTCCTATTAGAACTCGTCAGGTGGACTAGGTATTGAACCGACGGTCACATGAATTGCTTCATGCGGTTTATGCCACTCCGCCATCGGTCTTTTCAACTGATGCTGTTAATTTTAAGCTATATAACGTGCACGCTCACTACAATGAGCTTGATGCGATATATGCTTTTAATTTCCAGCCAAGCCAGTGCCTTTATTACGTTATGATACGAATTATAGGAGCTGGTGTTAGCCTGTTTAAGATATTACTATTAATTAATAGATGTTAAGGCATATAGGCTAACTGCAATCAGTTGAATAAAATACCACTTCCACGACCGGTTTCGTTCCTATTAGAACTCGTCAGGTGGACTAAGGTAATAGTAGGAATAATACTGTGCACAGCGCCGTTAAATATTTGAATTAAATATGAAATGAGCACCTCTAAAAAAAAGTAAACACAACACGCATACACTGAATGGTATGCACATATGAAAAACACAAGCACCTACGTTAAAGGTTTCTGCACTCAACAGATAGAATTATAGATGAGGTGACTTGAGGTGACCCACTTGAATAGCCAATGCACCTTTTGGCTGGCTTTCGTTTAGCTCTACTTAAACAAACCAACAATCTCAATCTATCAAAATTAACTGACTAGACCTAAACTGCCTTTATGTAGGCATAAAAACAGTCTTTAATTACCACTGAAGCAGTAAACTTGTTGTTGTGGTAAAATTGTGAGTAGAATAAATTATGAAGAGCCTTTTTCAGAATTTCTGCATTTCAACATAACAATCTGGCATTTTTACTTTGTTAACCATTTTTTATATGTTCTTATTTTCTCTTAATTTCCATATTTTGATGATTTCCTCCCAAATTTTCTATTCTATACATTTTGGGGTCAAAATTCCCCCAAGTCAGAAAATATCTTCCTAAGTGTGAGCCATGGGCTGAATCAAGACTTTTTACTACGATCTGACAGATAAATGCCAAGCAAGAGGCCGGTCAATGTAAAAATTTATGGATGACCAACGTTGTCAGTCTTGCTAAAACAAAAACAGTAAATGTTACGTCATACATTGCATTGTTGCAGAGCGTCCGACCGCTAAAAATTACTGGACTTTCAGTTTTTAAAGGAAGTGACACGAATACACCAAAATAGCTGAGGAGTAGGGGAGTAAACAAGAGCTTGTTAGGGGGGAGGGAGGCTGAAAACCGATTTAAGAAAAATATATCTACTTTTTTCTTCCTTTAGGAATCAAGAATGAGATATTGTATTTCGATCATGTTTTGACAGTGTGAGACTTTTTTGAATAAAAATATCTCAGCGATTTTTAATTCCTTTTTCCTCTCTTGTTTTCTTTATTCTGACATTCATTTAGTGGTTATTGAAAGAAGATGGGAGAGTTTTTATGCACACTTTGCTAATTTTTTTAAATAAATGTTTAAAGGGGGAAGACTACGATTCGCACAGTTTGCAGCGCCATAGCCGAAGATCAGCATGGTTCAGTGCAAGTAACATCTTAGTTACAACAGTCATGATAATTTTTGAACATAAAGGTAGCCTGTCTGAAGGCTCTAGAGGCAAAAGATGAGAAAGACAAACCAAAGAAAAATAAGCCAATACAAATATACAAAAAACATCAAAAAATGTTTTTCTTCCAATTCTCAGAAAAAGTAAGACTAAAAAAGATAAAAATGCGTAACTAAATCAAGTGAACACCTTGGGGCTGAATTACACGTTTATATATTACACGTTTATTTCAGTCACACTTACTGCCGTTTATACTACATTATCTTTGTAATCACACCCGCCTGGGAGTTACCAACACTTTCAGCCAGAGGCATTTCTACAAGTCGTGCAACTGAAACGAACAAATTGCCTCAAGCTACCTTTATCTAGGACACAACAATGCATTTATGGTAAGATTTGATCACTTGATCATGGGCTCATTGCCTTTAGTAAACTGAGCTTTTGCAAATCGACAGTGAGTCAGCTACATTGACTAAATAAATCAAACTATAGTAACGATGAGTTACGAGCATAAAAGTGTGTTGAAAAGAGTCTGCTACCAGTAATTCTTAGTAAATCATCCTAAAAAATCGTTTATCATAAGAAAAATTGATTTCGTCTAAGCTTCTCCCCTTTCTTGTAAAGAAGCAAAATCGCTTGAAAAAGCACAAAAATCCTCTCAAATTACCTTCAAACCAAAACCATAAATCAAATTATATAAAAATGGGTATGAGTTCATAAAAATAAGTTTTATCACAATCACTGAAGATAACAAACAATCAAACAATGAAGTGTATTGCAAAATAGCAAGTAAAAAGGCACAACCTATTAAATCAGTGGCGTAATTGGTAAAATAATGCACTGTAATGTGGGAAAAAGAGTAGCCTAAAAAAATAAAACAGTAATGACAACCAAAATCGTAGAAACACCGAAAACTGTAAAAACAAGTTGCAATAAAATTACTAAAGGGTGTGTAAATCCATGTTATTAATATTGATCTTACCAATAAACCTGTCTAGCCATATATTTTCGGAAAAAGGATGAAAAATAAGTTAGCATAAAAAGCAGTTTGATTTAATGGATACCTTGCCATTCTGTCTACTTATCAAGTAGTTAGTTTGTCTTATAAATTATTTTTCACTGAATAAATTGCCTTATAAGGTAAGAGGGCCGACTTGAGTTTGGAAAGGTAAAGTAGGCCATATTGCTAAAGAAAACAAGATTTCTTTTCATGGGTATTGTTTTTATATTAAATTATTTGTTTATTTGTAGCCTGGGTTTTATTTACGAGTACAATAAACATAAAAACAAAATCAATCAAACCAAAGGCTTGAAGATCAACTGGTTTAAAAGTAGTGTTCATGCTGATGTAGCATCTAATATATAAAAGCGCAATTCTGTCTGTCTGTCTGTCTGCCTGCTTTAACTCCTCTGAAACTGCTTGAGGTACAAGCATTAAGTTTGCCACGATTGATCACCACATGATTGTCATAAGAGTCTTCGTGACGTCGTCATGACGTCATCATCAAAAATAATTTGTGTAGAAATTGCGTTACTTGACAGAGGACAACCGCTTTTTGCTTAAACGAAAACCAGCTTTCGACTTACCACATTACAAAAACTTTCATTTGTTTGAGGTCTAAAATGACGTTACGATCAACGCTTTATTGCACAATCTATTTTTGTTTTTTCTCAAAAACTACTGATCGTGCAAACGCGATTAAATGTTTTTTCAGAAGCTATTAATAAGCTGCTTTTGATAAAAACAATTTTACAACCATAATTGCTTATTTAACAATGCTACAAGGAATTCTTTATTTAAGCACTTTCAGCCATCTAAGCATTTTTCTTCTCTATTTCGCTTGCACGCATAAAACTGGCTCTATGATGTCATAATATGTCTGATACGATGAACACAAATCTTCGCTACTGAAGATCATAATATGAAGATGTTTTCAAAAATTGCAATCTTTTTGCAAAATCAGTTTATTAAAAAGCTAATTTGTAATTTCATTTCTCAACTGATTTTCAAATTTTCTTGAACAAGGTAAAGGTTATTTCAAGGCGAGTCCGATAGTGCATAATACATTAATATGTACAATTAATATCAGTTTTTATAGACAAAAACTAAACTTTAAGACTTGTGGTGTGACTTTTTACCCTCCAAAAAGTGGTAAGCTCAGTAAGAAGAGGAAACTGTAATACAACAACGTTTTAGTAAGGCACTAACAATTACTGTCCTTTGAAAGCTTAGGAAATTTGCTTTCCAGCAACATGTGCCTCCAATTACTTAGGGTTAAGGATTAGTTTATAATGTCTGATCAAAAATTGGTTGCCATACATGATGTTTCATTTTTAGTTGAACAGCTATTCAACTTGACCTAACAAACATGCAATTGTTAAACCAAAGTTTGTTCTTTGGTACATTTTGACTACTTTTTCTCAAAAGCATGCTTCTTTGGCATTATCTGTCAACGTTTTCAAAAAGATCCATCAAAAACTGAAATCTCTAATTGTTCATGAAATGTAGTCTACCGATGAAAAATACTTAAAATTTTGGTGCCTATATTTCACAAAATTCCAATTTCTAAAAAAATTAAGTCCTTTAGTACATCTTGACTATTCTTTCTTGATAACATGAATCTTTGGCATTATCCATCAAAATATATTCGAAAAGATTCATCGAAAAATGAAGTCTACAAATTTAATTTGTAAAGCAATACATCTGGTGATCACCCAAGAAAAAAACTAGGAGGTACAAATGGTTCTTTCTTATCTTTTACCACAAAATGTAAACTTAAGTGTCGAGCTGCATATGATCTAAATGTTGAAGTAACGTGCTGTGCAACTGGGCGAGGCTGCCGCAGCATCCAGCTGATTTGATGCTCTTAACCTCAACATTATTATTGGGGGTCCTCGCTATTGCTATAAATCGACTGTGAGTGCTTCATTTCAAGTCAGTTTGCTATGTGCATGGCTGCGTTTACGCCAGGGCCAAGCAACACCGTTGTTAGTTTAGAGACGTTAGTTCATATCAATTCGCCCTCAACGATAAAATGGTAAGTAGCGATCCTAATATTTAATGACTTAAAACGCATTGTGAGGTCGCAATGGTAAATGACATCTCAAAGCTTGCTATTATTTAGTGCAGGGGTTCCCAACCTGTGGTACGCGGAAGCTTTCCAAGTGGTACGCGAGATGTTTTCCAAAAATGCCATAAAAGTATTTGTTTTCACAGAAACTCACACACAGAGAAATGTAGAAACGTGAATTTGGTTTCAGGTCATTTTCTTTTGCTTCTCAACTGCAATAAATGTAAATTTGTACATATTGCATAATGTCACGAGGGCTAGCCAGCTTGCTAGGCGCTTTTTTTTTCTTTCGGTAGCGTATCTGCAGAAGCAGGAAGCTGCAACAATCAAACATTCTAGCTAGCGTGTTAAACAATATCTCCAGTAACGGAGCTCACGACTGATTAAAGCTTATTATGATGTAACAGACGGGGAAGATCTGATTCAAACAAATTTTTTAGAAAGAAATGTGATTGGTTTATAATTTAAGAACCTTCTTGAAAGTTTTTTCGTCAGAATAAATACGATCGCTTGTGCATCATATTTTTGTTTATTGGCATGTGGGAGTTCTTTTAGTGATAGGTTGATAGAAGCTTTGTGAATTTTGAAATAAAATTCTGCTGTTCTAGTTAGCTATATTTTTATCTGCTGTACTACCTGACTATAT
The DNA here is from genome assembly GCA_963675345.1 of Trididemnum clinides. Lineage (NCBI taxonomy): Eukaryota > Metazoa > Chordata > Ascidiacea > Aplousobranchia > Didemnidae > Trididemnum > Trididemnum clinides. The sequence continues at coordinate 25,518,146 of OY776302.1, read as the reverse complement.
TTTTCTTTGCTGTTAAAATCTGGTTGTTTATAACTTGTATTATATATGTATGTTAATATGTTTGTTAACCTTTGTGTACAGTTCTTTTATGGACAAAACTAATCGTCAAAGTTAGGTAGTACGCAGCTACAGAATAACTCCATAAGTGGTACACAGCAACAAAAAGGTTGGGAACCTCTGATTTAGTGAAAACAGCAGGCAGCAGAATTATCCACTATCATTTTGATAGCAAACATAAATGGTAAACCCATTACTAATATTTGTAATTGCAAGGATATCGGTACAAAACACTAAATCTTTATTTAATAGTAGGGAGCTCTGGATTGTGGGAAAAGTTAAATGTAATAAAATCCTGAGTTTAAAAAAAGACCAAAATTGAACAATAATAGCATCAAATTGTGACACTGGATTAAGAGGAATGCTTTTGTTTGAAAAGAGATTTGTAGGCGTGTATTGCAATAGGTTATATGGCTTAGGGTAAAAGCATGGCACCTTTTCATGCTATGGCCGAATTAAAGCAAAACAGCGCGGGCAGATCTTAATGTCACAAATAAAAATACAAAAGTGGGGCCACCAAATTGTCAAATAGGCCTACCACTAAATAGCTCATTTCTTTAATTGTCAAAACGACCACTATTTGGGAAGCACCAACAATTTTGACTATGTTTCACCCTCCTCCTTACACTTTTGAATGCAGTTTCACCTCGTTAACACGGACCCTGTTAAGCCGGATATCGGTTAACTCGGACCATGATTTTATTTTCATAAAAATAAAAACAAAACAAATAAACCTCATTTACAGTGTACAGGTGTACTGTACATTAATTATTTACATGTTATGAAGCTACGGTAAAAGAAAATAACCTTTGGTAATAGCCGATAATAACAGTTGATATCGGTACAGGTTTGTTTGTTAGGCTAGGCTAGCCCAACGTAGCCTTCGTCAGGTGATTTACTTGAATAAACAAAAATAAATAAATATATGAATAAATAAATATCTGCTTTGTTATATGTTATGAAGGTAAATGTAGTAAAACAAAATAGCCTATATAATAACGGCATTTTTAACTTAACTTCGTTACCCTAGGCATGTTTATAAGCTATGGCTTATAGGCCGTCGGTTAAGCCGGACAATCGGCTAACACAGACACCCTTCCCCCTCCCCCGAGCTGTGCGAGTTAACGAGGTGAAACTGTATTACAAATGTTAGTTTGCGAGATCATTCTTTCTTTTTAAACACTTCCAGTCTTGATTAAAGGAGCAACACAATCATCATTACATATACAGAAACTATGGCTTATATTTACTGAAACATTTCGTTGTTTCTCTCACAAATGTTTGTACGTACCTTCATTGAAAAGGGTTCTATACATTGGTACGTCTCAACCAACTCGCTGAGTAAGCTTTAGCAAAGACTTCCTGCAAAGTTTTAGTGAAAATTGTCTTAAGCTGTTCTTTTTCTAATCTGTGTAAAAAAAAGCTGTTATGACATTTCAGTAGTAACAAAAAACATGACTGTTCCCTATCACACTTTGCTTTAAGCCCCTGGTCTTAGCTCCACCAATTTGTGCTCTAAAGCAGAGTTGCTGAGCTGGGGAAACTGGAATATTGACCTCATCAAGTGCAAAAAAGCTTGGGGGCTCTGGGTAAGCCCAAATCAATAAGTTACAATTGATCCCATAAAGGCATGAATATACATACAATATCGCATGACAATAGTAGTTTTGGTGCCTGTTACTGTGGCGACTTAAGAAGTTGTGATCTATTGAGTCACTTTTCATCGGTTAAGTAATGAATTTTTGTAAGGCTCCTGCTCTGGAGATCTTTTTCTTCATACCTTCAGAATTTACGCCGTGGTGCTTGAACTTATGTAAGAAAATAATCGAGTGATAGGATGCTTCATGGTTCATTTCTATGGAACGTAGCATTAAATATTGGTTTTAAAAGCGAAGCAAACTTAATTTGGAATTAACCAAAAGTTGGTAAAACTAATTTATGAGTCACAGTACGCTATATTAAAATTAAAGAAAGATCATGAAACTAAGTGGGCAAAATTGCAAAAAATTTGTGTTTTCTACGAAAATAGAAATAAGTTGAAATCTGATTAGTTGTCTCCCAATCGGAATTGCTTGCTGTGGGCGTGTGAAGTTGAATCGTTAAGTAAATTCAACTCGAAAAATTACTGTACGTCGCTGCGCAGTGTCATGTTACGCTTTCACGCAACCAATAGGTTTCTCGTGAGCAACACGATTAAAGAGAAAGCATTTGTTCATTTCAATAGTGCACGAATGTAAAATAGCAATCAATCTTCCGATGACTGTAGCTTGCGCCAATCGTGCTTTCATACATTGCAAACTATCGCAGCGAGCTGGCTTAATTGCGAATTTTTCAAACATAAACTTATCTTCTAGACGTGGAAAACCTTCTACGTCAACTAAGTAGTAATCCAGTATTTACGTAGCTATAAATTAACTTGTGGTCAATCCCACTTTGCACTGGACTAACGGTCCTTGCTGCTGGCTCCTCCGGAGTAAAGAGGTTATGGGCAACGTATCATGCATCACTATCTGGTATCAGCAACAAAAAAATCAGTTTAATTTACGTTTGTAAGCAATCTATCAATAAATTAAGATCACCACAAAAAATTATATCCATCAACTCCGCTCCTACTTCAAAAATCAGCCATACGTCAATAGCCGACATGTTGTATGATTTGTAGCCTGCATGTAGTGCAATTAAAATAAACAGTGACTGGGAAGTTCAAAAGTCATCATTTATTGGTAAACCCAGTTTGAGGATCCAGCCAAAAAAGCAGATGTTATCAAGGGCGGAATTAATATTCATCAATTAACTACTCACAAATAATAGCATAATGTACACAAGTGCGAACAATTCGCGATTCGCAAGTTTTGCCCTTATGAAGCTCATCGTGCAAATGAAAGTTTGACATGCAATATGCAGCAGCTTTGCAGTTTCTGGAAACATTTTGCATAACCTTGCAACATGTATGATGTACTTACAGTTATATAAGTGAATGGTGTCAGTGTTTTTGTAGCCCATTATCAGTGGAGGGCATCTAAACTTTCATTGGCCTGATGAGTCCCATAAGTGCAAAACTAGCTAGTCGCGAATTATTGGCAACTCTGTACACTATGTCATAATTTGTCAGTGGTTATTTGAGAAATATTTCACATTAGTAAGTCGCCGTATATGTGCTTTCTTATCAAAAAAGCGAAAACAAAACGTTGCAAAACTGAATTAAGGATACCCCCTTCTAAAGCTTTTGTTCCAAACGTTTTTTCATTTTGTTTATTGACGGATAGGATAAACTTCAAGACACTATCGAAAAATGATCAAAAAGATTCAGTTTTTGAAGAAGGAAAAATCACTTTTTTGTTGAAGCAAGTTTGGACCTTAATATCTAATTATCTAAATTTGAACCTTTTTTATGGACAGGCTCGCGCAATACAAGGCCGGCAAGAACCTTCGTTGCAATCCAGCAGTCTCTCAACTGAAGTTGAACTCCAAAAACAAAAGAAAACAAGATTATCAAGTTGAAATTACGAGAACATGGTCTTTGAAAAACTTCACCTTAAAAATAAAAACAAGAAAGTCATCATGGTTTGAGACCAAAATTAGCAAAATAACGTTTTTGAACAAGTTGGTCTCCAATGAAAAGGCTTTTGTATTTGTTTAAAGACCAAAAAGTTTAAGAACGTCAACACAAAGCTGCAAAAAAACTTGCTTTATGTGACCCTTTTTCTGTTTTGATTCGCGCAGGCGTGTTATAGTTTAATACTGAGGTAAGATCTCTAAAAGTATAAGCATGCATCTATGTGTGTGTGTGTGTGCATTTTATTTTCACCCTTAACGGAACCAAACGACAAGAAAATCAAAGAGTAGCGGACAAAATATTTCGCTCAAAGAATCAAAAAATAAATTTCTTTGATTCTTAGCCCGCGTTTTTTCTTGTAGGAGAACCGTGGGGACAACTAACAGCAGCAGGAGTATTCAGTAAATCTCACGATTACTATCTAAACAAACATTCTTAACTGGTTTGATTCCAACCTTCAACCCAGCCAACTCGCTTATGTCATTCATTCACCTAGTTCTCTTGGATGGCCAAGCGGACTTTTTCCCGCTACAATGGCGAGAATTTGATAAGTAAGTCTTTCTTGAGGCAAATCTACTTATTTGGACAAACTAACGTACCTGAAACCTCTCTACATGAAAAAGCAGCGGCTTCATATTAAACGATTTTCGAATTTTGGTACCAGGAATTTAATCATAAATGATACACTCTCAACTCTTCTCAAACATCCCACTTCAGCATCTTGCGCTCAAAACCATTCTCTTTAGGTACTGTTTATGACCATAGGTGAGAATATGGACCTATTTTCAAGGGAGGCGGAACAGAGGTGCATGTTCCTATAAATTTTTAGATATTTTGTGTTTGCTTTATTTGGTTGGTTGTATTCGTAATCGGTATCCACCAAAGGCCTAGGTTTCGTGGTGAGAATACGAACAAAAACTGATTTAAAGATCAACACTTAGGCGTGCATAAACAGCTCTCATTGCAAGACATGCGAACGTTGAAAATTACTTATCACTGCTCTCGCTTTACCGCTAGCGATATCGAGTTCTTTGTTCTGCCAACCATCACTCGTATGTGACCCTCAGATACTTATCCACCTGCTTTAAAATTTCTCCAAAAATCTCGAAATTTTACTGATCACGTTTTCTCAAAATGCAAAGCAGGCCTACCAAAATTTTCTTTGCACTTACTGTTCTCTAAACACTATCACAACCAATTGCAAAACAATGGCATTTATGCTAAAAATCAGATTTTGATGATGCCGAAGTATCACCTCGTTTACAAAAAGATAGTGATTGATTATACAATATGCAATTCTGGCACCATTTTCAGCAAAGTTATGTTTCATAAATTAGACAATGAGAAAGAGTGGCAAGAATGGGTATTCTAGCCAAAACTCAATACATACACTAAATGCAACTTCATGTTTAAGAGCGGAAAGGGGGGATAAAGAGCAACGGCATCTCCAAAACAGTATGACAGAAGCAAAAAGTATAAAAGAAAAGTCATTTGGAGACGAAATTTTCAATTTATAAAGTCGATCTCGAAAAAAAAGTCTTTATGTTGTTTTGAAAAAAAGTATGCCCACACCCGCCTGACTAAATGTCGTTGAACATACGCCGGAGCAGAAAAGATTCCAGTCAGCAATCATATGTATTTCCCCAGAACCATGGCGTTTGGTAAATGAGACACCAACTACCTTTCATTAATACAGCTTGCTTTCACCAACAAGCTCTAGTTCTTTCCCAGTGAGGGTGAATACATTCCAATTGCCAATTACCAAATTTCTGTTGATTGTTGCGAGCGTTTATTAATTTCCAGAGTATTTCGGCTTTGCGCTGTCTTTATTTGTCTCCTCAAAAGCGTATAGCGTGGATATTAGTGAAATTTCGAGAATAAATTGCTAGTGGGGAGAATCTAGATTACATTCGAAGGATTCTCCTTGCCTAAGACCCGATCGCGAACTTTTCGATCGATGTGCGATACAGAATGAGTAAAGGTCTTGCTACTTTTTGTTTGCTGCGTTCTCAACGTATTACATTTTGTCTGTTTCTCCGCTTCGATTGGATTCGCACGGGCGCTTCTGCTGAAAGCGTTGTTGTTCTTTGATTTATGGAAATCGAAACCTCCTTCACCACAGAAAAATGACATTCCTACCGAACTGCCCTTGGAAATAAATGTCTAAACACAATCTCTTGGCGGTAATGAATACATGTACGTAACTGGTCACGTTACCACACTTTCATCAGCGGTTTCTTGCGCTGGAATAATCTAGGCACACTGTGCTGTCAATCTAAATTCTTCCCTAAATTTAATGTTATTTAGGGTTTTAAAAATAGATCTTCATTTGTTACTAAACCAAGAAGCGACAGAAAACACAATGTGTTCGTGGAGACGTTTTTGTCTTCAACTAAGACCGTTAATTATTATTATCGTTGCATACCGGGTCTACTGCATCAGAAGCAGAGCGAGGGTTTTGGTCGTCCTAGGCGGAAGCAAAAAATGCCGCTCCATTTCCGACTAAGCAACTCACTAACGTTTGTGTTAGAATTCTGAGTTGAAACACATCTCAAGTTTTGTCTCTCACCAAAAACATCCGTCCTCTTCAAGTGGTCGCCTCTGCGGACCGCACACCACTCGCTACGTCATTATAACTTAGTTTCAATTACTTTGAACTCGTAGAGTTGACAGTAATTAGTTTTCAGTTAATGGTATCCTGGTTTAGTGTCAAATTTCGGAGCAAAGGCTGGATAATTTTACTTTTATTGGCTTTAGATCTTAACTCAATCATTACAATTCAAAAATTGACCGTTTTAAAATATATACGCATCTTTGTTACGTCATACTTAATTACAAACGCTGGGTCAAATTAGTGCTGAGAAACAATTAAGCACTTAAAGGCGTGGAAAAAGCAAACGGCCGAAGAAGTCGACGGGAGAATTTTAAAAGAGAGAAGCCACTGCCACCGCTTTTTTGATGAAAAAGGTGCGTTGGTTCATTATCCGCTATGGCTTAACTCTGCGTCTTAGCAGCGGTGATGACCTTGTTTATGTTATTGTGTTGATGGATACGCACTCGTTGCTCGCGATCGATTGCTTTTGAAACCGGGATTTTCAATTTTCAAGATCAAGTTCAGCAAAATAACGGAATTGTTTCGAGACCGAAGCTGTAGCCCTGATAGCAGCAAAACAGGGATTGTTGTCTCAAGCAATGAGAGTAAAATTAGAGACGAAGAAAATCTTGGTTGCTACATATCGTTTAAAATGTAATTCAAAAATTATGATATCGCAAACTTTAACAGAACAAAAAAGAAATCGCAGTTGCTGTCACATAGGCGTAATGAGCCGGCTTGGTGGGAATAGAGCAGGCCTTGTCGCAGAGTCATGACAGGAGTTAGCCCAGGACATTTTGTCTTAACTCCTTCTCAAGATAATATAGCCGTAAGAATTCTCTGAGAAGTAAGATACACAGAAAAAAATTGTATGGTCATCATCGACTAGCAGGTAAACAAACCCATACAAGAAATCCTGCCACGATTCAAGAGATCGTCTGCCACGTATATGAGTCACTGCTTTTGATTCCAATCACAAATGACCAAGATATAATTACAGATCAAACCCGATTATCCGAAATGCTCGGGACACACGGAATTCGTTCGGATAGTTGGGTTTTTGGATAATCGATTTTTGCTGTCAATGGAATGGTCCTAGAATCAATGATACCCAAGGTAGACTGCCAAAATTTGATAACAGTATTGTCATGTGGAAACCCATTTGCTGAGGTCTTATTTAGCTGAACCGCAAAATATAAATTAATAGTTTCAACAGTTTTTAATAGTCATTTAAATAAACAGTTTCAAATACTAGGGCTGCTTCTAAATAAAATAAAAAATAGGTTTACTGACCCACGAGGGCCCGACATGGTTCAGTGCAATGTGAAGGTCATTTTTTGTGATATGACTAACTTTGTTGCCATACATGCAGGAAACAGGCATGACTATAAGAAAACGAAAAACACGTTGCACGTTTTTTACATGTTTATTCACATTGTGCCTGTTAATTTTGTGTTCTGCCAAAATTTATCTGAAATTTTTTGTTTCGTACGAAATGTTACGGGAAATCGTAAACGAATTCGGGAACAAAATTTTCTTACAGATAATTGAATGATGATGCAAGACTTGCCCTCATGGATGTCATCAGACAAACATAAACTTAGATATCCTGACAATACAACTAGAAACATCATACTTTATGTAAGATTTCGTAACATTTCTTCAAAGCTGAGAATTTCATTTTCCATTTACCTGATGTGACCCGCAAAGGCAAAACTAGTTAGTCGCCAATTTATTCGCAATTATATTCGTTGTTGTTTGTGCCTGTGCTTGTAATAAAAACTGATTTCTGTTTTTTCAGTTCCGGTATAAGTAAGGCAATCCAAATTTTACGTTCATGTGCATTGCAAATAATTGTTTTAACATGAAGACTTTTTGCAAGAAATGGCCCGATTCCACCTGCAGATAGTTGTGCAAGTAAGGGTAAAGAAATAGAAAGAAATGCACTCCCCAGACAATTTCGCAGAAGCAAAAAAATCTACAAAGCAATCTGTTGCAAAAACTTTTGGTTCATTTTGCCTTGGAAAAACCACCGCAGAAAGAGTGGAAGCGATTTTGTTCTCAACAGTTTTTTGTGAAATGTGATAATGAATAAAATATGTTGAACGACAATAATTAGTAACAGCCTTTCGAACTTAGAAAAAGGATGATATTTTGCTGTAGTACAAAAGCCATAGTTTTGATAATATGTTAAACAAATCAACAAAAAGCTGAAAAGTTAAACAAGATCGAAACCGGACACGGCACTGGTAAGTTCACTTCATCTTGAACAAAGACCATATCTTTAACAAAATATTAACTAATAATTAATAATTAGTTGATTTGCTAATACTGAAATAATTTACTTGAGGGCTGCAACTTAACACTTGAAGTAATATATTAACGCTGCAATATAAAAAAAACTTAGCGACACTTCTCTTTTCCGCTTTATTTCGGGGATAATTTCTAATGAGAGCCAGACGAAAACACTCAAGTTTTCATATTTTGATAAATAATTTTGATGGGTGGCTTGTTTTGCCTAGTTATTTAGTGGCTTTTTCCGGGAAAAAATTTTTTGATAATCTATAAGTGGAAATTAAATTTTTAGCCCTTTTTAAGGAACCGGAAACTTTCTTTTTATCTCGACGCAACACGTTAAAAATATTAAGCCCAATAAATTGACAACGAGTCCCGAAGAAATTTCCGAGCCCGTATTCGTAGATAACCCTAGACCCCTTTCGCAACGCTACTGAGCCCGATTCATTGATATTTTTAAATAAGATGACATTGCCTCTTTTCTAGCTGTGATATTTTAGTTGGTGATTGGCCACTAATCAGAAAGAGTGACTTAAGTGATGACCACTGTACTTTGAACAATTAGTAGTACCCTGATCGGCTGTCAGAAAAAATTTTCGTTGTTTAAATCTGTGATTCTCAACCTTTATTAAGCCACGGCACGTATTTTACATCAGAAAAATTGCACGGTACACGACCAAACAAACATATCCCAAAACCTGTAGCCTGAAAAATAAAATAAAATGAGAATGTTGTCACAATTTATTCATAAATGCTTTCATTTATTTACATATAATTCTTGTTGTTTTATTATTTTCCACGGCATGCTTGATTACTTCTATTGCACACTGGTCAAGAATCATTGGTGATTTTTAATGCATCAGTGATTTTAAATACTATCAGGCTCACCGCACCTTATAGTAAATACACAGCAATTTCCGATGCTACTCTTACTTTACTACCTCAGGCTAAGATCGTAAGTTCACGAGCATAAACATTCATTGACAAAATTTTCACGATTAAATCAAAAGCCGATAGCGTCTGAATTTATACTATGAATCAAACACTAATGAAAAAAAAATAGTTTAAGCATAATAAAAAAACAAAGCTAAAGCACCAAAGCACTTTCTCCTCTCTCAGGGCTTCTTCAGAAAAAAATTCCAATGCAACAAACCAATGAACTACAAAAAATCCCCAGCTTTACCAAGAAAAAACCGAAAAATTTTCCTTAGGTAATGCCCCAAGAGGCAAAAATGTCTCTCGGGGCTAAAAAGCCTTGGCCAAAAATGTTGTGTCTTCAGTTTTCGATTACTTAATTAACTATCATTTAACATCAACATAATAAAGATCACAAAATTTAAAGCTTTTTACACTCACGGGTAGACCTGGTTTGAAACATTAAACTTCATCAGTTGTTGTTTCCGGTGCTTTACAATCGTCTTGCAGAAAACCATTGGACTTTCAGACCTAAGCAATACTACCATACGAAGCGAAAACTGAAGCCAACTTTGATATGATAGAAAAATAGGTTCTGAAAACGAGTCGTTGTGGAAGATGAAGTTGCCGAAACAGCTCTGCAAAATATACTAAAGCACCGATGGTATTTGGCAGAGGAGCTGGTCGCTATTGCAATATTTACAGCAATAAAGTGGTTCATCTAAAACAAATGAAAAAAAGGGCCGAAAAATATTGTAAACACCTAAACGATAAGTGCTTAAAACAATAGACAAAACAACCTCGCTGTTTGACTAGAGTTGGCTAGAGTCGTAGTTTCTTTTACTACGCCAGATACCAGCCATGACAGGCTATTATTGCTGCCGAGGTTGGGAGAACCTTAGGAATTTTTTTTGCGCAAGAAACTTCGTACAACCACAGCTAAGGAGTCGAACCGGAGTTTTATAAACCGGTATTGAGCTATTTTTGCCGAACCCGAACCATATTTTTAAAAATCACAAAGTACAAACCGGAACTAAATTAAACCCAAACCGGTTGAAGAAAGCGGCTCGCTCCGTGACGTTAGCAACTGGTCTGAAATCAAAACAGTATAGGTAATCCATGTGTGTTGAAGAAATCTTTCATGTTTTAACATTTTTAGAAGATTTGCTTTGCGTGAAGTTCGGACTTTCATGGCGTAAAACGCTTCAGTCGTTACCATGGCATATGTTAATTGTAGCTTGTAGACTATGATTTAAAGTAGCGGCAGCTGGTTGGGCTTCAAGCCAGTCCAGACAGGTTATGCTGTTGAGAACAGAACAGAATTCATTTTGCATGCATTCCAAGAGCAGCGCTTAAAATGTATAATAGGTAGCAGTAAAGAAGCACATTGCTTACCGAGAAACTTGGTTAAAGGGAAAAACTAGTATCGGTATAAAACAGGAAGTGAATTGGCCAGTTAAGATGTAAAAAGCTAGAAAGATAAAAACGTTAATGATGCCTAATGATAGCAACCAAATAATAATGATAAATTGCTTTTATTTTTTTGAGTGCTTCCTGAATCGAATTTTGTTCTCAGTTTAAAAACGCTACGACTTTTTTATTTTTAGAACACTGCGCTTTGTTTAAAGAGTTGTGTCACGAGTATTCCAAGGATCTTGAAAACGACGAATTTGTTCAAAGATTAGCATACCTTTCTGACATTTTTGAAGCTTTCAATAACGTAAATCTCTCGCTTCAAGGGCAAAATGGGACAATCGTAATTTTGTTTCCAAGCTAGTTGCTTTTATTCGAAAATTAGATTTATGGAAGAGGAACACAGAAAACAATCAATTTGGGATGTTCAAGTGTTTGTCATCTTTAAAGATGAAGTGTTTTTTTTGGGAAATCGCTAGTCATCTTGCATCACTTAAAGAGGAATTGAAACGGTACTTTCCACAAGCGCCCAGTTATGAATACATAACAAACCCTTTTTCAGTTATTCCAGACGACTTGGTTGTTGGAACCGGTGAGCAGGAAGAATTAATTGATTTGCAAGAGGATAATGATGCAAAGATAAAACATATAGATCGTCCCGCTATCAACTTCTGGCTTGACGTTGCTGCATCGTACCCTACACTGGCCTCTCGTGCTGTTTCACAGTTGTTAATATTTCCATCAACGCGGGAATGTGAGCAACGATTTTAGACCTTTCTAAATATAAAATCAAAAACCGAAACCGATTAGTTGCCCCTAAGCACGATTTTCGATGTGCCGTCTTCGAATCTACTAAATCGCCTATCGATCGTTTGGTGGTCAACAAACAAAGACAAAAATCGCATTAAATTATTTTGTGTGTCTGATTTTCATTGTTAAGTCCGTTAAAATTGCTTTTTGTAGGTTTTTAGCGTTACTTTTGAAGTGGTTAGATCTAAAATTGTCTATGCTGTACCCGCAAATTTGATTAAAATAAATTGGTGGCACGCGTGTTCAACGCATGACATTATTTTGGTACGCGACGGCAAAAAGATTGGTTAACACTGCGTTAGAATGTACGGTAATAGAAGACGGCAGTTGAGAGGTTTGGGGATAGGCGAAAATCAATATTTTTATAACTTTCAGACTGGGTGGACCCGGGTCAAACGTCAATATTTTTTTGTGAAATCTAGTGTCAGAGATTAATTTACCAAACGGAACAATATTACCAACTGACAAAAGAATTAACGAAAAAAAATTTTTTTTTAACTTTGAACCAGCTAATCTCCATATGCATGCGTACAAAATTCAAATTACCCAGATTCTTAAGCAAGCTAATTATGATTGGAGACATCAGGCCACAGATGTGTGAAAAGTTATCAATAATTTTGAGAAGCGCATAAGTGCACGCAGACTTAGTGCAGGTGAACATATGGCCGACGTTGTATTTGTACGCGAATGGAAGAACTTGCTGGACATCAATATGCCATATGTAACCATTTTTGTTTTTATTCGTTTTTCATCCTAAACTTTCAAATTTGGCCTACTTTATGGAACACGTGTACTCATGACAAAAAAACAAGCCAGTAAATTCATGCTTAATCAAATTCATATACAGCAAGGTTATTGCAGCGTAAAATTTACGTTGCAATAGCCATACTTAATAACTTTAACCAGAAATTAATCGTGGTAATCAAAAATTCAGCGTTGTAATAACGTTCTATGCTATTTGGGAAGACCAAATTTGCCTTTCCAAACACGAGTCTGTGGTGTTACCTTAAAAAGCAATTTATTTTGTAGAAAATAACTAGCAGATTTCCCCGTCGTTGATCGGGTAAAATGTAAAGACTGATTAAATTTTGACATTGATTAACCATATTCGATAACCTCTTTCGATCCCGCGCGGGTATAATTATAGGCAAGCGATCTTTATGCGTTTGCTCCCGCGATGGTATATATACCGGCAATAACAGAAATGGCGGACATGTGCGCAATTGTTTGCGAACATCTCGTTCAAGCAAAAACGTTTATATATACACCTTTCTAACATTCTGTTTGTGGTTAGTAATTGAATTTTTTTGAATTTTGTTGTGTGCTACCCGTCGCTCGTTGCCCCCCATAGACGATTCTGATCGAAATCAAAATACCGTACTTGGCTTCCCTGGAAAAAGTTATATAAGATTCATATGTTTGTTTGTATCTAAATGTCTCCAGTTTTATTTCTGTAGCGGACAGACAGACAAACTTTGAGTTTTATATATATAGATTAATAGAAGGTATTCTACAAAGAAGCGTTCACTAAGGTCATGTGAGATGTTATCTCATGGATTTCATCTTATTCTCTAGATAGATACTATTTTCTTTATATTTTTCTTATTGTCTTTATCCAGCGCTAGGTTTCGTTTAAAGAGCCCCATAGGCTCGTAGCCCCCCATAGACGATTCTGATCGAAATCAAAATACCGTACTTGGCTTCCCTGGAAAAAGTTATATAAGATTCATATGTTTGTTTGTTTGTATCTAAATGTCTCCAGTTTTATTTCTATAGCGGACAGACAGACAGACAAAGTTTGAGTTTTATATACAGTACTGGAAATAATTAACTGGGACAGTGATTATTGAAGTAGAAAATGGAATATAAACGTTTCAGGAAAATCCTATAGATGGTGAAAGAGACTCGCTTGTTGTTGTTTACATTTAGATACATCCGTTCAACGTTTTTCATTACATTTTAGCTATATTTGTGTGTTTTGTTTATGTTATTTATGTGTTTTTGTTTGTAAAGACTGTAAAAATATGGTGAAAAGTAACTGTCCCAGTTAATTTTTTCCGGTACTGTATATATAGATGGTTATTCAATGTAAAAATTTAATCAGTCTTTACATTTTACCCGATCAACGACGGGTAACTAATTGTGACATTTACAGATCTGCTTGGCGCTCAGTTTTAAGAGTAATGTAGGAAATGGTGCAATTATATTTGAATTCGTGTTGAATGTAGAGTCTAATCCTTCTGAATAGCGAAGTGCGAAATTTCGGTCGTATTGATATGAGGCGAACAAAATTAAAATTACAGACGCACTATTACGTGACAAAGGAAGTTAGCAATCTTTACATTTTACCCAATCAACGATGGGTAAATCTGCTAGTTAATTATATAATGCAAAAAATATTTTTTTATTTGTGGTACCTAACAAATATTTATAGTAGAGCCCCATAGGCTCGTAGCCCCCCATAGACGATTCTGATCGAAATCAAATACCGTACTTGGCTTCCCTGGAAAAAGTTATATAAGATTCATATGTTTGTTTGTATCTAAATGTCTCCAGTTTTATTTCTATAGAGGACAGACAGACAAACTTTGAGTTATATATATATATAGATTTACAACAAAAAATAAAAAAATAAAAGAATGCAATAAAGTGAGCTGAAGCCAGTTTTGATATGATAGAAAAATAGAAGCTGATAACGAGCCACTGTGGTTGATGAAGTTGCTGAACTACCTCTGCAAATTATACTAAAACACCAATGTTATCTGACAGAGAAGCAGGTTACTTTTACAATATTTAACGGCAATAAAGTAGTTCAACTGAAACAAATGAAAAAATGGCCAAAAAACATTGTAAGCACCTAAGCAAGAAGTGCTTAGAACAATAAATAAAACAACCTTTTTACGACTGTTAGTTAGATTTTGGTTACATTTATTTTGCCTTTAAGCGAAATACAGCTGTCAGGTGCGTCGCAATCTCTTTCAAGTTTTTCAAATGCTTCCCATCGAAAAAAGTTTGAAAACCGCTGTCTTAAACAAGAATAATCTCAGACGCCATGATGAACGCCGACATAAAGTTAAGAGTGACAGTATGATTGGCCGAGAATGTAAGATGCAATTAAATATTTAACAAAGTTAGTTCGTCAGCGATAAACCGCTGTCATAAAATTTGGAGGAATTGATGTCTTTGTGAAATGAAGAAATTTCCAAAAAAATCAAATCTTTTAGCGATGGAAATTTTATAGAAGATTGCATTTTACATGCCGCGCAATGCAATTTCCCAAATGCTGTAATGATTTTAATTAAATAAGTCTTTCACGAAACTCAATTACTAAAAGGGTTGAAGAGCTTTCTTTTAACATTGAAAAGGTTTCGAAGGAAATGTTGCGCCCTACGTCTTATTTTACTCATTATCCTTGGAGGAAAGTTTTGATTAAACAGACATAACAAACAAGCTATTTTTGTTCGGATATTTAATCACAATTTTGATGTTTATGCAAAACGATTGCGAAAGGCTTCATTGAAAGATGGTACAAAAGATAAAGATATCTTAAAGCTGTTACCAAAGTAATGGATTTCAATGAGTTGCGTTTCATCTTTCATCTTCATCTTTCGGGCGTGGCCACACACGAAGCCCCTTCCATGATCGATAAAAGTACTGGTTTAGAAGCCTTTCAAAAAAGCTGGATTGAACTGATAGTAGAGAATTTACAAACTACCACAGCATTGTTTAATGAGAGAATTTGTGAGTAAACTCCTTATACTTTGATATCGTCATGAAGGTGGTTTGATGATGTGGTAGAATTTATTCAAGCAAAGGCTTTGAACCACCGTCAGTTCAAAATTTTTTCAACAGCCCAACGGGAAACAGATCTTGCCGATATGATATACTAGGGAAGGCGAAACACTTTAATCGAATAGGTCACACAAAAGATTTTAATGTAAAAAAACGCAAAAGTGGTTCATACATTTCACAATAGCCTATGTAATCAGTCGATTATAGATTTAATTGTACCGGTTCAATAATTTTGTGACTGAATGTCAAAAAACTGTCTTTACTCATAAATCCGTTCAGTTTTTTAAATATTACAGCGGTATCTGTAAAAGTAAACAACAGGTGCTCACCGTCAAAATTTTCAACAGTCTGCTATCGTCACAACAAATTTTCAAGTAGTTCCACTAAAATACTTGTGCCTGATCACATGGCCACCCACGGGTCAGTGGTTCGCCATCTTTGTGATATACTATGGTGATATCGGATGGTTGAGTCGTACTAAGGTACTCCAAAATATTGTTGAGTTAAACGAAACAATCCAAGAATATATGATTATGAAAAATAAACCAATTTTCGATTTTGACAACCCGCAGTTTATGGCAGATTTTGGATTTCTCTCTGACTTATCTTCTCATCTGGCAACTGTTAACCGCAAACTTCAATAAAGATGTCAGCAAGTTCATGTCCTTTTTAGCCATGTGAAAGCAGTTTAAGCGAAACTAAAACTTTATAAAACGGCTTGGCAGCAAAGATGTGAATTATTTTCTATTAACTGTTTGCATGAATTGCAAAAAGTACGCACCAAAGTTTGTAAAGTGCATTTCTAAAAACATTAAATGAGCGCATTCGTGACTTCCGTTAACAAGAGCAAAATATCGCTTTTGTTAAGATGCCTTTTTCTGTTGAAGTTGAAGAATAGAAGATCCACCGGCCGAGCATCAAATGGAATTAATTGACTTACAATGTGATGAATTTTATCACAAATATGTGACTTCTGGAAAGTTTCCCAACCTGAAAAAAATGCAGCTCGGATAATTTCTTTGTTTGGTAGCACATATCTTTGCTAACAGATGTTTACCCGAATGAAACATGTAAAAAGCAAGAATAGATCTTCTATCACCAATGGTCATCTCGAGCAATGCATAAGCTTGGTCGCTGTATCCCTAGAAGGTGACATAGATTTTTTATGTAGCGAAAAACAAAGTCAAGTCGCTCATCAAACTTATTCTTTCTATGTATATAGTTTTAATTGATTTTTGATTGAGGTAAAAATGCTTGTGGCCCGCAGTGACTTTCCTCATAAAAAAGTGGCTCTTTGCACTAAAAAAGTTGAGCAGGCGTTCATGCGTTAGAGTCATTGACAACAATTTCTCGATTTCAGGCAACAACTCCCCATAAGAAATTAATTACCAAAAATGCCTTCAACCCCTTGAACGATTTTGTAAAGATCATTGGCCATAGATTGATATTTTAATGAACAAGTTTAAACAATATCAATATTTGTACTTTGTGTGTTTGTTTTGTGTTTGCATCTAGCTGTGAAAACATTATAAACATTCTAATATGTTATTTTATATTGGAGATTTTTGATCATCAGATTTTACAATTAAATTCATGGGTAATCCCCTCAATCAGAAGCAATTTTTTGTTGGTGCATCAACCTTCAAAACTTTTGACTTGGCGACACCGGCATGTACTCTATCTCACTTATGGTCCTGTTAAGTTTCCCAAACAATTGTTTTTGACAAAATTCTGTCGACTGACAAGGAGCAGAGATATAATGATCAAGAAAATCAACCCAATCATATAAGACACATGTAAAACAATCAAGGCTACTTTATTCGCCATCTAGCGCCAAATCAAGCAATCGTTCTGCGCCACCTCTAACCGCTGACAAATAGGAAATAAATTTAGTGTGCATTGAGTTTAGACTTAATTTTCATTGCTCCCACGCTTTGAACAAACAAACTGACTACAAAATAAAACTGCAAAACAAACTACAAAATATCGACCTGATGGAAAGCCGCAGAGGGAAACGAAAATCCGTTGCATGTAATACGATATTACTTTTTATCACCTTTTGGTTACTCGAAAACTAGAAAATAACAAGTTTTATCTTTTTACAAACTAAGATCGGGTCCGAGGCTGGATATGGAGTTGTATTGATGACTGTCACAAATAATAGTCTGTAGCAGCTTTAAAAATGTTATTTTGATGTGTTGTAAATGTATAACAATCACATTTGTTTATCATGTGTCGATTGTAATGTTATTTGTGACTGCTGCTATCCCAGTCACGCCGTTTGGAAGAAAGGTCTTAGCGCACAGCGCAAACTCAATCGCGGTGTCAAAAGGCACTCTTGATGATGGAATCAAATATAATTCAGACGCGAAAAAATCCGATTGATCATGTAGGAATGGTGTCGATACTGCGACAGGTTTTTTAGAATAATTAAACAATTATGAACAAATAGCCAAACCTCACGCTTAATTTGAATGCAAATATGAGTAGAGTAGAACGATTAAAGTAGCAAATAGCGATAGCATTAACAGTACGACGATAAATAATAAAAATTATGCGAGAGGATTATAAAGAAGCACTTTACTTCATTATGGCATTTTAACTGAGATTTAGCGAGATTTTTCACAATAGATGTACGGTATTATTACTGATACTACTATAGTTTTGATTTCATCACAAATTAATTAACATGAATTACACGATAAAATAACAATCAGCACTCGTTGTTAACAATAAATTCAGTAACCTATAATATACACTATACTCTTATTGACTGTACGCGACTTCCCAAAACGATTAAAACTTTAATACCAGAGATTCAAACTTCGACCATATTTTGATTTTGAGAAAGACCTAATATGACTGAGGTGCCGCAGTTTTATAGTGCTGCAAATCTACGAGATTCTCATACGAGCACGTGGAAGTGGACAATGAAAACTTCATATAATTGACTGTCCTAGATATTATTTCTTAGTATTGCCAACAGCACAAAGACACAAATGATAAATGTAGGTCTCCAGCAGCTATATGTGGTTGATGTAGAAAGAGGCCTTGCAGTTTTACTTGGGTGAGAATCAGCTTTTAATTAAAATTCTCATGAAAGGATTTTGTCTGTAACATTATGATTGTGACTTAATATTAGTGTGATAAAAAATTTGCACAAATTTGTTCTTATGATTCATAACAGCATGCGATTTTGTTTCACTATTGTTGTTGCATTTTCTTCTCCGCTTACTACTGATTGTCGAACAATGATCTGTGATTAATATTTTTTAATTTTTTTGCATAAAACAACGACGGAATTGAAGTTATATCTACCGACCACAAAGCAAAAGCTCGATCTAACCATTGCTATACCACAAAATCCCTGCATGATTCAGCGGTTGATTTTAGTTCGCCTTCCTGCAGAAATGGGCAGAAGCTAGTTCCTTTGTGTTTGGAGCAGATGATGGAACGTCGCTACGTTCATTTTTAAAAAGAGCCAAGCTGGTACACAAATTCTATTTTTGTGAAAAGTAAAGATGTTTTTAGTTCTTTTTTAGCATCTACTGTTTTTTCGTTTTTTTGTTGATGAAAAGCAGGGAATCACAAATAACTCCATGATGTAAATATGCTGTTTAAAGGAAATAGAGGGTTTTATGTGACATTTTGAGGAGGTCTAATAGTGTATTATCAAAAAAGTTATGACAAAGATAAATGGCGAAATGTGAAATATTTGTATTGTTTTTCTGATTTAATTATCAGGAAAGCCCTGCTGATGAGTCCAAAAAGGCAAAACGCGTACAGGGATGGCTTTGTAAATCTGAATATAACTCTCAATAGCATTGCTTCCTTAGGAAGTCTCGCGTCTTTAGGACTCGCTTTGTTGTTTTGCTTCTCGCTTATAAGATGTTCTCTATCGATCGTAACCATTTGGAACTAGCAATATAATTATCAAAATATGTCGACAGAAATTAATTCTTCACATTTTATTTGCTGTGTAAGACCATATAGATATGATTTCCATCAATCACGATTTGGTTCTCCTATACCGTAATAATTGAAATAATTTAATAAAGCATCATGATTAACCCTCTGTCTACCAGCAAAAAAATGTACATTTTGTGCCAGTGGGGTCAAATTGACCGCAGTCAAGGATTCTTATCTTGGAGATGTTTTTGCTGTGCTTTTTTTAACTTTTGCTTACTTAGCACTTAATACATAAAGAAATCGTTTATTCTAGTGATAATGAAACTTTCAAAACCAAAAAAATGAAACTGTAGTTGTAGAAGTGGCTGCTGTACCAAGCGAACATAGGTTTTGCAGTTTACTACAAGGTTGATTTAAATGGTAATATTGTTTAATCCATATCCACTAATTAATGTTTTCATTGTACAAAAAAACAACAATGAAAGACCAAACCAACGGTAACCCATGATAATAGTCCTACAGCGTAGCTTACTGATTTCATTTATGCGTCTCACACAAATATTGTCTAAACAAACCACCATCATGATTTATTCCTTGCATAAACGCATTGATTGTACTGACGTCAATCATATTGAAGAATAAGACTAATGGCCATCTTCTAGTCATGCGTTTGATGAAGCATGATCTCAGCATTCTGTCTAAAGTGCCAACACCACCATTTGTTTTGTTGTGGAACAGATTAATCCTTGGTTTCTGATCCGAAGTGCTTTCGATTTCTGGCTGACTATGCATCGTTGAAAGCATATTGACAACACGGTTTGTTTTAGGACAGTACGATGCAATCATTGTATCTAGTTGAAAGCTGAAGACTGTGCTCTTCACATTCCGTCCTTTGGCCACTGTCAATTCCGTTGGGAGTTCCGGATTGCTCTTCCTCATTGTTCCTATCAGTGAGAGATTCTTGTGAAGAAGTTTCCGTACAAGCGATAGACTAGTGAAGAAATTATCACAAGTGAAGTTTCGGCAAGAATTATCAATATCTTCTGCCAAATCAAGAACAATTCTTGTGACTTGATTAGCATTTTTCAAATGCACACATGCATTTTTCATATGTAAGAGGAAGTGGAGTCGCAAATTGTTTTGAGTTTTATTCCATATTCGCCTGGCTTTGAAGAAATGTATTGCTTGAAAGAGCACCGTCCTCTAAAGCATACCAACTGCTCGTGCACTGTCATGCTTGGTCGGCAGGTGTAGGAATCACGCAAGTAAGAGTCCCAAGTTTCAAACACTTCTCTGATTGGTTGCAGCTTATCAGGGGACCAATGATGTCGTCTTGACTGTGCATTGTCAAATCGGAGAAAGCGTAAAATTTGTTGATATCTTCCTCTACTCATAGTGCGATTGAAAATGGGCCAGCCATCAAGTGTGCTCCATAGATGTTCAACGCTTTCGTTATTGGACTTATATAATACGCCAATCAAAATAACTACACCAAGAAAGACTTTGAATTCTTCATCATACACGGATTTCCACGAGCCACCATATACTATGGTTCTTTGTGATTAGTTAGTTCACTGACATATGGTTTTTCGAAGAGAAGACGGCAAATATAAAGTGAAAGTATCACTTGTTTCTGAGTGCTGAGATTTTGAAAACCTCGTTGGTCCTGGACTTTATCGAATGACATGCACAGCTGCTCAATCAGCATTATTTGCAAAAGGTGTTTTTTTCCACGTTTCGGTTTTGGAAAGGAAATAGTTTGCAGAAGCTGATGAAAAAGATTTGTTACCATTTCTTCTTCAGAAGATGAATCAAATAAAGATATTTCTTTCTTGTCTTCTTTGCCATCTTCAGTAGAAATCCAATTCGAGTCGCTTGTTTCGTCTTGTTGTTTTTGTTGTTGTTGTTGGTTACCCAACCCCTTCCGAGGAATGGGGGCATGGCGGGAGACCATGGAGCCCCGATTTTCTGTCGTCATTTGCTAGAAAATCCAACTCCATGTTCAGAGAGATAATTTGATATGTTGCTACTTTGCATTTACCTCTTTTGTATTTGTTTTTAAATATATTCTCGTTTTGCTTTTATTTTATAATAAAAAATATCAATTTTGTATATGTGGTACGTAAGCAATGCAATAATGTAGTTTTTTTTATATATTTGCATGTTTCATTGGGTCACTTATTGGTAAAACCGCTTGGGGTCAATTTGACCCCATTGGTATATGATGCTGCTTTTTTTATTAGCTCATAATAAAGATGTCCAACAATAAAAAATTTTTCCGTCAGCAAACCTCTTCAATATAAAATAAAAGTCATGAAGATTCATAGCGCTGCTGCCAACGGTTTAGCAACAGGAGCTTTTCAATAATGTGATTGGGGTCAAATTGACCCCATGGTAGACAAAGGGTTAAGTAAAGTACTTAATTCCATATTGTGGAGGGCTTTTTTTCAAATGTCGCACTTACACCATCAATTAGGAGAGTTGCTACTTCAGCTGTCAACTGCTTTTTTCCTTGAAATTACATAGTTGTAAATAAAATTGATTAAACAGATCAAAAACAATATGCTGCAAGTACTCGTGCATTACATTTTTTTGTATTTTGTGAAAGTAGGTTAACGTTTAATGATCGACAGTTATTGACATCGTTATCAAGCGCGATACCAGGATTTATCTAAGAAAAGGGAAGCTGACAATAACAAAACCACTTTAATGTTGTTTAAGTATTTGATCAAGCATGTATCATGCTATCAGGCAACGTTGATTGCATGTATCTTCTCCTTCGGACAGAAATCGTGCTGCCTTATGAAAAGTTTTTGCCGCGCAGTTTCTTTCGGAGTCTACTGACAAAGAGCTTGTGCTTCCTGATCTTGCTCGCTGTGTCCTACTTTATTTTTGCAAAAACAAGCACAACCTTCTTTTAAACTCTTGTCTTTATGGAATCGGCAAAGTTGGGGGTCTTTTGTGAGGCGTTTGCGGTCGTCCGACTTGGGTCGCTTCTCATTTCGTTTGGTCCTGTCCAGTTGTGCGTCAAGCTCTTTCCGCTGCTCTATTTAACGACATTTTGCCTACGATGTCTGGTCCATGTCTGAACTGGCGTTGCATGGCTTCATGGGGTCTAATCTTCCACCATTACCCCAATGAGAAAAAAGGGTCGGATAGCAGCAACATCAGGCAGCATATTGATTTACTGCTATCGCCTATTCTAATGAGTACTATTTCATATTAATCTCAGCAATTAACTGCTTTGAGGAAAAACGAACAGATCACAAGAGTTAAGGAAGATCAAGAGACAAAGGATATTTTAAAAAAGACAATGGTGTAAAAAATTGGCTTGCATTTTAAGGCCAAGCTATAATAGTACAAAAAGATCTTGTATAAAACGGATCTTCACCAAATTACAGGTACGGCTTATACGCGAGGTAACGAGGCTGAGGGCGAAACGTTTCGTTTTGCATTGGAAGTCAGCTCTAAGGTCTATGCTAGCACGCGTGAAAGAGAAATTATTATTTACTGGTATGATTTTGTTTCAACAACCGCTTTCAAATCAAACCAAAGAGCTACGAGACCATGGTGCAAGCTCATTTGTTTTATTTTTTCAACAACTGTTTTGTGTTAAAAATAGGCAGTGATCCGTAAGCAAGTGCAATTTATACGCGCATAAATGCAACCGTATTAAAAGTTAGGTATTAAGTAAAAGAGCTGTCCTACTGAATTTAAACTTTTTCACTGACTACGCTTTTACCCCTGTTTGTCGTAATTGTGGCATAGAACAGGAATGTCCTATCAAACGCTCTCTTACCATTTACGTGTGGTTCACTTAATATTTACTTGCGGCCCATTGCATTGTTAAATTGACTCAAAAGTAGGCTTAAAAGTATTGCATGGTTGCA
Organism: Trididemnum clinides; assembly: GCA_963675345.1. Lineage (NCBI taxonomy): Eukaryota > Metazoa > Chordata > Ascidiacea > Aplousobranchia > Didemnidae > Trididemnum > Trididemnum clinides. Next base: position 25,494,916 of record OY776302.1, on the reverse strand, counting down.
TTGTTGAACCGAATAAAAAGTGGAGATCTTCTTTTGTTTGGTTCTCGTTTTTTTGTCACCGCTCTTGGTTCCAAACGCTTATACAAAAAATTCGCTGTAAAAAGTTACTATTTAAGTGCTTTTGATGCCCGATAAAATACTTAAATTTGTAGTTTGGCTCAAAAGGAAAAAGGTTGGACCTCTCTGGTATAGAACATAGATTTTGAAATCTGTATGTACATCCTGAGATTTTCGTATGTAATAGATATTGCAGCTTGACTTTAGAAATACTTATTGCTTTTTTGCAGACGTTTGTGTATTCCTTTGCATAGGATTGATCACGTGGACGGTTTTGTTTTTTATTCTTCCAGCAATAACAGCCATGATTACGTATTTCTTCTCTGCGTCATGTAGATTGTTGCTTTTTTTGTGCTGAATCGTGAGATCGCCAAAGGATACAAGACTTCGGAATCGTTTTAGAAATAGCCAGAAATATTAGTTTTTAGCTCCTTGGTCTCACTCAAAACAAACTTTTATGCCTAGGCTGGGATATCAAGAAATTTAAAAGAGGAGGGCGCCTATGGTGGGGTATCAAAATGTTGATATCCACAATATACGAGTCAAACATATAAAAAGCATCCAACAAATTTCACAGTTTTGGCCCCACGAAAATTTTTTTTTGGTTACGCCACTGGTGCTTACATCGCCTCCTGGGCACTAAAGGCATCAATTAGGTCCTAATGTATCATTTAAGCATATTCTGATATTTATGAGTTCAATGCACCGTCATCAAACCACATTAGTAGATTCAATTGGTTATTTTATTTTTTCCTTAACTGAATTACTTTCTCCAAACTCTATGGAGAATATAAATTATGGCGAGGTCTGGTAGGGCATTGATTCGGAAATGCACAGCTGGCATTAAGTGTCATTCAAAAAATACAATAGGCCAGTATGAAATCAATTTTTTTTTTTTTATCAAAATCTGTTTGATTGTTTGTAAGCCTACAGTTCCTCTGCGATCATTTTATTACCTATTTTTCTTCTGCGTTTGTTCGTGGAATAGTTTTACCGCATGTAATTTGATTTAGGATGCATTTGTCGACAATAAATCTTATGAAACTCTCTTCGCATGAACTCGAGCTTGTGGCACTGCGTTCTCCTTTGCATTCCATTTTCTTTGTTTCACTTTCTTAAATTTAATGCACGATTAATTTCCACGCATCATCTCTCATTGCAACTTTTTGCTTTTATTTAAATGCCAAAGTGGCAGTTGGAGCCAGTGGTGCCACTGTTTGTGATTTTCCACCAGATCTTATGCTTTTTGGTTTTATCTAATGGTCATGTGGTTTTTTTAATGTCGTAAGATCTTTGAAATCTCAAAAATTATTCATCAGGCAACCCAATGCTTCTGAAACTGGAGTTCGTGCGAAAATTTCAAGGGGTCTATAATACATTTTTCAATTTTTGAGTTATTGACAAAGTTCGTTCTTTTTTGTAACGAATTCATCAATTAATCTTTTTAGTATTTGCCGATTTGCCTTTGAAATGGTTTCCTTTTCTGTTTCACGCATCTGCGTTATGTCCAATAATTTTCTCTTTGTTTACGCAACTTGTCACAATTAAGATATGAGTCGTTGTGCCAAAGCTCTTTTTGGTCGGTAAACCAAAAAACTTTTACTACCTTTTTTTACCGACGGAGCATGGCTTGTGGCTTAGCAATGAAAACATTATAAAGATTATCCTATATTAAATTTTACTTTAATTGATGTGACATGACAAAACTTCAGTGTGCTTTGTGTCATGATGTTTGCAATATAGTTTCAAGTGTGAAAGCAGTGAAGCACAGCAAACTCAAGCGCCATCTTTATTTAAAACATCCATAACATGCGGGGAAGGGCCTAAGCTAGTTCAGTTTAAAAAAAAAGATCGGTTGCTCGCAAAGGTCTTTTTGAACCATAAAGCAAAGTCCCACTTGAGGAATAAAATTTTTAAGGTATTTAACAGACTTTTTTTAACTTGTTTTAAATATTGATTAGGAATTTGCCATTATTTCTAGGAAGCAAAATGGGTCCACTGGCTAAAAAATTAAAGAACCATAACCATAAACTATTTAGTTGACTTTACATAGCGTGATAGTCTATATAAATATCCTCAATAAGTAAATGGAAGATTTGTGGATATCAAGTTATCCGGAAAAGTATATTTTTAAACTCTTGATTGACTTTACACTGGTCTAAATTTACATTTTAACTTTGATTAGCTGTGCACAAAAGTGTAGCTGCAATTGTAACTTGGTCTGTGTATTTTCTTGGAACAAAAGTCACATCAGAAGCAGAAGTCAACAGAGCTTGCGGACGATTTCGTACTTTTAATAGTCATCCAGTGTATTTTGTGCCGGGATGAAAATCTGAACTCCCAGTGTAATGATCGCATGTGGTTGATCAAAATTTTGATTTTTATAATCCTGTTTTGCAACACAAACGTTTTGTTCTGTCAACGTTTCGTACAGAAAATAAAAATTGGCGACTTGCACCATCAAACTTTATATGTGTTTAAAGTTGGGATTAAGGTTAGGGTCAGGTTTGACAGAGAGTTAGCGTTAGGCACTAAGTCAAGAAATATCACTTGCTACATTGCAGCAAAAACTGATGGTCAAGCAAAAATAACGCTAATACTAAACAACTTTGTGTGATGCCTTATAGTGCAAGCTGTTTGAACATGCAAATACTTTTGGTTTTTCTAGAAGATTTTGATATTCTAATAAATTATCGATAACGTGTTTTTTGCTAATTTTGTGTTTTTAAAGGATCTTGTAGTTTTAAAATGTGGCCAGGGGCAACACAGGTTAGAGTGAGTGCGCGTTGGAGTGCAGACGTGGCTCAATGTGGGAGCAATTATAGGTTAGATGATGTAGCTCCATTTATTTTGTATTTAGTTAATGAACCAATACAAATTTTTTGTTTTAACTTCTACTTGAATAAGATCAACATGAATGTATGAAGTACCGTAATAAATAAAATGTAATAAATCGTGTGGAAATTCAACCACGAAATTAGCTATTACAAGTGAGAAAAGAACCGCAATCCTCAACTACAGGAGACAGAAAAACGCCGGTGTTGCTACAATCTATTCGTTCAGTGAAGTTGTTTGAAAAAAGTAAACAGCTTTTAATCGATAAAAAAAGTTATGGTTGCTGTAGCTTGTACGTACTAAACGCAAATTCATAATTCATACTGGCGATCAAACAGGGATAAATGCCCTTTTAGAAAAAACTATTGCTTAACTTTTTTAAATCAATATTGTCACCTAGAGAATTATTGTTTGAGCTCCTAAGAGCGTACAACTTATGGAGGGTTGTTATGATCAGCGCTAAAACTTTGCTTCCTCCCTCCTCTTCTCAATGATTATAGCATGTAAGCAGGGGCGGATTAGCAAATTCAACCAGCCCGGGAACTTTAAAATAAAACCGGCTCGGTTTTGACAACAAATTGCAAATCTTGCTAAAACATTACACGGTTCATCTTACAAACCACATTATATTTAGCCCATTTCAAAAGAGAATATTTAGAATTGACAAACAAACATTATCAAACACAATTTATAGAGCAACAGTCTTCGCATTTCTGGGTTCATTTTTGCTAGTTCGTCAATGATGGTATGGTTTGAAATGGGTAACAACACGTCTTGTTCGACGCACATCAAAAAAAGGGCATCCAAGCGATCTTCGCTTGGCTAATTTCTTAAACGGTTCTTTACATACCTCAGCTTGCTAAAGGTTCTTTCACAACCAACTAGTGTAACGGAAAGAGTAAGGATTACTTTGTATGCCTGATATAGAAAAGGATAACTTCTGCAGTTATTCTATATCTTCGAATCGCAGTAAAACAGCATAGAAAATAATTTTGGCATCGACATTTTTGAATGTCGGGACTTTCGTCCGATCTCAGGTCTTCGTCATCTACTTTTTAAAAACAAATTAAAATTTAAGTTTTATGAAAGAAAATTTATTAGTATCAGCGAAAAGTGCTGAATGATAATAGCAGAACAAAATTTTGATCAAATAATAACATTTTCATTGATAAGAAAAATGGGCATCAAGTAATTGTAGGCTCAGGTTGTATCATACAATGAGATAAATGGTCAAAACATTAACCTGTAAATAGTTTATCAATAATAAAATTAAAAAATGATCACCTGCTTTATCTAATTCAGAGCAGTGCTCAGGTAAAATCTTTTTTAATTCCGGCCATTTTGATGCGAAATCCAAGAGCTCTTGCCAAAGATCTTGCTAAACAGGAGAATCTAAACTTTTATTTGGCAAATAGTTGTATATCATATTCACAGCTGAGATAAGAATTCCATGAAGAACTGTTTCAGAAAAGCGTTTGGGATCGAAGTAGCTTAAGTCAGCATATAATTTTTTATGCGTAGCAAATCTTCTATGCAAACTTTAAACCACTTGATCTAGAATTCTGTTATGTACATCGACCTCAAACTTTTTCATTGAGTCTCAAAGACATTTATCCAAAGATTCATTTTTACTCTTTCGAACACGTTTAGCAGGAAAGCTACAGTACTTTCAATCAAGACATCACATCCACGTTCTTCCACAACTTTATTAGTATGTTGAACAAAATGGTCAGTTTTGGTTACAACCACTGCAAAATCGCGATGAATCTGTTAAATATTCTATTTCGTAGCTTCCACCAAATTAAAAGCATTAATGAAATCCAGTCCAGAGGTCTGCAAGTACTTTGAAAGTGCAGAGTTTATCTCCATGATGCGTAGAAAAGTAATAGCTTCTAAAACATGTTGGTATCGAATCATATTATCTAACATGACACTGGCATCAAACCGCGCTTTAACACTTAACTTCACAGAAGTAGAAGCACAATACAGAACTTCAATTACATCGCAGAACATGCCGCTAGAACCATCTTCAAATGTGCCGAAAATTTTTTGAAGACATTCGTGCTTAGACCACCATCTAGTTGCTCCAATCAAATTTAACCTACTCTAAATATCATGGCAATGTCTTTGGCTCATCTACTCTTTCCACATGTCCATTTGCAAATACAATTCCCGAAAGAACACTCCAATCTTTTCAACTAATCCAAATAGAGACATGGATGCATGATTAGTCATAGTAGCATCACAAAAAAAACAAGTTGAGAACGTGGGCATAGCGTCATATGTGAATGTGACCAGGAGATTCTTTTTCAAGAAAAGCTGTAAATCCATTATGCTGCCCCGACATGTTTGATGCTCCATCTGTACTGTCGGAGATGCATTTGGAAACGTATATGTTTGCTTCTGCAAAACTTCTTTCAACAAATTGGACAGATCTGCTCCAGTTGCCGAATGACTCTTTGACGTTTTCCCTAAATGTTGAAAAAGGGTCTGCTATTAACAAACAGTAATAAAGTCAGCTTAGACATTTATTTGCCATAAGAAAAATTAATTTCGCTAACACATCCTCAGTTTCTGCAAAAAAATATTAAAAATCGCACAAAAAAATTAAATGTTTTCAAACAAACTTTTGGTAAACCAGAGAAAAGGCTGTACTAAGATAATAAAATCTTCAAAACTTAACAAAAAGCAAAAATATTTATAGGGACATCTATTTCTATACAGCTTAACCTATCATATTAGTTTGAATGTATTTTGAAAGGAGTCGGAGCTAGTTTTGTGGCCTGTGGTTTTGGTAGCTGTTTATTATTATTGCAGACCCTGTGCAGATAAATTTTTTTGCTTCTTGTTAAGTTTTGAAGATTTTATTATATTAGTACAGCCTTTTCTCTGGTTTACCAAAAGTTTGTTCGAAAATATTTAATTTTTTTGTGCGATTTTTATTATTTTTTGCAGAAACTGAGGATGCGTTAGCGAAACTAATTTTTCTTATGGCAAATAAATGTCTAAGATGACTTTATTACTGTTTGTTAATAGCAGACCCTTTTTCAACATTTACTGATATGGAGTAAAGTCGCTTGGATAGACTATCGTGCTAGGGTTTGATTACTGTTTTTCAATTTTAATTGTTATTGCGTTTTCCCTAACAAAGCGTAGAATAACTGATCATTTGTCGGTTGAAGTTATATCTTGAGTTGAATTGATGTGAACTGAGTAAATGCCTGCTTCTGTAACGGAGCTTGAAATTTCTTCTTTTTTAGCTTAGATATAATAGCAATAATAGAGTTAACAGTAGTTTTGGAGATAAATGTATTTTTGTTTGCACGGTTATGCTTGTGCTTGTCGGGTTTGTTTTGCAAACATTTTTATATAAAATTGTTCAAATAACACTTTAGAATGTTATCGTACTTGGCAAGAAGAAGTACAGTCTCTAAAAATATTCCGTGATCAACTTTTTTATCTCATAAAGTAGACACCGCTTCCGAACTCTCTGTTCCCTTATAGCCCGTTCCCCGTTTTTCAGTCATTTTTACAATGAAGACCGACTCTGTCGAGAATTTGCCTTCTTTGCATGACCTATTTGTTGTGCAATGATGTTTGACTGACAGTAAGTAGGTCCACCACTGTCTTATTACTGCTGAATCGTATGTGAACTTCAACACATGCCTTGTATTTTTGAGAAATTTTGTGTTCATCAATTCGTTGGTAAATGTGTTTCCACGAATCGAAACCCGTTAGAAATTTGCTGGGATTCTGATTGCTACTAGTAGTAGTACCAATGCAGTGCAAAGATTTCAAAATAGAGTTTCTTTTTCTTCCCAATACGAGAGCCATAATCGCTGCAAACTATCTCCAAATCATCTGGTCGGAAGTACACATTTGTAGCGTTGAAGTTGGTTGTTTCTGGTTAATGTGGGTGAAACTCAAAATATTCGGTTAGTTTATCACGTTTTGGTTTTACAAACCACGAGTGGTAACCTGTCACAGAAGGAATTACAGATTGATCTTGTTTAACTTCTGAAATTTAAGCGGATATTGCAGAATAGTCTTCACTGTCTGATATTGCTGGATCGAGATTTATAGACTGCTGACAATGACTTTCTAAAACCTGCGTTAGGGGAGCAAAACATACTTCAGGGTTAACTTGGCTAAGGCTGTCTGGTTCTGGTTCATCAGTATATACAGTGTGGGCTTCGCTTATACAGTCTGGGCTTCGCTTTTAAATACTGGCGGAATAGATATGTCAGAGCAATTTTGATTTACTAAATCTGATGCTACATCATGATAAATTACAGACTGATACTGATGTTCTAATAGCAAAGCGGGCTTAACAGTCGTTTGGCTTTCCGTTGAGATGCTTGCTCTTGCAAATGCTTCCTGAATGTTCATACATTTAGCAGCAATTTTTTTTTCTTTCTTTTGCGCTCTTTCTCAGCTTCACCTTACTGCTTTTTTGTTTCTTTTTCCATTACCGTACTTAAAATTTAGAGAGGCCTGGAGAATGGATGGTAAACAACTATGTTGCATTCGCGATATCAGTTTTCCTGCGATTCTTTATTACGTTATAGTAATGAAAAATAGGGAAAGAAGTTACCACTGACGCTTTATTCATTATTTACGTCAAGTCACGACAGTGACAAATCACAATAAGAAAATTATAAATAGGCTATACAAAAATACTGTTACTGAAAAATAATTGCAAAATCACTATGCATGAAACTGGTTCATATTCTTCATCATTTGTTAGTTTGGAGGCAGCCCAGTGAATCGCTGGGCCTGCCCACAGTCAAACGGCCCACCAGGAAACTCCCGAATTCTCACAGGGACAATCCGCCCCTGCATACAAGAACGTAATTCTGTCTGTACATGTCTTCGTACGTACATGCGCTTTGACTCCTCCAAAACTAAAAAACGTAGAAACATCAAACCTGGCACGATTGATCACCACCCTGGGGTTCGTGACATCACGATGACGTCACAATCAAACATAATTTTTTAATTTGCATTTTTTCACAGAGAACAATAGTTTTGTGTTCAAACGAAAGCCAGCTCCTCGATTTACCTTCTTACAATGAATATCATTACTTTGGGATCTAACATGACGTCACAATTAACTCTTGATTGTACAATTTGTGCTCTTTATTTTCTCAAAACCTACTCATCAAAGAAACGAGAGTAGCAGCTTTCTTTGGAGATGTTTACAAAGTGTTTTTGACAAAAACAAATCTACAGCAATTTGAGCTCATTCGACAATGCAACAAGCAGTTCTTTATTTAAGCATTTTAAGTTTTCAAAGCATGCTTCTTGTCTTCTCCTCTTGCACGCTTACAACTCGTTCTATGATGTCATCATGCTGTGTGGTGCGATTAAAACAGTTTTTCGCAACCCGAGATCATCATATGATGATTTTTTTAATTGCTCAATTATTACAAAATTTGTTTATTTAATAATTTGTGATCTCATTTTTTAACCAATTTTCAAAATACATTTAAGAAATTAAAAGTGATTTCAAAGCAATTCCGCTGAAAATTGAATTTTAATACCTGTAGTGTAACTTTTTCACCCGCCCAAAAGTGGTAAGCTGAATAAAACCAAGTAAGCTAAATATTAAATGTTATAATAAGGTACTAACTGTTGACGTCGTTTGAAAGATCAGGAAATTTCCTTTCCAGCAATATGTGATTCTGATTAGTTAAGGCTAACGAGTAGTTTATAATGGCTGATCAAAATTCGATTACCATACAACATAATTCATTTTTAGTTGAACAAGTATTCTACTAGGCCTAACAAACTTGCAATTGTTAGGCAAAGTTAGTTCTCTGGTACATTTTGATTATTTTTCTTTGCAACCACGGTTCTTTTGCATTATCTGTTTACGTTTTTCAAAAAGATTCATTAAAAAATAAAGTCTCTAAACGTTTGTAAAATGTAGCCTACCGATCAAAAACACTCAAAACTTTGGTGCCTGCACTTCACAAAATTGCAATTCGTACAAAACCTAATTTCTTTGGTACATTTTTACTAGGAAGGTTGCATATGACGTCACACATGTGGCGCGGAAAAAAGTGGCAGACCAAAAGTGGTAATTTATGCTAGAAAGGTAAAGAAGAACACTAACTTTTGGGGTTATTTTGAAAACCAACGAGAAATTAATTAAAAATTGGAATGAATTATAGCTAGTTTGCAACTCGGAAACAAATGAATTCAACCAAAAGCGATTTGGTTGAGATTTGGCCTTTTAGTTGGCTAGCTTCTTAACCCATTCGTGTAAAGCTTAGCACTGTGTGTCAATTGGCCAAAAATTAACCCTAAGAAAAGTGCCATCTAAATACTATTTACTCCTCAGTTAAAAACAGCTTTATGTGAATTAGATACCGGTACTAAAAACAGCTTAATGTGAATTAGATACTCATAGGTACATTAGCAAAAACAACCATTCTTTGTACAGTAAGTTTTTTAATTACCCTTGGTCCAGCAGCTTAGGCAATAGCCCAAAAAATTGTTTAAGAAATATTTAAGGTCACAAAATTACATCTGACAGATAAATATAACTGGTCTGCAAGCATTATAGACCAGAAATTTGAAATTACGGATTTTATCCATCATTATCTAATGCAACATATGACAAACGGTACAGAAGCCTGCCCTGTTATTTAGGCTACAGTATAGATCAATTGCACGTGACGTCATCACCACTTGCGCGCTCTTCAGAGTTTTGTTGGAGGATCAAAAGCGTATTGTTTGCATAGAATTTCAATGGAGGTTTTTGTTATCAGTTCATTTTCTTAACATTTTATGGCTTAAAATTGCAATTTTTTTTGGAAAACGCAAGGATTGATAAGGCAGCTAAATATTAGGACATTAACTGTAAGCGAATGTGCTAAAAGTAAAATTTTTAGCTATATTTGGCAAGCTAACCTTGAACAGTAGGATTAGCAATTATCTAATTAAAAATTTGCAACAATCGCATTTAGAGAGTTGCGTTGAAATGGGTCCAGGCAATACCGACAAACTAGGGAGTGTGTAAAGAACCCGGAGTAGTTGAAGTAACTGCAACTCAACTCCTTTTGAAAAATACTTCGGCAATAATTGATGGTATATTCACTTCAGATGGGAGGTGTAGCAAAAGTGCATGACCTTCCCTTTCACGTAACGAGTCTGAGAACCTAGCTTTTTAGGTTATCAGTAATTTTATATCAGTAATTCAACGCGGAGCTTCTACACGTGACCTGTTGTATTCTGCTATGTTTTCGGTATTTGAACAGTTAGCGATCATATTCTGCAGTTTCTATGCTCTAAATCTCACAAAAAACACTGTATTAATAAATATGAAGTTATCGTCAACTACGTAAATACAAACCACAATTGAAGAAAAGAAAAAGGATAAATCGTTAAACATAATTGAACTAAAAAACTTTAATATGAGGCCATTACAACAGCAAGTTCACCAGCCCTTCAAATTAAATTCAGAGATCACACCGCAACCAAGATTGTTTAGAGTAGGGGGCCTGTGTTTTAAACCAACATAAATCTTATCATTGTGAGCTTTACATCTGCGCTCTTTGGATTGAAACCGGTCTGGAATCAAGCCGGTAGGTTCACCTCAGTGACATTCGGCGCAAAAATTTAAATAGTAAAAACAATTTAAAGGGGAGGTAGAAGAAACCGAGTTCCTCGAATAGCATTGGCGTAGACAACACGAAATCAATCAATTTTATTTTATTTTTGTCCAAATCAGCATACATAGAAATAAATTACACAGCAGTGGACAAAAAAAGGAAACGATGGCAAAACGATATACGTTAATACATGCACATGAATAGAATTTAGATTAAATGTGAAGATAATGGCATGGCCATCGCACCTGTAAGATACTAGGTAAAATAAAAAACACACACGAAGAAAAGCATATACAGTATGTACAAAGTGTCGCTAGAGACATTAAAAATAAAAAACTGTCAAGTTGTAATCCTAACAGGGGAGGCTATCAGGTGCTACACCTTGCCCAAGGGTGACCTGGGAGCAACGACAGCTAAGAGACAGCTCCTTTACGTCTCAAGGCACATAAACCCTGTCGCCGGTTGTAGTTTTAAGTCATACACCTAGGACGAAACAAAAAATGTTGACCACACGTAAGCTCTTTCAAGGTTGAGTAATCGGTCACTGCCTAGCGAGAAATTACACTCAACATACTTGAATTTCAACTAGCAAAAGTACTGGTAGAGTATGATCAATCCGAAGCCATGATATGCTCAAAAGAAAAACAAACCCTTACACGATTCAATAATACAAGTTTTTAATAAACAATATTAATGTAAAATTATTTTATTTAATTTGACAATATTTGTATTTTTAAATGTAGCAGCAGAAAAAAAGCATTAAGTATATGCGAATGTGGTGATCCAAATTTAGACTTTTTATGCACAATTTCGATAATGAATAAAGAAAATTAAACCATAAAAACGAAAAATAAAGTAGTCTTTTTTTTCAGTGGTCTTGGGCAAATTAATCTACTCCGCTACATCTGGATCAGATAAAGTGAATGATCAAAAGCATTCATTTCTGAAACTCCTAGAATCACGATGACACCAGTTCTGGTAAACCCTGCAAAGTTACATCCTATCAGCTTTGCTTTTCAACAATATTTACACCGCAAAAACGACAATGCTTTTCAAAAATATGCAGTTTTTAAAAGTTAACTACTCAGTGACTCAGCATGTCATCTAAAAGTTCATAATTAGCTGGTTACATAAATACTCTATTAAAAAATAGAGACTAAGTCATAGGCACTATTGAAAAATAGATTTAGTCTCCACAAGCTAACTACTTATATATCTAAATTATAACTTTCTGATTGCAAATATAACAGCAAAAATATGCCTAAGTAACACCCAACCCCAGGAAATTAGTTCCGTTGTAAAAATGTCTGTAAAAAATATAAAACACAGGGTATTAACTGTATTTGGGAACCAGTTGATACTTGTTAAAAAACAACCAGGTAAAATAGAAAATTTTATTCAAAAACAATCACCAACACCTTATGGTACCATACAACAATCTATTACATCATGTCAATAACATGCAGCCAGTTTCGACCTTCTTGGATCTTATCACGCAGGTGTAAAAAACACTCAGTAATAAAAATGCTGAAAATTGCTATCGAATAAATAGCAGCCTCTCTATTTTGTTAAAAAAACCAATAAATTCCATAATCGAAAGCGCAAATTTGTCTTGCATTTTAATAACCATCTTTAGGTATTTAAGTAAAAAAATTATACATTTTAAAGAATAGATTGCATATTTTAATTTAGTAACTTTCAGATAGTGGAACCAGTACTCAATTATCTGCTATCTGTTGATGTTATACTAAGCACATGATCCAAAAGCAAACATTTTGTGCAGCAGATCCAAAAAAGTATTGTAATTTCTTTACAAAAACAGCATTAATAATTCAATCTCATAATCTGAAACAAAACGTTGTGGATAGCTAGCTAAAAATATAATTTTAATCATGTAAAGAGTAGCGAATAAAGTTTAATTATTAGGCACAGTTTAGTGGTAACTTTAAAAGCAACATGGGTTTCTCTACCCCATGTCATAAGCACTTTGATGTGCTTAAATTATAACTTGAGTTCGTTGGGACATAGCGACTAATTAGGTAACATTGAGGCTTTACTTATTCTGCTGGCAAATGTAAACTTCAGACCAAGCCTTTTTCATTGCCCAGACTAGAAAGGCAACAATGCTTGGTGCTCAATTATTTTCTAATTACAGTTTGATGGCTTGCAACAAATTTGCTGCAAAAACAAAGCTTATATTTGGAATATTAAATTTGGATGATGATTAAAGCAAAGAAAGGATGTTCAAAGACAATCAGACGGAATCTTGAATTTGACCTATACAACAAGTTTATAACAGAAGAGGACATCATCAGCAGATCACAAATAACTGATAGTTCACTGGCTAAAAGACGTTACCATCATTCAGGGGGCCCACAGGCTTACTGATGTTGCAGTGTACAGCAGCAAACTATAGCAGTTAAGCTTTATGCACCGTGTAAAAAATGTTCACTGCAAACTCGAAGATATGTGTAATTAATCTTTTACATTTCTTTTAATGTTTGAAAGCCACTTGACCTGACTTTTGAACAGCTAAAAATGTATGTTCCTTACAACTTTATGTGTAATTTTAGGTATCAAAAAACCTTGTTGTTCCTTTGCTAGCTTTATTAGCATATCCAACGGCACAAAAAAAGATCATTATCATGTGCTATCCGTATCAAAGCATAGAAGATGAACCATTAAGTTTACAGTTGTAAGCCCTTTGTACACAAATGGAAGTTAGGCTATTATTTTGCTGGTATGGCAAACGGTTAGTCATAAGAAATGCAACCTTTTAACAGAAGTAAATCACCATTTGCTAAATTTTCTTCATGATACCTCTGACAAATACAACTTTTCTAACAACCATATCTTTCAAATTTTAAAAAATTATTGCTTTGCTTCCTATCTCTTAACATTGTAAAACCCAATTTTGGCCCGCCAAGACTTTCAAACATTTTCACAACATTGGTGCAAGCGAATTATGACGTCAATGCGACTGACCTATAGCTTGAGTTTACAGCTTTTCAGTATGCTTATGCAACAAACTATACTGTACAAGTTGCACATTACAATTAACTTAAACTCAGCTTTCCCAAACACGCCAATAAATCGAATATGAAACCCTTATAGAAGCTGGCTACAAATAAGCCTGCATGTTTAGCCTATAAAATTAGCCAAACTAGTAGCAATAACAAACAAACCTTAGCGCCTCTTACCTTACTTTGTCTTCAGATTCATTACATAACATCAGTAAGACAACATATTTAACGTTCACTTAACGACTGTCTAGTTTATCCATTTGATTTGCAAAAAACGATATCACTCCTGTTCAATTCATATCAAAAACGCTGAAAGTGGTCAGCCACTTTTTTCGAAAGCGCATTTTGATGACGTTTGATCACGTGCATGCAACCTTCCTATAGAATGGATCTTTGGCAATATCCCTCAAAATTTTTAAAACATTTATCTGAAAATGAAGTCTAACAATTTTTAAGTCTAGCCTGCTCCAAGCAATAAATTTCGTGATTCCCCTAGAAAAACGGGACGAGATGAAGATGGCCCTTTCCTATCTTTTTCAACAAAATATTAGTCTCAAGCTACATATCATCCAAATGTTAAAGCAATTCTCTATGGAATTTTGTGATGCTGGCGAAGTTAAATCAAAGTCAAATATTAAGAACGCCTGGGCTGAAAACAGAGCAAATAAGACGTTGTCAGCACGAAATAAACCTGGGAGACATGTAATGGCTATGCACACCTGCCCATAACGTTGTTAGAAATCAATTACATTTCAAGAAACGTTAATTTTTGCTACAAATCTTAAATTCTATAACATCTCTCGCTGTATCGAGGTACAACAAGCGATTGTTCATTGTGTTTTTTAGGCACGCGTTTTTCTTTAGTCTGGAATCCCTTTTGTAAAGTACTGTTCCGTCATAATCCTAAATGACATGACAATGCTTGCCACTATGTAGTGAGAATATCAGCAAGCGGCATAATTATCCACTATCATTTTTAGACAGTAAAAGTAAATAGTAAAGCCTGTTACTGGTAATTCTAATGGACAGGCTCTTTGTGTCGGTACAAAATACTAATCTTTATTAAAATGTAGAAAGGTCTGGATTAGGGACAAAGTTAAATGTAAGAAAATCCATGTTGAAAAAAAGATAAAAATCAAACAATAATAGCATCAATTTGTAGCACTGGATTTTAGAGGGAACGTTTTTGTTTGAAAAGAGCTAAATAGGCGCCTATTGCGATATGTTATATGACTTAAGGGAAAGGCATGGCTCCCTTTCACGCTTTGGCCAAATTAAAGCATACAGCGCAGCCAGAGAAATTATTATCACAAATAGAAATACGAAAGGGGCCTCACCAAATTATCAAAAAATGCTATCTCTAAATACCTCATTTCTTTAACTGTCAAAGTGACCACCATTTGGGTGTCGCCATCATTATTGACAGCGTTTCAATCTCTCCCCTCCACTCTTGCACTTTTTAATAAGTATAAATGATAGTTTGTGACATCATTCTTTCTTCTTAAGTATTATTAGTCTTGATTAACAGACCAAGACGATCACCATTACGTACGTGTACAGGAACTATGGCTTATATTTTCTACAAATTTTCTTTCTTGCTCTCACAAATGTTCGTACGGTGAAGCCGGCGCAGCTGCAATAATTTAAACGTTCTAACTCGGCACGGGGGATGGTATACCCTGCCGGGGTAAAATCGCACCATACTTAGATTAACCATTTTTTCCATTTTGGTTGATAATAGCTTTATGGAGCAACCGGGATCAAGCCTAAAAATTTTAGGAAAAGCAAGACTGTTTTAACTCCTCTCGACACGCCCAAGCAGCAAAAAAAAAGAACATGCAACATAATGCGTAGCTAGCAGGGACTTCACAAAGTTTGAGGGGAAATCAAGAGAAAACAACATCTCTCTGTGAAATCGCACCAGGTGGAAGACATTTTTACTACTTTGCTTCAAAATTGCTTAATATGAGAAATGTGATTCTTACTTCCAAACTCTGGGAAACGCAAGGTCCCCTTCGGTGCACCTAAGCAATGAAAAGAACACATAGACCTAAGGCGTTGCCAGAATTTTGAAATCTGAAATTTCATTCGTAAAAGTAGCGCACCAAGTTGTAAATATCATAAGTGCGGAAAAAATATTAACTTTTCATTACTGTTTCACACAAGTGCTCGGTGGGTTAAACCAGCTTGGGCGGCTAAATGAAACAAGATGTTATTGATGGGGGACTGAGGGCGGCTAGTATCATACATGTTATTATAGCTAAGTGTGTACGCCGTGATGTCTTATTAAAGCGCCTGTTTCCCATTCATTTGAATAACCGTTATGAAGTAGGAGTCAGCATGAAAAGCTGATGGTTCATTTGGGGATCTACTGGGGGTGTATTGTGTGAATGAAAAACAGCCGTACATCAGTGTATCAAGAGAAGCCAGAAACAAATTTTTGTGTGGCAAAAATATATTTATAGTGGTAATGTTTTGTGAATGTTACATCTGAAAACAACTACATTTTTCATCGAGTTTAACAAATTTGGAGGGGAGCATGAACCCTATTCCCCTCCTTGTAGCTACCCCTACGTACTAATGTTGATCTTTTAATTTTTCTATTGCACGTTTTGTTGTGTTGATCCGTAACGCGCTCTATCTTGATCTGGTAAAACCTAATAACTACAGCCTTTTCCCTAACCCGTTAACTGCAGAAACAACAACAATAATTAATTTAAGAAAAAAACGTCAAGATTGTTTACACTGTAAAATCTGATATGTGATTATTAGGTTTTGCAATATTATGTCAGCACTTTTCGTTATGCCAACGAAAATCTATAAATTCTTATTCCTGTTGCGTCCGTTGCAAAGATACTTTTTCTTAATCCCTGGGATAAATGCACGACAAAAACAAGGAGTGCTCATCTTGTACTGTGCGCCTGGACAAACCAAGCTATTATAGCTTGGCCTTAAAATGCAAGCCAATTTTTTACACCATTGTCTTTTTTTTTAATATCCTGTGTCTCTTGATCTTCTTCAGCTCTTATGATCCGTTGGTTTTTCCTCAAAGCAGTTAATTGCTGAGATTAATATGAAATAGTACTCATTAGAATAGGCGATAGCAGTAAATCAATATGCTGCCTGATGTTGCTGCTATCCGACCCTTTTTTCTCATTGGGGTAATGGTGGAAGATTAGACCCCATGAAGCCATGCAACGCCAGTTCAGACATGGGCCAGACATCGTACGCAAAATGTCGTTAAATAGAGCAGCGGAAAGAGCTTGACGCACAACTGGACAGGACCAAACGAAATGAGAAGCGACCCAAGTCGGACGACCGCAAACGCCTCACAAAAGACCCCCAACTTTGCCGATTCCATAAAGACAAGAGTTTAAAAGAAGGTTGTGCTTGTTTTAGCAAAAATAAAGTAGGACACAGCGAGCAAGATCAGGAAGCACAAGCTCTTTGTCAGTAGACTCCGAAAGAAACTGCGCGGCAAAAACTTTTCATAAGGCAGCACGATTTCTGTCCGAAGGAGAAGATACATGCAATCAACATTGCCTGATAGCATGATACATGCTTGATCAAATATTTAACACGTTAACCGCCACATGTACCATCGGTGGTACATTGAGGTTTTTCACTCATCGCCACATGTACCACCGGTGGTACATGGAGGTTTTTCACTCACAGCAACATGTACCACCGGTGGTACATATCTTATGTCTCCAGAACGCCATTTGTTAACCGGTGACCAAAAATTTTTATTCACTCACTAATAAAAGTTCAGAAGGAGCAAAACACACACCAACCTCCTCCCTTCGCTGCTGTCACTGAACTGACTGCAGCACCACAACAAAGTTGTGACGGTAGGGGCAAACTTCTTATATCTGGCGTGGCGGTTAACGTGTTAAACAACGTTAAAGTGGTTTTGTTATTGTCAGCTTCCCTTTTCTTAGATAAATCCTGGTATCGCGCTTGATAACGATGTCAATAACTGTCGATCATTGAACGTTAACCTACTTTCACAAAATACAAAAATGTAATGCACGAGTACTTGCAGCATATTGTTTTTGATCTGTTTAATCAATTTTATTTACAACTATGTAATTTCAAGGAAAAAATCAGTTAACAGCTGGTGTAACAACTCTCCTAATTGATGGTGTAAGTGCGACATTTGAAAAAAAGCCCTCCACAATATGAAATTAAAGACTTTACTTAATCATGATGCTTTATTAAATTATTTCAATTATTACGGTATAGGAGAAACAAATCGTGATTGATAGAAATTATATCTACCTGGTCTAACACAGCAAATAAAATATGAAGAATTAATTTCTGTCGACATATTTTGATAATTACATCAGAAAAACAATACAAATATTTCACATTTCGCCATTTGTTTTTGTCATAACTTTTTTGATAATACACTATTAGACCTCCTCAAAATGTCACATAAAACCCTCTATTTCCTTTAAACAGCATATTTACATCATGGAGTTATTTGTGATTCCCTGCTCTTCATCAACAAAAAAACGAAAAACAGTAGATGCTAAAAAAGAACTAAAAACATCTTTACTTTTCACAAAAATAGAATTTGTGTACCAGCTTGGCTCTTTTTAAAAATGAACGTAGCGACGTTTCATCATCTGCTCCAAACACAAAGGAACTAGCTTCTGCCCATTTCTGCAGGAAGGCGAACTAAAATCAACCGCTGAATCATGCAGGGATTTTGTGGTATAGCAATGGTTAGATCGAGCTTTTGCTTTGTGGTCGGTAGATATAACTTCAATTCCGTCGTTGTTTTATGCAAAAAAAATTAAAAAATATTAATCACAGATCATTGTTCGACAATCAGTAGTAAGCGGAGAAGAAAATGCAACAACAATAGTGAAACAAAATCGCATGCTGTTATGAATCATAAGAACAAATTTGTGCAAATTTTTTATCACACCAATATTAAGTCACAATCATAATGTTACAGACAAAATCCTTTCATGAGAAGTAGTTTTCTTTTTAGTAGCTGGCAATTTATTTCGCTTCTGTTTTCTCAACACAAAAAAACTCGACGATGAGATAAAAGCAATCAGCGAAAAAGGAATGCAGGTGACAAAACGAATTGACGTTAAACATACCCAAATTTTTTAAGGTTACATTAAAAGATTGTAGAAAGGGGTATGGTCACTGCACCTGACAAAAACATCAAGCAAAACAATTGAAATAAAAAAAAAGAAAATAAAAAACAGTCAGCCAAATAAACAAAATTTTACCTTATGTAAAAATATCCGATTATAGCTAAAAGAAAGACATTCCTCTCAGTGCCAAACTGTTGTTACCCTAACGAGGGGGGCTAGCAGGTACTATACCTTGCCCAAGGGTGACCTGGGAGCAACGACAGTTAAAAAGTTAGCTCTATTACACTCTAGGCAGGACCCTGTCGCCGGATGCAGCTATAGTCTTACTGCCCAGGACTAGCAATTTGCAGATAAATAGTAGCACTATAACATTGCCTTTGAAATTTTTATGGCCTGATTTTAATCACTTGATTGTGAATAATTTAAGTAAACCATTGGAAGTGTCCCTGTTTTTTTTTCTACTCAAATAAAAGTTAATCATTTATTCTAATGAATTGGCTAAAGTTTCATGGACCTATATCGCAGTTGAATTTTCCTTATTCTTCTTCTTCATCCGAAAATATTTCGAGGAGCAGTTGTCGCCTGAAGTTGGAGATGGAGTACAAGACAATCATTTGCTCTTTTTAATTGGTAGCTCGAAAGTGATTCTGATTCTATACAGATTCTGAAAAACAAAGAAAAACAGCAAATACCTATTCTTTTACTTTTTATCCTACTTTGCAGGCTCGTTTTACAATTATACCTTCACCCAATCAAAAGAAGTAGGTTTCCAGTCTTAAAACGTAGTACATATTAATCTACTGATTTATAATGTATTCTTTAATTCATTTGATGAACTTGGAAAGTGATTTAATATCTTTGAGTGCTAGAGGTAGTTTATTCCATAACATTGGGCCTCTAAATTTCAGTGTTTGTTATGTGAGTTTTATTCTGCAATATTGAGGACACAATTTGGGCTTGGATCGAGTACAAAGAGTGGCTTTCTCGCTAAGAAATTTAGAAGCAAAGATGTCTGAAAAAGCAGGAGGAAGAGATTTATTAAAATAGTTGTGCATAAATTTGGCAATTTCAAGTTGTTTAGACTGTTGTATTTCTAGGATATTGTGTTGTAGAAAAACGTTGTTTTTCTGCTTCTTAGTATCAATCAAATTAATTGTTTTGGTTGAAACTTTTTGTAACTTTTGAATCATAGATACGTTGCCACGGCACCAGGATATTACACAATATTGCACATAGCTATTAATAAGAGAGTGATATAAGATTAGCAATGAACTTTTATCAAGATACTGTTTTACTTTATTAATTACATGGTAGCTACATCTGAGTTTTTGCAGCAACCACTGCATATGTGGCTTCCATGAAAGATGTTCATTGATGGTTAAACCCAAAAACTTGCAAGTGTTTACTCGTTTTAGATGCTGTTTTTGAATTGAATTGACATTGCGGTAGGTGGAGGAAGACTATTTGGAGTTCTGAAGGCAACATATAGGGTTTTATCAGTATTAAGTGTTAATTTAAAGTCCCACAAGTGTGACGGTTGTCGGAAGTCCCACAAGTGTGACATTTGAAGTCCCGCAAGTGTGGCGGTCTAAGCTATGCTTTATTAAAAGCCTCTAGCTTCTTATTGGTCACCAACTGCACTGAAGAGACCTGATAGGTCGAAACAGTGTCACTGTCTGCAGTTTGCTAAGTGCATCCCTGGCCTCTTGCATTACTATACATGTAAGACCTTGTGACCACTCGGCTGTGACAGCACTATTGTTCTAGCAGTTGTTAGACTTAGTGCACCTGCGACAACCGCCACTCATTCACGAGTGATACGGCTTCGCAGAGGTTGACAGACCATCCACTACAGTGGACCTAGTATTTGGTCCCACAAGTGTGACGGTCTAAGCTATGCTTTATTAAAAGCCTCTAGCTTCTTATTGGTCACCAACTGCACTGAAGAGACCTGATAGGTCGAAACAGTGTCACTGTCTGCAATTTGCTAAGTGTTAATTTATTTGCAGAAAGCCAGGCCTCGACATGTTTCAATTGAATATTTGTAACCTCATAAAGTGCTTAATAAGAACTGCTGTTAAAAAATAAATTGGTATCGTCCGCAAACATTATCGCTTTGCCTGTCGTTAAACATCTGGGAAAATCATTTATGTAAATTAAAAATAGAAGGGGGTCAAGAATTGATCCGTGTGGTACCCCAACTACAATTGGCTTGAAATTTGAAATGTTGTCATCAATTTCCGTTTGCATCAAGCGACCGTTTAAACAGCTTCTGAACCATTCGTTTGCTACCTCCCTAACACTAAAGTGATTTAGTTTAGCCAAAAGTATGCTGTGATTAATGGTGTTAAATCTTTGGAAAGATCTAAAAATACATCAAGAGTATATTCTTTATCTTCAAAAGATTTGGTAATATTTTCAACCATTACAGCAGCGGCATGGCTAGTGGAGTAATTTTTTTAAATCCTAATTGTAAATCATAGAAAAAGTTTGATTGTGACAAAAATGAATACAGTCGATTATGTACAATCTTTTCTAATATCTTAGACAATACTGGGAGCAGACAAATTGGCCGATAATTATTTACATTTGTTTTTTTTGCCCTTTTTTGTGTACAGGAATCACTTTAGCTTTTTTAAAGTCTGTGATAAATTGATCTTGAGATAAAGATAAGTTAAAAATATGACACAAACCAAAAAGAATGTAATCAGAACTTGATTTTACAACTGATATTGGAATTTTATCAATTCCAGAGCTGTTTTTGGGTTGCATTTTTGAAATAATTCTTCTGATTTCAGTCACCGATGTAGGGTTCAAGAACATTGAGTTGCATAACGGAGAGCCCAAAAATTCGCTGAATTGTTTTTGCGGGGTTGCTAGTTTGCTTACTAATTTTTCACCAATACTAGAAAAATAATCTTTAAAGTCGTTAGCTAATAGATTCGAGTCGGTACTCAATTTACCATCTATTATCAGGGAGGGGCATTGAGTGATTTTACTTTTTTTTCTTCCAAGTAGTTTATTTAGGGTTTGCCAGATTTGCTTCAAATTATTCTTTTGTTTATCAAAAAGAGATGAATAATGCAATTTCTTTTTCTATTGAATTGTATGATAGTAAAGATTTCTAGCTTTGTTATACTTCACTTTTGCAGTCGGTGTTTTCTTATTGACATACTTTTTGAAAGGCTTTTCTTTCTCGTACATGAGTACTTGAAGATCTTTATCAAACCAGTTATTAGAGTGTTTTTTTGACCTCGGATTGGTTAGGGGGAAACATGCATCAAAAACTTTATAGTAATGGTTTATGAATAATCCATATGCTAAATTAGGGTTTGATTCCCTTAAAACTACGTCAATGTCAAAAGTAGAGTCTAATAATGTATTGTGAAAGTTGTTGATATTTTCTGGGGTGAAGATTCCGATCTTTGAATTGTAAATACTTTTATGATGGTATGCTTCAAAACATGTGAACAGAGGCAGGTGGCCAGAGATGGGGTGAGAAGAATTTTTGCTTTTATGACATAAGAATATATGTTTGTCCAGACATGGTCTAAAACTGTTGCACTGGAACTGGTTATGCGTGTTGGTTCATTTGTCAATGAGTAAAAACAGTGGTCAAACATTGTTTCAATAAATTTACTAGTGTATCTGTTTTCTGCTTGCAAAAGGTCATAATTATAATCTCTATATATGAAGCATTTAGTATTTGGTTTGAGATGACTTAGCTTAACACACTGCTTAAATTAGAAATAAATTGTTGGTTGGAGGTGGAGTCTGTCATTGGTGATCTGTATATGGTCGCACATGTAATAGTATCTTGTTTCAATTCAATTTTCACAAAAATAGACTCAAGAACTTTTTCGTTCATAATTGAAAGTTCATCAATTACTGTAAATTGCAAATTATTTTTTATATATAAAGCTACACCTCCACCTTCCAAATTTTTTCTTGGATTTTGTACAAGAATATAATTATCAAGTTTATTGTATGGGCCTGAATTAAGTGGTGTAACCCACGTTTCAGTAATGGCTATTATATCTAATTTTCTTGGTAAGGAAAAAATTAATGCTTCAAGTTTAGTGAGGTTTGCAGTATTTACAAGTGATCTCATGTCTACACTCATGCCAAGAAATTGGTTGGTGAAGTTGTGATTAATTGCAATGTCATGTATATTTGAAGTATTAATGCACTGGCTACAGCTAGCAAATAAACTGTCATCTAAATTGTTATTACCAGTTTGAGGAATATCAAATAAGGCATTCATGTAATCAGCTAAGATATCTAGATTACATGAGAGGTTTGGAAAGCATTTATTATCATTTAAGGGCATAATAGGGTAATGTTGCAAATGTAAATTTGGCTCAAAAATTGAATTACAATTAGACTACTGGCAGAGTTGAAAAAATGCACAATAGCTTTTTTGCATTGTATTGTTTATTGTGCTGCTAGAAATAATGATGGCTTGCAGCATATAATTAGCAGTTAGTACATCAAAAAAGCAGTAAGTGACTATTTCTCAGGAAATCTAATTCTAGCAATGTAAGCAAAATCATCAATTTTATGTCTTTTACCTTCAAAAATGCAAAATATATTACCTTTCTGTGTCCAAACGTTTTAAAACCAAAAACTTTTTTAGACTGTTCCAGCAATTTAGATCTGCGCCTTGTCAAAGATTCTGTTATGGCAAGTTTGGGATCTGATTCCTTAGTTGCTTTCAATAATGATTTATTGTTAAATACTTGATTTCTGACAGACCTTCTGACAAACTTAATGATTATCGGATTTTTTCCTTTTCGAGAAGGCATTACATGACAAATACCAATGTCATTATTGCGAATAGGGTGAGCAAATTTTAGTCTAGAATTCAGAGTATCTAGCACAAAATTTTCAGAAGTTACATAATCTGAATTTTCTTTGGGAAGGTCAACACATCCATGTAGAATAAGGCAGTTGCTCCTTCTATACCGTTCAAGATTATCCATTCTTTTTTCTTTTTTTTTCAATTTGTCTAGCCAAATCCTTTATTGTAGCTTTGATTACAGTTATGGATTGCGACAGTTCTTCCAGCAGTTCTTTTTGTCCTTTGCCACTACTGGTACCTGAAACAAAGGCCGGAGCATCATCGTTCTCATTTACACCTAATAAATTTAAAAAATTTGACTGATACTCATCTTGTTTTTTCAATTTTAGCCAGCTTTTTCAGAACTACAGCCAATTCCCGAGATGTCATTTCAGATGCAATATTACGAGTAGCAGTTTCTACAAAAATTGCAGACACAAATGAAATTGTAGCAGTTCTCAACAAATTTGCAGATAAAAATGAACTTGCAAGTGTTAAATATCAATAATAATTTATACCGTTTTACCAAACACTACAAAACACCTTACCAACACATAACCCATATTCAAATAGAATCAATTTTAATTTTAATTAAAAAGCTGATTCTCACCCAAGTAAAACTGCAAGGCCTCTTTCTACATCAACCACATATAGCTGCTGGAGACCTACATTTATCATTTGTGTCTTTGTGCTGTTGGCAATACTAAGAAATAATATCTAGGACAGCCAATTATATGAAGTTTTCATTGTCCACTTCCACGTGCTCGTATGAGAATCTCGTAGATTTGCAGCACTATAAAACTGCGGCACCTCAGTCATATTAGGTCTTTCTCAAAATCAAAATATGGTCGAAGTTTGAATCTCTGGTATTAAAGTTTCAATCGTTTCGAAAAGTCGCATACAGTCAATAAGAGTATAGTGTATATTATAGGTTACTGAATTTATTGTTAACAACGAGTGCTGATTGTTATTTTATCGTGTAATTCATGTTAATTAATTTGTGATGAAATCAAAACTATAGTAGTCTAGTTCTACTGTTATCACGCACAACTGTTTGCTAGTTATCTCTTTTACTAACTAATCATAAACGAAAACACAGCAACTCTACACAATACAATCAATCACTATGACGTCACAGAGAGCTGCCACAGAGCTCCTCCCCAGAAACGCATAAACAAAGCGGTTCGTTTAGACCTTCTTAGGTCTGCCCCGTTTTCGAGGCATTGTCACAGGCAGTTGTTCGTTTGAGTCAATGTAGGCTGGTTTCAGTCGATCCACTGAGACGGAGTCTCTTCTTCCGCCAATGTCTAGTATGAAGAATTTTTCTCTGCGTTCCAGTACACGAAACGGACCATCGTACGGTGGGGCTAAAGGCGGTCGATGTGTATCGCGACGGACGAAGACAAAATTACTTGTCAATAGGGATTTTGGGACTGAAACAACGTTCTTTGAATGGCGAGACATTTGTTGGGGTCGATAATCTGCTATCTTTTCTTTGAGCCACGGTAGAAACAAGTTATCGGTAGATGAAGTAGATGTGGACGGAAAGGAGGCATCCCCTGGCACTTTCAAAGGTGTTTCGTAAACTAGTTCGGCTGAGGAGCACTTTAAATCCTCTTTGGGTGTTGAGCGTATTCCTAAGAGCACGCATGGCAGTGCATCAACCCAATTGGAATCCTTTAGTCGCGCCATCAACGCGCTCTTTAAATGTCTGTGGAAACGTTCAACTAAGCCGTTTGCTTGAGGGTGATAGGCGCATGTGTGGTGAAGGCAAATCCCGAGAAGATGAACCAGCGTGTCCCACAAATGTGCGGTAAACTGGGGACCACGGT
Organism: Trididemnum clinides; assembly: GCA_963675345.1. Lineage (NCBI taxonomy): Eukaryota > Metazoa > Chordata > Ascidiacea > Aplousobranchia > Didemnidae > Trididemnum > Trididemnum clinides. The sequence continues at coordinate 25,469,593 of OY776302.1, read as the reverse complement.
TTGTTGAGATGTCTGCGGGGACACCAAATCTAGCAACCCAGTTGAACAAGAAGGCTCTTGCACATGTTTTGACAGTAGCATCCAGCATGGGTATTGCTTCTGGCCAGCGAGTAAACCTGTCAACCATGGTCAAGAGATAGCGATGACCTTGCGATTGGGGAAGGGGGCCAACAATATCAATGTTCACATGGGCGAAACGTTGGTGAGCGAGTGGGTATGTCGCTAGAGGCGCTTTGGTGTGGGTTTGTACTTTGGCAGTTTGGCACTTGACGCATTGCTTGGACCATAAGCCAACATCCTTGTGTAACCCATGCCAAACATACTTCTGACGCATTAGCTGTCGGGTTGTCCGGATGGAAGGGTGGGAAAGACCATGAATGATGTCAAAAACTTTCCGACGCCAGGATGGAGGAACGACTGGCCGCGGCAGTCCTAACGACACATCACAGAGTAAACAAACTTTGTCTGGTCCGACCGGTACATCTTCAAGCTGTAAGCCTGTTATTGCTGTTCTGTATGCCTGGATTTCCGGTATCTGTTGGGCTTGAGCCATAGCTACAAAATCTAAATCCGGTGGTGAGGACACAACTATGGATAAGGGTGCGCGGGATAATGTATCCGCAACTAAATTTGCTTTTCCGGCAATGTGTCGAACATCTGTAGTAAATTCGGAAATCGCTAGGAGTTGGCGTTGCTGTCGGGCAGACCACGCATCGGAGGCTTTTGAAAAAGCAAACGTGAGTGGCTTATGATCTGTAAAAATTACAAAGTGACGTCCTTCCAAGAAGTAGCGGAAATGACGGACGGCCAAATGCATCGCCAGCAATTCGCGATCAAAAGCACTGTATTTGGTTTCCGGTTTGCGCAATTTTCTACTAAAAAATGCAAGGGGCTGTAACTGACCATCTACTATTTGTTGCAAAACGCCACCTACAGCTATGTCCGAAGCATCAACACTAAGTGTTAAAGGTGCGTGGTGTTTAGGATGATGTAGCATGGCAGCGCTAGCCAGTGCACCTTTCGCATTCTCAAATGCAGTTTTCAAAGTTTCATTCCAAACTAATAGCCTAGGCTTATTTGCGATGGTTTGATAAATTGGGGCCATGATTGTTGCAGCTAGTGGTATAAAGCGATGGTAGAAATTGATCATACCAGCAAATCTTTGAAGGTCCTGAAGCGTGGTTGGGTAAGGAAAAACTTGTACTGCCTCGACTTTGCTTGGAAGTGGTCGTGCACCGTATTGATCAATCAAATGCCCAAGAAACTCAATTCGACGACGACCAAACTGGCATTTGTCCACATTTACCACCAAACCAAAGTCTGCAAGTCGTTGGAAAAGCAACTGCAGATGGTTTTTGTGTTCCGCCTGCGTGGAACTGGCAACCAGGATGTCGTCTAAATACACAAAGACGAAATCGAACGGCTGGCAAATGCTATCCATTAGCCATTGAAAAGTCTGAGCGGCATTTTTCAGGCCAAATGGCATGCGTAAAAATTCAAACAAGCCAAAAGGAGTGATCACGGCGGTTTTAGGGATATCTTCTTCTGCCACCGGTACCTGATGGTATCCCCGCACCAGATCCACTTTAGAAAACACGGTAGCTCCGGAAAGGCGAGCCGAAAAATCCTGTATATGCGGAATAGCATAACGATCAGCTTCGGTGATCGAGTTAAGACGGCGGTAGTCTCCATCCGCCTGCAGGTTTCTGCACCATGTGAAGCGGTGATGCCCAAGGACTGGCAGATCGTCGAATGATTCCCATGTTCAGCATCTTATTGAATTCATCGCGGGCAATTGTTAGTTTGCTTGGAAAAAGTCTTCTAGGGCGAGCATGAATGGGTGATCCCTTGGTGACACTATGATGCACCGTTTCGTGTTTGGCAACTTTCTCACAAAATTGCGGTGTTGTGATTTGCGGAAACTGTGCCAGCAGTTGAGCGAACGCATTTTGTTCGAGGCCCAAAGCATTAAGTTGGGGTGGTAAGCCTGGGGCCTTTTTTATGGGAATGCTAGTAAATAGCTGTGCATTTACCAGCTGTTGGTGCTTCATGTCTACTAAAAGGGAATGTGCCCTTAAGAAGTCAGCCCCCAGAAGGGGTTGAGCGACATTTGCCACAACAAAAGTCCACCTGAATTCACCTTGGGGCAGGGCCACCGTCTCCGCTTTCGAGCCGAAAGTGGTAATCTTGCTGCCGTTAGCCGCCAGTAGTACTTGTGCGGACTGTCTTTTTTGTCGGTCAAATCGTGTTGCCGGCAATACGCTTACTTCGGCGCCAGTGTCGATTAAAAATTTACGTTTGCTTTGGCAATCCCACACATAAAAAAGGGCCTTGTTTGTGCCGGTCATCGCTGCCGTTAACGACGACCGGCTGTCTCGTTTCCCTGATAGCTGCATGGGGGACAACATTTATAAGCTTTATCGCCGAAACGCTTATGATAAAAACACAGTTTTTCTTGGTTCCGGCTACTGCGTTGCTGGTCTTGGCCATAATGAGCCACTTTGCGTGGTCTCGAGATACGTGAAACCGGTGGAGCTGTAGCTCTAGCCAGCCACAATTCATCTGCTCTCGCCGCTAGCTGGCGCGGATCATTCCACTGCTGGCCTGACAGGACCATACGAATGTCGTCTGGCAACAGTTGCAGGAACAAGTAGTTGAACAGAAAACACGGACGATGATCTGCTATAAGTGCCAACATTTCATCCATTAAGACTGAAGGTTTGTTATCACCTAGTTGCGGCATGTTTAGCAATCGCGCGGCACGTTCATTGTCGGACAAGTCAAAAGTGTCCAAGAGGCGTTTCTTAAGCGCTAGATATTTGTGATCTCGTGGGGGATCTTCGAGTAAGTCGATTACTCTTTGCGCGGAATCTTGGTCTAAAGCTGCTACTACGTAGAAGTACTTCGTGTTGTCAGCAGTGACCTGCCTGAGCGCAAACTGAGCTTCTGTCTGTTGGAACCAGACCCTGGGATGACTAGTCCAAAACTCTGGCAACTTTAAGCTGACTGCGTGTTGCTGCGTCTCTTGCTCGCTTGCCATGGTAAACTTTCCAAATCACTATAAGGAACGTCGTGGTCACCAATCTAGTTCTACTGTTATCACTACAACTGTTTGCTAGTTATCTCTTTTACTAACTAATCATAAACGAAAACACAGCAACTCTACACAATACAATCAATCACTATGACGTCACAGAGAGCTGCCACAGTAGTATCAATAATAATGCCGTACATCTATTGTGACAAATCTCGCTAAATCTCAGTTAAAATGCCATAATCTTAACTACGTGTAAAGTAAAGTGCTTCTTTATAATCCTCTCGCATAATTTTTATTATTTATCGTCGTACTGTTAATGCTATCGCTATTTGCTACTTTAATCGTTCTACTCTACTCATATTTGCATTCAAATTAAGCGTGAGGTTTGGCTATTTGTTCATGTAGAAAATAATTTTCTTGAGCAAGAGCATGCTGACTGAACCCCAATTGCTGGGAACTATGACAGGCACAAAGAGGAAGGCACGACAGTAAAATTTTATTCCATCAATTTACGAAGATGCGGCAACAACCGGATTACGTCCGTCCGCCACGAAATCCTACGAAGAAAGAGAAATGATAGACAACCAGAACACGTTCGTCCGCCACGGCGATCGACGAAGAAAGAGAGCCGGAAATCTCCGACCGCATGGTCGGAAACAAAATGCTGCACGCGTCACCACAAACTAGGTCGCTGCACACGTCTAAGTAAATCAGAACACTGCACACGTCACATGGACGAAAACAACGGACAAACAACATGATGGTGGGAAAGCCAAGCCGATCAACGAGCAACCATGAAAAGACAAAAATAAGCATTATCTATCCCTAATAAAACAAATAAAAATATGTGTGTGTGGTTTGAGACACATATAATAATAATACACGAATATCCATAGTAAAAACTAGAATCACACACAACGGCGGGAGTAAGGTGCTGTCTTTAAACCTGTCGCAGTATCGACGCCATTCCTACATGATCGCGTCTGAATTATATTTGATTCCATCATCAAGAGTGCCTTTTGACACCGCGATTGAGTTTGCGCTGTGCGCTAAGACCTTTCCTCCAAACGGCGTGACTGGGATAGCAGCAGTCACAAATAACATTACAATCGACACGTGATAAACAAATGTGATTGTTATACATTTACAACACATCAAAATAACATTTTTAAAGCTACTACAAACTATTATTCGTGACAGACAGTTTGGTAGTGTCTGTTTGATCGGTACTTTTGTCCAAGGCTAATGAGTAAATAAGACATAGGGCGCAACATTTCCTTCGAAACGTTTTCAATGTTACAAGAAAGTTCTTCAACCCTTTTAGTAATTGAGTTTCGTGAAGGTAATTTAATTAAAATGATTACAGCATTTGGGGAACTGCATTGCGCGACATGTAAAATGCAATCTTCTATAAAATTTCCATCGCTAAAAAATTTTATTTTTTTGGAAATTTCTTTATTTCATAAAGACATCAGTTCCTCCAAGTTTTGTGACAGCGGTCTATCGCTGACGAACTAACTTTGTTAAATATTTAATTGCATCTGACGTTCTCGGCCAATCATACTGCCTCGCTTGACTTCATGTCGGCTTTCATCATGGCGTCTGAGATTATTCTTGTTTAAGACAGCGGTTTTCAAACGTTTTTCGATGAGAAGCGTTTGAAAAAACTTGAAAGAGATTGCGACGCACCTGACAGCTGTAGTTCGCCGTACGGCAAAATAAATGTGACCAAAATCTAAATAACAGTCGTAAAAAGGTTGTTTTATCTATTGTTCTAAGCACTTCTTGCTTAGATGCTTACAATTTTTTTTGGCCATTTTTTCATTTGTTTCAGTTGAACTACTTTATTGCCGTTAAATATTGTAAAAGTAACCTGCTTCTCTGTCAAATAACATTGGTGTTTTAGTATAATTTGCAGAGGTAGTTCAGTTCATCATCCACAGTGGCTCGTTATCAGCTTCTATTTTTCTATCATATCAAAAAATTGACTTCAGCTCACTTTATTCTTTTATTTTATTTTTTTCATATAAATTATTTTCTACAAAATAAATTGCTTTTTAAAGTAACACCACGGACTCGTGTTTGGAAAGGCAGATTAGGTCTTTCCAAATAGGTCAGAACATTATTACAACGCTGAATTTTTGGTTACCACGATTAATTTCTGGTTAATGTCATTAAGTATGGCTATTGCAACGTAAATTTTACGCTGCAATAATCTTGCTGTATATGAATTTGATTAAGCATGAATTTACTGGCTTGTTTTTTTGTCATGAGTACACGTGTTCCATGAGGTAGGCCAAATTTGAAAGTTTAGGATGAAAAACGAATAAAAACAAAAATGGTTACAAATGGCATATTTATGTCCAGCAAGTTCTTCCATTCGCGTACAAAATACAACGTCGGCCTGCACTAAGTCTGCATGCACTTATGCGCTTCTCAAAATTATTGATACCTTTTCACACATCTGTGGCCTGATGTCTCCAATTATAATCAGCTTGCTTAAGAATCTGGGTAATTTGAATTTTGTACGCATGCATATGGAGATCAGGCTGGCTCGAAGTTTGAAAAAAAATTTTTTTCGTTAATTCTTTTGTCAGTTGGTAATATTGTTCCGTTTGGTAAATTAATCTCTGACACTAGATTTCACAAAAAAACATTGACGTTTGACCCGGGTTCACCCAGTCTGAAAGTTATAAAAATATTGAATTTCGCCTATCCCTAAACCCCTCAACCGCCGTCTTCTATTACTCTCTAACGCAATACGAGCAGTAATCTGAACTTCTGGCAAGCAAATTGGGTTTACTTTAGCAACACTATATACACTGACTTATATATTACACTCAAGAAGTTATTAAATTTTCCATTTTAGACATGATCTTTTTGGTATACCGTTCTGCGTTTAGTTTCAACGCGAGGCTGTTTTGTTTATCACAAAAGTTTTTCACTATCTGATAAAGGAATTGTTTTTGAGTTGGTGATTTCGTTACCACAAGCCGATGATAGTCTGTGACAAGTCCAAGAGCTCTTTCTGAAGAGTCGTTGGGGACTTTTAGTTGAAGAAGTCGTGATTTGAGGCAAAGTTAGTCCTTATCTTTCTTCCAGAGAGAAGCCAGTTTCGACAAAAACACTGGTTGTTTGAAAAGTAACTATGGTTATGGACCAATTAAATCTTTCAGCTGAGTGGAAGGCGATGTCACAGGTATCTGCTGCACATCACTTTTGAAAGAAAATTCTTTGTCATATCTTTTCATGGCTTTAACCATACTTCGTTTTTGCATCTCTGAAAAGCAAAAGGACGGCCAAACGCTCTGTCAGATACCAAAGATGGTTTTCAAACTTATCAACAACGGCTTGGTTTAGCGATCGAAATCCCTCAGATTTGTGTTCTTTTATGTTGGTGAGTAACATTTTGATAAATCAAGTTTTCGATTGAGGCTTAAAAAGGCAGAGTTACTCTCGACAATGTCTTGACATAGTACAAGCATAGAAACTTAGAAAGATCCACAATTTTCATCAATAAACATTTTGGGGTGTCATTTTTCAATTGGTGCTGCAACATGGCAATTTTAATAGTGTAGATTACCTTCGACATCCAGCGAGCGTGATGTTTTGCACCAGGTGCCTTCATTCCAAATTTTCATTCATCTGGCAGCTCTCCTCCTGCAATATTACATGCAACATCACATTATCATAAATCTATTAGAACGCTAATTACCACAGTAACCACATAATATGATTTTATTTCTACATGTAGAGCCATCTAAAAAAGAAAAACATACTCATCAAGAAAAACGACAGTCAGCTCTAAAATTTCTTGATAGTTTTTGTGGAGGCATCATCAACGAGTGCAGCTTGACAAAAAGCAATGACATTTTCACATGCAATCTTTTCTTTCCTACTTTTTGCTTTGTGCATTTGAAAGTCCAGTTTATCAAGACCAGGCCAGCGGTCGAGAAGGATTTGAAAAGCCGCCTCATTTGATGATTTTGCTGTATTATAAACCAAAGAAGCAGCCGCTCATAACATTTTCAGAACATGATTTTGACAAGCCAGTTGCAAAAGATTGTTGCCAAATGCTCTTTCCATGCATATACTTTCCTTTATGAATTCCTGTGTCAACAGAAGTTGTATCTAACACTAGACCAATGATTAGTTGTTTCCCAATGTTACAGTTGTCTAAATTGTCCAATTTTAGTTAGCTCAGCATCTGTGCTATGTCCTTGATCTGAATTTTCAATCTTGAGTAAAATTTCACTTTTTTCATGAGTGCAGTCAAGAGAATAGCAATAACTTGTTTGGATTTTTTTACATATTCTATACTCTATAGCATTTTCCCATCCCAGTGCAGCAAATATCTGTTACATTCTGAATCATGACATGTTTTAAAGTTTTTCTCAAATATGCACTTGGCCCTTTGTTTTATGCTATTACGGTGTCTTTTCACAAAAAAAGTCATTGATGTTACAACCATTAGAGCTAACAACAGCAAACAGTAATTCCGTTAGTCCTCTGTGGCTTATGTGGTGTTTGTCTGACTGTTTCACTCCACTGGGTTGGATCAAGAATTAGACTAACAGCAGGCCGGTTTTCTTGCAGTTGTTTTATCTTTTTATTAGATGTTTCAGGTAAATGAAAGTCGCGTCTTCTTCAACAGCGTCACTTGATGTACTATCTTCAGTGTCATTTTCCTGTTCAGAAGTAGTAGATGATTTCATTGTGTGATTCATTTTCCTTTGTTCTTCATTGTGTTTTCGTTTTTCAACTGCAAAACCTTTTCTATTTTTCGTTTGTTTTTAGCCACTATTACACTATCCAGTGCTGAAACTCCACTTTCTTTGCTCTCTTTCATATTCTAGAAAAAACTTTCTGTCTTTCTTGTTTAATTCCTTCTCACAACGTGGTTTAGAGCCCTGAATATTTTCTTCATTTTTTTGAAAAGGTATCTCTTTTGTCCAGTTGTTGTTGCGTTGTTTTTGATCGTTGCTTGAAGAAGATTGTCAAATACGTTTTACTCGATCGGATTTATTTGAGTTTAAATGTTCTGGAGAATCTTCAACTTCCATTCTTCAAGAACCATTAGTCCGAAGACCACAATCGTGAAAGATCAGAACTGTACTTCGTCGGAAAAAGTAAATTGGTCTTTATTATCATTATTGTTATTATTTCTTGTAGTTTTTATTTATAATGTCTTTTGATGGGACCCAAATGCCGGTTATGATAATGGGAAAATATCTGATGGGCTTACACCCTCTTTGCCCCATGATAAAAATGCGTCTTCTTCAGTTTAGGATAAGTTGTACCGCAAGCTGTTGATTGCGAAAAGATTACTGGTAGTCAACTTGAAACACCATAAAACGAATTGGAATGGGCTAAAGACAATGACCTTGATGATTTTGCGACACAGTTCTAAGAAATTAAAAATCTTTTGCGGACTGTAAAACACGCGTTAATGATAACATATGCGACCCGGAATGCGCTACTACTAAGTGAAGTGGAAGACCTGTTTAGTCGGTGCCTGCAATTGCATGATAGCACTATGAATGATGCACTGTGCGATCGTTTTAAGGATTGCCCACTTGAGACTGATCTGGGCACGGAGGACAGGGTCTCTCAGATCGCTAGTTGTCAGAGTGCCATGAAGCAAATATATTTTAACTGCTGCTTTTGAGATCGAATTTAATTGTGTCAGTTACAAATCAAAGTATAAAACCAGCAAAACATATGGCAGCAACAAACACTCAAATGATATTGCTTTGCATGGCCACCCTTGCCTGTTTCAACTCAGCTGTTGGATTAATTGACAGTGATGACGATTGTTCACTGCATGACGGTATTGTAGGAGAATGCGATCAGTCAGCATCAGACATTGAGAAACGGTAAGCAGACTTAGAAAAACATTTTGAACCAGTTGATCTGATTGGTTGTACAATGTGCATGGGTACACGTTTCCCCAATCTCGCTTTAACATCACAGCGCCCATAGTTTAGATTTGAAAACGTATCTTATCTATAACTTGGTTGGTAAATTTACTCTTTATTTTTATGGACTGCTCGGCATTTATAATCAAATCTTTATATTTTTTAGCGATTTGGATATATGTGGCAACGATTTAATGTGCAAAGAATATCATTCTATCGCTAACAATCTGACGGAACATACTTATTTGGAAGTTCGGAATGTTACAGAGTATTCTAACGAAAGGCCAAATATAACAATTAACTACAAGGGCAATAGCAATCCTTATGTAGGAAGTAATCTCACAGACTCGTTGAAGGCTCGTTACGCAGCATCAAACAGAACGAATGACTCGAGCTATAGTCCGTGGAAATATGTGATCAATCGAGACTACAACAGATGGGTCACGAATACAGCTATTTTTATTTATCGGATTTTTTTGATTGGGAATGAGTGGCAATATAAAAGGTTTTAATGCATTAGACTGTTTTAAGTCTTACGAGACGGCTTAAAATTTATGTTCATTGATCCGATAGTAGTTCGCTGAAAGCCCCAATAAACCACTTGTTAGGCACTTGAGCCAAAAGTCTCACTCATGTCTTGTCTGTGAGGGTGCTAAACAGGAAATATATCGTGAAACGTAACTGGTAGGTTTCATATTGCGTAGTTCTTAATCATCTATGCTATTTTATGCAGAATTCCTCGAGATATTCATGAGAGTACATGCTTAAACCGAAGGTGTCCAGATGCAAATCGACAGAAATTAGTTGATTGGGAGTCTATTCCACTAATGGTAACTCGCTATTTCCACATGAAAAATAACTGTACAACTGTATTTCATGCTGAATTCAGCTACGGATGTATTTATAAAAGTAAAGTGAATCAGAGCCCAACCATTCCAGCATCCAACGCCCCAAACAGCCCACAACAGTCCACAATGCCAGCCCACGACTAAAATTGCCCCGAAATCAGTTTTTCCAAAGTTGCTTCTTATAATATACAAAATAAGGAGCTTCACTATTTCTACCCGGTGATTCACGAAACCTTGTTTCCAGTTTAGTTTTTGATACCTCTAAAGATCCATTACAATTAGCGAGATATTAGAGCGTAATTTCTTTAAGCGTTGCATTGTGTACAACGTTAAAATACAGAAATATAAGTAATTTCGGAAAGATGAAAAAAATTCCAACTAATTTACGGAAATCGAAGAAACACGAGAATTCACGGAAATATTTAGCTTAACTCAAATCGATTTTTAAATTTTACCCAAATGTGTTGTTTTAGGTTGAGGTTTTCTCTACTTTCGTAAATTTCTGTATTTCTGCGATTTCCGTATTTATTGATTAGTAGGTTTTCCGTATTTCCGTAAATCAGCAATTATTTTTTGTAAATCAATTTCCCTATTTTTGTAATTTCATGCTTGATATAAGTTTCCATCAGTAGTTTTATAAATCAACTACTCGGCTTAGCCGTCGTCGCCCGGCAGAGGTCCTCCATCAGTAATGTCGGGGTTTAGTTTTTTGGTTCAACCGGCCAAACCGGCTTCACACATCCGGCTATCGTGTGACCAGTAGCAAAAAGTTAATGATTTTTAAGCACTTTCACAATTCTTCTACACGAAAATGTGATCATCATATTCTGTTAGTCATCACTGGCAATGCTCACAAAGAATCTTGCCACAAATTTTCGTTTAGTAGTTGTGAGGGAGAAGGCATTGTACATAGTCAAAACTGATTGTAGCGGTAAAATGGTAGTTGCTTTCACAACTAAAAAAAATTATTGAATGGTAAGCTTATTTTGCGATCTGGTGCTGCGCCTTTTATATTTATATTTGTGTTATTAAAATCCTAATTTGGCTGCGCTATTGGTCTTGTTTCCGGCATAGCCACAAAAGGGGGTATTGTTCTCTCTGTATTCAGTTTTACAAATTGTTGTGGTTATGGTTTTATGTTAATGTATTCCTAAACTTGAGATTTCATTACAATGCTGTAGAGTATAGACATAAATACCTTAACAGGCAGCATATCAGCATAAGAAAAAATCCTTGCTTTGTCTAATATATTGATTCCACTTCTGTCGATCTGCCTGTCTGTATGTCTGTTTTAACGCCTCTAAAACTGCTACATGTACAAGCATCAAACTTGGCACGATTGATCACCACCCCGTGGTGAGTGTCATAAGGGTATTCGTGACATCATCATGACGTCACAATCAAAAATAATTTGTTTAGAAATTGCGTTACTTTACAGAGGACAATCGCTTTTTGCTCAAACGAAAACCAGCTTCCGACTAATCACACTTCAAAAGCTTTCATTTGTTTGGGGTCTAAAATGACGTCATAATCAACAATTCATTGCACAATCTGTTTTTTGTTTTTTTTCAAAAAGTACCCAACAAAGAAACGCGATTAAACGTTCTTTTAGAAGATATTAATAAGGTGCATTTGATAAAAACAACTTGACAACAATTGATGTTTACTTGATTATGCTACGAGCACTTCTTTATTTAAGCACTTTAAGCCCTCTAAGCATTTTTTCTTCTCTTGTTCCCTTGCACGCTTAAACTGGCTCTATCATGTCATAATATATCTCGTACGATTAACACAAATGTTTGCTACCGCAGATCATAATATCAAGATGTTTGCAAAAATTGCACCCTTTTTTGCTAAGTTAGTTTATTAAAAAACTTATTTGTGACCTCATTTCTCAACTGATTTTCAAACTTTTTCCAACAAATTAAAGGTTATTTCAAAGCGATTCCGATAGTATATAACAACGGGGGGTAAAGTGCAGCTCCCCGACCATTCGTTTGCGGCTCTTCTCTTGAACAATAATATCATAATTTAGCAGTGTACAATTGTTATTTATATCTATTGTTACTTAAAATAGTTAGTTTCATAGCTATCTGATTGTAATAGCTTGTTTAGTATTTACCGAGGTAGGACGCCATTAATTCTTAATAAACTGTTATTCACAGTTGGAATTAGGTCGAGAGAAGATTTTTAAGAACAGTAGATGTTAAGTCGGATTATAGTATGGAAATCATTCATTTGTTCATTGTAAGCACTGCAGTGCGAAGTGTAAAGTAGGAATATAGGTCAGACTCAGAAGTGTATAGTAGATTTACTTTACAGTTGTGTGCTATTTCAAACAGCCAGTTAACTATACTGAAGTCGAAGTCACAAGTATATTAAATACACTGCGAAACAAAGTGAGATGACATCAGCGAATACAAAGAAACGAAAATATGGAGAGGAAAATAGAGCTTTTAATGTAGAGTGGGAAGAAGATTATGCATTTACTGTTCATGAAAATAAACCTTTGTGTCTAATTTGCCATAAGTTGCTCGGTCAAAACAAAGGCAGTAATGTAAAACGCCATCATAAAACGAATCACAAAAACGTTTCAAGCAAGTTTCCACCAAAATCGGAAGTAAGAAAATGCAAGTTAACTGAGTTTAAATCTGCGCTAGCAAGTCAACAGCGGTTTATGAAAGTATTCAGTAAGGAATCTGATGCGACGACTGAAGCTTTTTTCTTATGTCTTGGAGCATTGCTCCTTCTAAACACCCATGTTCTGACCGTGAATTTGTGAAGAAAAATATAACTGATGTGGTCGCAGTGTTGGATCCCATCAACAAAAAGCTTCAGCGCTAAATAGCGCAAATGCCGTGTTCACACTGAACTACAAGGCGCATTTCTCAGATAAGTGCAGATATTGCAGTTACGATGTAAAGCGACTTGAAAAGTTCCCTTGCATTTAGTATTGCTATTGATGAATCAGCAGACATACAAGATAATCCCCAATTAGCGATATTTGTGCGGTATGTTTCATCTGATCTTACCATCAAAGAAAAGTGGTTGGACTTAGTGGCAACAAGAGAAACAACTCGTGGAGTTGACATCAAAATGCACTCGACGAAGCTTTAACAAGATTTCATGCGCCTCTTAATAAACTTGTCAGTGTTGCGACTGATATTGCACCAGCAATGGTGGGTAAACGTGTCGGATTAATTGGACTTATGAACTGCGATTCTAACTTTCCAGAGTTCCTTCCAATACATTGCATCATCCATTGTGAACATTTTGCAGCAAAACACTTTAGGTATGAAGATGTCTTAAAAACTGTCCTCGAAATAGCAAATTTTATACGCCCGAATGGGAAAAACCACAGGCAATTCCGTAACTTTGCAGAAAAGTTGGAGTTAGAAGATGCGCCATGTAATGATTCTTTATATTGCGTTGTAAACTGGCTGTCAACAAGTAATGTACTGAGTAGGTTTGTGGATTTCTTGAAGCCTATCAATCTTTTTCTTGAAGAAAGGAGAAAATGTTATCCTCAGCTAAAAAATAATGCATGGATACAAGATGACCTGATGTTTCTCATTGATATAATAAAGCATCTACAAATTCTCAATTTAGCACTCGAAGGTACTGAAACGATCATATCAAACCTTGCTCAAACCGTCATTAGTTTTCAGAATAAAACTCAAGTTTTTCAAAGAGACATAATGTCAAAAACTTTCCGTCATTTTCCCAATCTCAAAATGACAGTGAATGCATTTACAGTAGTAATAACAGACCACAAAGTGGAAGAATATAAAGATAAATTGCAAGGACTGCTGGAAGAGTTTCAAGCGAGAGTTGACGATTTGCAGGGGCTTAAGCCATACTTTACGTTCCTTGTAAATCTATTTGACATTGATGTAATCAATGATGGCTGTCTAGTTCATCAACCTTTCGTCACAGACGTATCTGCAGCAGAAATAGAACTGATCGAGTTGCAAGAAGATCTGGCTCTAAAAAACTTTAATAAGTGCCACTCTAGAATGGAATTCTGGCAACAGGTTACGAAACGTAAATATCCAGAACTTAAAAAGACCAGTGCACGACTGCTTTCTGTTTTTAGCACTACATACTGCTGCGAATCTTTATGCTTTGTAATGAAATTTGTAAAAGCAAAATATCGTGCAAGCCTAACAAATGAACACTTGAGCGAATTAATTCGCAGAACCTTGACATCATATCGCACAGATTTTCAGAAGCTAGCCAATGAAATGGAAACCCTCAGTTAGTCAAATTCTGGTAAAATCGTGCAAAAACTGTAATATCATGTATTGTTGTGTTTGTTTCTATTAAATTGTTTTGCGTAAAGCTTGTTTTGTTTGTGGTGTTTGTATTAACACTTCAAACGGAATTTGTGGCTCTGCCGTAGTTCTACATTTCTGCACGTGGCTCTTCTAATGAAAACTTTGTCCACCCCTAGTATACAATATGTATAATTAGTTACTGAAGTTTAAGACCTGTGGCGTAACTTTTTACCTTTTCCGAAAGTAGTGAGTTCAGTAAAAACAGGTGACTTTAATACAGAAACGTCATAATAAAGTATTAACAATTACTGTCCTTTGAAAGCTTAGGAAATTTGCTTTTCAGTAATATGTGACTTTAATTACTTAGGGCTAAGGATTAGTTTAAAATTGTTGATCAAAGCTTGGTTGCCATACATGATGTTTCATTTTAGTCGAACAATTTTGGTTGAACAATTATCCTATTTGGCCAAACAAACTCGCAATTGTTAGACAAAGTTAGCTCTTTGGTGTATTTTACTACTTTTCCTCACAAGCGTGGTTATTTGGCATTGTCTGTCGACGTTTTCAAAAAGATCCATCAAAAAATGAAGTCTCCAAATGTTTATAAAATGTACTCTATCGGTTAAAAACACACAAAATTTTAGTGCCTGCATTTCATAAAATTGCAGTTTCTAGAAAGACTAAGTTCTTTGATACATTTTGGCTATTCTTTCTCGATAGCATGGATCTTTGGCAGTATCAATCAAAATATTCAAAACGATTCATCAAAAAATGAGGTCTACAAATTTTAATATGTAGCCTACTCCAAGAAAAACACTTGGTGATCACCCAAGAAAAAAACAAGGAGTAAAGATGGTTCTTTCTTATCGTTTGCAACAAAATGTACTGTAAGTGTCGAGCTACCTATGATCTAAATGTTGAAGCAATTTCCTTTGCAATTGGGCGAGGCTGTCGCAGCAGCCAGCTGATTTGATGTTCTCAACCTCGACATTATTAATGGGGACTCTCGCTACTGCTATAACTTGACTGTGAGTGCTTCATTTCGCGTTAGTTTGCTTTTTGCATGGCGGCGTTCATGCCAGGGCTAAGGAACATGCACGCAGTCAGAAACGTTAGTTCAAAATAATTCGCCTACAGTGACCAAAAAATGGTAAGTAGCGATCCTAATCATAATGACGCAAAACGCATTGTGAGGTCATAATGTTAAATGCCATTGCAATGCTTGCCACTACACAGTGAGAACAGCAGTAGGCAGCAAAATTATTCATATCATTTTGATACACAAATGGTAAAGCCCATTACTGATATTTGTAAATGCAAGGATAGGCTTGTCGGTACAAAACACTAATCTTCATTTAGAAGTAGAGAGGTCTGGATTAGGGACAAAGTTAAATGTAATAAAATCACAAATTTAAGAAAAGATTAAAATTAAACAGTAATAGCATCAATCTGTAGCACTGGATTAAAAGGGAATGTTTTTGTTTAAAAAGAGCTAAATAGGCATCTATTGCAATAGGTTATATGACTTAAAGAAAAGCCATAGCCGCTTTCCATGCTATGGCCGAATTAAAGCAAACAGCGCAGGCAAAAATCTAAATGTCATCAATATTAATACGAAAGCGGGCCCACCGAATCGTCGAACATGCCTACCACCAAACAGCTCATTTCTTTATGAGCCAAAACGACCACTATTTGGGCGACGCCATCAATTTTGACTATGTTTCACTTCCCTCTTACTCTTTTAAAAATTACGAATGGTAGTTTGTGCCCTCGTTCTTTTTGAATACTTCCAGTCTTTATTAATAGACCAATATGATCACCATTACATGTACAGAAACTATGGCTTATATTTACTAAATCATTTCGTTGTGGCTCAAACAAATATTTGTTCGGTGAAGCTGGCGCAGCTGCATTAATTGGTATCTTTTGAATCGGCACTGGTGATAGTATGGCCTGCCAGGATAAAATCGCATCACACTTAGGAGAAACATTTTTTTCTATTTTGCTCTATAATAGCTTTATAGAGCTACCGGGGTCAAACCTGAAAATATGGGAAAAGCAATAACTTATTCAGCTTCTATGAGCATACCTAAGCAAGGAAAAACAAATATGAATTATAATGCGTAGCCAGCAGGGACTTGAGGAAGTTTGAAGCGAAATCAAAATTAACAACGTCCCTGTGTTAAATCGCACCACATGGAATATATTATTGATATTTTGCTCTATAATAGCTTTATAGAGCTACCGGGGTCAAACTAAGCATCTTGGGGAAAAGCAAGGACTCTTTAAACTCTCCAGGGCACGTCAAGCAGATAGAAAAGAACATGCTACATAATGCGTAGCCAGCGACTGAGTGAGATCGCACCACACGAATGACATTTTTGATATTTTGCTTTAGAATAGCTTAATATCAGAAACGTGACTTCCAAACTATGGAGAACGCAAAGTTTTCTTGGGTTCGTGTTAGCAATGAACAGAGTCCATAGACCTAAGGCATAGCCAGAATCTTGAAATGAGATACTCTATTAAGAAATGGAGCACAAAATGTCGTGAAAATCTAATGTGCAGAAAACACATAAGCTTTTGGTAACTCTTCACACAAGAGCCTGATAGGAGGAGCCGGCTTGGTCCGCTGAGCCGACACTCTCGATTGCAAGGTTACTGATGTAGGGCTCCTGCCGGGCGACGCCGGCTGATCCGGCTAGTATAATATAAAGCAAAGATTTTTTTTATGCTGATATGCTACCTGTTATGATATTTACGTCATTTTTGTGCTTGTTCCACAGCATTGTAATAAAATCCCAAGTTTAAGAAAAAGTCAACATAAAACCATAACCATAACAATTTGTAAAACTGAATATAGAGAGAGCAAGAGCCGCTTTTGTTGCTATGTCGCCGCTTTTGTCGTACACATTTCTGATATTAGGCTATTCTAAAGCAAAATATCAAAAATGTCATTCGTGAGATGGGATTTGACACAGGGACGCTGTTTTCTTTTGAGTTCCCTTTAATTTTCTCAAGTCCCTGCTGGCTACGCATTATGCAGCTTGTTCATTTTTATCTGCTTGACGTGCCCTGGGGAGTTTAAAGAGTCCTTGCTTTTCCCCAAGATGCTTAGTTTGACCCCGGTAGCTCTATAAAGCTATTATAGAGCAAAATAGAAAAAAATGTTTCTCCTAAGTGTGATGCGATTTTATCCTGGCAGGCCATATACTATCACCAGTGCCGATTCAAAAGATACCAATTAATGCAGCTGCGCCAGCTTCACCGAACAAATATTTGTTTGAGCCACAACGAAATGATTTAGTAAATATAAGCCATAGTTCCTGTACATGTAATGGTGATCATATTGGTCTATTAATAAAGACTGGAAGTATTCAAAAAGAACGAGGACACAAACTACCATTCGTAATTTTTAAAAGAGTAAGAGGGAAGTGAAACATAGTCAAAATTGATGGCGTCGCCCAAATGGTGGTCGTTTTGGCTCATAAAGAAATGAGCTGTTTGGTGGTAGGCATGTTCGACGATTTGGTGGGCCCGCTTTCGTATTAATATTGATGACATTTAGATTTTTGCCTGCGCTGTTTGCTTTAATTCGGCCATAGCATGAAAAGCGGCTATGGCTTTTCTTTAAGTCATATAACCTATTGCAATAGATGCCTATTTAGCTCTTTTTAAACAAAAACATTCCCTTTTAATCCAGTGCTACAGATTGATGCTATTGCTGTTTAATTTTAATCTTTTCTTAAATTTGTGATTTTATTACATTTAACTTTGTCCCTAATCCAGACCTCTCTACTTCTAAATGAAGATTAGTGTTTTGTACCGACAAGCCTATCCTTGCATTTACAAATATCAGTAATGGGCTTTACCATTTGTGTATCAAAATGATATGAATAATTTTGCTGCCTACTGCTGTTCTCACTGTGTAGTGGCAAGCATTGCAATGGCATTTAACATTATGACCTCACAATGCGTTTTGCGTCATTATGATTAGGATCGCTACTTACCATTTTTTGGTCACTGTAGGCGAATTATTTTGAACTAACGTTTCTGACTGCGTGCATGTTCCTTAGCCCTGGCATGAACGCCGCCATGCAAAAAGCAAACTAACGCGAAATGAAGCACTCACAGTCAAGTTATAGCAGTAGCGAGAGTCCCCATTAATAATGTCGAGGTTGAGAACATCAAATCAGCTGGCTGCTGCGACAGCCTGGCCCAATTGCAAAGGAAATTGCTTCAACATTTAGATCATAGGTAGCTTGACACTTACAGTACATTTTGTTGCAAACGATAAGAAAGAACCATCTTTACTCCTTGTTTTTTTCTTGGGTGATCACCAAGTGTTTTTCTTGGAGTAGGCTACATATTAAAATTTGTAGACCTCATTTTTTGATGAATCGTTTTGAATATTTTGATTGATACTGCCAAAGATCCATGCTATCGAGAAAGAATAGCCAAAATGTATCAAAGAACTTAGTCTTTCTAGAAACTGCAATTTTATGAAATGCAGGCACTAAAATTTTGTGTGTTTTTAACCGATAGAGTACATTTTATAAACATTTGGAGACTTCATTTTTTGATGGATCTTTTTGAAAACGTCGACAGACAATGCCAAATAACCACGCTTGTGAGGAAAAGTAGTAAAATACACCAAAGAGCTAACTTTGTCTAACAATTGCGAGTTTGTTTGGCCAAATAGGATAATTGTTCAACCAAAATTGTTCGACTAAAATGAAACATCATGTATGGCAACCAAGCTTTGATCAACAATTTTAAACTAATCCTTAGCCCTAAGTAATTAAAGTCACATATTACTGAAAAGCAAATTTCCTAAGCTTTCAAAGGACAGTAATTGTTAATACTTTATTATGACGTTTCTGTATTAAAGTCACCTGTTTTTACTGAACTCACTACTTTCGGAAAAGGTAAAAAGTTACACCACAGGTCTTAAACTTCAGTAACTAATTGTGCATGTTATATACTATCGGAATCGCTTTGAAATAACCTTTAATTTGTTGGAAAAAGTTTGAAAATCAGTTGAGAAATGAGGTTACAAATGAGTTTTTTATAAAATTATTTTTCAAAAAGGGTGCAATTTTGCAAAAATCTTGATATTATGATCTGCGGTAGCAACCATTTGTGTTAATGGTACGCAGAGACGTAGCAGCCGCCCCCCAAACCCCCCAATTGGGGGGCCCAGGCCAACTTTGGGGGCCCAAGTTAGTCTGAAATTGCTTTTTGGCTACGTGACTATTTTCAGTTCAGCAGACTTGTTTACAACCGATTTAAACTGTAGGAAGAAATTGGCTTGTGACATCATAAGTGAATGCAACGTCATTTTATCTCGCAGAATCTAGAATATTTCGATTGATTTTCTGGTAGAATCTTGAATATTCGATTGACCTAACAATGCCGTTGTTACGCAACAATCATAGAATGGTCTGGAATTCTGTTTGGCTATAAATACCGGGACAATATATATATACACTGCAGAGTGCAGATAAAGTATTTTATTGACATTGTATAGAATGAAACGTTCAAAAAGTGGTGCTCAAAAGAGAAAAGAAGCAGCCACTGCTCGAGATGCTGTAGCGAAATTGCCCAAGATGACAGATTTTTTCAAGATTACTGAGCAGAGTAGACCTGGCACTAGTACCGAGAGGGATGAAGAAAACTATAGTGTACAAGAAAAAGAAGACTATGACGATCAGCATCAAAGTGATTGTGAATTTCCAGAAAATGTAAGTTGTGATTTACCTGCCAATACGCAACCTTCAATATCAAAAATATCTGAATCTCAATTTACCCCTATCCCTGATGACCCATGTAAATGGCCTGAAAGTATTTCTGATGCTCAACGATGTGATATAGTAAAGCGTGGACCACATCAACTAATAATGAATTTTCCATATAATAACACAACTCCAAGGCGACGTTTTTCCTCCAACCATTATAAACGTGTGTTACCTAATGGTGAAAGTGTTTCACGGTCGTGGCTAGTTTATTCTGGGGAATCAGATCAAGTTTTTTGCTTTTGTTGTAAGCTATTTGGAAAAACACTAAGCCCCTTTTGTAGTGGTATAAATACATGGGAGGGTTTTTCGAAAAAACTGAAAGACCATGAAAACGGCATTTCCCACCAAAAATGCTGCAGTCAATGGATGTTGCTAGCTGAAGGGATAAGAAATTCATCCACTATCGACAAACGCGAGATGAATATTTTTTTCAATGAAAGACGTTTTTGGAGAAATGTTTTAGAGAGACTTATCGACATTGCCTTGTTTCTATCGGAAAGGAATCTTGCTTTTAGAGGATCTGAAGAAGTCTTAGGATCTCCCCACAATGGAAATTTTCTGAGCTACAGCGGTTTGTTTTAATTTTACAAAAAAAACGCAATCTCAATACGGCTCAAGACTTTCTGAACTATCTTCTAAAGACTCATTTATTTGAATTGTATCCGAATGTGTACATCGCACTTCGAATCTTACTAACTTGCCCCGTGACTGTTGCCAGCGCTGAAAGAAGCTTCAGCAAATTGAAACTGATCAAAACTTTTAATAGAACGTCTATGACAGACAGTAGACTATCTTCATTAGCCATGTTGTCAATCGAAAATGACTGCGCCCGATCTCTTGATTATGACAATGTCATAACAGCATTTGCGAACAAAAAGGTTCGCTCCAGACTATTTAAATGATACTGTGTTTTTATAACTTTTTCATGTTTTTCAGTGTCATTGCTTTCGTTTCGCAGTGTCTGCATAAATGTCCTATTGAACTCCGGCATCGGTGTCGAATTTTTTATGACTTGCACCTTCGGTATCGGCATGCTTTATTCTGACATTAGCCTGTTTACTTATGTACAAATTGTGGTGTATTTTCTTAATGCAGCTTTTCAATTTTACACCTCTAAAGTGATATGACCTGTGCGCAGGGGCTCTTGCGCTTACTTTGGGGGGGGGCCCGAAGTTGGAGTGCTACGGGACTGATCGTACGAGATATATTATGACATCATAGAGTCAGTTTAAGCATACACAAAAAATGCTTAGAGGGCTTTAATTGCTTGAATAAAGAATTGCTCGTAGCATTGTCAAGAAAGCTTTTAATTGTTGTAAAGTTGTTTTTATTGAAAGCACTTTATCAGTATCTTCTAAAAGAAAGTTTATCGGCCCATGCTCACACGCATTTAAAGTGCAACATTTCAATTCGCAATCCCATTAACAAAAAGCGCTATTATGATACAAAGCTTATTAATTTTTCCAAGTTTACGGTTTAAGCAAGAAATGACAAACTTAGTCCAATAAAAAACACTTTAATCGCATTTCTGTTCTGAGTACTTTTTGAGAAAAACAAAAAACAGATTTTGCAATGAATTGTTGATTGTGACGTCATTTTAGACCCCAAACAAATGAAAGTTTTGATTCGTGGTAAGTCGGAAGCTGGTTTTTGTTTGAGCAAAAAGTAATTGTCCTTTGTCAAGTAATGCAAATTCTAAAAAAATTATTTTTGATTTTGACGTCATGATGACGTCACGAATACCCTTATGACACTCACCACGGATTGGTGGTCAATCGTGCCAAGTTTGATGCTTGTACCTGTAGCAGTTCAGAGGAGTTAAAGCAGACACGCCAACAGACAGACAGAAGTGCGCTTTATATATTAGATGAATTTCGGTAGTTCGTTAAATGTCAATATTTATTTTAGTGTTCTTCTAAATTGTTTTTTGTTATGTCGATGTTACTCCTCAGTACTTCTAGGTAGTTAATGTTTCTTTGTTAATTATGTCATACTAAACTAACAAACAATGCTTCTGATTGCGCCAGAACAGCATGCTAGCTAGAACAATCAAACATAATGCTTCTGTTTATTTTATTTCCAAGTTTGAAATTATTCTACTTTGTTGTTACCTCTCGTACAAAGCAAGAGAAGTGTGTGAAGAAATCTTTGTGATTTTAATAAAACAGATTATATTAAAGCTTAAAAATAGTCATCAGTTAATCAGTGTTGCTGTCAAAAGTTTTATTGAAATGTTTTTCAAAAAAAAGCTAAATTAATGATCTATTCTATTATCAAATGGAAACACACAGTTCACTTGATTAATTCTATTTTTGTTTTTTCTTCATTATTTCAGAGTACAAGGAAACCACAGTACAAATCAGTTTTGGAAGAAAGTAAAACTAATTCTCTGTTTTAAACAAAATCGCGTTGGAATTCAACACAAGCTAATTTTGGATGCACTAAAAAGAGCTTATTTCATCGCGTGCTAAAACTAGCCTACGTCATAAAACAAATGTATTTAAACAGCCGCTTTTGAGTTCGAATTTAATTACGTCGGTTACAAATCAAAGTATAACACCAGCGAAACATATGGCAGCTACAGACAATCAAATGATATTGCTTTGCATAGCCACCCTTGCCTTTTTCAACTTTGGAATAATTGAAAGTGATGCTGAAGAAAAAACAATTCAAAGTGATGAAGATTGTCCACCACGTGACGGAGCAGAATGCCCACGAGTATCATGCATTGAAGAACGGTAAGCAGCCTTAGAAAAACATTTTGAACCAGTTGATCTGATTGGTTGTACAATGTGCAAGGTACTAGAGATAATTGTTGCATCGTATTTTCCATAAATATTTGACTGGGTAGACCTACACATTTTCCCATTCTCTCTTTAACATCACAGCGTCCATAGTTTAGATTTGAAAACGTATCTTATCTATAACTTGGTTGGTAAATTTACTCTTTATTTTTATGGACTGCTCGGCATTTATAATCAAATCTTTATATTTTTTAGCGATTTGGATTTATGTGGCAACGATTTAATGTGCAAAGAATATCATTCTATCGCTAACAATCTGACGGAACATACTTATTTGGAAGTTCGGAATGTTACAGAGTATTCTAACGAAAGGCCAAATATAACAATTAACTACAAGGGCAATAGCAATCCTTATGTAGGAAGTAATCTCAATGCCTCGTTGAAGGCTGCTAACGCAACATCAAACAGAACGAATGACTCGAGCTATAGTCCGTGGAAATATGTGATCAATCGAGACTACAACAGGTGGGTCTACGAATACAGCTATTTTTATTTATCGGATTTTTGATTGGGAATGAGTGGCAATATAAAAGGTTTTAATGCATTAGACTGTTTTAAGTCTTACGAGACGGCTTAAAATTTATGTTCATTGATCCGATAGTAGTTCGCTGAAAGCCCCAATAAACCACTTGTTAGGCACTTGAGCCAAAAGTCTCACTCATGTCTTGTCTGTGAGGGTGCTAAACAGGAAATATATCGTGAAATGTAACTGGTAGGTTCCATATTGCGTAGTTCTTAATCATCTATGCTATTTTATGCAGAATTCCTCGAGATATTCTGGAGACTAAATGCTTAAACCGAAGGTGCCTAAATGCAAATCGGACGGCAGAAGTTGATTGGGAGTCTATTCCACTAATGGTAACTCGCTATTTCCACATGAAAGATAACTGTACAACTGTATTTCATGCTGAATTCAGCTACGGATGTATTTGTGAATGTAAAGTGTACGGTATCTGTAAATAACAACCGTGCTTTCGTTGCCTTTTTCTCTTTTTTTTGTGCTGATCAGTCACGATACTTTTCTCTTGTTACGAGTCGACTGGCTATTGGAATGTGACTTCACAATCGCTATTATTACAGTGCCGTATAGTAATTTCCAGTTATTTTTGTAGACCGTTATTGAAATTAGTTAAGTGTTAGTGTGATGTGTGACAGTGCTTTAGTTTTGAGGTTATTGTGTGATTATATTAAGATCATAGGACTGGGATCGTTTTGTGACTTTATAGCTAGAAGAGCTTATTGATTTTCTGATGATTGTTTTTTTTATAGCCTGTGCTTAGCTGGCAGTCTTTGGGAAAAGTAATGTAGGTATGGTAGGCGGGGCAATGTTTTTACTTTGTTTTGCAGAGCACTACCTGCTAACTCGTACCGCCAGTAGTATATGTTTGTATAGTGTGTATATTTCGTTGCTGTTGGCTATTAATAGCTATTTTCTGCCTTCATTGAAGTTGTGTGATCTGGTTGTTGTATGCCAGTGGAGGACAGTCAAAGCTAGAAGTTCCGAGTACCCGATTAGTTCAAATAGGATCCTGAACCGGTAGGCAGTGGTCTGGCCAGTTCACGACACAAGTTGCGTGCTACATTACGAGTTAGGAATTCGTGACAAACACTGGGGGTTTTGTCTTTGTGAATTAGGCGGAAGATTGAATTCTGTTCAATTTTGAGATATCCTAGCATACCGGTATTGGTTTTTCGAAAGTTCGTTGGTGGCTGTTGGAATTACCCTGGATGAGAAAGTGAGAGCATCGTTGCATTCAGAGGACATTTGTGAAAACGAAATGGAAAGTCCAAGCGGTAATGGCTTAAAACGTGTGTGCATTGATCTGTGCGAATCGGTATTATCGCCAGACGAGACAGCAATGATAGACGATCCGATTGAAGATATTCGTCTAGCTTGGGTTGACAAGCCTGTTTCGAGTAATTTGAAGAACTGGAGATGTTTAGTTCGCTATGCATGTGAGTTGCTCATGTTGTCAGGAGTAATGAAAGAGTACTCAAGATCTAACGAAAGAGTTGATCAGAAGATTCTAGATCAAACTCTTGAGTATAGCCTTAAAGCACATACGGTTTACAGTGGCGCTTTGCACGACTGGTTGGAGGAGAATCCATTTTCTTTTTCACGGCCGACGGTACAAAAGTTGGTCAAAGATTACAGAGGTACGGAAGATTTGAACCGATATTATGCTCGTGCTTCCAAGGATCCAGAAGCCAGATCATATTGCAGTTCTGCTTCTCAAGCACCATTGCATATATCACAAAGCTCTGCGAAAATTATTCTTGAACAGCAAAACGAAATTGATCGTTTGCATCAGTTAAATATTTCCAAAGAGTTAGAAATGGAAGAAAGGGCAATAGAGATGGAAATGAAGTGTAAGAAAAGGGATTTGGAAATACGTAAAAGGGAGTTACAGCTGAAGAATTTGGAAATGGCTGCGGATGCACCAGCCTTTAATCGAGCAATGAGTGCAGTGCATCATCCCCACACAGTGAAGGGCTCCGCGGGGGGACAAGTAGACGTAATATTGAAGACTCCAGGGGGGACTATAGTCGAAGAAGATACGTTTAAGCTTGCTGATGAGCGGCATCAGAGCCTTTTGGCAAAGGAATCAAACTTGATGGAATCGCGCACCCCAACACAGCATATAGGTCCAGTGCTTGTGGAACGAAACAGAAATGCTCCTTACTGTTCTGTCGAAAATGTTGGTTCAACGCTAACTACCTGGAAGCCATCACTTAGTTATGCGGGAGATGAAGGGTTGCATTTTTCTGGTCAAAATGAAGCAGATTACCCAGCATACCGTCATCGCTTCGAGCTTCATTACAATGAGTGGCGGAGGTCTCGTCCAGATTTATTGCTACGCTGGTTAGAGAGCACAGTGGAGGGCCAGGCAAAACGGTATATCCGCAACGCATATGCAATTACAGACCCGGGAGAGGCGTGTGACGTTATTTGGTACACTCTAGAAGAAGTGTATGGACGAAAGCATGTGATTCTTGAAAACGCTTCCAAGCAGGTGAGGAGAGCTTTTAAGTCGATTGGACGCGATAGAAAACTCTTGCTCGAATGGCAAGCTGATTTGAGGAATTTGAAAGGAGTCGCCTTCTCCATCAAGCAAGAAGCTGCACTTGAAAATCGGCAACTTTTGGGACTGCTCTATAATGCATTTGATGACAAACTGCGAATTAGATTTGATTCAAAATATTTGTCATACCATTGGACTTTTGATAGTTTTTTAGAATTTTTGAGTTTCAAAATTTCATATGTTGACTGGATGAGTGTAGTACAAGTTGATTTGAAAGTTGTTCCAGAACATAGCACAAAACGGTTCACCGGTACACAACGGCATGGATCAGGGAGTAGACAAACTGGCTCTAATCGGATGGCGGGAGCTGTCGAGGGGGTGAAGCAGTCTTTTAGTCACGATCAAAATAAAGCTGAACAATGCTGCTTGCATCCACTTGGAAAAGAGCACTCTCTGCGTGAATGCCGCAATTTTTTGGATATGAATGTTAGCTCACGTTGGAAGGTGGCAACAACGCACCATTTGTGTTTTCTATGCTTGAAAAAGCATCACTACACGCAAAATTGTAAACGCATTTTTAAGTGCCACCAGTGTGACCAGTTGCATCACGAGCTGCTGCATGGAACAATCCCAAAAGACACTTTACGTGCGCATACCAAGGCTAAAGATGTACCCTCAGCCCGTTTGACCACCCATAATAACACAAACGCCAAACCAGCTCAATCAGAAGGATGCGATGTTCTTGGATTCTTGAAGCTAGACCATGCTCCCACTGAACGAATAGGATTAATGAAACTGACTGCTATAGCACAAGACGATGAAATGAATGCTGAGCATCGCGTCACATTCTATGCTGCAATTGATACAGGAGCTACTCATTCCCTGTGCTCCAGTGACCTTGCAAAGCAGCTATACGGTGAGTGGAGCTTCTCTGAATACCACGATTACAAGATGTTCAATGGTACCATTATGCGCTCGAAGATAATGACAGGCCGCCTTAGACTCGAGAAGGTAAATGGAGACATCGTTGATGTAAAACCAATAGCATTTGTAGATCAGGCACTTCCATTTGCACAGTATTTACCTGATGGCGGCACCCTTCCAAAACGGATTGACATGATTTTTGGCAGCGATCTTGTATGAGATTATTTGTTGGTTGATCCACAGTTGCAAACACAACACAAGGCTATACTGCAAGACTTGGGGACGTTTTGGCTTGGCACACTGGATAAAAATGAAGCCGGTGTATGTTGCGCGTCTGTTTGTGCTGATACTAAGACTACATGTTCAAGGTTAGACTTACTCTTAAAGACAGTAAATACGATCAAAAGCAGTTGGAAAATGATGCGTTTTATTGCTCTGTCAACGATAATAGAGTCGCCATTAGCATTAACGACGAAAAGGTGTTGGGACAGTATCAGAACACAATCCAAGAGGTAAAGTTAAGCAATGGCGAAACTCATCTTCAATTTAAATTACCATGGGCGTGTACTCCAGAACTGATGAAGGACAATTATGAGCAGGCCAAAAGCGCGTTGCTGGGCTAAGGCGCAAACTTGAAAACCCTCCAGATCTGCTCACGAAGTGCTGCGAAAAGATTGAAGGGGCTATCAAAGAAGATCATCTTGTTCGTTTGCCTAAGGAGGTTCGACGTCAAGAAATGCAGGACATGTCCAAGCCACGTAACGTGGCTTGGACATGTCCTGCATTTCTTGACTTTCCAATGCATTTGAATGCTGTAGATTGAAATGTCCGGCGTTTTATTTTCTCGAATCTTGACCGAATTAAAAAGTAGCCATGCGAAACCGCACGTTAATATCTAGTGAAACATGTTTAGTTGTTCGGCGGTTTCTGATCACTTTCAAATGCATTTGAATGTTGTAGATTGAAATGTCCGGCGTTTTATTTTCTCGAATCTTGATCGAATTACAAAGTAGCTATGCGAATCGGCACGTTAATATCTAGTGAAACATGTTTAGTTGTCCGGCGGCTTCTGATCACTTTCAAATGCATTTGAATGTTGTAGATTGAAATGTCCGGCGTTTTATTTTCTCAAATCTTCGCCGTGTTAAAAAGTAGCCATGTGAAACGGCACGTTAATATCTAGTGAAACATGTTTAGTTGTCCGGCGGTTTCTGATCACTTTCAAATGCATTTGAATGCTGTAGATTGAAATGTCCGGCGTTTTATTTTCTCGAATCTTGACCGAATTAAAAAGTAGCTATGCGAAACGGCACGTTAATATCTAGTGAAACATGTTTAGTTGTCCGGCGGTTTCTGATCACTTTCAAATGCATTTGAATGCTGTAGATTGAAATGTCCGGCGTTTTATTTTCTCGAATCTTCGCAGTGTTAAAAAGTAGCCATGCGAAACGGCACGTTAATATCTAGTGAAACATGTTTAGTTGTCCGGCGGTTTCTGATCACTTTCCAATGCATTTGAATGCTGTAGATTGGAATGTCCGGCGTTTTATTTTCTCGAATCTTCGCCGTGTTAAAAAGTAGCCATGTGAAACGGCACGTTAATATCTAGTGAAACATGTTTAGTTGTCCGGCGGTTTCTGATCACTTTCCAATGCATTTGAATGCTGTAGATTGGAATGTCCGGCGTTTTATTTTCTCGAATCTTCGCCGTGTTAAAAAGCAGCCATGTGAAACGGCACGTTAATATCTAGTGAAACATGTTTAGTTGTCCGGCGGTTTCTGATCACTTTTAAATGCATTTGAATGCTGTAGATTGAAATGTCCGGCGTTTTATTTTCCCGAATCTTAATCGGGTTAAAAAGTAGCCATGCAAAACATTTCAAGTCGAATATGTTTGGTTGTCCGGCGGTTTCTGATCACTTTCCAATGCATTTGAATGTCGTAGATTGAAATGTCCGGCGTTTTATTTTCTCGAATCTTGACCGAATTAAAAAGTAGCTATGCGAAAAATTTCAAGTCAAACATGTTTAGTTGTCCGGCGGTTTCTGATCAATTTTCAATGCATTTGAATGCTGTAGATTGAAATGTTCGGCGTTTTATTTTCTCGAATCTTGACCGAATTACAAAGTAGCTATGCAAAAAATTTCAAGTCAAACATGTTTAGTTGTCCGGCGGTTTCTGATCACTTTCAAATGCATTTGAATGCTGTAGATTGAAATGTCCGGGGTTTTATTTTCCCGAATCTTCGCAGTGTTAAAAAGTAGCTATGCGAAACGGCACGTTAATATCTAGTGAAACATGTTTAGTTGTCCGGCGGTTTCTGATCACTTTCCAATGCATTTGAATGCTGTAGATTGAAATGTCCGGCGTTTTATTTTCTCGAATCTTCACAGTGTTAAAAAGTAGCCATGTGAAACGGCACGTTAATATCTAGTGAAACATGTTTAGTTGTCCGGCGGTTTCTGATCAATTTCAAATGCATTTGAATGCTGTAGATTGAAATGTCCGGCGTTTTATTTTCTCGAATCTTGATCGAATTACAAAGTAGCCATGCGAAAAATTTAAAGTGAAATATGTTTAGTTGTCCGGCGGTTTCTGATCAATTTCCAATGCATTTGAATGCTGTAGATTGAAATGTCCGGCGTTTTTTTCCCCCGAATCTTGACGGAATTAAAAAGCAACCATGCCAATTGTTCTGATGCTTTTACGTAAAACCGTTTTGATCATCAGGTGCATATGTCAAAACAAGCATTAATGTTTCATGCATATACCATTTATTGTATCTTTAACTGTATCGTGCTTTCAATTTGTAGAATAATTACGGTTTTATGTGCCCGCATCAACAAACAATACAGAAGGACTAGCCAACTTTTCGGAACCCAGTCGTTGAAAAAAGCCATATGATAATGAATGGAGTTGTTTTGCAAAATTCGTGACTCAGCTTAGTTTGGAAGTTATCTAGATAACAGTGTTTGCGTTCGAATGAAACTGTAGCTGTTAATTTATTATCTAAACATTTGCCAATGTTTCGAAAAATATTTCATATCAGGTAAGTCGGAACTAAGAGATGTAAATTATGATTGAGTTCTAAATAGCAACGGTAAAAATTTGAATGTACGTAATTCGGCTGGTTCCAGCTTTGCACAAGCATAGTGTTTGACAATCTTGTGCAATTTTACCACAGAACTTAGAGATAAATTTGGCATGTTACATCAATGCAAAAAATTTTAATTTACATGATATAAATATTTTGTTTCATTGTTACTTGTAATCCATTGTAAACAAAGCAAGTCCCCTCTTTTTACAATCCATTGCAAACACTGTTAATAATCCGATGTGCAAACAATGCAAGTCGTCCAGGCAGATTTAATTGTGCTATGAGCAGTGGCATTAAAACAACAAATGTGGTTTTACCCACACAGAGAGCGATTGCCGCCTACGACAATTGTCATTTTACTCTGGAAACGCGTTAAGGTTGAAAACTTATGTGTTGATGTCCGGCGGTTTTTTTAAGGCTTCACTGGCCTAGAATAAGATCTGTAGCATATAACAAACATTAACCTCAAGTAGATTAAGGGCATATGTCCGGTGGATTTATGCAAATTAAAAATGGGTAAATTCCACGTGCGAAGAGAGACCGAAATGTATTGTAGTAACAGCGCTTCATTGTGATTAGCACGACTAACGCGCAGCGTGACATAAAAATAGTAATTACAGAGCTGTGGGGCAATTGACTGCTATGGTTTAATTGGCGAGCCGGGAAATATCCTAGTTGGAAACTTTGCAACTGAACTGCTTTTTCATGGCGATAAAGAGCTGGTTTTTCTGGTTTTTCGTGAGATTTCGGGTTCAGTTCCCGCATGAACTGTTGCGTTGATGTACTTTGAAAAGAATACTTTACCAAGATTACCACAATTGTGACGTAACTTATTTGTTATGACGACAAGACAAATTATATAAAGTAAAATTTGTGGTAAAAATTCGTTGTGCCTGCAACACTCGTTGGGCTTGCCAGATATTGCGCGGGTTAGGCTATTTAACGAAATAGATATGAGCTGTTTTTAATCTGAAATTTGACAGGAGTAAAAACTTGATATCAAACCCAACGTTAACAACAAGTCGAGAATGTTTAATTGTCCGGCGGGTTCTGGAAAGTATTGAAGGCATTGACAACTTTAAGATTTACGTGTCCGGCAGTGTTTTTTCTGAATATTTAATTGTGGTTAAAAACAGGCTTTGCAATACGGCGTTAATATATTGTCGACTATATTTACATGTCCGGCGGATTCTGGCAAGTATTGGAGACATTTAGATGGTACATATACATGTCCGGCGGTTTTTTTGAATATTTACAATAGTTTAAAATCTGCAACGCGACATTGCTATCACATTGATTATGTTTGGATGTCCGGCGGATCGTGGACAGTTTTTGAAATAATTAGAATAGCAGATTTACATGTCCCGCAATTTTTGCGGGACATGTAAAGCATGAAGTATAATTAAATAAATCGCTGGCAAACATTTAATAACATTTCTCGATCTTTTTAAAAAACTGAGCAGATATTATGACATTGTTTTGGTTGTAACCCAATCAGCGTGTACTGATAGTCTTTGCAAACTTGAAGTAGTCGTGACTTCTATGTTTTTGTATCTAACGCAGATGATTGAGCGAAATTTCAAGCTTGTTAGCGCCATGTAGAGGAAATTGCCGTAAAGTATTTGGTTGTAGTTAATGTCAAATTCCTGTACAAGAATGATGCTCGTTCTTTTTTGTTGGATTTTACTAGATAAGCGAGGCAAAATATTTCGTTTATAGATATATTTTGAAGTTTTAACTGCCCCTGCATGTTCTATCCTAAATTATTTATTTTGCTTTACGGCCTACTACTTCATTGCCTATATTCACTGTAATTCAATTAATAAGAGAAGCCACTAGATTCTAAAAGGCCAATCGAAATCACGAGTCATGTGTTGTGCAATAAAAATTTATTAAAATTCATTTTGCTGAAATTTATTTTCTCATTTCGTCAATCTGTCCATATTTTATTTCATTTCTGTCCACTCCATTCCACCATTTAATCTGGTACACCAAGTGCAATGGATTATGTTCCTACTTTGCCTCGAAACTTATTTATCATTTCCTGCAAAAACATTTGTGATTAAAACGTTTATATTATAACTAAAACAAGATATCAAAGGTAAAGCTTTAGATAAATGGATGAATTAACTTACAACATTCAAAGCATTAAAATAATATTAATTACGTAGCCCGCTGGAAACCAACTAGGTTGACTTTCCTTGTAATAAACATCAAACATTGTTTTTTCAGCATCGTCTTTAGATCGGATTCGCTACAATGCTGCCGTTGGCAGAAGCAAAAGAAAAAAATTTTTATCACTCAAAAAAGGATTGAAAATAGGAAATTTTTTCACATTTCCTAGGCATTAGAAACAAAACAATTGAATGAAAATTTTGCAGAAAAATTAGAAAAAGTTTCTGCTGAAAAAAGTTGCAAAAAACCGCCGGAAATTTTTCGCATTGGTAAATTTTCAGTGCGAATCCGCCGGACATTTTTTCGCAAATTCGCACTTTTTTTGCGTTTAAAGGGAACACTGGCCACGTTATTATATTCCTCATTTTCATACGAATCAATCTAAGTTTCGTGTAGTCTACGATGCTGCAAGGGAATACCGTGGCGTTTCTTTGAATAGTTTACTCGAGCGGGGACCTATTTTTATGCAATCTTTGCGATCAATGTTGCTGCGATGCGGGGAACAAAAACACGCAATTGCTGGAGATATTACTAATATGTTTTTCCAAATTAGAATTTCCCCGGAAGATCGCCATATGTTACGCATATTATGGTTTGAGAAACCTGGAATGCAAGGTGATATTGCTGCCTATGAATTTTGCGTTGCGCCGTACGGATTGCGCTGCATTTCCAGTGTTGCGGGATATGCTTTACTGTATACTGCAGAGAAGAACATTCCAAATATTTCTGAAAATGCGACAGCTAGAGTAACTCGGGATATGTTCGTAGACGATCTGTTGACTGGAGTTCAGAGTGTGGAAGAAGGACAACAAATGATCGAAGAGATTTCCAAACTGCTGACGTCCACTGGGTTCCATTTGTCAAAATGGTGCGCGAGTGATAGTGAAATCCTACAAAATGTCGATGAAGACAACCGCGCACCAGCTCTGAGAGATATCCGGAGCAGAGAAGTTGGCGGAGATGGCAGTCGAATACAAAAAACTCTTGGACTTGTATGGGACATTAGTGCAGACGAAATGCTAATGAAGGTCCCAGAGATTAATCCTGCGGACATTAAACATGTAACTAAACGGCAAGTTGTAAGCCTAAATCATCAACTTTTTGACCCTCTGGGATGGTGGGCACCTTTATATGTTAATATGAACCTCTGTTGTTCGAACATAGTCAGACAAATTTCCGAATGGGATGATGTGGTGCCACCAAGCCTTACAAAAGACTGGCAAAAGGCTATTCGCTGTGTAGACTCAATCGGCTCGGTTCCATTCATTCGCCGACGCGTTCCTGCCGAAGTTACAACTAACAGTAAATTTGAATATCATGTTTTCACAGACAGTAGCAAGAATGTTGCTGCAGCTGCTGTATATCTTCGTGTTGAGACCGAAACTGAATGTGAAGTAAATTTGGTGGCAGCCAAAACTTCAATATTTTCCCAAGCTGAGTTGTTGCGTGGTTCGATCCCGCGTAAGGAGCTTATTGCGCTTGATCTTGGAGCGCGACTCCTCCGAGAGTGTCTTGAAGGCACAACTCTTCCGATTGACAATTTTGAATTGTGGTCAGACTCAAAAACGGTTACCCAATGGTGCAGCCAAAAGTCTTTGGAGCTGCGTGTGTTTGAGAGAAACAGAGTGGATTTGATTTTGCGAAATACACAAGGAAAAGCTCCACGTTATGTCGCAACGGACCTGAATCCAGCAGATGTCGCTAAGCGGGGCTGTCGAGCAGAACAAGTAAAACGTTGGCACCTTTGGACGAGGGGACCAGCATTTCTTTGTAAACCAAACCAAGATCGGGGAGAATATATTGATGATCATGAAACAAAACATTCATCTAAAAAAGACGCAATTGTGCAAGCGGCTGCACACTCTAATAAATCCGATAGTAGTGATATCGCGTTTATGCAGAATGTTTTGGGCCGCACCAATGAACTTGCTAAGGCTATAACTATTATATCAAGCCTCATCAAGTGTGTCCAGAAATGGAAGACACAAACATTCAAACAAAACAAAAAACAATGTGGAGATACCAATTCTGTTGACCCTCGTTATGCACGACTGGCGCTTGTTCGAGTTGCGCCGACTGCTTGCTTCGGTGATGTAATTCACCTCATGGAACGTGGTTGCACATTTCAAGATAGTGTCAAACAATTACCTAGCGCCAAGCGAAAAGGTTGGATGCATGCACTGAAAAAGTTTGTACCATTCTTAGATTCTGACAGAATCCTTCGTGTGGGGGGAAGATTCGACTATATGACTGATCTTACTGATGAACAAAAGTGCCCAGCATTTCTGCCGAAACAACACAAAATAACTGAGCTTTTTATTCTTGAGAGACATCAAAAATTGGCTCAACGTTCGGCAGCATTTGCACTTTCATCACTTAATAATGATTTCGGATTGAAAGTTATTGGAGGAATTCAAACCGTGAATAGTTATCTGCACGACTGCTTTACTTGCAAATTACTTCAAAAGGCCCGTGCAGAGCAACTGATGTTACCACTTCCGGAGTTCAGAACTATGGCAAAAAGACCTGTTTTTACATCAATTTTGATCGATTACGCTGGTCCATATAAAGTGAAAAAGAGGTAGAAGCACAGAAAAACGATGGCTTTGCATTTTTGTGTGTCATGCTACGTCAGCCATCCACATTGAAATTGTAGAATCCTTGGAAACAACAGCGTTTCTCAATGCACTTAGGCGTTTCCTGTGTTTGACTGGCAACAAGACTAGACATTTACAAAGTGATTGTTCTACTACATTTGTCGGAGCAAACCATTTGTTACAAAAGAACAACGAGCAAGCGTTACAGAATGAAAAAAATTCAAAAAAAATCAAAAGGTGGTTAAAAGATCACGACATTGTTTGGGAATTTTCTACGCCGGCAAGTTCCCATCATCAAGGCTTTGTTGAGCAACAGATTCGAACATTCAAGGAAGTAACAATAGGAATTCTTGGTCCTGGGTATTCCATACGTTTGCCTACAGACTTTGAGTTGCTTACCCTATTCAGAGAAGCGGAATTTCTGATGAACTGCAAACCGTTAGGGCGGTATGTTGGTGATCAAGATGATGTACGTCCTCTCCGACCACTAGACTTAATGACTGGGTTCATGGAACCAGAAAATCAAGGGTTAGCTGCACCTAATGCTTCCTGGAGAGACGAATTCCGACGAGGTCATAAGTATACACAAAAGCTTGCATGTGAATGGTGGAATCGTTGGTTGAATACGTATCTTCCTTCACTGCAAAGTAGACAAAAGTGGACTGAACTTCGAAGAAACATCAAAAACGGAGATGCAGTTCTTTTGATTAATGATAGCACCCCTGTTCGGGGAAAATATCCATATGCTGTAGTTATCGATACCAAACTTTCTGCAGACGGACTCGTCAGATCTGCGAAGGTGAAGACCAGTGACGGATTAATTCGACAGCGAGATATTCGAAAATTGCTCGAACCATCTGACAGTTTTTTACCCGAGGAGGACACTGTGACCTGTACAACTGTTAATGACAATGACCAATGCCTAAATCCAGCGATAGACTGCAAAAGCCGGTAGCGAGGACAATAATGTTGACTTGAGGTGCTCCACCTGATGATGATTCACGTGCACCAAGAAGAAGATTGTACATAGGACCACTTTTTTTTGTGTTTTGATTCTGTTATTTTCCACATATTTGACTTAGTGACAGAACTCCTATTATTACGTGTAAAAGACACAAAAGGCACGCTTGACTATATGTAAAATCCTTTTATAGTGTATGCGAATGATTTTAGAGGGGACTGTCAATAACAACCGTGCTTTCGTTGCCTTTTTCTCTTTTTTTTGTGCTGATCAGTCACGATACTTTTCTCTTGTTACGAGTCGACTGGCTATTGGAATGTGACTTCACAATCGCTATTATTACAGTGCCGTATAGTAATTTCCAGTTATTTTTGTAGACCGTTATTGAAATTAGTTAAGTGTTAGTGTGATGTGTGACAGTGCTTTAGTTTTGAGGTTATTGTGTGATTATATTAAGATCATAGGACTGGGATCGTTTTGTGACTTTATAGCTAGAAGAGCTTATTGATTTTCTGATGATTGTTTTTTTTATAGCCTGTGCTTAGCTGGCAGTCTTTGGGAAAAGTAATGTAGGTATGGTAGGCGGGGCAATGTTTTTACTTTGTTTTGCAGAGCACTACCTGCTAACTCGTACCGCCAGTAGTATATGTTTGTATAGTGTGTATATTTCGTTGCTGTTGGCTATTAATAGCTATTTTCTGCCTTCATTGAAGTTGTGTGATCTGGTTGTTGTATGCCAGTGGAGGACAGTCAAAGCTAGAAGTTCCGAGTACCCGATTAGTTCAAATAGGATCCTGAACCGGTAGGCGGTGGTCTGGCCAGTTCACGACACAAGTTGCGTGCTACAGTATCTAAACACAACCACTCCAGCATCCAACGCTCCAAACAGTCCACAATGCCAACCCACGACTAAAATTGCCCCGAAACCCACTTTTTCTATTTGAAATTATCACGCTTGTGATATTTTTCAAAAATTTCTTCATGAGCATGATGTTCCAGACAAACCTGGGCAGTGAGCATTCAGATCCTTTGTGTAAGTTTGAGCTATTTGTAAATATTTTGTTGTGTAAATCGTGTCTTTTATGAAGTTAGGTTTTGGGCTTGAGAAACAATAATGGATTAAAATCCATTTGTTGTAACCGTCTTGGTTCTCTTGCACTGATTGAGCTATTTACTGTCTTAATTTTATTTTGTGGTAAGTACTTTAATTAAGATGTACTTCAAAAAATATATTTATGTGCTTGTACTTCGTTGTTAGTAAAACGGCATTCATGCAAATGCACTTATCTCTGCTTGCAAGTTTTCGGACAGATTTCCATCACTATGTGAAAGGTAGGTAGTAGAGCTACCTACTACCCGCCTTTCACATAGTGATGGAATAGTCTGATCATCATGATAACTGTACAACTGTATCCATTTTCACTACCATGATAATTAGACTAGTCAGCTCTACTACCTGCCTTTCACATAGTGATGGAGGAATCCAGTTTAGAGTCTTTGGCAAAAAACAATTTGTCGGCTCTTCTTCACTATTTCTTTCATGCTTAGCGTCAATCAGAGAAACAGCTGTGGATACTATATTTAAGAATTATGACTCTGTCAAGACATTAATTAGCAATCTACTGACTTGAAGGGAGAAGCTATAATGACCACCATATCGAATCAAAGCTGCAATTAATAGCAAAATATTCACCTCGATAAAGCGCAATGATGTAATTCTATTTAACTCTTTCGCTCCCGCGATCATCGATTGATGATCTCGTGTTTTCAGTGTTTCCCTCAAATTTTTCAATTTGAGTTACAAAATTAGTTTAATAAAATATCGATTTGTGACTTTACTTTTCATCCAATTTTCATAAAATTTTCAAAAGATCACGCTTATTTCCTCACGCATCGGATGATGTATAATTTGTGCCCTAATTCTTGGATTTTTATACCCAAAAACGGTTAAAAAGACCAAGAACTCAGTTGCAGACGACAAAATCGGCCAAATTCTCAGCACGTGCCAACTACACTAAAATCAAATTAAAATTACATCTTTACCACATAACCAAACCCTTTATCATTGACACAGTCTGAAAACTACTCTTTTGGGGCATCATTTGACAAAATTTCAAGCGATAATAATAAATTTTACTTTTTTGAATTTCCAAATTTTTTAGGGGTCTCAAAACCCCCCCAAACAAATTTGAACGATAAGTAGATAAAAGTAAATTTAGTGCGTAAAAAATATGATATGTTGCTAAATACCGGTTACATTTGAAAGCTTAGGAAATTTGCTTTCCAGCAATATATAACTTTAAATAGTCTAGATTAAGTGGTACATGATATTTACTGATCAAAATGAGTACTGTACATCATATCAGTTCAAAACCCCCAAAAATTTTTTGACTTACCTTCACTAAATTATAATTTTTAGAAAAACTACACCCTTTAAAAAGATAAAATAAATTGCAAATGTTTCACCACCAAAGTCGTCATTTCGCATCAAGTTTCCAAGGAGACAAAGACTGAAATACAAGTTTAAAAGCTGACAGAAATTTGGCTTCTCTAAATCAAAGTTTGCTGTATCCCCCTTGTTTCTCAAGAAATGGGAAGAGTGTAAAAAAGCTTCTGCTTCATTGTCAGTGACAGCATATTCTATTTAAACTTGATATTTTCTGAATCTTGAAGAAATTCCCTGTTCAAAAATACATAATGTTACATGGTTTAGGCTAACCTGTAGCAGATAATGACTGATCATATTTTAGGTACTGAATTTAACTACCAAAATTTGGTACCGGTCAAAAAAAAGGTCATGTGCCTCAGAAAATTGCAAATTGTAGAAAACCTAGGCTTTTAGGTAAGTTTTGACTGATGTATCTTGAAAGCTTATTTCCTTAGCATCATCTTGCGACCATTTCCAAAAAAATTGGTAGAAAAATAAAATCTGTAGTGATCTTTGAGGTGAGGGTACTACATTAATTTCGAAGACAACTCAGCCCCAGTTGGGGGGTTAATTTGCATATTCAAAAAAAAAATTTTTTTTGTTTTTTTCTATTTGAAATCCTCAAGAAATGTAGATTTCAACGATATATCAGACTTAATGTAGAAGTAAACAAATGAGTAATGATTTACAATCAAACTCAGGGTATTTTATGATGATTAATTATAATTGATTATGACAAATTATGACAGTTTTTCGCACTGCCACCTTACGGACATTTTTTTCGCTATTCACGCGGGAGCAAAAGAGTTAATCTTGTTATTCAAATAAATTTTTTACCAACAGCACGTTGGTTCTGCTCGATACTCATGCAATAAACATCACTCAATTAATTAGTGTCAAATGTGAGTTTAAATTCAACTCAGTTGAGTTACACATTTTTGCTATCACTCAGTGGAAAACTTGTTTTTCGGTTTTACTGCAACGTTTTTTGCGCCTAAACTACAGATAGAAACCGGTCGGGTTGACCGACGCCGGTTGCCAGTTGCGTCAGGTTACCGGTCGGCTCGGGTCGATATTGCTGACCGGTTGATCAGACCGGTCAAACATCTCTTTTTTATAATCAAAAATTTGCTTCGAACCCTTTTTCGTTTTTTTGGACAGAGATCACATTTTTTTAAATATTGAACGTTAGCTTCAAAAATACTATCATTGGGATAAATTACCGTGTGGAAAAAACTTGTCATAAGAAAACAGTCAACCAGCGGACCAACTCAACTTTTACCGATTGGGTCACGAAAATCCCAACCGGTTCCATCTCTGGTTCAAACCTACAATAAAATTTTGAAACAGACTAATACTTTTAAATCGTGTAGGAAATTTTTTCAAAGATCGCTAGAAACTGCCAGCTTTTTCTCCACAAATCTTTTTCATTAAATGTAGCAGGCATTCTGTCGAACAAATTGACATCATAAACAGAAATAGTCGTTCTTTCTACAATTCTATTCGTAGACCTGACGTTTCGCTCCCTTTAGTATCCGGACAGCTTTACGGTAAATGTGACTACCAGTGTAACATATATATTGTTATGTTTAAACCACATTGACGTTTGAACCAGCAACCAGATGCCTATGAAGGCGAACGCTCCAGCCACTACGCCTGCACAAACCTTTTCCACTTACTGCATACTTTTGAATTTCAAAGTTTTAACGATCCCAAACTAAAAATCTAACAAAAATATAGAGAATACACAACATTTACTTACAGTGCATTGAGATATTTATGCTTGTTTTATTGAGTGCATTTGCTCTGCGTTTGCCTCAATATTCAAAACGAGCAATTAATAGTTCTACCCCAACTTTTGGTTGGACAGTAAAATTGTTTGTTGTTTTTCATCAATAGCAGAGATAATTTTAATAGCAGAGATAAAAACTATGCTCGCCCACATAAGTTGAGTAAAACTGAACGAAACTTAGGAATATATTTAAGGATTCAGAAACGATGGGGACAACTGCTCATCTGCCACTTTATTGAGGGCACAAGAAATTACTTTCTAAATAAACTGGATTTTGAACTTTTACAAATTTTGTGTCAATCTGTAATAGATAAATTCGTTGTTGTAGTGGTCGTGGAAAATGTGGATGTGCAGGAAGTTTTTTATTGTACATTTCAATTTGTGGTTTATACTGCAGTTGGTCTTACCGAACTAAGCCAACGATGATTTGACGTTAACGAGCGTTATTTTCGCGCTAAGATGTCACCTTCAAAGACCTCATCATATTTTTAACACACCCTTCTTTAGCTTGATGGATAAATGTTATTTAGGTTGGCGTAACAACCTTACCGACTTTCAATGTTTTTATTTATCTAACAATATGAATGACTGGAGGATTAACCTAAAACAACATTGGTCACTGAGTGATTACGTAGTGCAGGGATGGGCAATTGTTTTAGCTCGCGGGCCGCATCGCGGTCACGGAAGCTAGCGGAGGTAACTTTTTAACGAACGCATCGGTATATTATTCCAATTGATTTGCATTTAAAATTTGGTATAACATTAAAAACCAACAATTATTAGATAAAGGAATCAAAGTAGTTTTATTCAATTGAAAATGCAAGCACATTTAATTTTCAAAGTCTATCAATGAGAAAAATGCACCCAATCACGTTTTTCTACTTTAATTACTTTTTTTTAATTATTTGCTTGAGGCTTTCGCGGACCGCAGTTTGCCCACCTCTGACTTAGTGCATTGTTATTACTTCTATTGCATCATCTTTGGAATTAGAGATTCGGAGGCTTGTGAAGCGCTATAAATCAACGACATAATTATGACGATTTTTGTGCTTGTTGTGTCCTACCCATCTTTCTTAAAACGCATGCACGTTGTGAAACGGATGTACCGTGCTGACGGGTGAGCAAGTCGCAGTTTTTATACTAAAAGATCTTCACCGAATTACTGGAAGGGTGCGGCTTATGCGCGGGATAGCAAGGCCAAGGACAAACAGTATTGTTTTGCGTTGTCAGGTAGCTGTATGGTTTACGCTAGCATGTAAGTGAGAACAAAATTATTGCTTTGTGACATTATTTTGTTTTAACAGATGCTTTGACATTAAAGCAAAGAGCTACAAGGCAACGCGCAAACCCACTAGCTTTATTTTTTTCGACTTTAAAACTCGATTAAAAAAGTTTAGTCTAATATATAAACCGCAATACTATCGGGTGTCTCTTTTCATTCCTCTGAAACTGCTGGAGATACAAGCTTCAACCGCGATTAATTACCACCCCATGGTGAGTGTCATAAGGGTGTTCGTGACGTCATCATCAAAAATAACTTATTTAAATTTGCATTACTGGACAGAGGACAACTGCTTTTTGTTCAAATGTAAACCAACTTCTGACTTAATGGATTACAAAAATTTGCATTTGTTTGGGGTCTAAAATCACCTCACAATCAACGCTTAATGAAAAGAAAGAAAAGAACAGGGCCAAGAAGAAAAGATTCTTGCTGCTTGCGGAAAGATGCAGGATCCTTGCGGAACACCTCGACGGACTCGAAAGGAACGGCTTTTGTGATTTTGAAAAAACACACAAGCACACCTGTCGGAAAGGATAGATTGAGTCCAACGAGCAAAGCAAGGA
This sequence comes from Trididemnum clinides, assembly GCA_963675345.1. Taxonomy (NCBI): domain Eukaryota; kingdom Metazoa; phylum Chordata; class Ascidiacea; order Aplousobranchia; family Didemnidae; genus Trididemnum; species Trididemnum clinides. Next base: position 25,428,069 of record OY776302.1, on the reverse strand, counting down.
TGGAGGCCAGCCGAAATGAGTTTGTGGAAAAGAGCGGGATGCCAGACAGAGTCGAAAGCTTTCGATAAATCGATAGTAGAAAGAATCGCCCGAGATCCCGGCCTGGGTTTGTTAAACCCATCCGAAATGGACTGAGAAAGGTACAGAACTTGATCTAGAGTAGACCGTCCAGGGCGAAAACCGGTCTGGCGGGGAGAAAGAATGCAACTAGATTCCAGAAAGAAGAGTAGACGGGATAGAATGATGCGTTCAAACAGCTTTGAGACGCAGGAGGTGAGAGAGATAGGCCGGAAAGAAGCAGGAGAGTGGAGAGGCTTTCCCATCTTGTGTATGGGAATAATGGAAGATGTCTTCCAGATGGAAGGAAGGGAATGCGAAGACCGGAGAGATTGAAGATGTGAAGAAGAAAATCCATGCCAGAGCGAGGAAGGTGCTTTAGCATGGGATAGGCAACTTTGTCTGGACCAGTGGCGGTGGACGAGAAGAGGTTGGAGGCAGCCGCAAGAAATTTAGCGGGAGAGAAAGGAGAGCAAAAGGACGAGTGAGACTCCTCCAAGCACGTGGCTCGGCGGAGCTCAGAGAGGTAGCCTCTGGCTCTGCTACGCAGAGTCTTTGGCTGAGAAACGGAAAAGTGAGATCGCAGGTAAGCGGCGTAGACCGAAACCGATTCCCTGGGTGAAGAACAGTTAGGGAAGTTAGGAGAGGAGGAGCACGAGGAAGGAGAGCCAGCGATAGAGCGAAAAAGAGAGTGTACAGATTTAGGGTTAGATTTAGGTGAAAGAGAAGAGCAAGTCGTCTGCCATGCTTCAGCCTTGGCCTTGGCGATGACTGACGAGGCGCGTCGAGAAGCGGAGATGTAAGCCTGGCGATCTTCATTACTTCTGTGAGCGGCAGCGAAAGCCTTGCATCTTTCACTAATCGCACCTCTCACCTCAGCAGACCACCAGGCTTTAGGGTGGCGTTTGATGCGGCCAGAAGGAATGGAAGATTTGGCCGCATTCAGTGCCAGAGAGGTAAAGAGAGCAGCAGCAGAGGAAAGAGAAAGAGACGAGTATTCCTCTGCAGATGGACAGTGAAAGTCAAAGTAGGAGGCAAAGTCATCCCAGCGAGCTTTCTGAAAATTGAAGGAAGGGGGACGTTCGTTGGGGCGATAGGCCCGAGAGAGAGGGACGGATAGAAGAGTTGGTAGGTGGTCAGAATCCAGATCCTGAAGCACCTCCCAGAGACAGGAAAGGGCAAGAGAAGAGGGAGCAAAGGAGATGTCAGGAGAGGAGCGAATGCCAGAGGAGCGATGGAGAAGGGTAGGTGTGTCAGGTTCATTGACCGGGGGAGTCAGAGGAGATGACTCAAATGCTTCCTCCTTGCGGGGGTCAGAAGTACCTATTGAGTCCCAGAGGGGGTAATGGCAATTGAATTCCCCCAGATTGAAGAGATTTGTGGAGGGAGAAAAGGAGTCTGTTCTACCATCCGTTGGGTAGGAGCGAATAGGGGGGCGTACACATTAAGAAATGAGAGCGAGGAGAAGTTGTTAAGAGAGATGTTGATCCCTACATAATCAGAGTAGGGATCAAGCCAAGAAAGAGAAGAAGTAGAAAGTTCAGAAAAGGATAGGCCCTGCCTGACAAAAATGACAACGCCGCCGCTAGCGTGCGTGTCATCAGGAGAAAGAATGACAGACCAGGAGTGAGTGCAATCAGAGCGCAGAGCAGAGAATCCAGGAATCCGGAAAGAGGAAGATGAGTTAAGATTGGATTCCTGGATGCAGATAAGGTCGCCAAGATGAGCCGAAAGAAAGTGAAGTAGTTCAGTGCTCCTGCCTCGAAGACCTCCAGCATTCCATTGAAGAACCCTGAGAGAGTCAGGGAAAGAGAAGGCAGGAGCCGCAGAAGAACAGGCAGGAGCAAGGAACGGTGGTGAGAGAACAGAGGGAGAAGATATATAAATAGACAGATGGGGGATAAGAGATTCGGAGACGAGGGTGGGGCGAGAGTGCAGCATAAACAGAGGGGGACCAGATTGTACAGTGGAGGTATACATGTCGGAGGAGTCCAAGGAGGGAGTCACAGTGTTATGGCAGGGGGAAGCTCCAAGAGTGAGAGCTGCCAAGAGCTCTGAATTTGGAGAGGGGAAGTTGTGAGCACCTTAGATAGACCCATTTGGAGCAAGTGCAGCATTGCACTGACTTGTCCCGCCAGGTCACATTTCCAGCGCACACTGAGCAAGGAAAGATGGGACCGGGATTGGGATGAACGTTACCGCTCATCAAGAGAAGGAGAAGAATGAGGAGACGAAGAAGGGCAGGAGAAAAAAAAAGAGAAAACAGGCGACCGATTTTGAAGAAGCTGTGAGCTGCCCTTCTGCAGTCGTTCAGGGGGCAGCATAGCGAAAAAATGAAGGGGAGTGCCTGGGGTACCTGGGACCCTCAGAAAGGCCAACAGCCATTTCGACCCAACCCAAACGGGGTCGGGGACCGCACCACCACGTTGAGGCGGCTGTTGATTGGTGCAGCTTAAATTTTCTTCGAGCAGCACATCAACCAATTTACCCGTATTTCCAATTGCTGTGGAAGTAGTGGATGATGTGGATATTGACGAAGCCAGCCTTTCATCTTCTATTCAGACAGCACATGAGAAATATGCGAAGTTGAGTCAGATCGTGAAGACAATCTACAACTTGATTGCACTATAAACAGAGGACATTTTATGCTTCAATCCAACAATCATAATTTTTTGAGTGGTTTAGAAGAAGTACCTTGCACAAAAAAAGAGGACAGGTAGTGCCGTAAAGGTAAGCAATGTTTAGCACGTGGTAAGTGGCAGCACCGGAAAATATTTCCCTTTTTTGTGCTTCTAGTATTGCACAGCATGGAACAAGTTTACTTAAAGTGACAGAGTAGTAATATCTTGGTCAAATTGCAATTTTGTTGTAAGGAGGTAAACCATTATGAATGCTGTTTCAAGAGAGTTGTTTTTTGTTGATGAATTTTCTTGTTGAAAGTTACGCAAGTTGTGCTGTAAATAATAAGATTTTTTGTGTCCAGCAATGGCCAGGAAGATAGTGCAAGCAGCCCCGTAGCACTCCAACTTCAGGCCCCCCCCCCCAAAGTAAGCGCAAGAGCCCCTGCGCACAGGTCATATCACTTTAGAGGTGTAAAATTGAAAAGCTGCATTAAGAAAATACACCACAATTTGTACATAAGTAAACAGGCTAATGTCAGAATAAAGCATGCCGATACCGAAGGTGCAAGTCATAAAAAATTCGGCACCGATGCCAGAGTTCAGTAGGACATTTATGCAGACACTGCGAAACGAAAGCAATGACACTGAAAAACATGAAAAAGTTATAAAAACACAGTATCATTTAAATAGTCTGGAGCGAATCTTTTTGTTCGCAAATGCTGTTATGACATTGTCATAATCAAGAGATCGGGCGCAGTCATTTTCGGTTGACAACATGGCTAATGAAGATGGTCTACTGTCTGTCATAGACGTTCTATTAAAAGTTTTGATCAGTTTCAATTTGCTGATGCCTCTTTCAGCGCTGGCAACAGTCACGGGGCAAGTTAGTAAGATTCGAAGTGCGATGTACACATTCGGATACAATTCAAATAAATGAGTCTTTAGAAGATAGTTCAGAAAGTCTTGAGCCGTATTGAGATTGCGTTTTTTTTGTAAAATTAAAACAAACCGCTGTAGCTCAGCGCTCATTTCATCAGAATCAATGTCGCCGAAATTTTTTGGAACTCTTTACAGCAAGTAAGAAGAGCATTTTCTTGTTGCACAAGCAAAAGTTTGTCTCGTGTGTACAAAAACGAAAAGGCGGAAGAAACCTCACGTAACAAATTAAAGCGCTCCTTTATTGACATAATAGCCTGGTCTACTAATGGATAGAAAAAGTTGCTTTTAAATTTCAGTTCAGGAGTAGCTCGTTGTTCCTCTTCACCTTGGTAATCAAACAATTTTCTTTTCTTTCCACTTCTTGACGGAGGAAAAGAAGGATCAATATCCAATTCCTGTGCTATTTCAACAGCAGATGTTGCGGCACTGTCATAACCCGTTGTGCGATAGTTTTGCAAAAACTTTTCAGTTGCCTGGATTTCCGTTTCCATTGTATGAAGGGAGACTCCATACGATTGAAGAATCTTGCTTGCTTTATTGACTTGGAATAGGATATCATACCAAATAAACACCGACAAAAGAAAACTCCATTTTGATAAATGAGCAATCAACGATTTTGTTTCTGAGGCAGCTCTTCCATCTTTTCTTTCTATGGAAATGGCTTCCAAGTCTTTCAGTGCCAGCAACACCTCTTTTAAATTGTATCGAAGAGTTTGATGCATTTAATTCTGCTTTCCCAACGAGTATCAGATTGTGACTTTATGGACAGCTCCACATGTTTCTTCAAAATTTCCCAACGCTGAGCAGAGGAAGAAAACAGCACATACAACCTTGTGAGTACTCCAAAAAATGTCAATGCTTCCGTCGATCAATTAGCACTGTCAACAACAACTAAGTTAAGGGTATGGTTTGCACAGGGCACGTAAACAGCTTTGGGATTGATGTCTAGCATTCTTGCTTGGACCCCACAATGTTTTCCTTTCATGTTAGCACCATTATCATATGACTGACCTCGACAATCAGACAATTCGAGTTGCAGTTCGGTCGCTTTTTCTAAGAAAGCGTCCAACAAGCCTTTCCCAGTACTGTCACTTATTCTCAAGTAGCCAAAAAATGTTTCTTTAACAACAGCAGCTTCTTCATTACATAGTACATAACGGAGAATGACAGACATTTGTTCATGATGTGACATATCTGGAGTGCAGTCCAAAATTATAGAAAAATATTTTGCCAATTTCAATTGCTGTAAATTTTCTTTTTCAGCTTCTGTCGCTAGCAATTCAATTAGTTCATTTTGTATGGTAGGACTCAAATAGTGATCTTTAGTGTTTTTATTCTTGATTCTGTCTTGAAGCTCTTTTAGGATCGGATCTCTTCTTGCCAAAAGCTCAAATATACCCAGAAAATTTCCATTGTGAGGAGATCCTAAGACTTCTTCAGATCCTCTAAAAGCAAGATTCCTTTCCGATAGAAACAAGGCAATGTCGATAAGTCTCTCTAAAACATTTCTCCAAAAACGTCTTTCATTGAAAAAATATTCATCTCGCGTTTGTCGATAGTGGATGAATTTCTTATCCCTTTAGCTAGCAACATCCATTGACTGCAGCATTCTTGGTGGGAAATGCCGTTTTCATGGTCTTTCAGTTTTTTCGAAAAACCCTCCCATGTATTTATACCACTACAAAAGGGGCTTAGTGTTTTTCCAAATAGCTTACAACAAAAGCAAAAAACTTGATCTGATTCCCCAGAATAAACTAGCCACGACCGTGAAACACTTTCACCATTAGGTAACACACGTTTATAATGATTGGAGGAAAAACGTCGCCTTGGAGTTGTGTTATTATATGGAAAATTCATTATTAGTTGATGTGGTCCACGCTTTACTATATCACATCGTTGAGCATCAGAAATACTTTCAGGCCATTTACATGGGTCATCAGGGATAGGGGTAAATTGAGATTCAGTTATTTTTGATATTGAAGGTTGCGTATTGGCAGGTAAATCACAACTTACATTTTCTGGAAATTCACAATCACTTTGATGCTGATCGTCATAGTCTTCTTTTTCTTGTACACTATAGTTTTCTTCATCCCTCTCGGTACTAGTGCCAGGTCTACTCTGCTCAGTAATCTTGAAAAAATCTGTCATCTTGGGCAATTTCGCTACAGCATCTCGAGCAGTGGCTGCTTCTTTTCTCTTTTGAGCACCACTTTTTGAACGTTTCATTCTATACAATGTCAATAAAATACTTTATCTGCACTCTGCAGTGTATATATATTGTCCCGGTATTTATAGCCAAACAGAATTCCAGACCATTCTATGATTGTTGCGTAACAACGGCATTGTTACGTCAATCGAATATTCAAGATTCTACCAGAAAATCAATCGAAATATTCTAGATTCTGCGAGATAAAATGACGTTGCATTCACTTATGATGTCACAAGCCAATTTCTTCCTACAGTTTAAATCGGTTGTAAACAAGTCTGCTGAACTGAAAATAGTCACGTAGCCAAAAAGCAATTTCAGACTAACTTGGGCCCCCAAAGTTGGCCTGGGCCCCCCCAATTGGGGGGTTTGGGGGGCGGCTGCTACGTCTCTGAGTGCAAGCCCTCAGCTAGATACTTTTCTAATGCATACCTTTCAACAGGAGAACATTTCAAAAGCTGTGGAAATAATTAGCAAGAGCAGTGAAGCAATCGTAGAAGAAATAAACCTTAAAAGTATTTCTAGTGCAGGACAGTTTCAAGCGTTTGGTGAAATGGTAACTGCCCGACTTAAAGCTACGCCTGCACATGAAGCAGAGAAGGCAATGGTTGCCATCAGTGAACAGTTGTTTAGTTAGCTCTTGCAATGTTTTTACGTTATTTTTTCTTTTGTTTGCAGCACAGAGTTTTTATATTTTGTTGGAGAATTTTTGCTTTTGCTTTTTTCTTTTGCTTGCAGAACATGTGATGTGTTGTAAAGTAGCTTACAGTTTTCAATACTTTTATACCGATAATAAAAGAAACAACTTTGTAAGTTATTTGTATTCACAAAGCAATTTTAATGCCAAATTATAGGGGCTGCACTCTAAATTATGGTGTAGTAAGTGGATATTGTTACCACTTTTTGCTAGCGCGCGGCTCCCAATAAGATTAGGCGGTAATTCTAAGTTATCTTTAGAGATGTTCTCCCCGCACCCATTTTGAAAATTTTTATTCTTTTCTATATGACACAAACAGATAAGATATAAAATGTTTTGATTATTTGAAATATTCATGTCAACTTAGTCATTGCAAAATTTGCTTAATTCGTTCTGAAGTTCGAATAAATTTTCTCTTCGTTAGGCAACACTGATCTACTTGCATTTCATTTGATCAACTAATAACAGCAATAAATATTACCCCAACTAATCCAGGGTGGTCCAGCTTCTTTATGCATGCTGGGCACTTTTTAAAAGTATAAGAACTTGACGCAGAATTAGTCTATGAAACTGCGCGGTTTTAATTTAAGAATGCAATCTGTTCTCCTCACCCCATTTATGGGGGCATTTAAGGTCCAAAAATGCTAAATCCCAAAGCGAAACAGAAAACTCATTCCCATTTAGTAGCAGTAACTATTATTTGGATTTTTATAGGGGCGTGGAAGCAGTTTATTATGAAGAAGTAACAGTAATTTGCCAAAGATTCGGCAAAATTGTCCCCGGCTTCGATCGAAGCTTTTGTACATCCCTGTCTTTTCACCGTCATGTAAAAAATCTTTGCGGCTATGTACAGAACAATTTTTGTACAAACGTACGTTAAATTTATCAGTGGGCTATTGCCGGCACAGTGCAATTCTACCACAAGCTTGTATTGCAAGAAAATTGCCTCGAGGTGCCTTTCCCCTACGCATTACACTTGCACTGTTGTCATTCACGAGGGGTTTAAACCCATGTTTTTAAGGTAAGTTGGTGCTTCATCGCTCCGAGCTCTACTGTAGTAACCTGGAAGCATTCCTTGAGGTCCTAAACGTGTTACCCAAAAATTAATTCCTGATTTAGGAGTGTTTTCCAACAAAAATTCTGCACAGGTTTGTACACCCCCGGCGACGCAATTGGCTGTAACTCATTTTTTGATGACATTAGAACGGACAGTCACATTGTTTTAGCAGGTAATACTCCGCGGTGACTTCACACATGAGCAACCGCTAAGGGCTCTCCTTTTGGGAAGTAGTTTCATGGCAACGTGATCAGGCCATAGAAACTCTTCAATTATTGCTGAGTAAATTCGGTTGCATATTTCATTTTTCACTATGCTGATCTATAAGTGGAAGATCAGGTTATATTATGTATAAATAATGTAGCAAGACTCTTCAAGAAAATTAAACCCTCGTAATGTCTGCTAAACGAACATTCACAACACTAGAACTCCGATCTGTTTTGAGGTATACGACTTCTTGAGACTACTAAGTTAATGGTTCTTTGCCTAGTTCCGCCTCATTTTAACTCTTTTGCTCCCGGGTGAAAAGCAAAAAAATGTCCGTAAGGTGGCAGTGCGAAAAACTGTCATAATCAATCATAATTAATCATAATTATGTACCTCAAGTTTGTTTGTAAATCATTACTCAGCTGTCTACTTCTACATTAAGTGTGATATATCGTTGAAATCTACATTTCTTGAGGATTTCAAATACAAAAAAAAATTTTTTTTGAATATGCAAATGAACCCCCCAACTAGGGGGTAATTGTCTTCAAAATTAAGAGGTACCCTCACCTCAAAGATCACTACAGATTTTATTTTTCTACCAATTTTTTTAGAAATGGTCGCAAAATGATGCTAAGGAAATAAGCTTTCAAGGTACATCAATCAAAACTTACCTAAAAGCCTAGGTTTTCTACAATTTGCAATTTTCTGAGGCACATGACCTTTTTTTTGACCGGTACCGACCGGTACCAAATTTTGGTACTTAAATTCAGTACCTAAAATACGATCAGTCATTATCTGCTACAGGTTAGCCTAAACCATGTAACATTATGTATTTTTGAACAGGGAATTTCTTCAAGATTCAGAAAATATCAAGTTTAAATAGAATATGCTGTCACTGACAATGAAACAGCCGCTTGTTTACACCCTTCCCATTTCTTGAGAAACAAGGGGGATACAGCAAACTTTGATTTACGAAAGCCAAACTTTTGCCAGCTTTTAAACTTGTATTTTGCTTCTTGTCTCCTTGGAAACTTGATACAAAATGACGACTTTGGTGGTGAAACATTTGCAATTTATTTTATGTTTTTATAGGATGCAGTTTTTGTAAAAATTATAATTTAGTGAAGGTAAGTCAAAAAATTTTTGGGGGTTTTGAACTGACATGATGTACAGTACTCATTTTGATCAGTAAATATCATATACCACTTAATCTAGACTATGTAAAGTTATATATTGCTGGAAAGCAAATTTCCTAAGCTTTCAAATGCGACCGGTATTTAGCAACATATCATATTTTTTACGCACTAAATTTACTTTTATCTACTTATCGTTCAAATTTGTTTGGGGGGGTTTTGAGACCCCTAAAAAATTTGGAAATTCAAAAAAGTAAAATTTATTATTTTCGCTTGAAATTTTGTCAAATGATGCCCCAAAAGAGTAGTTTTCAGACTGTGTCAATGATAAAGGGTTTGGTTATGTGGTAAAGATGTAATTTTAATTTGATTTTAGTGTAGTTGGCACGTGCTGAGAATTTGGCCGATTTTGTCGTCTGCAACTGAGTTCTTGGTCTTTTTAACCGTTTTTGGGTATAAAAATCCAAGAATTAGGGTACAAATTATACATCATCCGATGCGTGAGGAAATAAGCGTGATCTTTTGAAAATTTTATGAAAATCGGATGAAAAATAAAGTCACAAATCGATATTTTAGTAAACTAATTTTGTAACTCAAATTAAAAAAATTTGAGAGAAACACTGAAAACACGAGATCATCAATCGATGATCGCGGGAGCGAAAGAGTTAAGCCACTATTGGCTACACTTCATGAAGACCTACTTTTAGGGGCTGCTTTTGTGCAAAGCTTTCCCGTGTGTCACGTTTTCAAGTGATGTCACTTCCCTTGCTCCTCAAATAGATTGCCACTTTTTTGAGGTGGATAAAGCTGGGCTTTTGCCATGTATGAAAAATGCCTCAAGAAAAGCTTATTTGTCAAATTTTCCTTCCTTCCCAATTGAAATAGACCTATTGGCCATCCAAGAAGTAGGTGAAGGCAGCCCAACACATCAACAAGAGTGGGTCGATCCAGTATCAAAGTTTGGAGGAGGAGGAGGTGCACTTTCAATGCCGTTTTATGTTACTAGACAAGGTGTTAAAAACTTTCCTACGTTTAATAAAAAATCTAGTTGTGGAGGTCAATCAAATAAAATCGAATTATATTTTATTTATATTCATCAAAATATGCATCAGGAAATTTCCTGGCATCTTCAATAATTCTAGTTCTTTAGGTCAGTGGTCGGCAACCACCGGGCCGCGGCCCGGTGCCGGTCCGCAAGGAGTCTGCTACCGGGCCGTATAGTTTTTTAGCATTTCAGACTAAAGCTTTGAAACATTTTTTTAAAGCTTGACGCAAAATGTTATTGTTTCAGGAGCTTTGTTTAAAGCCTTGATTGCTCGCAATATTCGATTGTTAGCATCTTGTGATGAAATAATGCAAATTCATCGTCACTTATCAGAGATAATATCTGAATTTGCTACCGTTCTCTGATCGTAGGCTAACTGCTTGCCAGTAGAGTCCCTCGCTGCAATGGCTTGCGCTTGCGGCTTGAAACGTCTTTAGCGTTGCCAACTATAGCGATGAAAGTTGCTTTGATGTGGTTGCTTTGGCACTGCATGAGCTAATTTTTGTTCGACGAAGCAAAAGATTTTGACGCATTCCAACTTTAGTTAGGTTAGGTTAGATTAGCAAGTGTAGTAAGATCATATTGCGTTAGGAATTGGATTTTTGATAAGGTATTAGAGTAAAGATACAATAGCAGTTAAATTGGGACACTTGAATAGAAATTATTACTGAAGCTTAAATTGTATTACAGATTTAAAAAGTTTTAGCATTTAAATTTTTAGTCCGAGAAAAATAAGTACCGGTAGGCCTACAAAACAAACATCCATGCTGAGTTTTTTTGGGAATGGACCAATATCATCTGAAGAATCTGACGTCGAGACCGAGGGTCCTACAATCACAAAAAAAAGGAAAGCTTCTTTCAACCGACAATATAATGAGTCGTACCTAAAGTACGGATTTATTTCAACTGGCGATTCCGAAGCACCTTGTCCACTCTGTTTAATTTGCAAGAGCAAGTTATCAAACGAGGCAATGAAGCCATCAAAACTACTTCGGCACATGAAGACCAAGCACCCAGAAATAAAAGATAAACCTCTGGAGTTTTTTGAAAGAAGGAAACGTGATCACGAAGGTGAAAAACGATTATTGAAGACTGTTTTATCAACAAATTCAAATGCACTCAGAGCATCGTATTTGGTATCTCATCGCATTGCTAAGACCAATAAACCATTTACTATTGGAGAAGAATTGATTCGACCTGCGTGTACTGATATTTGCCGTGAAATTTTAGGAGAACCTGCAGCTAAAAAGATAGCGCAGGTTCCTCTTTCGGCTCGCACTGTTGCGAGACAAATTGAGGATATGGCGGAAGACATTGAAGCTCAGTTAATAGAGCGAATTGTAAAGTCACCATGGTTTACGATTCAGTGTGATGAGTCTACAGATATTGAAAACAAAGCTGTGTTGCTAGTGTTTGTTCGATATCTTTATGAAGAGAATATTCATGAAGATATCTTATGTGCTTTGCTGTTGCCAAAAAACACCACAGCCTCCGAACTGTTTAAGACTGTAAATAATTATTTCATAGAAAAACAGATCAATTGGTTGTTTTGTGTTGGGGTGTGCACAGATGGAGCTGCAGCCATGATTGGCCGTCTGTCTGGTTTGACTGTTCGCATTAAAGAGATCGCACCAGAGTGCGAGGCCACTCATTGCGTCATTCACAGGGAAATGCTAGCTAGCCGAAAAATATCACCTGAGCTTCACAGTGTATTCACTGATGCAGTTCTAATGATTAACCTCATTAAAGCTCATGCACTTAACACCCGGCTGTTTGAGCAGATATGTGAGGACATGGATGCAGAGCACAAATGTCTTCTTTTGCACACAGAAGTGCGATGGCTCTCCCGAGGAAAATCGTTGAATAGAGTGTTTGAATTACGTGAACCATTGCAAAGGTTTCTATTGGAAAAAAATTCTGATCTTGCAAACAAATTTAGTGATGAAAAGTGGCTTCTAAAGCTTGCATACTTGTGTGACATATTCAATCTGCTGAACGAACTAAATCTTTCACTTCAGGGAAAAATGACAACTGTATTCAAGTTGGCAGATAAAGTGGCTGCATTTAAAGACAAACTTGAATTGTGGGAGCAGCGCGTAAGCAAAGGAGTATTTGATATGTTTCAAACGTTAGCAGAGACTTTGAAAGACAGCGAGCCTGACCAAGAGTTCTCGGACCTTGTGAGCAGTCATTTGCGTGTTCTCAGACAGGAGTTTAAGCGTTATTTTCCAAGCGCCAAAGACCCTCGAACTTCAAAGAAATGGATTCGTAATCCGTTTAGTTTCAAACCAGGTGGTTTGACCTTACCTGTACGACAAGAAGACCAGCTGTTGGACATTGCAAATGATGGTAGTCTAAAAGGTGTTTTTTATACAACGACTCTGCCAATATTTTGGTTTAAGGTCTTGCCAGAATACCCTGATCTTGCCATAAAAGCATTAAAAGCTCTACTGCCATTTCCAACATCCTACTTATGCGAGTCTGGATTTTCAGTGATGGCAGCAACAAAGACGAAACCGCGTAACAGACTGGACGTCAGGGACACATTACGGGTGTCATTGAGTACCATGATTCCTAGGTGGGAGCGTCTCGTGGCGGCAAAACAAGCTCAAGGTTCTCATTGAATTAAAAATGTAAATACTTTTGAGCTTTTATAACTTTTTATTGTTGAGCATTTGTGGTTTATTGAAAGCCGGTCCGCGAAAAATTTTGAGTTTTAAACCGGTCCGCAGTACGAAAAAGGTTGCCGACCCCCGCTTTAGGTAGCCAAATCGGGTACATAAGCGCCTTGGTTTGGTTAATGCTCGGTATAAACTGGTGGAGTTAGCGCTTATAGCTGTAGGTTGAGGGGTTTATAGGGAACTCACAGAGTTCGAGTTACTGTCTCCATGAGGACCTTAAACGAAATAGTAGGTTAAGGCGAAGGATTGTAGGCCTTCCCAGTATGGCCCCATCAAGCTATTTTATTAGATTTACTTTCCAGTGATTTATCAAAACTTCACTGGCTTTTAAGGACTGTAAAGATGTTTATCCAGCATGTCTTAAGAGGCGACTATTGGGTACCTACCAGTTGAAGTCTGACTGTTAATGGTGGGATTGCCAGCTTAATTGCTTTGTTTGACTGCTCAAGAAGAAAAACTGAAGTTGGGGGTAAGCATGGGCATGCTCCCAGTAAAATATTTTGCTTCAACAATAGGGTGGAGTGAAAAATAAAAATTTTTGAATTTCAAAAAGTGGTATTGATATATGTCCCCAAATATCAAATGAAATACTTCTATCATGATATTGGGTTCTTGCACCCTCTAGTGGCCGTGCAATTTCATCAAACGAGCGAAAATAGCCAATTTTGCCATATCTCACTAACCGCTTATGCTAGGAAGCTAGTTTTTGGCTTAAAAGTTGCAGAAGTAACACATTCCTATCTTTATTAAAGAGAACTCTCAAAAATGTTCAGAAAAAAAGTTACAAGCAAATAACCGATTATTGACCTGCTTCGCAAAAGCATTGATGTCCAATCTATGATCAAGCATAAAAAAATTGCTAAAAATCTGCTATTATTAGTAAACTATTGTCCAGTTCCAATTTTATTATAGCTGGCTAAAATCTTGCTCGGTATCTTTTATTTCAGTCATTAGTATGCTATTCATAACTTTTAGTAAATGTTAGCAAGGTTTAGTCTTCATAATCATCACGATATCTGGTAAGCAAAAGCATTATGCGCTGTTGCATTGAACTCTAAATTTAGTATAAAATTAAACTCCAAGCACTATTTGTAGTCAATTTATTAAAAATATACATTAGTTTCCTAAAAAATCAATATAGACTTTGAAAGAAATCAGTTGCAAAAATATAAATTAGCCTTGGTGATAAAATAACCTAACCGAACCTATTTTATTGCAGATATTCTATATACAGTAAATTCAATCATTATTGTAACTGTAGCACTAGGCCTACTACACTACCATGTTAACAAGAAAAAGATCTAAGTCAACTGTTGCTAGCAAAAAACTGCATGGTGGAGAAGTTTTCCAAAGTTCTGATAATTTTCCATCTGGAATACTGCCAACAAAGCGGCAAGTCATTGAGCGTATGCTAAGCTTCAATCACTTCAGGAAATTAGATACAGCTCGAATTGTTGCAAAAGAACTTCACGATAGATGGGTGTGGTGCAATGTTTATTCTCTGCATGAGTTGACTATTGCACAAAGAGTCCAACAACTGATGGTAGAATTTAGTGATTTAACAAGATATCCAAAAAAATCCAAAAAATCGGACCGATACAAAGAGCTTGAAAGTGTTTTCTTAATAGATGCTGATAAACTTTTTGACATTTTTTGCCACGATGATCAACAAAGACGACAATATGAAGCTCAATATGGCTTAAGAATGTCTTCTGATGATTATGCATTTTTAGAAGATCAAAAAGGAGAGCGCAAGGCTAAATGTTTGAGTGAAGTTCTACCATTATCTTCCGCTGATGAAAGATTCAGACGACAGTCGAAAATTGTGCAAGATGATGATACTAACACAACAGCTGAGCAGATTGACTTTCACTCAACTGATGCAGAGTCGGTGGAGTCAGTATCGTCTGGTCATCATTCAACTTTCATGGAAGATGCTCAATCAGCAAATCAAAATCGTGTGAAATGGACCAGCTTGGCAAGAGCATGCGAAAGGTATAACTTGTCGGACCGTGCAGGAGCTGCTGTTGCAACCTGCGCATTACAAGACATTGGAATGATTGATCAAGAAAATAATACATTTGTAATTGACCGTAGCAAGTTACGAAGAGAAAGAGAACGGTGAAGAAAAGAAATACAAGAAAAAGAAATGGAAAACTTCAAACTAATAAATGGGCTCTACTTTGATGGACGAAAGGATGCAACCCTAATGATGGCTAAAGCACCAACAGGCAAATCCTTCATAACAACAGAGCTGGAGGAACATTATGTATTAGTGGGAGAACCTGGAGGATACTACCTCACACACTTGTCACCCCCAAATGGAAAAGGTCGTGTTTTGGCTAAAGAAATATTTGACTCTATTTCTGACACTGAACTCTGCAGAAACTTAATGATATTGGGATCAGATGGCACTGCGTCAATGACAGGACGATTTAATGGCTGCATTCGTGCAATGGAAGATCTCGTACAAAGACCACTCCAATGGGCCATCTGCTTACTTCATACCAATGAGCTTCCTTTACGACATGTTTTTACCGAACTAGATGGAACTACAAAGAGTCCGGACAGCTTTAGCGGCCCGATTGGCTCAAAAATAGATGACTCTGTTTCTGAATGGCCTGTTGTTTAATTCAAAAGAATCATAAACCCTCATTTTCCAGAATTGCCTCAGTGTATCGTGGACGACTTAAGCACAGACCAAAAATATGCTTATCAAATGTGCACAGCTATTATGATTGGTTCAGTTGAACCAGACCTTCAGTATTTAGAGGTAGGGCCAATCGTTCATTCAAGATGGTTGACATTGGCATGCCGCATATTGAGGTTTTATGTGTCACAGAGTAAGCCATCAACAAATCTGAAGCATCTTGTGCAGCTCTGTATGGAAGTCTATTTTCCATCATGGTTCGAAATCAAGAGGAAACATACAATTGTGGATGGTGCAAAGAATTTCTTTAATATTGTAAATCGTGTAACAAAGCTGCCCAATGCGTAAATTCGCACTGTTGCACTCAATGTGCTTCAGAGAAATGCATATTTTGCGCATCCCGAAAATGTTTTACTGGGAATGCTAGATGACAACGATAAAAATCTTCGAAGATTAGCAGTCAACAAAATTGCAGCTTTGCGAAACTCTGTTTTCCAATGTCACATTCCAATTGATGATTTTGAAGGTGGTTACATGAATGAACCTCATTCTCATAATATCCAAATTGATATGAACATCAGATTGTTTCAAATTCCAGTGATCAACATCAAGGCAAAATCTTTTCACCAGATTGTTAACTTAAACCTCCATGATATTCAGCAACCTCCAGCAATCAAATGTTTGACAGATCTTGAATTGGACAACCTTAGAAACTCTCCTCTGAAATTAGACCACCCTTGCCACAATCAGGCAGTGGAAAGACATGTGAAAGCTGTAACTGAGGCATCAGCTCGTGTAACTGGCTTTGAGCGCAGAGATGGTCTAATCAGACAAAAACTAAAATCCCGAGCACTGATGCAATTCTTCAATACAAAACAAGACTTTGCAGTTTGTGAAGAATAATAATGAAATTGACATAAAAAGATTGATTAACTGTACAGGCACTGTAATACTGGACCAGTGTCACAGCCAATAGTGACGAGATACTTATGGCTTTGATTTTTCAGATGTTATCAGTTTTTAAAAAGTAATTTGTTCTACATACCATAAAGCGCTAAACACCACTGTGATTAGATTTTATGTGACATACAGTGGGTGCTCCTTAGTTCAATATGTATTCACCATGTTTTCAAATTGTTGAAATTAAGAAGAGGACTAGATCAATAAATTTCAACCACTTAAAATTAGTTGTAACAAGTGAGGGTGGGAAATAGCTAGACAAGACATCAGTCGTTCTTATACAAGGACACCCACTGCATTAGTATTTCATTCTATGTTCAAAAATCCGTTATTTGTCTGTAACTTTTTTTCTGAACATTTTTGAGAGTTCTCTTTAATAAAGATAGGAATGTGTTACTTCTGCAACTTTTAAGCCAAAAACTAGCTTCCTAGCATAAGCGGTTAGTGAGATATGGCAAAATTGGCTATTTTCAGCTCGTTTGATAAAATTGCACGGCCACTAGAGGGTGCAAGAACCCAATATCATGATAGAAGTATTTCATTTGATATTTGGGGACATATATCAATACCACTTTTTGAAATTCAAAAATTTTTATTTTTCACTCCACACTATTCAACAAATCCCCATGACGAGAAAAAATAAACAAATTTTCCCTAGTCCCCGGCAGCTCTTGAATAGGCTGGGGGTGCGAAGAATCTCCGGGTTTAAACCTCAATGTCACGAGATAAGACTTTGTACTTTAAATTGGGGAGTCTTTGTCAAAGGAAAAAGAAGTGTGTGAAGAACTGAGGAAGAGATTTGATGTGCGCTGCATGCAGGAAGTAAGATGGAAAGGTCAAGAAGCTTGTTTTGTATGTACTTCGGGACGAAGGTATACAGTGTGGTGGTCAGGCAATGATGCAGGATCTGGAGGGGTTGGAATCTTGGTGAAAGAGAAAATATGTGGAAATGTTGTGGAAGTCAGAAGAAAAAGCGATAGAGTGATGGCAATTGTGCTAACTTTAGGTGAAGTGATACGAATAATATGTACATATGAGCTACGGTGAGAGCCACATGCGGTAAGAAATTGTAGTCAAAATGACGGCTAAAAAACAGGTGAACATGCTTGGGTTGAACAAAACTGTGGATGGGTTGGCAACAGCGAATGGAGTTAGATGGTATGGACATGTGCAGAGGAAGGATGACGATAATGTTTTGAGAGTTCCTCTAGATTTTGAAGTGAGTCGCAAGAGAAAGTAAGGACGACCAAAGAAGACTTGGAAGAAGCAAGTAAAAGAGGAGACTGAGATTGGTTTGAAGAAAGAGGATTCCTTGAATCGCGCAAAGTGGAGAGATGGAGTGCGAACAATTGCGGAAGGAATGGGGTTAGTCCGGCGATTTCTGCTAAGGGGAAAATACCAGATAAAAACTGAACTACTACTACTGCTACAGCAATACCTTGAAGATTTTGTAGTTTTCGGCTTCATGCTGGACATCAAATAGCAGTGGTATGGACTATTCTATTAATACAGCTACACAGAAACAAAATACTAGGTCCAACAAGATTAAAAGAAAACGTAGAGAAGCCTACACAAATATACTATTGGCTGCAAGTAATCACCGGCATTCTAATAATGTTGTTAGAGGTAAGCTGCAAATTGCTGTGTATCGTGTCTACACAAAATACACCTATTTTAAGAGCAAGAATTGGAAAATGTATTTACCGATATTATAGCACGTGAAAGGAGGGTAGGAAGATCATTTTATAAAGGTGAAAAAATTTTCCTTTTGGGGATCACCTTTTTAAAACCAATAACTTTGCCCAATTTTGTGTCCAAACCGGCATTGTGACCTTTTCACATTTTTTGAAACTAATCAACCGTTGGAGGATATATTATCATGTATTCCCTCTCACCCTCTCTTGAATACGTCAGAGCACGAGCCATAAAACAAAAGAGTGAACACAATACCGATTTGAGTCAACGAGCTATAGTCCGAATACCATATCAAAGCAAACGCCTGACGCGATAAGTTAAAAAATACAACTTTAAAGGGGACGTGTTTATATGAAGGCAAATTAGGTGCGATGAATTACCGAAAACTGCCTTGGCAGTTGTCCCGCAACTGACATAAAGTAACTTGTGAATTGCTTGCGGATAAACCCCTTCTCGTCTCGAAAGTGTGTGCTGGTTCCACTGCGGCCAAGATCTTGAAGACCTATGCTCGACGCAGTTTCTGCAGTGAAGCGCCATCTTCCAGGAATAACATTTCCTCGTTGATCTTCAACGTCGATGTAATGTGGTGGACAATAACAACGCTCGTGCGGTTGAAGCAACTTGCTTTGCAGTTGAAGGTAGTTGTATAAGCAACAAGCTGCCTTGGTAATAACAACAGCCTTCTCAGGGGCACCGATTATCGGTCCTCTAAAAATTCGCCAGCGACTTGAAAAAATGCCAAATCTCTTTTCAACTACTCTTCTGGTTCTAGATAGCCGATGATTGAAAATTCTTTGTTCCTCGGTAATGTTTTTGCTTGGGTAAAGACGCATTATATTAGGCTTAAATGAAAAAACTGCATCAGCTACAGAGCAAAATGGAAGTTCTCCAACAGGAGCTAAGCATTTAGGTCAGGGGTGGGCAACCTACGGCCCGCGGGCCGCATGTGGCCCCCGAAAGGATTTTGTGCGGCACGCGGACACTTTTGAAACTTCAGTAAACCTGAGTGACGATAGGAGGGGAAACAATTGCCGTATTAAAGAGCCAAAAACTTTACATGCCACGATGAAAAAGGCATTTGTTAGTTTGCACAGACGCATTTTCCGTCCATTCAAAGGGTGATGATCATTTTTTTCGGAGACCATCATGTCCACGCTCTATGATACGACAATGCAAGTAGGTGTGACCCTTTTTTTTGGACACTTTAATGAGCTCTGGCCTTTGACCAACTCTTCAGTGATCAATGCGGCCCTCCGGCTAAAAAGGTTGCCCACCCCTGATTTAGGTGGTGGAATTCCAAGCTGATTTGACAATAGCTGCTTCCCGAAATTTGAATTTGCGAAGACTCCACCGTCGCTATGCCGCCCAGTGTCTCCTATGTCAACATAACGGAAGCAGTATTGTGCATCGCGCACAGCTAGTAGAACGATGGGGTGAAAGCCTTTGTAATTGTAATATTCAGATCCTGCGTTTGGGGGGGGCCTGGATCATGATATGTTTACCATCCATGGCACCAATGCACATAGAAAAGTCCCACAAGCGATGGAAATCTGCAGCTAATTCTTTCCAATCAGAATGAACGGCAGGTGGCTTTAAAACCTTCGGCATTAAAGCTTCCCATATGGCTGAACAGGTTTCATTTATGATATTGGATACTGTTGACTTTCCCTCGCGATAGCTGAAAGCGATTGATGATTGACTGTCTCTGGTGGCCAGATATCTACAACCCATATTACATTATATTAATATAAGGTAAAACAGAAAATTTTGCTCAAAAATAATCACCAACATCATGCGGTACTATATGGCAATCTATTACATCATGTCAATGGCGTAGTGGTTAGAGCGTCCGCTTCGCAGTCGGTAGACCTGGGGTTCATTTCCCTTGTCGAGTCATACCAAAAGACTTTAAAAAATGGTATTCACAGCTTCCCTGCTTGGCGCTCAGCACATAAGGGATAGTGTGGAGAACAAGCCGGCAAGCTTGCTTGTTGTGCCCTTGGGCAAGGCACTTAACGGAACGCCTCCGTCTTTATGTGGCAGACAGATGGTGGGGCCAAGCAGTCTACCCGTCGTGGTGGCCCAGTCTGACGAAAGACATGCAAACCGAGCATGAGCTCATACGCGTGAATGAATGAATAACTCGCGACCAGTTTTGACTTGATTGGATCTTATTAGGCAGGTGTAAAAAACGCTCAATAACAAAAATGCTGAATAAGAACAAATTTGCCATTGGGTGCAAAAAAATACAATACAAATCAATATGATACAGCAATACCCATATCATGAGGGTCTCAATTAAGGACACATACACACATATGACATGGACAACAAGTCACATTAGTAAGCCCTAATAGGTGTGTAGGATCATTGTTAGGACTATCATTTTACAAAATAGAGATTGCTAGTTGCTAGGTAGCAATTTTGCGACCTCTATTAAGAGGGATCTGTCTTCAGCGTCACACAAAGGTAAAACTGAAAATCTTCTCATAATGATCACAAAATGGAAATTTTGCACCCAATGGCAAATTTGTTCTTATTCAGAATTTTTGTTGAGTGTTTTTTACACCCGCCTGATGAGACTCAATAAGGTTGAAACCAGTCGCAGGCTATCGACATGATGTAATAGATTACTGTATGGTATCGTATGATGAATTTGGTGATAACTTTTGAGCAATATTTTCTATTCTACCTCAGTGTGACGCTTGAGGCAGATCCCTATTAATAGGAGATCGCTTGAAAATTGCTACCTAGCAACTATCAACCTCTATTTTGTATTACATTGATACATCAATGTAAGGTCTGTAGCCAATAATATAATCAGACTGCGTTCAACACATCTCACTCCTTAAGTCCGGTCAGGTACAAAATACAGCCTGCGTGGCTAGCCCATAAAACTTTTATAAACGTAGGAGTGCTTCGACTTTAAAAACTTTTAACAAAAATTATTTTTGAGTTAGGCCAACTAAATGTGTTACAGAGGGACCGAATACGAATTTTTGTAAGCCTATTTACCACAAGGTTTTCTCAGGATTCCGACGTTTTACGTTAATTTGCAGAAATTAGGTAATAGCCAGTACATTAAAACTACATAGTCAAGCCTACCTGAGAGTAATCGAAAACCTTTCTGATGGCGATATTGCATTCCTCCAATTGGTGTTCATTTTTTTATCAGAGGCGAAATCTCTTTCAAGAGAGCATTAAAGGTATCTTTATTCATGCGGTAGTATGGTTTGAAGCTCTCTTCATCAACATTGTACATTGACCGAACCATCTTAAACTCTCCCAATGTTTCTCTTTTTTGTAATGTTGGCCTCACCCAGTACTCTCTATATGTCAATAAACAAATTGTGACACAACAGTAGCTTACTCTACTATTGCTTGCAGGCCAGTAACTTTAAGGTACTCCAGAAGTTCGGGAAGCCAATAGGCAAATCAAAAATCTTATGCTACTGATGTACGTACCATAAGTAGGCATTGAAGATAAAGTTACAGGCATAATTGTAGCATTACTAAACAGGGAGGAGACTAATTGCCTAGACTTTGAGTTGCAGCCTGTGAGACACTCTTTTGCTCATTAAAACTAGAGCTAAAGTACGTGACCACCAAACATACCGGTACAACGTAGGGTTAACTAGGCTAGCCTGCTTACAAAATATCTGCCTTATTTAATTTAGTCAATGCTAGCCTACCTGTGATTTTCCGCTAGCAAAAGATAAAGCAACAGCAAAAATTGCAAACCTTGCTGCTGTTGTTGCAATAACATTAAAGAATTTAATCCGTTCATTATTGTCGTCCACTCACTTCACTTGCAAGCCTATAATGAACCAATGCCTATAAACTACACGTAATGCGCTAGTTGTCTAGCCATCAAATAAACTCAAACCAAAAAGCAACGCCTGTGGAAAGCCAATTCGCGCTATTTGCATTGGTTCCGTTAACAGAAACGGCGCGTAATAGTAACTGTCGCCGTAACATAAACGTAACCGTAATGTAACCGTAACCGGATTCAGTGTGAAGCAGCCTTATATGGCGGGAGACAATTGTTGGTTTTTGCATGCAGATGGTGGCATGACCTATCGGCACAGTGCAAAACGTTCTAAACTCCACCAATGCTTAAATTGATTTTAGCCTAACTTCTTAAAAAGCTGTGCAATGTGAACTTCTTTTACTATTCGCACACACTGTACGAGTTGGCATAACGAAAGTACTGGTCAAATTTTGATAAAAATTTTTAAAATTTATTTGATAAAGTACTCTTATATGCAGGCTTTCTCAAAAACCTGAAGTCAAATAAACCTGAACTTAGATTTGAAGTCTACGGCCGAAATTTACCCATAACCAGATACAAAACTTTTAGCCAGAGGCTTATTTTGAAACAATTTTTGGGCGGAGCCGAAATGCTTTGGAAAGGTGAAGACTTTTTTCTGCGGAGGTCGACATTTTAAAATCAATGATTTTGCCCAATTAGATCTTCAAACAGATGTGAAAATCTTTTCTTGTGATCAACGTTTTCAAAGCGATAATTTTCCCCATTTTGCTGTCCAAACAGTAAAGAAGATCTTTTTCTTTTCACATTTTTTGCTATTGTCATACCATTTGGGAAGACATTGCCCTTTTTCCTGTCCAAATACACCCCTTTCCTCAGTTACAATGAATAATGTTTGTTGTTGCTCAGCATTGTTGAGGAACTCTGCTTTATTTAGCAACCTTACAACAAGTCTTTTGTTGTTTTGATAAAAATTTAAATCAGCTTGTGGTTGCTGAACGGATAGATTGTGCCAAACACGGCGTTTTTCCGTTTCCAGCTGCTAAGGGTTGTGGTTCTTTTCTCACGAGTCGTAGCTAATTTCGAGCTTGAATTTTTACATGATACATTGAATTATATTTACCACAGTATTTCATACATTAATATTGACCTTATTCAAATAGAATTTAATAAAAAAAATTAATACATTAATCAAGTGCAAAATCAAGGGAGGTTCATCACGAAACCTATAGTTGCTCCAACTCTGAGCCACATCTGTACTCCAATACGCACTCGCTACAACTGACTCGTTGGGTTTTGAATTAAAATTAAGAGTTGCAATCAGAGATGATGCGTAAAAATTAATCATGCATTAAAATTAACCAAGTGTAACAAAGATAATACAAAGTAGATCGTAGTGCTACAAGATCAAGCTAAAGCGGTCAGACCTGCATTAGATTTACTGTCAATAAAAGCACCCAACAGCAATTACAAGTGGGAAAACTATTCCACGAATAGACATAGAAGAGAAATAGGAAATGAAACAATCGCACACGAACTGCAGACCAACACAAACAAACAGACTTTAATAAATGGAATAACATTAATTTTACACTGGCCTATTGTATTTTTTGAATGGCACTTAATGCCAACTGTGGATTTCCGAAACAAGGTCTCATCGGCCCTCGCCGTAAATTATGTCCTCTAAAAATTTTGGGGAAATAATTCAGTTAACCGAAAAAAATAATAAGCAGTCAATTCTACCAATTCAATTAGATGGCCGTAAATCGAAGTTGCAAATGACAGAAAATGTTTTGCGAAATTTAATGGCATTTTTAAAATGTACAGTTGGATTTAATAAATGACTTCAGGACGCAGGAGGCAACGTGAACACCAGTAGCCAAAAGCAAATTTTCCTGGGACCAAAAATGTGAAATTTATTAAAAGATCTTTTTTCATTTATTTTTGTGAGTTCCACATTTTGAACGTCACTATTTTCCTTTACTTGTTCCAAAATGTCGTGCTTTTTCTTTAAAGCCCCTCCCATGTTGTAATTTCTTGATATCCCAGTATAGACGTAACAATATGTTTTGTATTGTGCGTAAAACAATAATCATGTTTAAAACAGCCAAAAAATATTATTCGTGGCAGTTTCTAAGACTAGTCCCAATTTTAGATCCTTTGGCGATCTCATAATTCAGCACAGATAAAGCAACTATCTTCATGATGCAGAGAAGCAATACGTAGTTATTGCTGTTATTGCAGGACGAATGAAAAACCAAGACGCCCAAGTGATTAATCCTATGCAAAGAAATAGACAAACATCTGCAAAAAAGCAATAAGTATTTCTTAAGTCAAGCTGCAATATCTATTACATACGAAAATCTCAAGATGTACATACAGATTTCAAAATCTATGTTCTAAACCTTCATTAGGACAAACAGAAGACAAAGCCGTACTAGTGGAAAAGTTTGAATTCAGTCAGGCAGCTCCTCCCCCTGAAACCAGAGCTTTGATACAACTTTGGACGCTAACAACATATTTGTAATAAGACAAAGTGTAAAATTGAGTAAGAACTGAGTCGAAATAGACTGCTGCTTGTACGGGACGTAGACTAACCTTGATTTAGTTTATGACGTGGGCTGGCGATCCCACAATCAGCAACGGGATCGAGTTCATTAAAGCGCCATTTTTGAGACGAAACTTCGAAGCAAACTTGTATTAAACTGTTATGTGTTTTGCACCATTGTCGCAATCCCGCTGATCTGGGACATAAAAATCGCTCCCTATTTTTAAAACAAAAAATTTGTACAAAAATTTTTAATCGAATTTTAAAGTTGTAGAAAAACAAAAATAAAGCGAGCGGGGTCGCACGTTGTCCTGTAGCTCTTTGCTTTGATTCGAAAGCAGCTGTTTAAACAAAATTATACTAAAAAACAACAATTTCTCTTTCACTCATGTGCTAGTGTAGATCTGTTCACTGTCTTAAAATGCAAAACAAAATTTTTGGTCCTTAATCTTGCTTCTTCGCGTATAAGCCGTACTCGTACACTATTTTGGTGAAGATCATTTTGTATAAAAACTGCAACTTATACGCTTATCAATACGATACATCTGTTTCACAACGTGCCAGCGTTATGTGAAAGATGAGTAGTAGGCTTACACAACAAGCACAAGAAGCATAAGAATGATGTCGTTGATTAACAATACCCACTGAAGAGATAACGTTCCCAAGCCTCCAAATCACTAATTCCAAAGATGATGCAAAAAAAGTAGTAGCAATGCACTAAGTAATCATTCAGTGACCAATGTTGTTTTAGGTTGATCTTCCACTCATTCATATTGTTAGATAAATCAAAACAGTGAAAGTGGGTTAGGTTTTTATGCCGACGTGATCAACAACATTTACCCAATCAAGCTAAACAAGGGTGTGTTAAATATATAATCAAGTCATTCAAAGTGACATCATAGCGCGAAAATAACTCTCGTTAACGTCAAATCATCTTTGGCTTAAATCGGTATCATTGGCTGTAAACCATAAAAAGTTTTAGAGCCAATCAATATTTCTGTATATGTGGTCCTCATAGTTAACGTGGATGGTCAATTGATGTAAACAATTACGCCTTAGGTGAAACAGACTGTTGAGGTGTTTTTAGTTTGAATATATTTCATTTTATAACAAACAATCCAAAGTATTGACTACATTTAATGAAAACTGTATTTCTCAAGCGCCAGGCAATTCAGTTGGCCTATAGTTTTGGGGGAAAACGGTGGAGAGGTTGACTCAATTAAATGTTCTCCGTTTTTTAAAGTATTTTAATCGCGAGTTGATGGCCCACGTAAAAAGGGGGTACCCACTCCAAAAAATGCAGCGATTTTCCTTTTCTAACAAAAAAAAGGCCCATGTAATCTGCATGATTTTCCTGCGCAAACACATAAATCTTGAATCATGTTGCAAGCACAATATGTTGAATGCAAGCATACAATGCGGAAGGCTACCATCAAATAAAGCACTGAGATGATTTCTTCTCAACGGTTTCAAACAAGCAGCTGATTTATCCGAAGCAACAGCAAACAATTAAAACCAGTGTGCACTTCGTGATGTCGAGTTCAGACCCAAATTTACAGTACGTGTGGTTCAGCGAAGCCACTTAAAGTAGAGGGTAATTAAAAAAAACATAACGCAAAGGAGCAGGAACGAATTGGGATTCCCAATGCATCCTCAATCTGGCTTTATTGTATACCCCCTTTAGCGAAAGTTTACGTCAACTGATGTTGATACCGTCTTCCTTTCTTTAAAGGAAGGCTCAGCTCTTCGGGCAGGTAACAATACTTCATTCATAGCAATCAGCTTAATTGTAAGTTGTTTGTTGATATACGGATGATGTATAGACGGGAAGCACAGGGGTCGATTTGGTTGAAGAGTCATGTGTTGCGGCTATGGTTGTGCTTTGAAATGTTACCGTAGCTACGTTGCTTGCGGTTGGGAACTGAGCTTTACGGAAGTGGCACTGGTAGAAACGCACAGCACCAGCAATACTCCAAAAGCAGGTAAGAACAATGAACCACGAAAGTTTTTGCCGTGAAAAGAGGACAAAAATAAACAAAATTTTCTTTTATACCATGTTTACCAGCTTTCTGGAAGAATGAGTTGTCTTGCTACCTGCAGTATGTTATGCCTCGGCGACTTTGGTTGTTTCCTTTTGAACTAAGAGCCGTGTCGGTAGTTAGACATTGTAGCAATCACGTGACTGTTTAAAGTGTGTCCAGTCATGTGACCTTGATAATGATACCAGATAAAGTTTTACTGTTTTTTACTGATAGGAGGAAACAACATTTACAGTACACTTGCTCTGTATTAAGGAACAGGAATTAGTTCTATTGAAAAATATCAATTTATAGCAACTTTTTCGTAGCTGTGCTCTCAAGACCCTACAGCTCCTTGCGTAAAGCCGAGGCAGCAAGTTTAACTTAAGCCAGAGGCGTGCAACATACGGCCCGCGGGCCACAGCACGGCCCGCGGTACCTATTTACGTGGCCCGCTACAGACTTCATACTTCGTAGCCTATTAATTTAAAAACTTTTTCTGAATTGTAACGGCATCATTGGCATTTTTGACTACAGTATAAGTCTATAAGACTACATCACACTGCGATTTAATTCCGTCTACAGTACTGTGACGACACCCCATTGTTGCAGCATAATGTGCATTGTATGAAAATTGCCTTGTTCTGGCAGTGGTACAGTATTACGTGATCTTACTTTATATGTGTGCAGGTTATTATACGAAAAAGCTTAGCAAAGTTCAAATGTCTACCAATAAGAAAAGGAAGGCTGATTATGAAAGGCGCAAGTTCAACAATGAATGGTGTGTAAAATACTTCATTGTGCAACACAATCAAGATGTAGTTTGCCTGATTTGCCAAAGCACTATAGCAGTAATGAAGGAGTACAATATCAAGCGACACTATTGTACAAAACACTCTGCTAGCTACGATAGCATTGTAAGTCAATCACGGGTTGACAAAATGCAGCAATTGAAAAAGTCTTTGATCAAACAGCAAGAGGTATTTCATGGTTACAAGAAGGACAATGAGTTAGTTAGAAAACTGAGCTTTAAGATAGCTGAAGCAATTGCCGAAAAAGGAAAACCGTACAGCGATGGTGAATTCATTAAGAATTTAGAGATATTCATCGAAAATGTATCCCCAGAGAAGAAAAATTTAGTGGAGCAAATAAGTCTGTCTGGTTTTACAGTGGCTCGCCGAATAGACGATCTATCGGAAAACATCGAAGTTTCTCTAAAAGACAGGATAAGCAAATGCTCCGCTTTTAGTATCGCTTTGGACGAGAGTACAGACTTGAGCGATACTGCCCAGCTAGTTGTTTTGATACGAGGAGTAACAGATAATTTTGAAGTAACTGAAGAATTTTTGGATATGGCAAGTATGCGATCAACAACAATTGGTCAAAATATTTGTGAAGAGGTATCAAAATTAATGAACAAGTTTGAAATAGATTCTTCTAAGTTGGTTGATATCACTACGGATGGAGCACCATCAATGGTGGGGACAAACAATGGATTTGTCAAAAGATTTTTGGATGTTATTCAAACTGAAAATGTTTTGGTGAGCCATTGCATCATTCATCAGGAAAGCTTGTGCTCGAAAGTACTGGGTTTTGGTGAAGTAATGAAAAATGTTGTTTCGTGTGTTAATTACATTAGATCGCGGGGGTTAAATCATAAGCAGTTCAAGTCGTTTCTGCAAGCACTCAACTCCGATTACACGGATGTAAACTATTTTTGTTCAGTAAGATGGCTAAGCAGAGCTGCTACTCGAAAGAGATTTTGGGATCTCAAGGAGCCTATTCAGACTTTTATGGAAAGTAAAGGTCAAGATATTTCCTTTCTCAAAGATGATGTATGGTTGAACGATTTTGCTTTTTTAACTGACATTACCGATCACCTTTCAGAACTGCTTGTGAAGCTGCAAGGAAAAGATCAGTTAGTGCACAAGATGATCGAACATATTTCTTCATTTCAAGCAAAACTACAACTTTTTCGATCTCAATTGAGCAAAGCATCCTTGATTCACTTTCCTTGTCTGGAGAGTAGAAAAGTTCAAATTCAATTTCTTAATTGTGAACAATATGTTGGGACGATTGAAAAGTTAACTTCGGCATTTGAAACTCGCTTTGAAAATTTTAGAAAACACGATGCCGACGTTCAGCTCTTTGCTCATCCATTTGACTTGGTTGTGGAGAATACTCCACCTAGCTTTCAATTAGAAATAATGGAATTGCAAGCCAACGTTGATCTCAAACGAGCCTACCATGAAAATGATTTGCTTACTTTTTACAGAAGCTATGTGTATGGAAATTACACAAATCTAGAAAACCATGCGAGAAAAATGATCTCTCTTTTCGGCAACACATACTGTTGTGAGCAGTTCTTTTCAAAAATGAAGCTGTTCAAGACAAAATGCAGAAATCAGCTTACAGATGAGCACTTGTCAAGTCAACTTCGAGTTGCTACTTCTTCTGTCAAAGCTGACATTGGCAAGATCTCTGGATCGAGAAGATATCAGATATCTCATTAATCACCTACCCAATGAATAAATTGATTGTACGTGCTCTTCCATTAAATAAATTATTCATAAAAATTTATGAGTTGTTCGATGGTCTGGCCCCCGGTATCACTATACTTGTAGGTTGTGGCCTATTGCGCTAAACAGTTGCACGCCTCTGCGCACCCCAAGAGAATTGATGGGGTTCTACAAGCGATTGTGCACAGTTTCTAGCACATTTTTTTAAACTACCTCAAATGACTAAGATTTTAAACTACTGCTCAACTCTGTTTCAAATTAATTGGCCTTAATCTCCATAAAATTGAAACTTCAAAAAGAATGACTGAGAAGCGTTTATTCCTTTTCCAAAAAGCCAGTAGGCTATAAGTCTGTGCTTCAATCTTGTAGATCAGCCTTCATGACTTTGTAATCACTGCGATATCTTAAACAGGCCTTATGATTCTGAAAACTTCGTTTTGTTTTTTTAACTGGTTTTTCAAAACATTGTGACTAATGCACAATTATAGGCAATCCGTTTAGCAAAACATCAGCTTATCGGTGAATAGCTTGGCATAGGTTTTCCAACCAAGTAATTTCATTACTCAAAACAAAAAAAGAAGACGACAGTAATTTTTATTGTTTTCTTCAAACTGGCTATTGTATCGAGCGAATATGCGTGGTGTAAGTGTTTTCAAAAGCGATTGGACGTGATTGGCTCGCAGCAGTTGTGTGTAATTGTATCTGCAGGTTGTTACGCAATACTTTAAAGTCATCGAAACGAAGAGGGAAACAGTTTACATATAATCGAAATTTGAAAGTAATTTGGTGAGGAAACTTACGTGTTTTTGAGATAATATAACAAGAGGCTATGGCAACTTTCTGTCATTTACGTTCTGTCAAGCAACTCAGTTAAATAAAATGGAATGCAGAAAACTCATTCAAAATAACTTCCAATAGCAAATAAAAAGAAAGAGCAAAAATTCGCCGAGGGCGTTTTCGTAAAATAAATTGATGCAGTAACAAAATTCAACCTTCGTTGAGCAACAAAAATTAAGCAACTACTTTTGAAATGTAAAAATGTTACTATTTACCGTTTAGAGCGAGAGGCCAGCCAATCAAAATGCAAATCTCGCCCGGTTTTAGGCAAAAAACGCAGGAGAGTTGCATTTTTTTAGTCTCAAGATACCACATGGCAAATAGAGAAAAAATAAAGGCGAGCGAGAACAAAGGGCGCTAGTTCAGTTCAGCCACGGAAATCAAAAAATTATTTTTTTTCTTTCCCAAGCCGATTCTGCAACAGTAGGAATTGATGTAATCAGCAAAATTCTGTTGCTTATCCAGTTCATATTCCAATCCATTATTTTGCTACTGAACATGCTAGGGTGCTGTTTCAAAACACATGCTATAATGCAAATTTCACAAATTTCACATGCAAAATTCAAAACACATGGACACATGCTATATCTTCGTGTGCATTATTTGAAATTATTGTTGATTATTACAGATTTTATTTCTTGAAAAGGTCTTTGCAAAACTCAAAACGTTTGAAATTTTAAATGTTTTACGAATAAAACCCTTCATTTATTAAAGTTGCTTGCAGTTTAAAGTATTAGCAAATTTAGAAATAAGATTTAATTGTTTAGAATAACCCATCTCTATGCTGCATAAACCTTGGTCAATGTGAACATCGTGTGATAACCCCAATCAACTTTGTAGTACGCTCTCAAAAAGTTTAGTGAAAAGTTACTTTCTCAGCTGTAAGAACAATATCTGTTAAGGTAAAGTTATTACTCTTAGATTAATGGCCCCGAGTTGTAAACTAGGAAGTTTTCTCATACACAAACTGGATGTTATGCAGCAATATGTTAGAGACAATCACTAGAAAGATATCGATTTGTACTGCAAATAAAACAAAATAGGAGAAGAGGAGTAGCAATAGAACGATTTAGGTGTAGATTGGAAACAGGTGGTCTTTGAAATTACATGTATTGGCGATACAAGTTTATGTTTGCAGCTGGTACACCGAACCCACCACCTATCTGTAGATTTCAATCGTCATAAGTTTGTTTTTTGTTGCATAAAATAACTTGTAAGGTAATCAAAATCTGACAAACAATTGGTGTTGTTTCGTTTCAGTGATTATGTAGTGTTGAAAGTTACAAATATTAGGATTGATTTGCTGTTATGTACAGAAATATGTGGTGAGGTAAATTCACAGTAAGAAAATTTAAGTTTAAAAACCTTATAGGATAGAATTTTTGAATAAACATACAGCAAAAGAATTAACATAGTGCAAAAATAATGCAAAACATTACGCCACTCATTCACCATTTTTGATTTAGCTCAGAAATAATAGTTGTGAATCTGCGATGATTGATAACTTAAAATTGAAAAATACTGTACATTGAGCGCACACAAGGTTGTTTAGTGGTCTTCACAAGGGTGTCAAATAAAATTAATTGTCTCAACGTGTTGAATATTTGGTGAGAATTTAACAAGTGAATAAATCTGAAAGAAATGTTAGTCTCCCACTGCATTTTCAACCAATGA
Source organism: Trididemnum clinides (assembly GCA_963675345.1). NCBI lineage: Eukaryota > Metazoa > Chordata > Ascidiacea > Aplousobranchia > Didemnidae > Trididemnum > Trididemnum clinides. The sequence continues at coordinate 25,396,756 of OY776302.1, read as the reverse complement.
AACTTAACTTTTAAAATTTTGGTACGAATTCAAGTGTATTGACGTAAAAAGTTGAATGTGGTGAAGCAAAAACTACATATTTCCAAACATTTGTCAAGTTATTTAATCTTCGTTCAGCGTTACCAATATTTCTACAGTCTCTTTTTCTTTTGTTGTCTTTACATGTTGCACTCGACATGCTCGCAAGCTTTAAAGAATCTCCAAATGTTGGAGCCAGAATCAGATTTGAAAAACTTTTAAAAATTAATATACATAGGTCTTTGTCATAAGCGTAAAAATATTTCATTCCATGTTGTCCAGGAGGAAGAAAATATAATTTTATCAATTACCCTTATAAACTGTTGCAGATCTAGAACTTACGGTTTTCATGAATATCTTACTTTAACACATCAGAACTGATACAGTGCCTAAAACAATAACTATCAGCAACCCCTCAAGAAGTATAAGTAGGTAAGAAAGGAAATTGTGATTTTGAAAGTGGAGGCTTGTTGGGAAGCACTGTAAGTAGATAAATCTGTAATACTTTTTCAAGAAAATCATTATTTCCTACAGACGCATAACATCAAAGACAGTTGCTTCACTTAATACAGAAATTTCTGGGATTTCAACAAGTGGTCAGTTAGCTCAATCGGTTATAGTGTCGTGTTAATGTCGCGGGTTCGAGTCCCGTACTGACCATTACTGCCTAGATAGCTCAGTTGGAAGAGCGTTAGACTGAAGATCTAAAGGTCCCCGGTTCAAACCCGGGTCTGGACACATATTTTGTACGAGTGTGGTGATCACTGCAGCATTGAAGTGTCCCAAATAGGTATTGTGATTGGAAAAATAAAACGTACTGTACAGATTTCTACCTAATTTTGCGGAGATGATGAAATTTTATGTCTGTTGGCGGTGAGTTTTTTCTTGTCTGTAAACTATGAAAGTTTTGAATTCTTGCGCCAGATCTGGGGCTTCTTGTGCGCATCTGGAGTTGATGAAAATCATTTGTCTAGCCTTTAACACTCCTCCAACAGAAGCAATGTCGTAATTCATGCAGAATTGGTTGATTGACCGACTGATAGAAACGTGTTGACTGATGGATACACTACAGATTGAGAGGAATGACTCCTGTGCAAAAAGATTTTTAAGGGTGTTTATCCTAAAGATCAGCTACCTACTGTGGAGTATCCTGGGAGTTATGTTGTTAACACCGAGCACTGCTCCTGGAGGACACTGGGTTGCTATGCTCTTCAACAATCCAAGATCTGCTGAGTTTTTCGATAGCTATGGTCTACATCCACTTGTTTATGGTTTGACAGATTTTTTTAGATTCTCATTCCTCATCCTGGACCTACAACTCAAAACCTTACAGAGTTTGATATCTGAAGTCTGTGGACATTATACCGTGTACTACATCTTATTTCACTCGCGTGGTTGCTCTCTATCTGAGATATTGACTCATTTTTCCGATAATGTTACTGTAAATGATAAAACTGTTGAGCGCTTTATTCAGAATTTGCTGAAATTGTAACTGTTTTATGTGTAATAAACAGAATTGAATACAATCAAGTGTTTTATTAAACAATATAAATACGATTTACATCCAAAATAGTCACGCGACATATGGGATATTCCTTTGAATAAAGCTTAGCCGAGCAGTTCAGACATCCAAAGCAATGTCCACAAGGCATTGTTAAAGCATTAATTCGAGCATCGAAGCACACTTTACACACAAGTTCTTGAGATGTGTCACACTCTTTTGCTTCAGATAGGGGGGTTATGTTCGGTTCTTCATTTTCAACTGGAGAGTTTCTCACAATTGTTGGATCTACTGCTTTTTCAGGAGTAGTAAACCCGAATCTCGTTCCCGACAAAAACTCCACTTCTGGAATGCGGAAGTTACTGTGTTGATTAATGAAACCAGTTCCAAACGTTCTCTCTAGATACGCACACGCGGACCAGTATTTCGCATGTTCAATTTCTGGAATGTCCGTGTCCGCCCACTGATAAATAGATAGATCAAAATAAAAACAAAATGCTCGATCGTCACTGCCTCTGTACAAAAATCCAGCTTTAGCCATTCGTTCAGGACTTAAATTATCGACTCGGTGAGGCCAATTGTCTGAGAAGGTTAAGATTCGCGTTTCTTCATATTCGAAAGAAGGACACAACATTTTTAAACAAATTTTACTCAAATCTAAAGACGGTTACAAGGGTTAAAAATCACACATTTATTGTTTTATGTTTAGCGGAGAGGATTTTCTCTTCTTTAGATAAAGTTCAGCACTTCTAGGCAGACTACTAGATCGTTTTTCTTTCTGGCTGTGTGTTTCACCTCTTTCAAGGTTTTCACAAGAGCGGCTAGCTCCTTGCTGATACCACAGTTTTCGTTTCTAACGATGAATCCGGATGATCGATCTTGTAGATGTTGAAAATATTTCTCGGGTGAAAAGATAGATTCCACTTTAAATCTGATAAGAAATTTTTCTACAGCCGCCTCTTTTTTGAAGATTTCCAATCTTGTTTTCACTTCGCAACCATCACCGTATTGACAGTCAACTGAGAAAATGATCACCACATAAGGACGGGCGTCTGTTGGACCTTTGAAAGCCACAAACGGTAAGCCTTCAAACATAGGCTCACACACTTGAATAAGCTGATTGGTTGAAAAGAGAGTTTTTCCTCTTGAGACAGTCAGCACGCCTTTTCTCAGCATCTCACCGTCTGCTGGTATTGACTTCCCTTCTTTGTCAATGTCGAGGAAGATTTTTCGTATTTTTCTTGCTTCTTCTTGGTGTTTTCTTGCACGCCCCAACAACTCTGTTTGCTCCATCAACCCGTCGTAGCATGAGGAGTAGGGGTAGGTCGTTGTAACGTTGACCTCTTTTGCCCTCTCTTCATATTCGTCAGCAATTGAAGTGTGTGTCTCGCCGCAGTTTTCCATTGTTCTTCTTCCAATTTTTACGCAAAACATACGACTTTTATAGAGAAATGTTAACAAAGAAAGAAGAAAAATCGCTATTCTTGCCTAGACCTGTCTTGTTCTTTCCAACAATTGTGTAATGAAAACTTGTGATGTAGTGCAAATCAAAACACCCGCTGGTTCGTGATTGATCAAATAAGAGGTAAGAATGTTTATAACTTTAAAACGTAATCACCTCCGTACGGTCTATGCTTCCGCTGGCGTCAGATTTTTGTTGATAGAAAACCATTTTTGAAGTTCTACATCGATTGTGATTGGTTAAAGGTTTGCTGACGTGATGTTGATGTTTCCGCTTGCATCAGATTTTTGTTGATAGTAAGCTTAGCTGATTTTGAAAAGTATGAATTTTATGTTGGTGGAAAATTTTGAAAGTTTTTACTTAAATTATCGTTATAATTGTTTTTTAGTTGCATGAAAAGATATTGTAAATTGGTTGCGTGATGAAAATTTTAACAATTGTTGAAGTAGTCTCCAAACACGATAAAAGTTCAATCTTCTTGGTTCAATAATATTTAGTAGTGATGCTGAATTGAAACAAAATTCACTGTTCTGACCTTTTCTTTTCAAAATGTTTCAACCGCTGCACTTCAACTACCTCACTGTCATATGTGAAGCAAATCTACATTTCACTCAAAAGTCTGGTCAATCTATTGAAATCTTCTTCCAAGAAAGTGTAAAACTAACATAAAAATTTAACTATCTAACTGTCATATGTGAAGCAAATCTACATTTCACTCAAAGGTCTGGTCAAGCTACTGAAATTTTAATCTAAAAGTGTAAAAGTAACGATAAAAGTTTGAAATTGTGTCAAATTTAATATTGTTTCTTCCACCGCACTCTTCTGGAAGCAACGTCGCTGCCTGTGATTTTTCTCCAACAAACCTGATAATCTAGAAAACTGTTGGTCATTTTCCTCCAAAACTAACGACTAGCTGTAATAAACGTAAATGTTAAAACCCTGAATTTTATGTTAATATCCCACGAATAATGTCAAAAGTTGTGCTTATTGCTATGTAGATGAGCTGAGGAAACTGTAAAACTATGAATTTTATGTTAATGTCCTACGAATAATGTCAAAAGTTGTGCTTATTTCTATGTAAGTGAGCTGAGGAAACTGTGAAAACCATGAATTTTATGGTAATGCCCTACGAATAATGTCAAAGTTGTGCTTATTTCTATGTAAGTGAGCTAGGTAAACTGTGAAAACCATGAATTTTATGGTAATGCCCTACAAATAATGTCAAAGTTGTGCTTATTTCTATGTAGGTGAGTTGAGGAGACTTTGAAAGGTAGTAAAAATTTCGTGTTAATAAGTTTAAAAGTTGCTAAATTTCAGAAAAATCTTTAAACAGTGTGATGATAGGATACAATTTTGGCTTCTAGTTGTATGAAAAATGAATGTAAATTTGAGATGAATGTTTTATGATTTGCGCAATTAAAACTAAATCTTTTCGATTTTACGATGTAAACAGTAGTGCTTTAAGTGAGGCATAGTGTTTAAAAGAAAATGAAAACGCAATTTTAAAGAGAGTGGAGAGAGCTATGATGAGAGGCGTGTGTGGTCAGAAAGTTATTGACAAAAAGACTGAATCCATTACCTACCTAGTTCTACAGAAATAGATGTAAATTAATTCCAACCAACTGCAGAAATATAACAAGGAAAATACCCCCCCAATAGAAGAGTAAAGAAACAACATTCTAGGGAATCAAATCGATCAGAGGTTTTAAAACAAAAAATTTCAAGATGTGAACGATTACACGTGATTGACGCTTACGCTCGAAAGGAAGTAGTTATCGAAGACTTCAGTCACGACCTAAAAGTTAGTATTTTCGCTTTACAATAGCTGTGTTTACAATAAGGCAAAAGATCGTTAACGAGTTGAAAAGCGAAATTAATTGGAGAACTTTTGAAGTGGGGGTATTCTGAAGCGAGGGTGCAACAAATCAATTTCAAGTTCTATTTACATGTATTTACAAGCTGCTATAAACATTTCTTTTCAAGTTGTATTGACATTTGTTTAAGTTGTTACACGTTGTATTGACATTTATTTTCAAGTTGGTACACGTTGTTTTCGTGTTACCATTTGTTTACAAGCTGTTACACGTTGTCATTTGTTTACAAGTTGTTACACGTGTTTACAATGTTCTTCAAGTTCATGTATCACCATGTTCGGAAGTCACGTTCGGAAATGACATGGAGCACCGCAATTGCACCGCAAAAAGGGGCTCGAAAGTCGTATTACATACTACTGCCGAGCATTGTTGGACAATTTTCCTGACGACGAATTCCGCTCGAAAGTATTGTTTAGTGATTTTTTTTTCATATTTGATGGGTACGGTGAACAAAAAGGTGAGATTTCAAATAATAATAATAACATAAACAGTAATAGGAAAACAAACAACAACGTCAGACAAATCAACAATAATGAAGAAAAAATAAAACAACTATAAACACTGTATTAACCGGTATCAAAACCATCGGCGAGCTTAATCCTTTCATACATAAAATAAACGCAAGTTAAATAATTTACAACACAAAAAACAAGTTTTATGATAACGAAATAAAACATTTTCATGGGGAGCATTCTTAGAGACATCCCTCAAGACATAATCAATTTCCTTGGAGCCGGAATTTTTCAGTACCGCTATTGTGGCTAGGCGGACTATTTCTTTCCCTCTACGTAGCTGGGGGTGAACACAATGGACTCTTCCCAGCCGGTACGCCCAACGCTTGTTGATATCCTCAGCATTTCCAACTAATACTAATTGGCCCTCAGCAAGGTTCTGACAAGCAACCCACCATTTACCGCGGCCATGCAACGTCGGTAGATAACCCTTGAACCAAGATTTTCAAAACTTATTTTCAAGGGTGACGTTATACAAACAATCTCGTCGTTAGTCTCCCCGATCGTGGAAGGTGCTAAAAGGTTAATCGGAGCAAACTGCTGTCCGAGAAAAGAAAAAGAAATAGGAAGCCAATCATTAGCGGCCCCCAAAACTATTGTATTGAACGTAATTGACTACGTCCATAAAGGCCTTATCCAAAATATGCGCATTTAAAATCGGTTTAACAAAGAATTTATTTTTTGCTTTAGCAGCGAGAAACTGTTTAAACATTGTTAAACAAGGTAATCCGCGCGCTTTTTCAATACGTAAAGATTCAGAGAGATCTCAGTGAGTCGACCAAACCTCTGCTGCCAACATTTAACAATGCATTGTGGTTGTGGCTCTATACACGGCCCTATGCCCTGCGACTGCGGAAACTGAAGGCCAAAGCTTCAGGCCTTTCTGCAGCAGAAAGTCGGGTCCGCTAAGCCAGAGTGAGCGACTACCAGACCGTTTAACACTTTCCACGCGCGTTCCCACATGAGCAGGATTTAACAACGTGTTAACATAACTCCAAGCATCGGCAGAGGCCACTAAAAGGATTCTGTCAATTCGGCGCTTTACGAAACGCGTAAATGAAGGTTAGGGTTTATAGTCCATCTCAAAACCACTTGTGAGTCCGACCAAAAACGGAGACTGCATCCGAGATGCTGCAACGATTTCGACACATCCTGCATTAACTTCGTGCACATCTCGGCAGCCTCCAGCTCCGTACGCGATATAGCCGAATTGGTTTGATTCACCGACACAACTTTGATCTTGCCCTGTACAAAGGCCACAAACGAGCGTCCATTTATCATGCGTCTTAGATACACCACGCAAGAGTGGGCTTAATTTGACGCGTCGCAAAACCGATGGAGTTGGTACACAACATTTTCATCGTCCCCAATCACGGGTTCCTCCAAGAAACAATAGCGGGGAATAGACAAGCCAGCAAAGCTCCCCATTACATTTACTTAATTGCTCCAGTTTTTAAGAATATCCTTTGGAAGTTCATCGTCCCACTCGAGACCCAAAATGTCGCTTTTTGAAGAATGAGTTTTCCGTCTAGCAAACAAGGTCCCAGGATACCCAAGGGGTCAAACTGGCCCGTCAGTGCACCTAACATTTCACGCGTCCGGTAGTGAACACACCTAATTTTTGATGTTGAAAACACACTCGCAACTGGTCGTTTTCAACGTCCCACACCAGACCAAGTGTTTTTCAGTCGGGCATAGGCTCTACACTTAAATCTATCTCCCGAATATTTGAACCGAGATCACACTTCGGGATTCCGGACAATACAGTTTTAGAACTGCCATCAGCTATCCATTTGCGCAATTTAAAACCTCTACTTTCAAACAGCGAGGCTGATTCGCTAGAGATTCTTTTAAGATCATCGATCGAGTCGGAGACCAGCAAAAGCTTATCCATGTACCGATTATTTTCAATAGCCGTTAAAGTCACCGTACCAGCATTCGTAGGGTTTTCAGCAATCAACTTTTCAATTGCAAAAAGTGCAATAAAGGGCTAGAATTGATTCCCCAAACATGTCTCGTAAATCGATATAGTTGAGCTTTTCCTTCATCTACATCATTGCTTCGGAACCATATCAAACGGAACAAATCCTTTTGACTCTCAGGAATAGCCACTTGGAAAAAACAATTGCTCAGATCAACCGTGCAAGCATATCTTCTCACTCGAAATCTCGTCAAGACTTCAACTAAGCCGTTTAACAAATTTATTCCAGAATGAACAGCATCATTTATTGCCGCTCCTTTAAAAGTAGCGGCCCTATCAAACATTATCCTTGCTTCATCTTGCTTTGTGACAAAAAAGGGCAAATACCAGCGTTTGGTATCAGACAAGATCGCATCATCAACACGTACTATTAAACCTTCGGAAATCATCTCCTGAAATGTTCCCTCAAGCATATCCTTTAGCTTTACGCTTTTTAGGGCGTTTTGGCGCAAATTCGTTGTCCGATTTAAACCGCGAACGTAATTATCCGGCAAATTAGTGACAACATCCATTTTTAATGGAACTGGAATTTCGTAGCGTCTATTGACTATTTTCACATTAGACTCAACCAACTGACGAGCCATCTCATCATTTATAGACGGCTGTTTAACTTCGTCTTCTATTTCGTAAATACGCAAAGACTCTTTTAACTAGGCGATTTCTTGTTGAAGTTGTTCACACTCACACCCATCTCAATTCCTGTCCACTTAAATTTTAAAGTTTCTACAAACGCTCCGTTCCACTCCCAAGCGTCCCCGCTAGCAATCGGCCCAAATCGAGTCAACATGTAATTGGGGGTGATCAGGGTCCTCACTTTCTCGTTCCTCTAACACAGCAAGCAAAGATTTATCGGTTTGTCCGATTAAAATGTCGATGCTTTTTACGCTGAGCAATTATTACCGGAATGATCACGCCTTGAAAGTGCTCTAATTTTTTACGTTTACAGAATGAGGAAGAGTGCCTTCATCGTCTGCAAACTCTGGCACAACTAAAGCATATTTTATTTGAAAGGTTTCATCAGTGGACAGCGATTGAAGGGTAAACTTTGTCAGTTCGTCACCGCTGGTAGTTTGCTGAGCAAGAGTTCGAATAGTCATATTCCGTTTTTTATCAACAGTCAGATTAAGTTCATTTTTCAGCCTCTAAGAAATTAATGCAGCCTGTGATGCAGTTTATGTTGCGCGCAAACAAGAGTGGACCTCCCGGTGCTGGGGTTAATGACCCTTACCGCACTGGTGCGAAGCAACACAGTATTATTTTTATTAGGCGCCAATTTTCCGACTATAGGCTGCGTCACTTTTGACAATCCGGAACTTCCGTTCCCGCTGCCAACGCGAGACTGGACATAAAGTTCATGCAGCTCGCCAACGTGCTTGCTGCTACATGCGGGACCGCATCTACGACGCCTCGAAGGGGCCATGCAGTTCCGCACCATATGACCCAACGAAAGGCAATTTAAGCACCGTCCCGCACCCACAACAACACGCTTTTTGCGTTCATTTGCAAAGATTTTAAACGTTTCACAAACTCCTAGAAAATGTATTGACACGGAGTCATTGCACACGAAGCAAAGCGGGGGTGGTTTAGTTAGCTGAGAACTCTGATTTCCTCTAGAATTACTATGCCCTTTATCAGTTGTTTGCGATGTCTGCACCACAGGTGCTTTAACCACAACCTGTCGAACGCGAACAGAACTACATCCTATCCCGGACTCACGTGACTTCTTTTTTATCATCCGATTTAAGAAGGTTTGGGCGCAATCCGATGTCATTATGCTTAGTTATTCAACAACGAATTTACGCAAAGATTCGAACCCATAACGGTTCAAATCAAAGCCGGATTTTTTAAGATAATCAAGATACCGTCGTTTAAGCACACCTGGGAGGCGATTGGCAACATTCATCAGCAATTGCCCAGAAAATTTTTTTACTTCGTTGTGCGCGTAAGCAAAAATCTCTAAGGTATTTATTTAAATCTTCGTTGTAAGATTTCAGTGATGCGGTATTAAACACCACTTTGGGCCCAAGGCGACTAGCAATTATTTGAGGTTCGGCAGTCAGGCACCCAGAGACGCCACATCTCTGTCTCAAGCGATCTCACGCCTTTTCGATTCGCTGCGCCGTCGACATACTTCTCATAAGTGCAATGAAAAGGTTTACCAGTTCACGCGGTTGGCCTATACAGGATGCTCTGAGAACTTCCAACCTGCGCTTGTCACAAGGCCTTTCACTCATAAGTTTTCGTTTTTGATTCTCATAAAATACAAAGGCAATGTTAGTGCCATCATAAGCTATTTGCGAGGCAAGGTTTATAAAATTCATTGCGTTCTTGACGTTCAAGATACGCTTCAAAACCCACAGTACTAGAAGTAACAAAATTAATGGCGATCTCCTGACACTGCGAGAATGCAGCCGGACGCAACCCCCTGGATCTGCACGGAAAGCTCATTGAATTTTAGGTTTAGTTTCTCCTAAAGCGCTCTCGTAATTAAAGGCTTTGCTCGCTGCCAAAGCCGGCTGACAACTCGCAGCCGCGACGTTGTCATTTTCACGAAAATCAACATTTGCAAATTTTCGATTTTGGTCAGTCTCACAAGGATTTATAATTTTAGGGACACCGGATGTGACAACACTACTTAAGCAAAGTTTATTTTTATATCTCCCCGAAACTGCCACCGATGAGCCGCTTTCAGAAAGAGCAATGTATTTTTCTTCAGCTACGAGCTTTACTTCCCCAATTCGTAACCTGGCCTCGGCGTCAGCCTCAGCAGCAGCGGCGGCGGAATCCGCCTTCACCCTAGCCAGATCACCGGCGTGAATAGCTCGAAGTTCCGCGCGACTGCGATCAAGATCAATCTGGCGTGCCAACAATTTACTAGACGTCGTACTTATCGCGCCCTGACAACTAGCGACCTGAAAGACGTTTTCCTCCGGTCCCAGGTCAGTCTCAGGTGGGCAATCCTTGTAAGGATCGCAGAGTGCATCACTCATAGTGTTGTCATGCGATTGCAGACACCGATTGAACAGGTCTTCCACATCACTAAGTAGTTGCGCTTTAATCTCTGGGTCGCATATGTTATCATTAACGCGAGTTTTATAATACGCGAAGGAGTTTTCAATTTCTTGAAACTCTGTCGCAAGATCGACAAAGTCATTGCCTGTAGTCCATTCCAATTCGTTTTAGGGTGTTTTAAGTTGATTACCAGTACTCTTTTTGCAGTCAACAGTTTGCGATACAACTTATCTTGAACCAAAGGAGACGCGTTATTAGCATGAGGCAAAGAGGGTTTAAGCTCATCAGATATTTTTCCGCTATCATTACCGGCATAAGGGGTCCCAACGGAAGACATTGTAAATAAAAACTACAAAAAAATAATAATAAAGATAATAATAATTAAGGCCAATTTACTTTTTCCGACGAAGTCCAGCTCTGATCTTTCACGATTGTAGTCTTCGGACTAATGGTGATCGAAGAAAGGAAGTTGACGTTTCTCAAGAAGATATAAACTCAAATTAATCCGATTAAATAAAAAATGTAAGCTTCAGTATTGAGAGCTTCCACAAAACAAGATTTCCAATTCACGTGAAGTCACGATGGCTTCGATAACGAAAGCTTCCAGAAACTGAGATCTTCAAGTATGCAGAGTGTCCAAGGTCGAAAACGGAAAAGAAACGGGAGAACGGTGAACTTTCTTATGTTGCAAATCTTAAGTAAATGAAGATTTGTCCACAAGTGCCCGGGAGGAACTCCAGGGCCTTCGCTCCTTCTTCAACACAACAACTAAGTAAAAACGTCTTTATTGCAAGCAACTCAGTTAAATAAAATGGAATGCAGAAAACTCATTCAAAATAACTTCCAATAGCAAATATAAAGAAAGAACAAAAATTCGCCGAGGGCCTCTTCGTAAAATAAATTGATGCAGTAACAAAATTCAACCTTCGTCGAGCAACAAAAATTAAGCAACTACTTTTGAAATGTAAAAATGTTACTATTTACCGTTTAGAGCGAGAGGCCAGCCAATCAAAATGCAAATCTCGCCCGGTTTTAGGCAAAAAACGCAGGAGAGTTGCATTTTTTTAGTCTCAAGATACCACATGGCAAATAGAGAAAAAATAAAGGCGAGCGAGAACAAAGGGCGCTAGTTCAGTTCAGCCACGGAAATCAAAAAATTATTTTTTTTCTTTCCCAAGCCGATTCTGCAACAGTAGGAATTGATGTAATCAGCAAAATTCTGTTGCTTATCCAGTTCATATTCCAATCCATTATTTTGCTATTGAACATGCTAGGGTGCTGTTTCACAATGCATTGAATGCTTGTTCTGGACATCCAAAGCACTATCTCCTTCGACCGAGAGACTTTTGGATGCTTTTGAACAGACGCACGGTTTCGCCCACATTTTCAAGTGCCTTAAAGTGGTCGATGGACCAACTTCCCTTTTCTGCAATCAAGGATTGTGCCTTTAGCCAAGATGTTTTGCGCAATGTATTGGACAAAATTTTGCTATGAAACCTTATCGAAGTGCGTTTGAAATTCTCGAGCAAAATGTTGGCGAGCAGTTGTGTAGCGTTCCGACTTGAACCACCATTCGATAATTTTGCGTTTGAAGCTTAAACCTACTTGAACTTACTTTTTGACAAATGGAAATGTTTTATTCTTTGCAAATTTGATCGTTGCAATAGCTAGACTATTCGCGATTTCGCACTTCGAATGCCAGCTGTAATTCATCATCTTTTGCAAAGTCTCTCTAAGTTTTGTGTTTTCACCTTAGGAAGGCGCGTTGAAACCTAGAGTCGTTAGTTTACGAATTCCAGTTTTCAGTATCTGGTTAATCAGCAGCCCTTGATGAATGTGCTTGTATTCTATTCGTTGGAATTTAATTAAACTTCTTTTTTATAAGCTAGTTTGTTTAACTTGTATTTGTTAAAAATAAATACCCAAAGTAACCAAAATACATACACTTGGTAAAATGAGAAAAAGATTTAAAGAATACAACCGTACAATAAATAACTTAAGGGGAACACAAGCCGACAAATGTTCTTAGCAAAGACTCTAAACTGGACTCCTCCATCTCTATGTGAAAGACAGGTGGTAGATGCGAGCATCATGGTAGCACAGTCCAAGCATCTACCAACAATCATGATAGTACAGTCAGACCAAACACTTGCAAGCATAGATAAGTTCATTCGCTTAAATGCCGTTTTGCTAACAACGAAGTACAAGCATATAAAATGTATTTTGTGAAGCACATTTTAATTAAAGTGATTACCACGCAATTAACTTAAAAAAAATAAATAGCTCAATCAGTGGAAGACAATCAAGATAGTTACAATAAATGGATTTCAATCCAATACCTTTACACGACCCAAAACCTAACTTCATAAAAGACACGATTTACAAAACAAAATATTTACAAATACGTCAAACTTATTACAAAGGATGCAAACGCTTACTGCACAGGGTTGTCTAGAGCAAAATGATAATGAAGAATTTTTTGTAAAATATCACGAGAAACGTAATAATTTCAAGTAGAAAAAGTGGGTTCCGGGGAAGTTTTGAAGGCGTTTCTGGCTGGAGTGCTTGCGTTTTTGATATAAAAAGCTCATCATTGTGCAAATGTAAAAGGTAATTGAAATAATCACCGTTTGTATTGAATTTTACCAAGTATAAGTTGCCATTTCCTTACTGTAGTGTCGAGATACTGATTGGCCTAAAGCTATCACGTGTAATTGCGGTTTTTTGACTACTCGAGTTACGTGTTAACTTTAGTACAGCGTGGCTCACTCAGATAGTCCGTTGACTGAGTGTAAATTTTTGTTTTCAGTTGGGCAGATTTTAATTTTATGGAAAAGTTAAGTTTATGTTTTATTTGTAGATGTAATGAGCAGTTATAAGTTAGTTTAAACTTTATAATTAAGTACGCAACACTTCCTTAGCTGTTGTTGTCACAGTAATAAAAAAATTTAAAGAAAATTATAAGATTCCTCTGTATTCACAAATACATCCGTAGCTAAACTCAGCATGAAATACAGTTGTACAGTTATCTTTCATGTGGAAATAGCGAGTTACCATTAGTGGAATAGTTCCCCAATCAAATAATATCCGCCGGTTCGCATTCAGGCACTTTTTGTGTAAGCATTTTGTTTCCAGAATATCTCGAGGAATTCTGCATAAAAAAGCATAGTCTATTCAGAACACAGCAATATGGAACCTACAAGTTACTTTTTGCGATATTTTTCGCGTTTAAGCACCCTCACAGACAAGACATGTGTGAGATTTGCGATTCATGTCTAAGAAAAGGGCCAAACATGTGCTGTATTGGGGGCTTTCGGCGAACTATTGTGAGCTTAATAAAAATAAATTTTAGGTCATCTCGTAAGACTTAGGATATTCTAATGCATTAAAGCCTTAGCGATACATCGCTTAGCAATACATAGCGGTAGCGATACATCGCTTTCTCGTGAATGGAGAATAAATATGGTAAATAAAAAAAAAAATTGTAGACCTACCTGTTGTAGTCTCGGTTGATCACATATTTCCACGGACTATAGCTTGATTCATTCGCTCTCTTTGACGCTGTGTAACGATATTTCAACGAATCTGTGAGACTACTTCTTCCTACATAAGGATTGCTTTTGCCCTTATAGCTGATTATTTGATTTGGCCTTTCGTTAGAAAACTCTGTAACATTCCGAACTTCCAAATAAGTATGTTCGATCAGATTGTTGGCGATAGAATGATATTCTTTGCACATTAAGTCATTGCCACATAGATCCAAATCGCTAAAAAAATAAAGATTTGATTATATTTGCCGAGTAGTTTATCAAAATGAGGGTAAATTTACCTACGAAATTAGAGATAGAAAATGTTTTTAAATCTAAGTTATGGGCGCTCTGATACTGAAAAGATATCTGACGGATGTGTACCTATCTCGTCCGATATTCTTGGAATATTCGTTGCTGGTACAAAAAAGGCAGAAAAAACGGTAATTTTTAGACTCTGAGAATTTTTAAATCTTACTTCAAATAACATTACTATAACAACAGTTATCTCTAGTACGATGTGCATTGTACAACCAATCAGATCAACTGATTTAAAATGTTTTCTAAGGCTGCTTACCGTTCTTCAATGTCTGATAGTATTAGAGTGCATTCTCTTACAGTGCCGCGATGTGGTGGACATTTAGCATCACTTTTAATTAATCCTGCAGCTAAGTTCAAAAAGGCAAGGGTGGCCATGCAAAGCAATATCATTTGAGTGTTTGTTGCTCCCATATGTTTCGCTGGTTCTTATATTTCGATTTTTGACTGACACAATTAAATTCGAACTCAAAAGCGGCAGTTTAAGTACATCTGTTTCATGACGTAAGCTATTGGTAGCACGTGGTGAAAAAAGCGCTTTCAACTGCATCCACAATTAAGTCGGGTTCAACTTTGTTTAAAACAGAGAATCATTTTATTCTTTTTAAACACAAATACCCTTCCTACTATGTTTTTCATGTACTCTGAAATTAACAGCTAAAAATAAAATCCATTTTGTAAACTGTTTGCTTCGTTTTGAAAATAGAATAGACCACTTCTTTCAGCGTTTTTCAAAAAAACATTTTATTTGAAATTTTTACAGCAGCATCAATTAAGTGACGCCTGTTTTGTTTAGCTTTAGCAAATTTTATTTCATTAAAATCAAAGATTTCTTGATACGTTTTTGTTACTTTGTACAAGAGGTTATTACGAAGTTGAGTAATTTCTAATTTGAAAACGAAATAATCAGAGGCATTATGATTGCCCATGATGTTCATTGTTTGTGAATTATGACATAATACGCTATTGAACGCGTATTTTGTCGTAACAAACAAAAAATAACTACCAAGAACAGTGGTTCTCAAACTTTTTATAGTCACGAACCCCTTTAAACAAGTCGTCAGCATTACGAACCCCTGCCTAAGATTTGTTTGGAAGTCGCCATGTTTAAGTGCGCAAATATTATCGACTCTGTCAATTTCTTAAAAATTCAGATTATCGAATATTCTTAAACAGGTGGATGTGTACACCTTTTTTTGTTGGTCGATAGTTTTAAAACCCGGAGTGTTTAACTACCTTTGACGTATAGTAATCAAAAAACCGCAAGTGAACCATGCTCAAAGTTAATAATGCTAACTAGCAAAGCATCCGAGCAAAAATTTAACAAGCAATCAACAAAATTAATTGTTTCTAGGAATAACAAAAGTCAACAAAGCATTCGCGCACTCTCAAAAACCTTCTTACGGACGCCGTTTGAGAACCATTGACTTAGAAACACGGAGAGATTACATCGACATGATAAAAAACAACGCAATATTTAAACAAATTGCGCTCAAATATCTCGTTAATGTTAGTGTGTGTTTAGAGATATCATAAACTGGACTGAAAAACAAGGTTTCGTGCATCACCGGCAAAAATAGTGAAGCTGCTTATTTTGTATGTTGTAAGAGGCAACTTTAGCGCACCCACCAATGACAATGTGCCTTGTTAGTGTTGAGGCTAACAGTTTGTCTTCATGAATGGTCCAAAACGATCTCCCGCTCTGTCTTAACTTGATCTTAATGAGATTTGCGATGTAAACATGTGAATAACCTAACATCCTGTACCTTCACACTAGGAAAGAGAAGGAGTAAACACAACACGAATAGGCTTGATTTCGCAAAAATACTCTTGTATATGTAGCGCCGGCTATTATTGACCACATTACGTTATTGCTTGGTGACGTAGTTTTGGTTGTAGTCGGGTAAATCAGTGCTTCCACAGATAATTTTCTATTTCCTCTACTTAACAAAATTATTTTCGGTTATTTCCTCATTTCGAAAGCAAATGCATTCCCTAATTTCCTTACATAGCGTTTTCTAAATGACATTTAGGAAATGGATAATTTTTACATGTTTCTAAAAAACTTCACGGCACCAAAATTACAAAGATAAATGGATTATAGGAGCTGGTGTTAGCCTGTTTAAGATATTACTATTTATTAAGGGATGTTAAGGCATGTAGGCTAACTGCAATCAGTTGAATAAAATACCACTTCCACGACCGGTTTCGTTCCTATTAGAACTCGTCAGGTGGACTAGGTATTGAACCGACGGTCACATGAATTGCTTCATGCGGTTTATGCCACTCCGCCATCGGTCTTTTCAACTGATGCTGTTAATTTTAAGCTATATAACGTGCACGCTCACTACAATGAGCTTGATGCGATATATGCTTTTAATTTCCAGCCAAGCCAGTGCCTTTATTACGTTATGATACGAATTATAGGAGCTGGTGTTAGCCTGTTTAAGATATTACTATTAATTAATAGATGTTAAGGCATATAGGCTAACTGCAATCAGTTGAATAAAATACCACTTCCACGACCGGTTTCGTTCCTATTAGAACTCGTCAGGTGGACTAAGGTAATAATAGGAATAATAGGAACGAAACCGGTCGTGGAAGTGGTATTTTATTCAACTGATTGCAGTTAGCCTATATGCCTTAACATTCATTAATTAATAGTAATATCTTAAACAGGCTAACACCAGCTCCTATAATTCGTATCATAACGTAATAAAGGCACTGGCTTGGCTGGAAATTAAAAGCATATATCGCATCAAGCTCATTGTAGTGAGCGTGCACCTTATATAGCTTAAAATTAACAGCATCAGTTGAAAGGGCCGATGGCAGAGTGGCATAAACCGCATGAAGCAATTCATGTGACCGTCGGTTCAATACCTAGTCCACCTGACGAGTTCTAATAGGAACGAAACCGGTCGTGAAAGTGGTATTTTATTCAACTGATTGCAGTTAGCCTATATGCCTTAACATCCATTAATTAATAGTAACAAAGATAAATGGGTTACTTTCAACAATTCTTATCTCAAGAAAGCACAGCCATCAAAAATAAAAAATAAAGTAACTGTGCACAGCGCCGTTAAATATTTGAATTAAATATGAAATGAGCACCTCTAAAAAAAAGTAAACACAACACGCATACACTGAATGGTATGCACATATGAAAAACACAAGCACCTACGTTAAAGGTTTCTGCACTCAACAGATAGAATTATAGATGAGGTGACTTGAGGTGACCCACTTGAATAGCCAATGCACCTTTTGG
The DNA here is from genome assembly GCA_963675345.1 of Trididemnum clinides. Taxonomy (NCBI): domain Eukaryota; kingdom Metazoa; phylum Chordata; class Ascidiacea; order Aplousobranchia; family Didemnidae; genus Trididemnum; species Trididemnum clinides. The sequence goes on along the minus strand of OY776302.1, from coordinate 25,379,286 downwards.
CTGGCTTTCGTTTAGCTCTACTTAAACAAACCAACAATCTCAATCTATCAAAATTAACTGACTAGACCTAAACTGCCTTTATGTAGGCATAAAAACAGTCTTTAATTACCAGTGAAGCAGTAAAACTTGTTGTTGTGGTAAAATTGTGAGTAGAATAAATTATGAAGAGCCTTTTTCAGAATTTCTGCATTTCAACATAACAATCTGGCATTTTTACTTTGTTAACCATTTTTTATATGTTCTTATTTTCTCTTAATTTCCATATTTTGATGATTCCCTCCCAAATTTTCTATTCTATACATTTTGGGGTCAAAATTCCCCCAAGTCAGAAAATATCTTCCTAAGTGTGAGCCATGGGCTGAATCAAGACTTTTTACTACGATCTGACAGATAAATGCCAAGCAAGAGGCCGGTCAATGTAAAAATTTATGGATGACCAACGTTGTCAGTCTTGCTAAAACAAAAACAGTAAATGTTACGTCATACATTGCATTGTTGCAGAGCGTCCGACCGCTAAAAATTACTGGACTTTCAGTTTTTAAAGGAAGTGACACGAATACACCAAAATAGCTGAGGAGTAGGGGAGTAAACAAGAGCTTGTTAGGGGGGAGGGAGGCTGAAAACCGATTTAAGAAAAATATATCTACTTTTTTCTTCCTTTAGGAATCAAGAATGAGATATTGTATTTCGATCATGTTTTGACAGTGTGAGACTTTTTTGAATAAAAATATCTCAGCGATTTTTAATTCCTTTTTCCTCTCTTGTTTTCTTTATTCTGACATTCATTTAGTGGTTATTGAAAGAAGATGGGAGAGTTTTTATGCACACTTTGCTAATTTTTTTAAATAAATGTTTAAAGGGGGAAGACTACGATTCTCACAGTTTGCAACGCCATAGCCGAAGATCAGCATGGTTCAGTGCAAGTAACATCTTAGTTAAAACAGTCATGATAATTTTTGAACATAAAGGTAGCCTGTCTGAAGGCTCTAGAGGCAAAAGATGAGAAAGACAAACCAAAGAAAAATAAGCCAATACAAATATACAAAAAACATCAAAAAATGTTTTTCTTCCAATTCTCAGAAAAAGTAAGACTAAAAAAGATAAAAATGCGTAACTAAATCAAGTGAACACCTTGGGGCTGAATTACACGTTTATATATTACACGTTTATTTCAGTCACACTTACTGCCGTTTATACTACATTATCTTTGTAATCACACCCGCCTGGGAGTTACCAACACTTTCAGCCAGAGGCATTTCTACAAGTCGTGCAACCAAAACGAACAAATTGCCTCAAGCTACCTTTATCTAGGACACAACAATGCATTTATGGTAAGATTTGATCACTTGATCATGGGCTCATTGCCTTTAGTAAACTGAGCTTTTGCAAATCGAAAGTGAGTCAGCTACATTGACTAAATAAATCAAACTATAGTAACGATGAGTTACGAGCATAAAAGTGTGTTGAAAAGAGTCTGCTACCAGTAATTCTTAGTAAATCATCCTAAAAAATCGTTTATCATAAGAAAAATTGATTTCGTCTAAGCTTCTCCCCTTTCTTGTAAAGAAGCAAAATCGCTTGAAAAAGCACAAAAATCCTCTCAAATTACCTTCAAACCAAAACCATAAGTCAAATTATATAAAAATGGGTATGAGTTCATAAAAATAAGTTTTATCACAATCACTGAAGATAACAAACAATCAAACAATGAAGTGTATTGCAAAATAGCAAGTAAAAAGGCACAACCTATTAAATCAGTGGCGTAATTGGTAAAATAATGCACTGTAATGTGGGAAAAAGAGTAGCCTAAAAAAATAAAACAGTAATGACAACCAAAATCGTAGAAACACCGAAAACTGTAAAAACAAGTTGCAATAAAATTACTAAAGGGTGTGTAAATCCATGTTATTAATATTGATCTTACCAATAAACCTGTCTAGCCATATATTTTCGGAAAAAGGATGAAAAATAAGTTAGCATAAAAAGCAGTTTGATTTAATGGATACCTTGCCATTCTGTCTACTTATCAAGTAGTTAGTTTGTCTTATAAATTATTTTTCACTGAATAAATTGCCTTATAAGGTAAGAGGGCCGACTTGAGTTTGGAAAGGTAAAGTAGGCCATATTGCTAAAGAAAACAAGATTTCTTTTCATGGGTATTGTTTTTATATTAAATTATTTGTTTATTTGTAGCCTGGGTTTTATTTACGAGTACAATAAACATAAAACAAAATCAATCAAACCAAAGGCTTGAAGATCAACTGGTTTAAAAGTAGTGTTCATGCTGATGTAGCATCTAATATATAAAAGCGCAATTCTGTCTGTCTGTCTGTCTGCCTGCTTTAACTCCTCTGAAACTGCTTGAGGTACAAGCATTAAGTTTGCCACGATTGATCACCACATGATTGTCATAAGAGTCTTCGTGACGTCGTCATGACGTCATCATCAAAAATAATTTGTGTAGAAATTGCGTTACTTGACAGAGGACAACCGCTTTTTGCTTAAACGAAAACCAGCTTTCGACTTACCACATTACAAAAACTTTCATTTGTTTGAGGTCTAAAATGACGTTACGATCAACGCTTTATTGCACAATCTATTTTTGTTTTTTCTCAAAAACTACTGATCGTGCAAACGCGATTAAATGTTTTTTCAGAAGCTATTAATAAGCTGCTTTTGATAAAAACAATTTTACAACCATAATTGCTTATTTAACAATGCTACAAGGAATTCTTTATTTAAGCACTTTCAGCCATCTAAGCATTTTTCTTCTCTATTTCGCTTGCACGCATAAAACTGGCTCTATGATGTCATAATATGTCTGATACGATGAACACAAATCTTCGCTACTGAAGATCATAATATGAAGATGTTTTCAAAAATTGCAATCTTTTTGCAAAATCAGTTTATTAAAAAGCTAATTTGTGATTTCATTTCTCAACTGATTTTCAAATTTTCTTGAACAAGGTAAAGGTTATTTCAAGGCGAGTCCGATAGTGCATAATACATTAATATGTACAATTAATATCAGTTTTTATAGACAAAAACTAAACTTTAAGACTTGTGGTGTGACTTTTTACCCTCCAAAAAGTGGTAAGCTCAGTAAGAAGAGGAAACTGTAATACAACAACGTTTTAGTAAGGCACTAACAATTACTGTCCTTTGAAAGCTTAGGAAATTTGCTTTCCAGCAACATGTGCCTCCAATTACTTAGGGTTAAGGATTAGTTTATAATGTCTGATCAAAAATTGGTTGCCATACATGATGTTTCATTTTTAGTTGAACAGTTATTCAACTTGACCTAACAAACATGCAATTGTTAAACCAAAGTTTGTTCTTTGGTACATTTTGACTACTTTTTCTCAAAAGCATGCTTCTTTGGCATTATCTGTCAACGTTTTCAAAAAGATCCATCAAAAACTGAAATCTCTAATCGTTCATGAAATGTAGTCTACCGATGAAAAATACTTAAAATTTTGGTGCCTATATTTCACAAAATTCCAATTTCTAAAAAAATTAAGTCCTTTAGTACATCTTGACTATTCTTTCTTGATAACATGAATCTTTGGCATTATCCATCAAAATATATTCGAAAAGATTCATCGAAAAATGAAGTCTACAAATTTAATTTGTAAAGCAATACATCTGGTGATCACCCAAGAAAAAGACTAGGAGGTACAAATGGTTCTTTCTTATCTTTTACCACAAAATGTAAACTTAAGTGTCGAGCTGCATATGATCTAAATGTTGAAGTAACGTGCTGTGCAACTGGGCGAGGCTGCCGCAGCATCCAGCTGATTTGATGCTCTTAACCTCAACATTATTATTGGAGGTCCTCGCTATTGCTATAAATCGACTGTGAGTGCTTCATTTCAAGTCAGTTTGCTATGTGCATGGCTGCGTTTACGCCAGGGCCAAGCAACACCGTTGTTAGTTTAGAGACGTTAGTTCATATCAATTCGCCCTCAACGATAAAATGGTAAGTAGCGATCCTAATATTTAATGACTTAAAACGCATTGTGAGGTCGCAATGGTAAATGACATCTCAAAGCTTGCTATTATTTAGTGCAGGGGTTCCCAACCTGTGGTACGCGGAAGCTTTCCAAGTGGTACGCGAGATGTTTTCCAAAAATGCCATAAAAGTATTTGTTTTCACAGAAACTCACACACAGAGAAATGTAGAAACGTGAATTTGGTTTCAGGTCATTTTCTTTTGCTTCTCAACTGCAATAAATGTAAATTTGTACATATTGCATAATGTCACGAGGGCTAGCCAGCTTGCTAGGCGCTTTTTTTTTCTTTCGGTAGCGTATCTGCAGAAGCAGGAAGCTGCAACAATCAAACATTCTAGCTAGCGTGTTAAACAATATCTCCAGTAACGAGCTCACGACTGATTAAAGCTTATTATGATGTAACAGACGGGGAAGATCTGATTCAAACAGATTTTTTAGAAAGAAATGTGATTGGTTTATAATTTAAGAACCTTCTTGAAAGTTTTTTCGTCAGAATAAATACGATCGCTTGTGCATCATATTTTTGTTTATTGGCATGTGGGAGTTCTTTTAGTGATAGGCTGATAGAAGCTTTGTGAATTTTGAAATAAAATTCTGCTGTTCTAGTTAGCTATATTTTTATCTGCTGTACTACCTGACTATATTTTTCTTTGCTGTTAAAATCTGGTTGTTTATAACTTGTATTATATATGTATGTTAATATGTTTGTTAACCTTTGTGTACAGTTCTTTTATGGACAAAACTAATCGTCAAAGTTAGGTAGTACGCAGCTACAGAATAACTCCATAAGTGGTACACAGCAACAAAAAGGTTGGGAACCTCTGATTTAGTGAAAACAGCAGGCAGCAGAATTATCCACCATCATTTTGATAGCAAACATAAATGGTAAACCCATTACTAATATTTGTAATTGCAAGGATATCGGTACAAAACACTAAATCTTTATTTAATAGTAGGGAGCTCTGGATTGTGGGAAAAGTTAAATGTAATAAAATCCTGAGTTTAAAAAAAGACCAAAATTGAACAATAATAGCATCAAATTGTGACACTGGATTAAGAGGAATGCTTTTGTTTGAAAAGAGATTTGTAGGCGTGTATTGCAATAGGTTATATGGCTTAGGGTAAAAGCATGGCACCTTTTCATGCTATGGCCGAATTAAAGCAAAACAGCGCGGGCAGATCTTAATGTCACAAATAAAAATACAAAAGTGGGGCCACCAAATTGTCAAATAGGCCTACCACTAAATAGCTCATTTCTTTAATTGTCAAAACGACCACTATTTGGGAAGCACCAACAATTTTGACTATGTTTCACCCTCCTCCTTACACTTTTGAATGCAGTTTCACCTCGTTAACACGGACCCTGTTAAGCCGGATATCGGTTAACTCGGACCATGATTTTATTTTCATAAAAATAAAAACAAAACAAATAAACCTCATTTACAGTGTACAGGTGTACTGTACATTAATTATTTACATGTTATGAAGCTACGGTAAAAGAAAATAACCTTTGGTAATAGCCGATAATAACAGTCGATATCGGTACAGGTTTGTTTGTTAGGCTAGGCTAGCCCAACGTAGCCTTCGTCAGGTGATTTACTTGAATAAACAAAAATAAATAAATATATGAATAAATAAATATCTGCTTTGTTATATGTTATGAAGGTAAATGTAGTAAAACAAAATAGCCTATATAATAACGGCATTTTTAACTTAACTTCGTTACCCTAGGCATGTTTATAAGCTATGGCTTATAGGCCGTCGGTTAAGCCGGACAATCGGCTAACACAGACACCCTTCCCCCTCCCCCGAGCTGTGCGAGTTAACGAGGTGAAACTGTATTACAAATGTTAGTTTGCGAGATCATTCTTTCTTTTTAAACACTTCCAGTCTTGATTAAAGGAGCAACACAATCATCATTACATATACAGAAACTATGGCTTATATTTACTGAAACATTTCGTTGTTTCTCTCACAAATGTTTGTACGTACCTTCATTGAAAAGGGTTCTATACATTGGTACGTCTCAACCAACTCGCTGAGTAAGCTTTAGCAAAGACTTCCTGCAAAGTTTTAGTGAAAATTGTCTTAAGCTGTTCTTTTTCTAATCTGTGTAAAAAAAAGCTGTTATGACATTTCAGTAGTAACAAAAAACATGACTGTTCCCTATCACACTTTGCTTTAAGCCCCTGGTCTTAGCTCCACCAATTTGTGCTCTAAAGCAGAGTTGCTGAGCTGGGGAAACTGGAATATTGACCTCATCAAGTGCAAAAAAGCTTGGGGGCTCTGGGTAAGCCCAAATCAATAAGTTACAATTGATCCCATAAAGGCATGAATATACATACAATATCGCATGACAATAGTAGTTTTGGTGCCTGTTACTGTGGCGACTTAAGAAGTTGTGATCTATTGAGTCACTTTTCATCGGTTAAGTAATGAATTTTTGTAAGGCTCCTGCTCTGGAGATCTTTTTCTTCATACCTTCAGAATTTACGCCGTGGTGCTTGAACTTATGTAAGAAAATAATCGAGTGATAGGATGCTTCATGGTTCATTTCTATGGAACGTAGCATTAAATATTGGTTTTAAAAGCGAAGCAAACTTAATTTGGAATTAACCAAAAGTTGGTAAAACTAATTTATGAGTCACAGTACGCTATATTAAAATTAAAGAAAGATCATGAAACTAAGTGGGCAAAATTGCAAAAAATTTGTGTTTTCTACGAAAATAGAAATAAGTTGAAATCTGATTAGTTGTCTCCCAATCGGAATTGCTTGCTGTGGGCGTGTGAAGTTGAATCGTTAAGTAAATTCAACTCGAAAAATTACTGTACGTCGCTGCGCAGTGTCATGTTACGCTTTCACGCAACCAATAGGTTTCTCGTGAGCAACACGATTAAAGAGAAAGCATTTGTTCATTTCAATAGTGCACGAATGTAAAATAGCAATCAATCTTCCGATGAGTGTAGCTTGCGCCAATCGTGCTTTCATACATTGCAAACTATCGCAGCGAGCTGGCTTAATTGCGAATTTTTCAAACATAAACTTATCTTCTAGACGTGGAAAACCTTCTACGTCAACTAAGTAGTAATCCAGTATTTACGTAGCTATAAATTAACTTGTGGTCAATCCCGCTTTGCACTGGACTAACGGTCCTTGCTGCTGGCTCCTCCGGAGTAAAGAGGTTATGGGCAACGTATCATGCATCACTATCTGGTATCAGCAACAAAAAAATCAGTTTAATTTACGTTTGTAAGCAATCTATCAATAAATTAAGATCACCACAAAAAATTATATCCATCAACTCCGCTCCTACTTCAAAAATCAGCCATACGTCAATAGCCGACATGTTGTATGATTTGTAGCCTGCATGTAGTGCAATTAAAATAAACAGTGACTGGGGAGTTCAAAAGTCATCATTTATTGGTAAACCCAGTTTGAGGATCCAGCCAAAAAAGCAGATGTTATCAAGGGCGGAATTAATATTCATCAATTAACTACTCACAAATAATAGCATAATGTACACAAGTGCAAACAATTCGCGATTTGCAAGTTTTGCCCTTATGAAGCTCATCGTGCAAATGAAAGTTTGACATGCAATATGCAGCAGCTTTGCAGTTTCTGGAAACATTTTGCATAACCTTGCAACATGTATGATGTACTTACAGTTATATAAGTGAATGGTGTCAGTGTTTTTGTAGCCCATTATCAGTGGAGGGCATCTAAACTTTCATTGGCCTGATGAGTCCCATAAGTGCAAAACTAGCTAGTCGCGAATTATTGGCAACTCTGTACACTATGTCATAATTTTTCAGTGGTTATTTGAGAAATATTTCACATTAGTAAGTCGCCGTATATGTGCTTTCTTATCAAAAAAGCGAAAACAAAACGTTGCAAAACTGAATTAAGGATACCCCCTTCTAAAGCTTTTGTTCCAAACGTTTTTTCATTTTGTTTATTGACGGATAGGATAAACTTCAAGACACTATCGAAAAATGATCAAAAAGATTCAGTTTTTGAAGAAGGAAAAATCACTTTTTTGTTGAAGCAAGTTTGGACCTTAATATCTAATTATCTAAATTTGAACCTTTTTTATGGACAGGCTCGCGCAATACAAGGCCGGCAAGAACCTTCGTTGCAATCCAGCAGTCTCTCAACTGAAGTTGAACTCCAAAAACAAAAGAAAACAAGATTATCAAGTTGAAATTACGAGAACATGGTCTTTGAAAAACTTCACCTTAAAAATAAAAACAAGAAAGTCATCATGGTTTGAGACCAAAATTAGCAAAATAACGTTTTTGAACAAGTTGGTCTCCAATGAAAAGGCTTTTGTATTTGTTTAAAGACCAAAAAGTTTAAGAACGTCAACACAAAGCTGCAAAAAAACTTGCTTTATGTGACCCTTTTTCTGTTTTGATTCGCGCAGGCGTGTTATAGTTTAATACTGAGGTAAGATCTCTAAAAGTATAAGCATGCATCTATATGTGTGTGTGTGTGTGCATTTTATTTTCACCCTTAACGGAACCAAACGACAAGAAAATCAAAGAGTAGCGGACAAAATATTTCGCTCAAAGAATCAAAAAATAAATTTCTTTGATTCTTAGCCCGCGTTTTTTCTTGTAGGAGAACCGTGGGGACAACTAACAGCAGCAGGAGTATTCAGTAAATCTTACGATTACTATCTAAACAAACATTCTTAACTGGTTTGATTCCAACCTTCAACCCAGCCAACTCGCTTATGTCATTCATTCACCTAGTTCTCTTGGATGGCCAAGCGGACTTTTTCCCGCTACAATGGCGAGAATTTGATAAGTAAGTCTTTCTTGAGGCAAATCTACTTATTTGGACAAACTAACGTACCTGAAACCTCTCTACATGAAAAAGCAGCGGCTTCATATTAAACGATTTTCGAATTTTGGTACCAGGAATTTAATCATAAATGATACACTCTCAACTCTTCTCAAACATCCCACTTCAGCATCTTGCGCTCAAAACCATTCTCTTTAGGTACTGTTTATGACCATAGGTGAGAATATGGACCTATTTTCAAGGGAGGCGGAACAGAGGTGCATGTTCCTATAAATTTTTAGATATTTTGTGTTTGCTTTATTTGGTTGGTTGTATTCGTAATCGGTATCCACCAAAGGCCTAGGTTTCGTGGTGAGAATACGAACAAAAACTGATTTAAAGATCAACACTTAGGCGTGCATAAACAGCTCTCATTGCAAGACATGCGAACGTTGAAAATTACTTATCACTGCTCTCGCTTTACCGCTAGCGATATCGAGTTCTTTGTTCTGCCAACCATCACTCGTATGTGACCCTCAGATACTTATCCACCTGCTTTAAAATTTCTCCAAAAATCTCGAAATTTTACTGATCACGTTTTCTCAAAATGCAAAGCAGGCCTACCAAAATTTTCTTTGCACTTACTGTTCTCTAAACACTATCACAACCAATTGCAAAACAATGGCATTTATGCTAAAAATCAGATTTTGATGATGCCGAAGTATCACCTCGTTTACAAAAAGATAGTGATTGATTATACAATATGCAATTCTGGCACCATTTTCAGCAAAGTTATGTTTCATAAATTAGACAATGAGAAAGAGTGGCAAGAATGGGTATTCTAGCCAAAACTCAATACATACACTAAATGCAACTTCATGTTTAAGAGCGGAAAGGGGGGATAAAGAGCAACGGCATCTCCAAAACAGTATGACAGAAGCAAAAAGTATAAAAGAAAAGTCATTTGGAGACGAAATTTTCAATTTATAAAGTCGATCTCGAAAAAAAAGTCTTTATGTTGTTTTGAAAAAAAGTATGCCCACACCCGCCTGACTAAATGTCGTTGAACATACGCCGGAGCAGAAAAGATTCCAGTCAGCAATCATATGTATTTCCCCAGAACCATGGCGTTTGGTAAATGAGACACCAACTACCTTTCATTAATACAGCTTGCTTTCACCAACAAGCTCTAGTTCTTTCCCAGTGAGGGTGAATACATTCCAATTGCCAATTACCAAATTTCTGTTGATTGTTGCGAGCGTTTATTAATTTCCAGAGTATTTCGGCTTTGCGCTGTCTTTATTTGTCTCCTCAAAAGCGTATAGCGTGGATATTAGTGAAATTTCGAGAATAAATTGCTAGTGGGGAGAATCTAGATTACTTTGGAAGGATTCTCCTTGCCTAAGACCCGATCGCGAACTTTTCGATCGATGTGCGATACAGAATGAGTAAAGGTCTTGCTACTTTTTGTTTGCTGCGTTCTCAACGTATTACATTTTGTCTGTTTCTCCGCTTCGATTGGATTCGCACGGGCGCTTCTGCTGAAAGCGTTGTTGTTCTTTGGTTTATGGAAATCGAAACCTCCTTCACCACAGAAAAATGACATTCCTACCGAACTGCCCTTGGAAATAAATGTCTAAACACAATCTCTTGGCGGTAATGAATACATGTACGTAACTGGTCACGTTACCACACTTTCATCAGCGGTTTCTTGCGCTGGAATAATCTAGGCACACTGTGCTGTCAATCTAAATTCTTCCCTAAATTTAATGTTATTTAGGGTTTTAAAAATAGATCTTCATTTGTTACTAAACCAAGAAGCGACAGAAAACACAATGTGTTCGTGGAGACGTTTTTGTCTTCAACTAAGACCGTTAATTATTATTATCGTTGCATACCGGGTCTACTGCATCAGAAGCAGAGCGAGGGTTTTGGTCGTCCTAGGCGGAAGCAAAAAATGCCGCTCCATTTCCGACTAAGCAACTCACTAACGTTTGTGTTAGAATTCTGAGTTGAAACACATCTCAAGTTTTGTCTCTCACCAAAAACATCCGTCCTCTTCAAGTGGTCGCCTCTGCGGACCGCACACCACTCGCTACGTCATTATAACTTAGTTTCAATTACTTTGAACTCGTAGAGTTGACAGTAATTAGTTTTCAGTTAATGGTATCCTGGTTTAGTGTCAAATTTCGGAGCAAAGGCTGGATAATTTTACTTTTATTGGCTTTAGATCTTAACTCAATCATTACAATTCAAAAATTGACCGTTTTAAAATATATACGCATCTTTGTTACGTCATACTTAATTACAAACGCTGGGTCAAATTAGTGCTGAGAAACAATTAAGCACTTAAAGGCGTGGAAAAAGCAAAAGGCCGAAGAAGTCGACGGGAGAATTTTAAAAGAGAGAAGCCACTGCCACCGCTTTTTTGATGAAAAAGGTGCGTTGGTTCATTATCCGCTATGGCTTAACTCTGCGTCTTAGCAGCGGTGATGACCTTGTTTATGTTATTGTGTTGATGGATACGCACTCGTTGCTCGCGATCGATTGCTTTTGAAACCGGGATTTTCAATTTTCAAGATCAAGTTCAGCAAAATAACGGAATTGTTTCGAGACCGAAGCTGTAGCCCTGATAGCAGCAAAACAGGGATTGTTGTCTCAAGCAATGAGAGTAAAATTAGAGACGAAGAAAATCTTGGTTGCTACATATCGTTTAAAATGTAATTCAAAAATTATGATATCGCAAACTTTAACAGAACAAAAAAGAAATCGCAGTTGCTGTCACATAGGCGTAATGAGCCGGCTTGGTGGGAATAGAGCAGGCCTTGTCGCAGAGTCATGACAGGAGTTAGCCCAGGACATTTTGTCTTAACTCCTTCTCAAGATAATATAGCCGTAAGAATTCTCTGAGAAGTAAGATACACAGAAAAAAATTGTATGGTCATCATCGACTAGCAGGTAAACAAACCCATACAAGAAATCCTGCCACGATTCAAGAGATCGTCTGCCACGTATATGAGTCACTGCTTTTGATTCCAATCACAAATGACCAAGATATAATTACAGATCAAACCCGATTATCCGAAATGCTCGGGACACACGGAATTCGTTCGGATAGTTGGGTTTTTGGATAATCGATTTTTGCTGTCAATGGAATGGTCCTAGAATCAATGATACCCAAGGTAGACTGCCAAAATTTGATAACAGTATTGTCATGTGGAAACCCATTTGCTGAGGTCTTATTTAGCTGAACCGCAAAATATAAATTAATAGTTTCAACAGTTTTTAATAGTCATTTAAATAAACAGTTTCAAATACTAGGGCTGCTTCTAAATAAAATAAAAAATAGGTTTACTGACCCACGAGGGCCCGACATGGTTCAGTGCAATGTGAAGGTCATTTTTTGTGATATGACTAACTTTGTTGCCATACATGCAGGAAACAGGCATGACTATAAGAAAACGAAAAACACGTTGCACGTTTTTTACATGTTTATTCACATTGTGCCTGTTAATTTTGTGTTCTGCCAAAATTTATCTGAAATTTTTTGTTTCGTACGAAATGTTACGGGAAATCGTAAACGAATTCGGGAACAAAATTTTCTTACAGATAATTGAATGATGATGCAAGACTTGCCCTCATGGATGTCATCAGACAAACATAAACTTAGATATCCTGACAATACAACTAGAAACATCATACTTTATGTAAGATTTCGTAACATTTCTTCAAAGCTGAGAATTTCATTTTCCATTTACCTGATGTGACCCGCAAAGGCAAAACTAGTTAGTCGCCAATTTATTCGCAATTATATTCGTTGTTGTTTGTGCCTGTGCTTGTAATAAAGACTGATTTCTGTTTTTTCAGTTCCGGTATAAGTAAGGCAATCCAAATTTTACGTTCATGTGCATTGCAAATAATTGTTTTAACATGAAGACTTTTTGCAAGAAATGGCCCGATTCCACCTGCAGATAGTTGTGCAAGTAAGGGTAAAGAAATAGAAAGAAATGCACTCCCAAGACAATTTCGCAGAAGCAAAAAAATCTACAAAGCAATCTGTTGCAAAAACTTTTGGTTCATTTTGCCTTGGAAAAACCACCGCAGAAAGAGTGGAAGCGATTTTGTTCTTAACAGTTTTTTGTGAAATGTGATAATGAATAAAATATGTTGAACGACAATAATTAGTAACAGCCTTTCGAACTTAGAAAAAGGATGATATTTTGCTGTAGTACAAAAGCCATAGTTTTGATAATATGTTAAACAAATCAACAAAAAGCTGAGAAGTTAAACAAGATTGAAACCGGACACGGCACTGGTAAGTTCACTTCATCTTGAACAAAGACTATATCTTTAACAAAATATTAACTAATAATTAGTTGATTTGCTAATACTGAAATAATTTACTTGAGGGCTGCAACTTAACACTTGAAGTAATATATTAACGCTGCAATATAAAAAAAACTTAGCGACACTTCTCTTTTCCGCTTTATTTCGGGGATAATTTCTAATGAGAGCCAGACGAAAACACTCAAGTTTTCATATTTTGATAAATAATTTTGATGGGTGGCTTGTTTTGCCTAGTTATTTAGTGGCTTTTTCCGGGAAAAAATTTTTTGATAATCTATAAGTTGAAATTAAATTTTTAGCCCTTTTTAAGGAACCGGAAACTTTCTTTTTATCTCGACGCAACACGTTAAAAATATTAAGCCGCATAAATTGACAACGAGTCCCGAAGAAATTTCCGAGCCCGTATTCGTAGATAACCCTAGACCCCTTTCGCAACGCTACTGAGCCCGATTCATTGATATTTTTAAATAAGGTGACATTGCCTCTTTTCTAGCTGCGATATTTTAGTTGGTGATTGGCCACTAATCAGAAAGAGTGACTTAAGTGATGACCACTGTACTTTGAACAATTAGTAGTACCCTGATCGGCTGTCAGAAAAAAATTTTGTTGTTTAAATCTGTGATTCTCAACCTTTATTAAGCCACGGCACGTATTTTACATCAGAAAAATTGCACGGTACACGACCAAACAAACATATCCCAAAACCTGTAGCCTGAAAAATAAAATAAAATAAGAATGTTGTCACAATTTATTCATAAATGCTTCCATTTATTTACATATAATTCTTGTTGTTTTATTATTTTCCACGGCATGCTTGATTACTTCTATTGCACACTGGTCAAGAATCATTGGTGATTTTTAATGCATCAGTGATTTTAAATACTATCAGGCTCACCGCACCTTATAGTAAATGCACAGCAAATTTCCGATGCTACTCTTACTTTACTACCACTTTTCCGAGGCTAAGATCGTAAGTTCACGAGCATAAACATTTATTGACAAAATTTTCACGATTAAACCAAAAGCCGATAGCGTCTGAATTTATATTATGAATCAAACACTAATGAAAAAAAAATAGTTTAAGCATAATAAAAAAACAAAGCTAAAACACCAAAGCACTTTCTCCTCTCTCAGGGCTTCTTCAGAAAAAAATTTCAATGCAACAAACCAATGAACTACAAAAAATCCCCAGCTTTACCAAGGAAAAACCGAAACATTTTCCTTAGGTAATGCCCCAAGAGGCAAAAATGTCTCTCGGGGCTAAAAAGCCTTGGCCAAAAATGTTGTGTCTTCGGTTTTCGATTACTTAATTAACTATCATTTAACATCAACATAATAAAGATCACAAAATTTAAAGCTTTTTACACTCACGGGTAGACCTGGTTTGAAACATTAAACTTCATCAGTTGCTGTTTCCGGTGCTTTACAATCGTCTTGCAGAAAACCATTGGACTTTCAGACCTAAGCAATACTACCATACGAAGCGAAAACTGAAGCCAACTTTGATATGATAGAAAAATAGGTTCTGAAAACGAGTCATTGTGGAAGATGAAGTTGCCGAAACAGCTCTGCAAAATATACTAAAGCACCGATGGTATTTGGCAGAGGAGCTGGTCGCTATTGCAATATTTACAGCAATAAAGTGGTTCATCTAAAACAAATGAAAAAAAGGGCCGAAAAATATTGTAAACACCTAAACGATAAGTGCTTAAAACAATAGGCAAAACAACCTCGCTGTTTGACTAGAGTTGGCTAGAGTCGTAGTTTCTTTTACTACGCCAGATACCAGCCATGACAGGCTGTTATTGCTGCCGAGGTTGGGAGAACCTTAGGAATTTTTTTTGCGCAAGAAACTTCGTACAACCACAGCTAGGGAGTCGAACCGGAGTTTTATAAACCGGTATTGAGCTATTTTTGCCGAACCCGAACCATATTTTTAAAAATCACAAAGAACAAACCGGAACTAAATTAAACCCAAACCGGTTGAAGAAAGCGGCTCGCTCCGTGACGTTAGCAACTGGTCTGAAATCAAAACAGTATAGGTAATCCATGTGTGTTGAAGAAATCTTTCATGTTTTAACATTTTTAGAAGATTTGCTTTGCGTGAAGTTCGGACTTTCATGGCGTAAAACGCTTCAGTCGTTACCATGACATATGTTAATTGTAGCTTGTAGACTATGATTTAAAGTAGCGGCAGCTGGTTGGGCTTCAAGCCAGTCCAGACAGGTTATGCTGTTGAGAACAGAACAGAATTCATTTTGCATGCATTCCAAGAGCAGCGCTTAAAATGTATAATAGGTAGCAGTAAAGAAGCACATTGCTTATCGAGAAACTTGGTTAAAGGGAAAAACTAGTATCGGTATAAAACAGGAAGTGAATTGGCCAGTTAAGATGTAAAAAGCTAGAAAGATAAAAACGTTAATGATGCCTAATGATAGCAACCAAATAATAATGATAAATTGCTTTTATTTTTTTTGAGTGCTTCCTGAATCGAATTTTGTTCTCAGTTTAAAAACGCTACGACTTTTTTATTTTTAGAACACTGCGCTTTGTTTAAAGAGTTGTGTCACGAGTATTCCAAGGATCTTGAAAACGACGAATTTGTTCAAAGATTAGCATACCTTTCTGACATTTTTGAAGCTTTCAATAACGTAAATCTCTCGCTTCAAGGACAAAATGGGACAATCGTAATTTTGTTTCCAAGCTAGTTGCTTTTATTCGAAAATTAGATTTATGGAAGAGGAACACAGAAAACAATCAATTTGGGATGTTCAAGTGTTTGTCATCTTTAAAGATGAAGTGTTTTTTTTTGGGAAATCGCTAGTCATCTTGCATCACTTAAAAAGGAATTGAAACGGTACTTTCCATGAGCGCCCAGTTATGAATACATAACAAACCCTTTTTCAGTTATTCCAGACGACTTGGTTGTTGGAACCGGTGAGCAGGAAGAATTAATTGATTTGCAAGAGGATAATGATGCAAAGATAAAACATATAGATCGTCCCGCTATCAACTTCTGGCTTGACGTTGCTGCATCGTACCCTACACTGGCCTCTCGTGCTGTTTCACAGTTGTTAATATTTCCATCAACGTGGGAATGTGAGCAACGATTTTAGACCTTTCTAAATATAAAATCAAAAACCGAAACCGATTAGTTGCCCCTAAGCACGATTTTCGATGTGCCGTCTTCGAATCTACTAAATCGCCTATCGATCGTTTGGTGGTCAACAAACAAAGACAAAAATCGCATTAAATTATTTTGTGTGTCTGATTTTCATTGTTAAGTCCGTTAAAATGGCTTTTTGTAGGTTTTTAGCGTTACTTTTGAAGTGGTTAGATCTAAAATTGTCTATGCTGTACCCGCAAATTTGATTAAAATAAATTGGTGGCACGCGTGTTCAACGCATGACATTATTTTGGTACGCGACGGCAAAAAGATTGGTTAACACTGCGTTAGAATGTACGGTAATAGAAGACGGCAGTTGAGAGGTTTGGGGGATAGGCGAAATTCAATATTTTTATAACTTTCAGACTGGGTGAACCCGGGTCAAACGTCAATATTTTTTTGTGAAATCTAGTGTCAGAGATTAATTTACCAAACGGAACAATATTACCAACTGACAAAAGAATTAACGAAAAAAAATTTTTTTTAACTTTGAACCAGCTAATCTCCATATGCACGCGTACAAAATTCAAATTACCCAGATTCTTAAGCAAGCTAATTATGATTGGAGACATCAGGCCACAGATGTGTGAAAAGTTATCAATAATTTTGAGAAGCGCATAAGTGCACGCAGACTTAGTGCAGGTGAACATATGGCCGACGTTGTATTTGTACGCGAATGGAAGAACTTGCTGGACATAAATATGCCATATGTAACCATTTTTGTTTTTATTCGTTTTTCATCCTAAACTTTCAAATTTGGCCTACTTTATGGAACACGTGTACTCATGACAAAAAAACAAGCCAGTAAATTCATGCTTAATCAAATTCATACACAGCAAGGTTATTGCAGCGTAAAATTTACATTGTAATAGCCATACTTAATAACTTTAACCAGAAATTAATCGTGGTAATCAAAAATTCAGCGTTGTAATAACGTTCTATGCTATTTGGGAAGACCAAATTTGCCTTTCCAAACACGAGTCTGTGGTGTTACCTTAAAAAGCAATTTATTTTGTAGAAAATAACTAGCAGATTTCCCGTCGTTGATCGGGTAAAATGTAAAGACTGATTAAATTTTGACATTGATTAACCATATTCGATAACCTCTTTCGATCCCGCGCGGGTATAATTATAGGCAAGCGATCTTTATGCGTTTGCTCCCGCGATGGTATATATACCGGCAATAACAGAAATGGCGGACATGTGCGCAATTGTTTGCGAACATCTCGTTCAAGCAAAAACGTTTATATATACACCTTTCTAACATTCTGTTTGTGGTTAGTAATTGAATTTTTTTGAATTTTGTTGTGTGCTACCCGTCGCTCGTTGCCCCCCATAGACGATTCTGATCGAAATCAAAATACCGTACTTGGCTTCCCTGGAAAAAGTTATATAAGATTCATATGTTTGTTTGTATCTAAATGTCTCCAGTTTTATTTCTATAGCGGACAGACAGACAAACTTTGAGTTTTATATATATAGATTAATAGAAGGTATTCTACAAAGAAGCGTTCACTAAGGTCATGTGAGATGTTATCTCATGGATTTCATCTTATTCTCTAGATAGATACTATTTTCTTTATATTTTCCTTATTGTCTTTATCCAGCGCTAGGTTTCGTTTAAAGAGCCCCATAGGCTCGTAGCCCCCCATAGACGATTCTGATCGAAATCAAATACCGTACTTGGCTTCCCTGGAAAAAGTTATATAAGATTCATGTGTTTGTTTGTTTGTATCTAAATGTCTCCAGTTTTATTTCTATAGCGGACAGACAGACAGACAAAGTTTGAGTTTTATATACTGTATATATAGATGGTTATTCAATGTAAAAATTTAATCAGTCTTTACATTTTACCCGATCAACGACGGGTAACTAATTGTGACATTTACAGATCTGCTTGGCGCTCAGTTTTAAGAGTAATGTAGGAAATGGTGCAATTATATTTGAATTCGTGTTGAATGTAGAGTCTAATCCTTCTGAATAGCGAAGTGCGAAATTTCGGTCGTATTGATATGAGGCGAACAAAATTAAAATTACAGACGCACTATTACGTGACAAAGGAAGTTAGCAGTCTTTACATTTTACCCAATCAACGATGGGTAAATCTGCTAGTTAGTTATATAATGCAAAAAATATTTTTTTATTTGTGGTACCTAACAAATATTTATAGTAGAGCCCCATAGGCTCGTAGCCCCCCATAGACGATTCTGATCGAAATCAAATACCGTACTTGGCTTCCCTGGAAAAAGTTATATAAGATTCATGTGTTTGTTTGTTTGTATCTAAATGTCTCCAGTTTTATTTCTATAGAGGACAGACAGACAAACTTTGAGTTATATATAGATAGATTTATAAGAAAAAATAAAAAAATAAAAGAATGCAATAAAGTGAGCTGAAGCCAGTTTTGATATGATAGAAAAATAGAAGCTGATAACGAGCCACTGTGGTTGATGAAGTTGCTGAACTACCTCTGCAAATTATACTAAAACACCAATGTTATCTGACAGAGAAGCAGGTTACTTTTACAATATTTAACGGCAATAAAGTAGTTCAACTGAAACAAATGAAAAAATGGCCAAAAAACATTGTAAACACCTAAGCAAGAAGTGCTTAGAACAATAAATAAAACAACCTTTTTACGACTGTTAGTTAGATTTTGGGTTACATTTATTTTGCCTTTAAGCGAAATACAGCTGTCAGGTGCGTCGCAATCTCTTTCAAGTTTTTCAAATGCTTCCCATCGAAAAAAGTTTGAAAACCGCTGTCTTAAACAAGAATAATCTCAGACGCCATGATGAACGCCGACATAAAGTTAAGAGTGACAGTATGATTGGCCGAGAATGTAAGATGCAATTAAATATTTAACAAAGTTAGTTCGTCAGCGATAAACCGCTGTCATAAAATTTGGAGGAATTGATGTCTTTGTGAAATGAAGAAATTTCCAAAAAAATAAAATCTTTTAGCGATGGAAATTTTATAGAAGATTGCATTTTACATGCCGTGCAATGCAATTTCCCAAATGCTGTAATGATTTTAATTAAATAAGTCTTTCACGAAACTCAATTACTAAAAGGGTTGAAGAACTTTCTTGTAACATTGAAAAGGTTTCGAAAGAAGTGTTGCGCCCTATGTCTTATTTTACTCATTATCCTTGGAGGAAAGTTTTGATTAAACAGACATACCAAACAAGCTATTTTTGTTCGGATATTTAATCACAATTTTGATGTTTATGTAAAACAATTGCGAAAGGCTTCATTGAAAGATGGTACAAAAGATAAAGATATCTTAAAGCTGTTACCAAAGTAAGGGATTTCAATGAGTTGCGTTTCATCTTTCATCTTCATCTTTCGGGCGTGGCCACACACGAAGCCCCTTCCATGATCGATAAAAGTACTGGTTTAGAAGCCTTTCAAAAAAGCTGGATTGAACTGATAGTAGAGAATTTACAAACTACCACAGCATTGTTTAATGAGAGAATTTGTGAGTAAACTCCTTATACTTTGATATCGTCATGAAGGTGGTTTGATGATGTGGTAGAATTTATTCAAGCAAAGGCTTTGAACCACCGTCAGTTCAAAATTTTTTCAACAGCCCAACGGGAAACAGATCTTGCCGATATGATATACTAGGGAAGGCGAAACATTTTAATCGAATAGGTCACACAAAAGATTTTAATGTAAAAAAACGCAAAAGTGGTTCATACATTTCACAATAGCCTATGTAATCAGTCGATTATAGATTTAATTGTACCGGTTCAATAATTTTGTGACTGAATGTCAAAAAACTGTCTTTACTCATAAATCCGTTCAGTTTTTTAAATATTACAGCGGTATCTGTAAAAGTGAACAACCGATCCTCACCGTCAAAATTTTCAACAGTCTACTAACGTCACAACAAATTTTCAAGTAGTTCCACTAAAATACTTGTGCCTGATCATATCGCCACCCACGGGTCAGTGGTTCGCCATCTTTGTGATATACTATGGTGATATCGGATGGTTGAGTCGTACTAAGGTACTCCAACACATTGTTGAGTTAAACGAAACAATCCAAGAATATATGATTATGAAAAATAAACCAATTTTCGATTTTGACAACCCGCAGTTTATGGCAGATTTTGGATTTCTCTCTGACTTATCTTCTCATCTGGCAACTGTTAACCGCAAACTTCAATAAAGATGTCAGCAAGTTCATGTCCTTTTTAGCCATGTGAAAGCAGTTTAAGCGAAACTAAAACTTTATAAAACGGCTTGGCAGCAAAGATGTGAATTATTTTCTATTAACTGTTTGCATGAATTGCAAAAAGTACGCACCAAAGTTTGTAAAGTGCATTTCTAAAAACATTAAATGAGCGCATTCGTGACTTCCGTTAACAAGAGCAAAATATCGCTTTTGTTAAGATGCCTTTTTCTGTTGAAGTTGAAGAATAGAAGATCCACCGGCCGAGCATCAAATGGAATTAATTGACTTACAATGTGATGAATTTTATCACAAATATGTGACTTCTGGAAAGTTTCCCAACCTGAAAAAAATGCAGCTCGGATAATTTCTTTGTTTGGTAGCACATATCTTTGCTAACAGATGTTTACCCGAATGAAACATGTAAAAAGCAAGAATAGATCTTCTATCACCAATGGTCATCTCGAGCAATGCATAAGCTTGGTTGCTGTATCCCTAGAAGGTGACATAGATTTTTTATGTAGCGAAAAACAAAGTCAAGTCGCTCATCAAACTTATTCTTTCTATGTATATAGTTTTAATTGATTTTTGATTGAGGTAAAAATGCTTGTGGCCCGCAGTGACTTTCCTCATAAAAAAGTGGCTCGTTGCACTAAAAAAGTTGAGCAGGCGTTCATGCGTTAGAGTCATTGACAACAATTTCTCGATTTCAGGCAACAACTCCCCATAAGAAATTAATTACCAAAAATGCCTTCAACCCCTTGAACGATTTTGTAAAGATCATTGGCCATAGATTGATATTTTAATGAACAAGTTTAAACAATATCAATATTTGTACTTTGTGTGTTTGTTTTGTGTTTGCATCTAGCTGTGAAAACATTATAAACTTTCTAATATGTTATTTTATATTGGAGATTTTTAATCATCAGATTTTACAATTAAATTCATGGGTAATCCCCTCAATCAGAAGCAATTTTTTGTTGGTGCATCAACCTTCAAAACTTTTGACTTGGCGACACCGGCATGTACTCTATCTCACTTATGGTCCTGTTAAGTTTCCCAAACAATTGTTTTTGACAAAATTCTGTCGACTGACAAGGAGCAGAGATATAATGATCAAGAAAATCAACCCAATCATATAAGACACATGTAAAACAATCAAGGCTACTTTATTCGCCATCTAGCGCCAAATCAAGCAATCGTTCTGCGCCACCTCTAACCGCTGACAAATAGGAAATAAATTTAGTGTGCATTGAGTTTAGACTTAATTTTCATTGCTCCCACGCTTTGAACAAACAAACTGACTACAAAATAAAACTGCAAAACAAACTACAAAATATCGACCTGATGGAAAGCCGCAGAGGGAAACGAAAATCCGTTGCATGTAATACGATATTACTTTTTATCACCTTTTGGTTACTCGAAAACTAGAAAATAACAAGTTTCATCTTTTTACAAACTAAGATCGGGTCCGAGGCTGGATATGGAGTTGTATTGATGACTGTCACAAATAATAGTCTGTAGCAGCTTTAAAAATGTTATTTTGATGTGTTGTAAATGTATAACAATCACATTTGTTTATCATGTGTCGATTGTAATGTTATTTGTGACTGCTGCTATCCCAGTCACGCCGTTTGGAAGAAAGGTCTTAGCGCACAGCGCAAACTCAATCGCGGTGTCAAAAGGCACTCTTGATGATGGAATCAAATATAATTCAGACGCGAAAAAATCCGATTGATCATGTAGGAATGGTGTCGATACTGCGACAGGTTTTTTAGAATAATTAAACAATTATGAACAAATAGCCAAACCTCACGCTTAATTTGAATGCAAATATGAGTAGAGTAGAACGATTAAAGTAGCAAATAGCGATAGCATTAACAGTACGACGATAAATAATAAAAATTATGCGAAAGGATTATAAAGAAGCACTTTACTTCATTATGGCATTTTAACTGAGATTTAGCAAGATTTTCCACAATAGATGTACGGTATTATTACTGATACTACTATAGTTTTGATTTCATCACAAATTAATTAACATGAATTACACGATAAAATAACAATCAGCACTCGTTGTTAACAATAAATTCAGTAACCTATAATATACACTATACTCTTATTGACTGTACGCGACTTCCCAAAACGATTGAAACTTTAATACCAGAGATTCAAACTTCGACCATATTTTGATTTTGAGAAAGACCTAATATGACTGAGGTGCCGCAGTTTTATAGTGCTGCAAATCTACGAGATTCTCATGCGAGCACGTGGAAGTGGACAATGAAAACTTCATATAATTGGCTGTCCTAGAAATTATTTCTTAGTATTGCCAACAGCACAAAGACACAAATGATAAATGTAGGTCTCCAGCAGCTATATGTGGTTGATGTAGAAAGAGGGCTTGCAGTTTTACTTGGGTGAGAATCAGCTTTTAATTAAAATTCTCATGAAAGGATTTTGTCTGTAACATTATGATTGTGACTTAATATTGGTGTGATAAAAAATTTGCACAAATTTGTTCTTATGATTCATAACAGCATGCGATTTTGTTTCACTATTGTTGTTGCATTTTCTTCTCCGCTTACTACTGATTGTCGAACAATGATCTGTGATTAATATTTTTTAATTTTTTTTGCATAAAACAACGACGGAATTGAAGTTATATCTACCGACCACAAAGCAAAAGCTCGATCTAACCATTGCTATACCACAAAATCCCTGCATGATTCAGCGGTTAATTTTAGTTCGCCTTCCTGCAGAAATGGGCAGAAGCTAGTTCCTTTGTGTTTGGAGCAGATGATGGAACGTCGCTACGTTCATTTTTAAAAAGAGCCAAGCTGGTACACAAATTCTATTTTTGTGAAAAGTAAAGATGTTTTTAGTTCTTTTTTAGCATCTACTGTTTTTTCGTTTTTTTGTTGATGAAAAGCAGGGAATCACAAATAACTCCATGATGTAAATATGCTGTTTAAAGGAAATAGAGGGTTTTATGTGACATTTTGAGGAGGTCTAATAGTGTATTATCAAAAAAGTTATGACAAAAATAAATGGCGAAATGTGAAATATTTGTATTGTTTTCTGATTTAATTATCAGGAAAGCCCTGCTGATGAGTCCAAAAAGGCAAAACGCGTACAGGGATGGCTTTGTAAATCTGAATATAACTCTCAATAGCATTGCTTCCTTAGGAAGTCTCGCGTCTTTAGGACTCGCTTTGTTGTTTTGCTTCTCGCTTATAAGATGTTCTCTATCGATCGTAACCATTTGGAACTAGCAATATAATTATCAAAATATGTCGACAGAAATTAATTCTTCACATTTTATTTGCTGTGTAAGACCATATAGATATGATTTCCATCAATCACAATTTGGTTCTCCTATACCGTAATAATTGAAATAATTTAATAAAGCATCATGATTAACCCTCTGTCTACCAGCAAAAAAATGTACATTTTGTGCCAGTGGGGTCAAATTGACCGCAGTCAAGGATTCTTATCTTGGAGATGTTTTTGCTGTGCTTTTTTTAACTTTTGCTTACTTAGCACTTAATACATAAAGAAATCGTTTATTCTAGTGATAATGAAACTTTCAAAACCAAAAAAATGAAACTGTAGTTGTAGAAGTGGCTGCTGTACCAAGCGAACATAGGTTTTGCAGTTTACTACAAGGTTGATTTAAATGGTAATATTGTTTAATCCATATCCACTAATTAATGTTTTTATTGTACAAAAAAACAACAATGAAAGACCAAACCAACGGTAACCCATGATAATAGTCCTACAGCGTAGCTTACTGATTTCATTTATGCGTCTCACACAAATATTGTCTAAACAAACCACCATCATGATTTATTCCTTGCATAAACGCATTGATTGTACTGACGTCAATCATATTGAAGAATAAGACTAATGGCCATCTTCTAGTCATGCGTTTGATGAAGCATGATCTCAGCATTCTGTCTAAAGTGCCAACACCACCATTTGTTTTGTTGTGGAACAGATTAATCCTTGGTTTCTGATCCGAAGTGCTTTCGATTTCTGGCTGACTATGCATCGATGAAAGCATATTGACAACACGGTTTGTTTTAGGACAGTACGATGCAATCATTGTATCTAGTTGAAAGTTGAAGACTGTGCTCTTCACATTCCGTCCTTTGGCCACTGTCAATTCCGTTGGGAGTTCCGGATTGCTCTTCCTCATTGTTCCTATCAGTGAGAGATTCTTGTGAAGAAGTTTCCGTACAAGCGATAGACTAGTGAAGAAATTATCACAAGTGAAGTTTCGGCAAGAATTATCAATATCTTCTGCCAAATCAAGAACAATTCTTGTGACTTGATTAGCATTTTTCAAATGCACACATGCATTTTTCATATGTAAGAGGAAGTGGAGTCGCAAATTGTTTTGAGTTTTATTCCATATTCGCCTGGCTTTGAAGAAATGTATTGCTTGAAAGAGCACCGTCCTCTAAAGCATACCAACTGCTCGTGCACTGTCATGCTTGGTCGCCAGGTGTAGAAATCACGCAAGTAAGAGTCCCAAGTTTCAAACACTTCTCTGATTGGTTGCAGCTTATCAGGGGACCAATGATGTCGTCTTGACTGTGCATTGTCAAATCGGAGAAAGCGTAAAATTTGTTGATATCTTCCTCTACTCATAGTGCGATTGAAAATGGGCCAGCCATCAAGTGTGCTCCATAGATGTTCAACGCTTTCGTTATTGGACTTATATAATACGCCAATCAAAATAACTACACCAAGAAAGACTTTGAATTCTTCATCATACACGGATTTCCACGAGCCACCATATACTATGGTTCTTTGTGATTAGTTAGTTCACTGACATATGGTTTTTCGAAGAGAAGACGGCAAATATAAAGTGAAAGTATCACTTGTTTCTGAGTGCTGAGATTTTGAAAACCTCGTTGGTCCTGGACTTTATCGAGTGACATGCACAGCTGCTCAATCAGCATTATTTGCAAAAGGTGTTTTTTGCCACGTTTCGGTTTTGGAAAGGAAATAGTTTGCAGAAGCTGATGAAAAAGATTTGTCACCATTTCTTCTTCAGAAGATGAATCAAATAAAGATATTTCTTTCTTGTCTTCTTTGCCATCTTCAGTAGAAATCCAATTCGAGTCGCTTGTTTCGTCTTGTTGTTTTTGTTGTTGTTGTTGGTTACCCAACCCCTTCCGAGGAATGGGGGCATGGCGGGAGACCATGGAGCCCCGATTTTCTGTCGTCATTTGCTAGAAAATCCAACTCCATGTTCAGAGAGATAATTTGATATGTTGCTACTTTGCATTTACCTCTTTTGTATTTGTTTTTAAATATATTCTCGTTTTGCTTTTATTTTATAATAAAAAATATCAATTTTGTATATGTGGTACGTAAGCAATGCAATAATGTAGTTTTTTTTTTATATATCTGCATGTTTCATTGGGTCACTTATTGGTAAAACCACTTGGGGTCAATTTGACCCCATTGGTATATGATGCTGCTTTTTTTATTAGCTCATAATAAAGATGTCCAACAATAAAAAATTTTTCCGTCAGCAAACCTCTTCAATATAAAATAAAAGTCATGAAGATTCATAGCGCTGCTGCCAACGGTTTAGCAACAGGAGCTTTTCAAAAATGTGATTGGGGTCAAATTGACCCCATGGTAGACAAAGTGTTAAGTAAAGTACTTAATTCCATATTGTGGAGGGCTTTTTTTCAAATGTCGCACTTACACCATCAATTAGGAGAGTTGCTACTTCAGCTGTCAACTGCTTTTTTCCTTAAAATTACATAGTTGTAAATAAAATTGATTAAACAGATCAAAAACAATATGCTGCAAGTACTCGTGCATTACATTTTTTTGTATTTTGTGAAAGTAGGTTAACGTTTAATGATCGACAGTTATTGACATCGCTATCAAGCGCGATACCAGGATTTATCTAAGAAAAGGGAAGCTGACAATAACAAAACCACTTTAATGTTGTTTAAGTATTTGATCAAGCATGTATCATGCTATCAGGCAACGTTGATTGCATGTATCTTCTCCTTCGGACAGAAATCGTGCTGCCTTATGAAAAGTTTTTGCCGCGCAGTTTCTTTCGGAGTCTATTGACAAAGAGCTTGTGCTTCCTGATCTTGCTCGCTGTGTCCTACTTTATTTTTGCTAAAACAAGCACACCCTTCTTTTAAACTCTTGTCTTTATGGAATCGGCAAAGTTGGGGGTCTTTTGTGAGGCGTTTGCGGTCGTCCGACTTGGGTCGCTTCTCATTTCGTTTGGTCCTGTCCAGTTGTGCGTCAAGCTCTTTCCGCTGCTCTATTTAACGACATTTTGCGTACGATGTCTGGTCCATGTCTGAACTGGCGTTGCATGGCTTCATGGGGTCTAATCTTCCACCATTACCCCAATGAGAAAAAAGGGTCGGATAGCAGCAACATCAGGCAGCATATTGATTTACTGCTATCGCCTATTCTAATGAGTACTATTTCATATTAATCTCAGCAATTAACTGCTTTGAGGAAAAACGAACAGATCACAAGAGCTAAGGAAGATCAAGAGACAAAGGATATTTAAAAAAAAGACAATGGTGTAAAAAATTGGCTTGCATTTTAAGGCCAAGCTATAATAGTACAAAAAGATCTTGTATAAAACGGATCTTCACCAAATTACAGGTACGGCTTATACGCGAGGTAACGAGGCTGAGGGCGAAACGTTTCGTTTTGCATTGGAAGTCAGCTCTAAGGTCTATGCTAGCACGCGTGAAAGAGAAATTATTATTTACTGGTATGATTTTGTTTCAACAACCGCTTTCAAATCAAACCAAAGAGCTACGAGACCATGGTGCAAGCTCATTTGTTTTATTTTTTCAACAACTGTTTTGTGTCAAAAATAGGCAGTGATCCGTAAGCAAGTGCAATTTGTACGCGCATAAATGCAACCGTATTAAAAGTTAGGTATTAAGTAAAAGAGCTGTCCTACTGAATTTAAACTTTTTCACTGGCTACGCTTTTACCCCTGTTTGTCGTAATTGTGGCATAGAACAGGAATGTCCTATCAAACGCTCTCTTACCATTTACGTGTGGTTCACTTAATATTTACTTGCGGCCCATTGCATTGTTAAATTGACTCAAAAGTAGGCTTAAAAGTATTGCATGGTTGCATTGTTGAACCGAATAAAAAGTGGAGATCTTCTTTTGTTTGGTTCTCGTTTTTTTGTCACCGCTCTTGGTTCCAAACGCTTATACAAAAAATTCGCTGTAAAAAGTTACTATTTAAGTGCTTTTGATGCCCGATAAAATACTTAAATTTGTAGTTTGGCTCAAAAGGAAAAAGGTTGGACCTCTCTGGTATAGAACATAGATTTTGAAATCTGTATGTACATCCTGAGATTTTCGTATGTAATAGATATTGCAGCTTGACTTAAGAAATACTTATTGCTTTTTTGCAGACGTTTGTGTATTCCTTTGCATAGGATTGATCACGTGGACGGTTTTGTTTTTTATTCTTCCAGCAATAACAGCCATGATTACGTATTTCTTCTCTGCGTCATGTAGATTGTTGCTTTTTTTGTGCTGAATTGTGAGATCGCCAAAGGATACAAGACTTCGGAATCGTTTTAGAAATAGCCAGAAATATTAGTTTTTAGCTCCTTGGTCCCACTCAAAACAAACTTTTATGCCTAGGCTGGGATATCAAGAAATTTAAAAGAGGAGGGCGCCCATGGTGGGGTATCAAAATGTTGATATCCACAATATACGAGTCAAACATATAAAAAGCATCCAACAAATTTCACAGTTTTGGCCCCACGAAAATTTTCTTTTGGTTACGCCACTGGTGCTCACATCGCCTCCTGGGCACTAAAGGCATCAATTAGGTCCTAATGTATCATTTAAGCATATTCTGATATTTATGAGTTCAATGCACCGTCATCAAACCACATTAGTAGATTCAATTGGTTATTTTATTTTTTCCTTAACTGAATTACTTTCTCCAAACTCTATGGAGAATATAAATTATGGCGAGGTCTGGTAGGGCATTGATTCGGAAATGCACAGCTGGCATTAAGTGTCATTCAAAAAATACAATAGGCCAGTATGAAATCAATTTTTTTTTTTTTTATCAAAATCTGTTTGATTGTTTGTAAGCCCACAGTTCCTCTGCGATCGTTTTATTACCTATTTTTCTTCTGCGTTTGTTCGTGGAATAGTTTTACCGCATGTAATTTGATTTAGGATGCATTTGTCGACAATAAATCTTATGAAACTCTCTTCGCGTGAGCTCGAGCTTGTGGCACTGCGTTCTCCTTTGCATTCCATTTTCTTTGTTCCACTTTCTTAAATTTAATGCACGATTAATTTCCACGCATCATCTCTCATTGCAACTTTTTGCTTTTATTTAAATGCCAAAGTGGCAGTTGGAGCCAGTGGTGCCACTGTTTGTGATTTTCCACCAGATCTTATGCTTTTTGGTTTTATCTAATGGTCATGTGGTTTTTTTAATGTCGTAAGATCTTTGAAATCTCAAAAATTGTTCATCAGGCAACCCAATGCTTCTGAAACTGGAGTTCGTGCGAAAATTTCAAGGGGTCTATAATACATTTTTCAATTTTTGAGTTATTGACAAAGTTCGTTCTTTTTTGTAACGAATTCATCAATTAATCTTTTTAGTATTTGCCGATTTGCCTTTGAAATGGTTTCCTTTTCTGTTTCACGCATCTGCGTTATGTCCAATAATTTTCTCTTTGTTTACGCAACTTGTCACAATTAAAATATGAGTCGTTGTGCCAAAGCTCTTTTTGGTCGGTAAACCAAAAAACTTTTACTACCTTTTTTTACCGACGGAGCATGGCTTGTGGCTTAGCAATGAAAACATTATAAAGATTATCCTATATTAAATTTTACTTTAATTGATGTGACATGACAAAACTTCAGTGTGCTTTGTGTCATGATGTTTGCAATATAGTTTCAAGTGTGAAAGCAGTGAAGCACAGCAAACTCAAGCGCCATCTTTATTTAAAACATCCATAACATGCGGGGAAGGGCCTAAGCTAGTTCAGTTTAAAAAAAAGATCGGTTGCTCGCAAAGGTCTTTTTGAACCATAAAGCAAAGTCCCACTTGAGGAATAAAATTTTAAAGGTATTTAACAGACTTTTTTTAACTTGTTTTAAATATTGATTAGGAATTTGCCATTATTTCTAGGAAGCAAAATGGGTCCACTGGCTAAAAAATTAAAGAACCATAACCATAAACTATTTAGTTGACTTTACATAGCGTGATAGTCTATATAAATATCCTCAATAAGTAAATGGAAGGTTTGTGGATATCAAGTTATCCGGAAAAGTATATTTTTAAACTCTTGATTGACTTTACACTGGTCTAAATTTACATTTTAACTTTGATTAGCTGTGCACAAAAGTGTAGCTGCAATTGTAACTTGGTCTGTGTATTTTCTTGGAACAAAAGTCACATCAGAAGCAGAAGTCAACAGAGCTTGCGGACGATTTCGTACTTTTAATAGTCATCCAGTGTATTTTGTGCCGGGATGAAAATCTGAACTCCCAGTGTAATGATCGCATGTGGTTGATCAAAATTTTGATTTTTATAATCCTGTTTTGCAACACAAACGTTTTGTTCTGTCAACGTTTCGTACAGAAAATAAAAATTGGCGACTTGCACCATCAAACTTTATATGTGTTTAAAGTTGGGATTAAGGTTAGGGTCAGGTTTGACAGAGAGTTAGCGTTAGGCACTAAGTCAAGAAATATCACTTGCTACATTGCAGCAAAAACTGATGGTCAAGCAAAAATAACGCTAATACTAAACAACTTTGTGTGATGCTTTATAGTGCAAGCTGTTTGAACATGCAAATACTTTTGATTTTTCTAGAAGATTTTGATATTCTAATAAATTATCGATAACGTGTTTTTTGCTAATTTTGTGTTTTTAAAGGATCTTGTAGTTTTAAAAGGTGGCCAGGGGCAACACAGGTTAGAGTGAGTGCGCGTTGGAGTGCAGACGTGGCTCAATGTGGGAGCAATTATAGGTTAGATGATGTAGCTCCATTTATTTTGTATTTAGTTAATGAACCAATACAAATTTTTTGTTTTAACTTCTACTTGAATAAGATCAACATGAATGTATGAAGTACCGTAATAAATAAAATGTAATGAATCGTGTGGAAATTCAACCACGAAATTAGCTATTACAAGTGAGAAAAGAACCGCAATCCTCAACTACAGGAGACAGAAAAACGCCGGTGTTGCTACAATCTATTCGTTCAGTGAAGTTGTTTGAAAAAAGTAAACAGCTTTTAATCGATAAAAAAAGTTATGGTTGCTGTAGCTTGTACGTACTAAACACAAATTCATAATTCATACTGGCGATCAAACAGGGATAAATGCCCTTTTAGAAAAAACTATTGCTTAACTTTTTTAAATCAATATTGTCACCTAGAGAATTATTGTTTGAGCTCCTAAGAGCGTACAACTTATGGAGGGTTGTTATGATCAGCGCTAAAACTTTGCTTCTTCCCTCCTCTTCTCAATGATTATAGCATGTAAGCAGGGGCGGATTAGCAAATTCAACCGGCCCGGGAACTTTAAAATAAAACCTGCCCGTTTTTGACAACAAATTGCAAATCTTGCTAAAACATTACACGGTTCATCTTACAAACCACATTATATTTAGCCCATTTCAAAAAAGAATATTTAAAATTGACAAACAAACATTATCAAACACAATTTACGAAGTGCATTCAATAAGTTTCCAGACTTTTTTTGTACAGGCATTTATAATTGCCGTAAACTCGAGATATTTCAGTATGTTGTTACCATACTCCTTATGAGATGATTGACCAATTTTTTCTTGTTTAGGTGCAAATTTATAGCTACAGTAGGAATTAGAGTACACCTTACTAAATCCTGATTGTCACAGCTGGTGAATTTCAAAAATGCAATCTGGACGTGAGGACACATTAGAAGAACGATATGCGATCAAGTTCTGTTTTAAACTTGGAAAAACTGCCACGGAAACGTATGGTATGCTTCAGACTGCTTATGGACCATCTTGGATGAATCGATCATCAGTTTTTCAGTGGCACAAGAGATTCAAGGAAGGCAGGGAGTCCGTGAGGGATGATAAGAGATGTGGGAGGAGTAGGGAAGTCAGAACATCAAAGATGATTGGCCAAATAAACGATTTCATGAATAGGGACCGTCGTGTTTCTATAGAGACACTATATTGAAGTTTAAAGGAGTTCAGGAAGAGATTCCGTCGGAAGAGGCCAGAACTCTTCGAATCAGGTCAGTGGCATTTCCATCAGGACAATGCCCCAGTCCACAACTCCATCCTCGTCACAGACTATTTGACCCAGACGGGCATCAAGACGGTTCCCCATCCTCCCTACAGCCCGGACCTTGCTCCCTGCGACTTTTGGCTATTCCCAAAGCTCAATGAAAACCTCAGAGGCAATCGTTATTCCACAATTGAGGACATGAAAGAGGCTGTGACGAGGGTCCTAAACACGCTCACACAAGAAGACTTCCAGGGGGGTTTTCCAGAAGTTGTTGGAACGGTATAACAAGTGCATTGATGTCGGAGGAGAATACTTTAAAGGGGACTAGAGTTTTTTGTGTGTACGGTTAATAAAAGTGTCCATACCAAAAAAGTCTGGAAACTTATTGAATGCACCTCGTATAGAGCAACAGTCTTCGCATTTCTGGGTTCATTTTTGCTAGTTCGTCAATGATGGTATGGTTTGAAATGGGTAACAACACGTCTTGTTCGACGCACATCAAAAAAAGGGCATCCAAGCGATCTTCGCTTGGCTAATTTCTTAAACGGTTCTTTACATACCTCAGCTTGCTAAAGGTTCTTTCACAACCAACTAGTGTAACGGAAAGAGTAAGGATTACTTTGTATGCCTGATATAGAAAAGGATAACTTCTGCAGTTATTCTATATCTTCGAATCGCAGTAAAACAGCATAGAAAATAATTTTGGCATCGACATTTTTGAATGTCGGGACTTTCGTCCGATCTCAGGTCTTCGTCATCTACTTTTTAAAAACAAATTAAAATTTAAGTTTTATGAAAGAAAATTTATTAGTATCAGCGAAAAGTGCTGAATGATAATAGCAGAACAAAATTTTGATCAAATAATAACATTTTCATTGATAAGAAAAATGGGCATCAAGTAATTGTAGGCTCAGGTTGTATCATACAATGAGATAAATGGTCAAAACATTAACCTGTAAATAGTTTATCAATAATAAAATTAAAAAATGATCACCTGCTTTATCTAATTCAGAGCAGTGCTCAGGTAAAATCTTTTTTAATTCCGGCCATTTTGATGCGAAATCCAAGAGCTCTTGCCGAAGATCTTGCTAAACAGGAGAATCTAAACTTTTTTTTGGCAAATAGTTGTATATCATATTCACAGCTGAGATAAGAATTCCATGAAGAACTGTTTCAGAAAAGCGTTTGGGATCGAAGTAGCTTAAGTCAGCATATAATTTTTTATGCGTAGCAAATCTTCTATGCAAACTTTAAACCACTTGATCTAGAATTCTGTTATGTACATCGACCTCAAACTTTTTCATTGAGTCTCAAAGACATTTATCCAAAGATTCATTTTTACTCTTTCGAACACGTTTAGCAGGAAAGCTACAGTACTTTCAATCAAGACATCACATCCACGTTCTTCCACAACTTTATTAGTATGTTGAACAAAATGGTCAGTTTTGGTTACAACCACTGCAAAATCGCGATGAATCTGTTAAATATTCTATTTCGTAGCTTCCACCAAATTAAAAGCATTAATGAAATCCAGTCCAGAGGTCTGCAAGTACTTTGAAAGTGCAGAGTTTATCTCCATGATGCGTAGAAAAGTAATAGCTTCTAAAACATGTTGGTATCGAATCA
Source organism: Trididemnum clinides (assembly GCA_963675345.1). Classification (NCBI taxonomy): domain Eukaryota; kingdom Metazoa; phylum Chordata; class Ascidiacea; order Aplousobranchia; family Didemnidae; genus Trididemnum; species Trididemnum clinides. The sequence goes on along the minus strand of OY776302.1, from coordinate 25,345,882 downwards.
TATTATCTAACATGACACTGGCATCAAACCGCGCTTTAACACTTAACTTCACAGAAGTAGAAGCACAATACAGAACTTCAATTACATCGCAGAACATGCCGCTAGAACCATCTTCAAATGTGCCGAAAATTTTTTGAAGACATTCGTGCTTAGACCACCATCTAGTTGCTCCAATCAAATTTAACCTACTCTAAATATCATGGCAATGTCTTTGGCTCATCTACTCTTTCCACATGTCCATTTGCAAATACAATTCCCGAAAGAACACTCCAATCTTTTCAACTAATCCAAATAGAGACATGGATGCATGATTAGTCATAGTAGCATCACAAAAAAAACAAGTTGAGAACGTGGGCATAGCGTCATATGTGAATGTGACCAGGAGATTCTTTTTCAAGAAAAGCTGTAAATCCATTATGCTGCCCCGACATGTTTGATGCTCCATCTGTACTGTCGGAGATGCATTTGGAAACGTATATGTTTGCTTCTGCAAAACTTCTTTCAACAAATTGGACAGATCTGCTCCAGTTGCCGAATGACTCTTTGACGTTTTCCCTAAATGTTGAAAAAGGGTCTGCTATTAACAAACAGTAATAAAGTCAGCTTAGACATTTATTTGCCATAAGAAAAATTAATTTCGCTAACACATCCTCAGTTTCTGCAAAAAAATATTAAAAATCGCACAAAAAAATTAAATGTTTTCAAACAAACTTTTGGTAAACCAGAGAAAAGGCTGTACTAAGATAATAAAATCTTCAAAACTTAACAAAAAGCAAAAATATTTATAGGGACATCTATTTCTATACAGCTTAACCTATCATATTAGTTTGAATGTATTTTGAAAGGAGTCGGAGCTAGTTTTGTGGCCTGTGGTTTTGGTAGCTGTTTATTATTATTGCAGACCCTGTGCAGATAAATTTTTTTGCTTCTTGTTAAGTTTTGAAGATTTTATTATATTAGTACAGCCTTTTCTCTGGTTTACCAAAAGTTTGTTCGAAAATATTTAATTTTTTTGTGCGATTTTTATTATTTTTTGCAGAAACTGAGGATGCGTTAGCGAAACTAATTTTTCTTATGGCAAATAAATGTCTAAGATGACTTTATTACTGTTTGTTAATAGCAGACCCTTTTTCAACATTTACTGATATGGAGTAAAGTCGCTTGGATAGACTATCGTGCTAGGGTTTGATTACTGTTTTTCAATTTTAATTGTTATTGCGTTTTCCCTAACAAAGCGTAGAATAACTGATCATTTGTCGGTTGAAGTTATATCTTGAGTTGAATTGATGTGAACTGAGTAAATGCCTGCTTCTGTAACGGAGCTTGAAATTTCTTCTTTTTTAGCTTAGATATAATAGCAATAATAGAGTTAACAGTAGTTTTGGAGATAAATGTATTTTTGTTTGCACGGTTATGCTTGTGCTTGTCGGGTTTGTTTTGCAAACATTTTTATATAAAATTGTTCAAATAACACTTTAGAATGTTATCGTACTTGGCAAGAAGAAGTACAGTCTCTAAAAATATTCCGTGATCAACTTTTTTATCTCATAAAGTAGACACCGCTTCCGAACTCTCTGTTCCCTTATAGCCCGTTCCCCGTTTTTCAGTCATTTTTACAATGAAGACCGACTCTGTCGAGAATTTGCCTTCTTTGCATGACCTATTTGTTGTGCAATGATGTTTGACTGACAGTAAGTAGGTCCACCACTGTCTTATTACTGCTGAATCGTATGTGAACTTCAACACATGCCTTGTATTTTTGAGAAATTTTGTGTTCATCAATTCGTTGGTAAATGTGTTTCCACGAATCGAAACCCGTTAGAAATTTGCTGGGATTCTGATTGCTACTAGTAGTAGTACCAATGCAGTGCAAAGATTTCAAAATAGAGTTTCTTTTTCTTCCCAATACGAGAGCCATAATCGCTGCAAACTATCTCCAAATCATCTGGTCGGAAGTACACATTTGTAGCGTTGAAGTTGGTTGTTTCTGGTTAATGTGGGTGAAACTCAAAATATTCGGTTAGTTTATCACGTTTTGGTTTTACAAACCACGAGTGGTAACCTGTCACAGAAGGAATTACAGATTGATCTTGTTTAACTTCTGAAATTTAAGCGGATATTGCAGAATAGTCTTCACTGTCTGATATTGCTGGATCGAGATTTATAGACTGCTGACAATGACTTTCTAAAACCTGCGTTAGGGGAGCAAAACATACTTCAGGGTTAACTTGGCTAAGGCTGTCTGGTTCTGGTTCATCAGTATATACAGTGTGGGCTTCGCTTATACAGTCTGGGCTTCGCTTTTAAATACTGGCGGAATAGATATGTCAGAGCAATTTTGATTTACTAAATCTGATGCTACATCATGATAAATTACAGACTGATACTGATGTTCTAATAGCAAAGCGGGCTTAACAGTCGTTTGGCTTTCCGTTGAGATGCTTGCTCTTGCAAATGCTTCCTGAATGTTCATACATTTAGCAGCAATTTTTTTTTCTTTCTTTTGCGCTCTTTCTCAGCTTCACCTTACTGCTTTTTTGTTTCTTTTTCCATTACCGTACTTAAAATTTAGAGAGGCCTGGAGAATGGATGGTAAACAACTATGTTGCATTCGCGATATCAGTTTTCCTGCGATTCTTTATTACGTTATAGTAATGAAAAATAGGGAAAGAAGTTACCACTGACGCTTTATTCATTATTTACGTCAAGTCACGACAGTGACAAATCACAATAAGAAAATTATAAATAGGCTATACAAAAATACTGTTACTGAAAAATAATTGCAAAATCACTATGCATGAAACTGGTTCATATTCTTCATCATTTGTTAGTTTGGAGGCAGCCCAGTGAATCGCTGGGCCTGCCCACAGTCAAACGGCCCACCAGGAAACTCCCGAATTCTCACAGGGACAATCCGCCCCTGCATACAAGAACGTAATTCTGTCTGTACATGTCTTCGTACGTACATGCGCTTTGACTCCTCCAAAACTAAAAAACGTAGAAACATCAAACCTGGCACGATTGATCACCACCCTGGGGTTCGTGACATCACGATGACGTCACAATCAAACATAATTTTTTAATTTGCATTTTTTCACAGAGAACAATAGTTTTGTGTTCAAACGAAAGCCAGCTCCTCGATTTACCTTCTTACAATGAATATCATTACTTTGGGATCTAACATGACGTCACAATTAACTCTTGATTGTACAATTTGTGCTCTTTAGTTTCTCAAAACCTACTCATCGAAGAAACGAGAGTAGCAGCTTTCTTTGGAGATGTTTACAAAGTGTTTTTGACAAAAACAAATCTAAAGCAATTTGAGCTCATTCGACAATGCAACAAGCAGTTCTTTATTTAAGCATTTTAAGTTTTTAAAGCATGCTTCTTGTCTTCTCCTCTTGCACGCTTACAACTCGTTCTATGATGTCATCATGCTGTGTGGTGCGATTAACACAGTCTTTCGAAACCCGAGATCATCATATGATGATTTTTTTTAATTGCTCAATTATTACAAAATTTGTTTATTTAATAATTTGTGATCTCATTTTTTAACCAATTTTCAAAATACATTTAAGAAATTAAGAGTGATTTCAAAGCAATTCCGCTGAAAATTGAATTTTAATACCTGTAGTGTAACTTTTTCACCCGCCCAAAAGTGGTAAGCTGAATAAAACCAAGTAAGCTAAATATTAAATCTTATAATAAGGTACTAACTGTTAACGTCGTTTGAAAGATCAGGAAATTTCCTTTCCACCAATATGTGATTCTGATTAGTTAAGGCTAACGAGTAGTTTATAATGGCTGATCAAAATTCGATTACCATACAACATAATTCATTTTTAGTTGAACAAGTATTCTACTAGGCCTAGCAAACTTGCAATTGTTAGGCAAAGTTAGTTCTCTGGTACATTTTGATTATTTTTCTTTGCAACCACGGTTCTTTTGCATTATCTGTTTACGTTTTTCAAAAAGATTCATTAAAAAATAAAGTCTCTAAACGTTTGTAAAATGTAGCCTACCGATCAAAAACACTCAAACCTTTGGTGCCTGCACTTCACAAAATTGCAATTCGTACAAAACCTAATTTCTTTGGTACATTTTTACTAGGAAGGTTGCATATGACGTCACACATGTGGCGCGGAAAAAAGTGGCAGACCAAAAGTGGTAATTTATGCTAGAAAGGTAAAGAAGAACACTAACTTTTGGGGTTATTTTGAAAACCAACGAGAAATTAATTAAAAATTGGAATGAATTATAGCTAGTTTGCAACTCGGAAACAAATGAATTCAACCAAAAGCGATTTGGTTGAGATTTGGCCTTTTAGTTGGCTAGCTTCTTAACCCATTCGTGTAAAGCTTAGCACTGTGTGTCAATTGGCCAAAAATTAACCCTAAGAAAAGTGCCATCTAAATACTATTTACTCCTCAGTTAAAAACAGCTTTATGTGAATTAGATACCGGTACTAAAAACAGCTTTATGTGAATTAGATACTCATAGGTACATTAGCAAAAACAACCATTCTTTGTACAGTAAGTTTTTTAATTACCCTTGGTCCAGCAGCTTAGGCAATAGCCCAAAAAATTGTTTAAGAAATATTTAAGGTCACAAAATTACATCTGACAGATAAATATAACTGGTCTGCAAGCATTATTGACCAGAAATTTGAAATTACGGATTTTATCCATCATTATCTAATGCAACATATGACAAACGGTACAGAAGCCTGCCCTGTTATTTAGGCTACAGTATAGATCAATTGCACGTGACGTCATCACCACTTGCGCGCTCTTCAGAGTTTTGTTGGAGGATCAAAAGCGTATTGTTTGCATAGAATTTCAATGGAGGTTTTTGTTATCAGTTCATTTTCTTAACATTTTATGGCTTAAAATTGCAATTTTTTTTGGAAAACGCAAGGATTGATAAGGCAGCTAAATATTAGGACATTAACTGTAAGCGAATGTAATAAAAGTAAAATTTTTAACTATATTTGGCAAGCTAACCTTGAACAGTAGGATTAGCAATTATCTAATTAAAAATTTGCAACAATCGCATTTAGAGAGTTGCGTTGAAATGGGTCCAGGCAATACCGACAAACTAGGGAGTGTGTAAAGAACCCGGAGTAGTTGAAGTAACTGCAACTCAACTCCTTTTGAAAAATACTTCGGCAATAATTGATGGTATATTCACTTCAGATGGGAGGTGTAGCAAAAGTGCATGACCTTCCCTTTCACGTAACGAGTCTGAGAACCTAGCTTTTTAGGTTATCAGTAATTTTATATCAGTAATTCAACGCGGAGCTTCTACACGTGACCTGTTGTATTCTGCTATGTTTTCGGTATTTGAACAGTTAGCGATCATATTCTGCAGTTTCTATGCTCTAAATCTCACAAAAAACACTGTATTAATAAATATGAAGTTATCGTCAACTACGTAAATACAAACCACAATTGAAGAAAAGAAAAAGGATAAATCGTTAAACATAATTGAACTAAAAAACTTTAATATGAGGCCATTACAACAGCAAGTTCACCAGCCCTTCAAATTAAATTCAGAGATCACACCGCAACCAAGATTGTTTAGAGTAGGGGGCCTGTGTTTTAAACCAACATAAATCTTATCATTGTGAGCTTTACATCTGCGCTCTTTGGATTGAAACCGGTCTGGAATCAAGCCGGTAGGTTCACCTCAGTGACATTCGGCGCAAAAATTTAAATAGTAAAAACAATTTAAAGGGGAGGTAGAAGAAACCGAGTTCCTCGAATAGCATTGGCGTAGACAACACGAAATCAATCAATCAATCAATCAATCAATTTTATTTTATTTTTGTCCAAATCAGCATACATAGAAATAAATTACACAGCAGTGGACAAAAAAAGGAAACGATGGCAAAACGATATACGTTAATACATGCACATGAATAGAATTTAGATTAAATGTGAAGATAATGGCATGGCCATCGCACCTGTAAGATACTAGGTAAAATAAAAAACACACACGAAGAAAAGCATATACAGTATGTATACAAAGTGTCGCTAGAGACAGTAAAAATAAAAAACTGTCAAGTTGTAACCCTAACAGGGGAGGCTATCAGGTGCTACACCTTGCCCAAGGGTGACCTGGGAGCAACGACAGCTAAGAGACAGCTCCTTTACGTCTCAAGGCACATAAACCCTGTCGCCGGTTGTAGTTTTAAGTCATACACCTAGGACGAAACAAAAAATGTTGACCACACGTAAGCTCTTTCAAGGTTGAGTAATCGGTCACTGCCTAGCGAGAAATTACACTCAACATACTTGAATTTCAACTAGCAAAAGTACTGGTAGAGTATGATCAATCCGAAGCCATGATATGCTCAAAAGAAAAACAAACCCTTACACGATTCAATAATACAAGTTTTTAATAAACAATATTAATGTAAAATTATTTTATTTAATTTGACAATATTTGTATTTTTAAATGTAGCAGCAGAAAAAAAGCATTAAGTATATGCGAATGTGGTGATCCAAATTTAGACTTTTTATGCACAATTTCGATAATGAATAAAGAAAATTAAACCATAAAAACGAAAAATAAAGTAGTCTTTTTTTTCAGTGGTCTTGGGCAAATTAATCTACTCCGCTACATCTGGATCAGATAAAGTGAATGATCGAAAGCATTCATTTCTGAAACTCCTAGAATCACGATGACACCAGTTCTGGTAAACCCTGCAAAGTTACATCCTATCAGCTTTGCTTTTCAACAATATTTACACCGCAAAAACGACAATGCTTTTCAAAAATATGCAGTTTTTAAAAGTTAACTACTCAGTGACTCAGCATGTCATCTAAAAGTTCATAATTAGCTGGTTACATAAATACTCTATTAAAAAATAGAGACTAAGTCATAGGCACTATTGAAAAATAGATTTAGTCTCCACAAGCTAACTACTTATATATCTAAATTATAACTTTCTGATTGCAAATATAACAGCAAAAATATGCCTAAGTAACACCCAACCCCAGGAAATTAGTTCCGTTGTAAAAATGTCTGTAAAAAATATAAAACACAGGGTATTAACTGTATTTGGGAACCAGTTGATACTTGTTAAAAAACAACCAGGTAAAATAGAAAATTTTATTCAAAAACAATCACCAACACCTTATGGTACCATACAACAATCTATTACATCATGTCAATAACATGCAGCCAGTTTCGACCTTCTTGGATCTTATCACGCAGGTGTAAAAAACACTCAGTAATAAAAATGCTGAAAATTGCTATCGAATAAATAGCAGCCTCTCTATTTTGTTAAAAAAACCAATAAATTCCATAATCGAAAGCGCAAATTTGTCTTGCATTTTAATAACCATCTTTAGGTATTTAAGTAAAAAAAATTATACATTTTAAAGAATAGATTGCATATTTTAATTTAGCAACTTTCAGATAGTGGAACCAGTACTCAATTATCTGCTATCTGTTGATGTTATACTAAGCACATGATCCAAAAGCAAACATTTTGTGCAGCAGATCCAAAAAAGTATTGTAATTTCTTTACAAAAACAGCATTAATAATTCAATCTCATAATCTGAAACAAAACGTTGTGGATAGCTAGCTAAAAATATAATTTTAACCATGTAAAGAGTAGCGAATAAAGTTTAATTATTAGGCACAGTTTAGTGGTAACTTTAAAAGCAACATGGGTTTCTCTACCCCATGTCATAAGCACTTTGATGTGCTTAAATTATAACTTGAGTTCGTTGGGACATAGCGACTAATTAGGTAACATTGAGGCTTTACTTATTCTGCTGGCAAATGTAAACTTCAGACCAAGCCTTTTTCGTTGCCCAGACTAGAAAGGCAGCAATGCTTGGTGCTCAATTATTTTCTAATTACAGTTTGATGGCTTGCAACAAATTTGCTGCAAAAACAAAGCTTATATTTGAAATATTAAATTTGGATGATGATTAAAGCAAAGAAAGGATGTTCAAAGACAACCAGACGGAATCTTGAATTTGACCTATACAACAAGTTTATAACAGAAGAGGACATCATCAGCAGATCACAAATAACTGATAGTTCACTGGCTAAAAGACGTTACCATCATTCAGGGGGCCCACAGGCTTACTGATGTTGCAGTGTACAGCAGCAAACTATAGCAGTTAAGCTTTATGCACCGTGTAAAAAATGTTCACTGCAAACTCGAAGATATGTGTAATTAATCTTTTACATTTCTTTTAATGTTTGAAAGCCACTTGACCTGACTTTTGAACAGCTAAAAATGTATGTTCTTTACAACTTTATGTGTAATTTTAGGTATCAAAAAACCTTGTTGTTCCTTTGCTAGCTTTATTAGCATATCCAACGGCACAAAAAAAGATCATTATCATGTTCTATCCGTATCAAAGCATAGAAGATGAACCATTAAGTTTACAGTTGTAAGCCCTTTGTACACAAATGGAAGTTAGGCTATTATTTTGCTGGTATGGCAAACGGTTAGTCATAAGAAATGCAACCTTTTAACAGAAGTAAACCACCATTTGCTAAATTTTCTTCATGATACCTCTGACAAATACAACTTTTCTAACAACCATATCTTTCAAATTTTAAAAAATTATTGCTTTGCTTCCTATCTCTTAACATTGTAAAACCCAATTTCGGCCCGCCAAGACTTTCAAACATTTTCACAACATTGGTGCAAGCGAATTATGACGTCAATGCAACTGACCTATAGCTTGAGTTTACAGCTTTTCAGTATGCTTATGCAACAAACTATACTGTACAAGTTGCACATTACAATTAACTTAAACTCAGCTTTCCCAAACACGCCAATAAATCGAATATGAAACCCTCATAGAAGCTGACTACAAATAAGCCTGCATGTTTAGCCCATAAAATTAGCCAAACTAGTAGCAATAACAAACAAACCTTAGCGCCTCTTACCTTACTTTGTCTTCAGATTCATTACATAACATCAGTAAGACAACATATTTAACGTTCACTTAACGACTGTCTAGTTTATCCACTTGATTTGCAAAAAACGATATCACTCCTGTTCAATTCATATCAAAAACGCTGAAAGTGGTCAGCCACTTTTTTCGAAAGCGCATTTTGATGACGTTTGATCACGTGCAACCTTCCTATAGAATGGATCTTTGGCAATATCCCTCAAAAATTTTAAAACATTTATCTGAAAATGAAGTCTAACAATTTTTAAGTCTAGTCTGCTCCAAGCAATAAATTTCGTGATTCCCCTAGAAAAACAGGACGAGATGAAGATGGCCCTTTCCTATCTTTTTCAACAAAATATTAGTCTCAAGCTACATATCATCCAAATGTTAAAGCAATTCTCTATGGAATTTGGTGATGCCGGCGAAGTTAAATCAAAGTCAAATATTAAGAACGCCTGGGCTGAAAACAGAGCAAATAAGACGTTGTCAGCACGAGATAAACCTGGGAGACATGTAATGGCTATGCACACCTGCCCATAACGTTGTTAGAAATCAATTACATTTCAAGAAACGTTAATTTTTGCTACAAATCTTAAATTCTATAACATCTCTCGCTGTATCGAGGTACAACAAGCGATTGTTCATTGTGTTTTTTAGGCACGCGTTTTTCTTTAGTCTGGAATCCCTTTTGTAAAGTACTGTTCCGTCATAATCCTAAATGACATGACAATGCTTGCCACTATGTAGTGAGAATATCAGCAAGCGGCATAATTATCCACTATCATTTTTAGACAGTAAAAGTAAATAGTAAAGCCTGTTACTGGTAATTCTAATGGACAAGCTCTTTGTGTCGGTACAAAATACTAATCTTTATTAAAATGTAGAAAGGTCTGGATTAAGGACAAAGTTAAATGTAATAAAATCCATGTTGAAAAAAAGATAAAAATCAAACAATAATAGCATCAATTTGTAGCACTGGATTTTAGAGGAAACGTTTTTGTTTGAAAAGAGCTAAATAGGCGCCTATGGCGATATGTCATATGACTTAAGGGAAAGGCATGGCTCCCTTTCACGCTTTGGCCAAATTAAAGCATACAGCGCAGCCAGAGAAATTATTATCACAAATAGAAATACGAAAGGGGCCTCACCAAATTATCAAAAAATGCTATCTCTAAATACCTCATTTCTTTAACTGTCAAAGTAACCACCATTTGGGTGTCGCCATCATTATTGACAGCGTTTCAATCTCTCCCCTCCACTCTTGCACTTTTTAATAAGTATAAATGATAGTTTGTGACATCATTCTTTCTTCTTGAGTATTATTAGTCTTGATTAACAGACCAAGACGATCACCATTACGTACGTGTACAGGAACTATGGCTTATATTTTCTACAAATTTTCTTTCTTGCTCTCACAAATGTTCGTACGGTGAAGCCGGCGCAGCTGCATTAATTTAAACGTTCTAACTCGGCACGGGGGATGGTTTACCCTGCCAGGGTAAAATCGCACCATACTTAGATTAACCATTTTTTCCATTTTGGTTGATAATAGCTTTATGGAGCTACCGGGATCAAGCCTAAAAATTTTAGGAAAAGCAAGACTGTTTTAACTCCTCTCGACACGCCCAAGCAGCAAAAAAAAGAACATGCAACATAATGCGTAGCTAGCAGGGACTTCACAAAGTTTGAGGGGAAATCAAGAGAAAACAACATCTCTCTGTGAAATCGCACCAGGTGGAAGACATTTTTACTACTTTGCTTCAAAATAGCTTAATATGAGAAATGTGATTCTTACTTCCAAACTCTGGGAAACGCAAGGTCCCCTTCGGTTCACCTAAGCAATGAAAAGAACACATAGACCTAAGGCGTTGCCAGAATTTTGAAATCTGAAATTTCATTCGTAAAAGTAGCGCACCAAGTTGTAAATATCATAAGTGCGGAAAAAATATTAACTTTTCATTACTGTTTCACACAAGTGCTCGGTGGGTTAAACCAGCTTGGGCGGCTAAATGAAACAAGATGTTATTGATGGGGGACTGAGGGCGGCTAGTATCATACATGTTATTATAGCTAAGTGTGTACGCCGTGATGTCTTATTAAAGCGTCTGTTTCCCATTCATTTGAATAACCGTTATGAAGTAGGAGTCAGCATGAAAAGCTGATGCTTCATTTGGGGATCTACTGGGGGTGTATTGTGTGAATGAAAAACAGCCGTACATCAGTGTATTAAGAGAAGCCAGAAACAAATTTTTGTGTGGCAAAAATATATTTATAGTGGTAATGTTTTGTGAATGTTACATCTGAAAACAACTACATTTTTCATCGAGTTTAACAAATTTGGAGGGGAGCATGAACCCTATTCCCCTCCTTGTAGCTACCCCTACGTACTAATGTTGATCTTTTAATTTTTCTATTGCACGTTTTGTTGTGTTGATCCGTAACGCGCTCTATCTTGATCTGGTAAAACCTAATAACTACAGCCTTTTCCCTAACCCGTTAACTGCAGAAACAACAGCAATAATTAATTTATGAAAAAAACGTCAAGATTGTTTACACTGTAAAATCTGATATGTGATTATTAGGTTTTGCAATATTATGTCAGCACTTTTCGTTATGCCAACGAAAATCTATAAATTCTTATTCCTGTTGCGTCCGTTGCAAAGATACTTTTTCTTAATCCCTGGGATAAATGCACGACAAAAACAAGGAGTGCTCATCTTGTACTGTGCGCCTGGACAAACCAAGCTATTATAGCTTGGCCTTAAAATGCAAGCCAATTTTTTACACCATTGTCTTTTTTTTAAATATCCTGTGTCTCTTGATCTTCTTCAGCTCTTATGATCTGTTGGTTTTTCCTCAAAGCAGTTAATTGCTGAGATTAATATGAAATAGTACTCATTAGAATAGGCGATAGCAGTAAATCAATATGCTGCCTGATGTTGCTGCTATCCGACCCTTTTTTCTCATTGGGGTAATGGTGGAAGATTAGACCCCATGAAGCCATGCAACGCCAGTTCAGACATGGACCAGACATCGTACGCAAAATGTCGTTAAATAGAGCAGCGGAAAGAGCTTGACGCACAACTGGACAGGACCAAACGAAATGAGAAGCGACCCAAGTCGGACGACCGCAAACGCCTCACAAAAGACCCCCAACTTTGCCGATTCCATAAAGACAAGAGTTTAAAAGAAGGGTGTGCTTGTTTTAGCAAAAATAAAGTAGGACACAGCGAGCAAGATCAGGAAGCACAAGCTCTTTGTCAGTAGACTCCGAAAGAAACTGCGCGGCAAAAACTTTTCATAAGGCAGCACGATTTCTGTCCGAAGGAGAAGATACATGCAATCAACGTTGCCTGATAGCATGATACATGCTTGATCAAATATTTAACACGTTAACCGCCACATGTACCACCGGTGGTACATTGAGGTTTTTCACTCATCGCCACATGTACCACCGGTGGTACATGGAGGTTTTTCACTCACAGCAACATGTACCACCGGTGGTACATATCTTATGTTTCCAGAACGCCATTTGTTAACCGGTGACCAAAAATTTTTATTCACTCACTAATAAAAGTTCAGAAGGAGCAAAACACACACCAACCTCCTCCCTTCGCTGCTGTCACTGAACTGACTGCAGCACCGCAACAAAGTTGTGGCGGTAGGGGCAAACTTCTTATATCTGGCGTGGCGGTTAACGTGTTAAACAACGTTAAAGTGGTTTTGTTATTGTCAGCTTCCCTTTTCTTAGATAAATCCTGGTATCGCGCTTCGTCTCCTCATTCTTCTTCTTCTCCTGATGAGCGGTAACGTTCATTCTAACCCTGGCCCCATCTTCCCTTGCTCTGTGTGCGCTGGAAATGTGACCTGGCGGGGCAAGTCAGTGCAATGCTGCGCTTGCTCCAAATGGGTCCATCTAAGGTGCTCACAACTTTCTTTATCTAACTTCAGAGCTCTTGGCAGCTCTCACTCTTGGAGCTGCCCCCCCTGCCGTAACACTGTGACTCCCCCCTCCTCGGACTCCTCCGGCACGTATACCTCCACTGTGGAATCTGGCCCCCCCTCTGCTAATGCTGCACTCTTGCCCCACCCTCGTCTCCAAACTTATCCCCCATCTGCCCATCTTATATCTCCTTCCCCTGCCCTTCCACCACCGTCCCTTGCTCCTGGCTATACTTCTGCACCTCCTGCCTCCTCTCCTCCCCCTGACTCTCTCAGGGTTTTTCAATGGAATGCTGGAGGTCTTCGAGCCAGGAGCACTGAACTACTTCACTTTCTTTCATCCCATCCTGTTGATCTTATCTGCATTCAGGAATCCAATCTTAACTCCTCTTCCTCTTTCCGGATTCCTGGATTCTCTGTTCTGCGTTCTGATCGTACTCACTCCCGGTCTGGCATTCTCTCTTCTGATGCCTCGCATGCCAGTGGCGGCGTTGTCATTTTCGTCAGACAGGGCCTATCCTTTTCTGAACTTTCTACCACCTCTCTTTCTTCGCTCGATCCCTACTCTGATTATGTAGGGGTCAACATCTCTCTAAACAAATCCTCCTCGGTGTCATTTCTTAATGTGTATGCCCCCCCTATTCGCTCCTCCCCAACGGATGGCAAAACCGATTCCTTCTCTCCCTCAATTCTTCCCTCCTCCAGAAATCTCTTCATTCTGGGGGACTTCAATTGCCATCACCCGCTTTGGGACTCAAGATGTACTTCCGACCCCCGCGGGGAGGAAGTATTCGACTGGGTCATCTCCTCAGACCTCCTCCCCCTCAATGACCCTGACTCACCCACCCTTTTCCATCGCTCCTCTGGCATTCGCTCCTCTCCTGACATCTCCTTTGCTCCTTCTACTCTTGCCTTTTCTTGCTCCTGGGAGGTGCTTCAGGACCTGGGTTCTGACCACCTACCAATTCTTCTATCTATCCCTCTTTCTCCGGTCTTTCACCCCAACGAGCGCCCCCCTTCCTTCAATTTTCAGAAAGCTCGCTGGGATGACTTTTCCTCCTACTTTGACTCTCACTGTCCTACTGCAGAGGAATACTCGTCTCTTTCTCTTTCCTCTGCAGCTGCTCTCTTTACCTCTCTGGCAATGAATGCGGCCAAATCTTCCATTCCTTTCGGCCGCATCAAACGCCCTTCTAAAGCCTGGTGGTCTGCTGAGGTGGAAGAAGCGGTTGGTGAAAGACGCAAGGCTTTCGCTACTGCTCACAGAAGTGATGAAGATCGCCAGGCTTACATCTTCGCCTCTCGACGTGCCTCGTCGGTCATTGCCAAGGCCAAGGCTGAGGCATGGCAGACGACCTGCACTTCTCTTTCACCTAAATCTAATCCCAAATCTGTGCACTCTCTTCTTCGCTCTATTGCTGGCTCTCCTTCCTCGTCTTCTTCCTCTCCTAACTTTCCTAACTGTTCCTCTCCCAGGGAATCGGCTTCGGTTTATGCCGCTTACCTGAGGTCTCACTTTTCCGTGTCTCAGCCAAAGGCCCTGCGCAGCAGAGCCAGAGGCTACCTCACTGAGCTCCGCCGAGCCACGTGCTCTGTGGAGTCTCACTCGTCCTTTTGCTCTCCCTTCTCTCCCGCTGAATTTCTTGCGGCTGCCTCCAACCTCTCCTCATCCACTGCCACTGGCCCAGACAAAGTTGCCTATCCCATGCTAAAGCATCTTCCTCGCTCTGGCATGGATTTTCTTCTTCACATCTTCAATCTTTCTTGGTCTTCACATTCCTTTCCTTCCATCTGGAAGCCATCTTCCATTATTCCCATACATAAGATGGGAAAGCCTCTCGACTCTCCTGCTTCCTTCCGGCCTATCTCTCTCACCTCCTGCGTATCAAAGCTTTTTGAACGCATCATACTATCCCGTCTTCTCTTTTTTCTGGAATCTAATTCCATTCTTTCTCCCCGCCAGGCCGGTTTCCGCCCTGGACGGTCTACACTTGATCAAATTCTGTACCTTTCTCAGTCCATTTCGGATGGGTTTAACAAACCCAGGCCGGGCTCTCGGACGATCCTGTCTACTATCGATTTCTCTAAAGCTTTTGACTCTGTCTGGCACCCCGCCCTTTTCCACAAACTTATTTCGGCTGGCCTCCCTCCTTGCTTTGCTCGTTGGACTCAATCTATCCTTTCTGACAGGCGCGCTTCTGTGGTTTTTCAAAATCACAAAAGCCGTTCCTTTCGAGTCCGTCGAGGTGTTCCGCAAGGATCCGTTCTTGGCCCTGTACTTTTCTCCCTCTTCATCAATGATCTTCCGGCCTCTCTGCCTTCTTCCGTCAGCTGCTCTCTTTACGCTGACGATCTGGCCATTTGGTCCTCCTCCCCCTCGGTCCCCACTGCGGTGGAGGCCACACAAGGAGCTCTGTTTCGATTGGAGCGCTGGTCTGAGTACTGGTGTCTTCCTCTCAATCCGAGCAAATGTGAGGCCTCCTTCTTCTCAGTGGATCCCCACCAGGCTAACCTCCAGCCCAACCTCCTCCTACTCGGCTCCCGCCTCCGTTTTAATCCCACTCCAACTTTTCTTGGGGTCACCTTCGACCGCACTCTTTCCTTTTCTAGGCATGTATCTTCGCTGAAGGCCAAATTTTTCCCACGTCTCAAGGCCTTACGCTGTATCTCTGCTTCCTCTTGGGGCCCCTCTAAGGAGTCCCTCTCTGTTCTGTATAAATCTTTTCTTCGGTCCCTTCTCACCTACGCTTCACCCGGATGGTTTCCTTTCCTAAGCGCTACCAATATCACCAAATTGGAACGCCTTCACCGAGCGGCCAGTCGCGCCATCACCGGCTGCCTCTCGTCGTCCCCTATCCCTCTACTACTCACCGAGGCTTCTCTACCTCCCCTACGAGTCACTCTGACTCACTTCACTCTTTTTTCTCATGAGCGGGCTCTTCGTCTCCCAACCTCCTTTCCCATCTCAGGTTTGGCCAGACTAGGAGTGAAACCAAGACTCTGCAGATCGTCCTGGAGAGCTTTTGCGTCCACTCACCCGCTCATGCTTCCTTCTACTTCTTCTAGGGAGGCTCTTGTTGCTTGCCCTCCCTGTCCTCCTTGGAATCTTCCCTCGTTCACGGTCGAGTCCACCCTTTCCTCTCCATGCTCTCGCTCTGATCCCCCTCACTCTCGCCAAGGTGCGGCTCTCGCCCACCTTGACTCTCTTCCTCCTCATGATCTGGTACTCTGGACAGACGGCTCTGTTCCTTTTCCTTTTGGCAAGGGCGGCTCCGGCGTTCTTGCCAACTGCTCTCTCTGTGGCACTGAGGCCACTCTTTCCTTTTCGGCAGGCCCAGTTTGTTCCAGTTTTTCCGCTGAAGACTGCGCCATTCTGCACGCTCTTTGCTGGTCTCGGCAACACCATAAAGTCTGCCATTTTTCTTCTCTTCTTCTCCTGTCTGACTCTCGTTCTGTCCTCGCCACCCTGTCCTCTCCTCCACCTTTCCTGTTATCTCAAACTCTGTGGCAGATCTGGCAGGAACTGTCCTTCTTCTCCTCCTGTTCTATCAGGCTACAATGGGTCCCCGGACACTCGTTTCTCCCGGGGAACGACACAGCTGATGAGCTTGCCAGACGGGGAGCGCTGCTTGCGCCCTCCGCAATCCCTTGTAGTCTCTCTCCTCTTATCTCTCGTATCCACTCTCGTCTTATCTCGGACTGGAGGCGTACTGTCTCTTCAAAGTATTTTGACACACAGGTTCCCTCAATTTCCACTGAGGAACTTGTGCTCCCTCGTCATGCTCGCTGTGTCCTCTCTCGTCTTCGCTGCAATGGACACAGCCTTCTTTTAGGTTCTTATCTCTCCAGGATTGGCAGAATCGAGAATCCTTCTTGCAGCGCCTGTGGACACTCGTCCCAGGACATCTCTCATCTCATTCTGCACTGTCCAGCTACGGACTCTTTGCGCCGCTCACTCTTTGGCGACTCTCTATCTCTTTATGACCTCTGGTCCAGACCCTGGGGAGTTTCCCGGCTTCTGGGGCTCCATGGTCTTCCGCCATGCCCCCATCCCTCGGAAGGGGTCGGGTAAACAACAACAACAACAACATGTCAATAACTGTCGATCATTGAACGTTAACCTACTTTCACAAAATACAAAAATGTAATGCACGAGTACTTGCAGCATATTGTTTTTGATCTGTTTAATCAATTTTATTTACAACTATGTAATTTCAAGGAAAAAATCAGTTAACAGCTGGTGTAACAACTCTCCTAATTGATGGTGTAAGTGCGACATTTGAAAAAAAGCCCTCCACAATATGGAATTAAAGACTTTACTTAATCATGATGCTTTATTAAATTATTTCAATTATTACGGTATAGGAGAAACAAATCGTGAATGATAGAAATTATATCTACCTGGTCTAACACAGCAAATAAAATATGAAGAATTAATTTCTGTCGACATATTTTGATAATTACATCAAAAAAACAATACAAATATTTCACATTTCGCCATTTATTTTTGTCATAACTTTTTTGATAATACACTATTAGACCTCCTTAAAATGTCACATAAAACCCTCTATTTCCTTTAAACAGCATATTTACGTTATGGAGTTATTTGTGATTCCCTGCTCTTCATCAACAAAAAAACGAAAAAACAGTAGATGCTAAAAAAGAACTAAAAACATCTTTACTTTTCACAAAAATAGAATTTGTGTACCAGCTTGGCTCTTTTTAAAAATGAACGTAGCGACGTTCCATCATCTGCTCCAAACACAAAGGAACTAGCTTCTGCCCATTTCTGCAGGAAGGCGAACTAAAATTAACCGCTGAATCATGCAGGGATTTTGTGGTATAGCAATGGTTAGATCGAGCTTTTGCTTTGTGGTCGGTAGATATAACTTCAATTCCGTCGTTGTTTTATGCAAAAAAAATTAAAAAATATTAATCACAGATCATTGTTCGACAATCAGTAGTAAGCGGAGAAGAAAATGCAACAACAATAGTGAAACAAAATTGCATGCTGTTATGAATCATAAGAACAAATTTGTGCAAATTTTTTATCACACCAATATTAAGTCACAATCATGTTACAGACAAAATCCTTTCATGAGAAGTAGTTTTCTTTTTAGTAGCTGGCAATTTATTTCGCTTCTGTTTTCTCAACACAAAAAAACTCGACGATGAGATAAAAGCAATCAGCGAAAAAGGAATGCAGGTGACAAAACGAATTGACGTTAAACATACCCAAATTTTTTAAGGTTACATTAAAAGATTGTAGAAAGGGGTATGGTCACTGCACCCGACAAAAACATCAAGCAAAACAATTGAAATAAAAAAAAAGAAAATAAAAAACAGTCAGCCAAATAAACAAAATTTTACCTTATGTATAAATATCCGATTATAGCTAAAAGAAATACATTCCTCTCAGTGCCAAACTGTTGCTACCCTAACGAGGGGGGCTAGCAGGTACTATACCTTGCCCAAGGGTGACCTGGGAGCAACGACAGTTAAAAAGTTAGCTCTATTACACTCTAGGCAGGACCCTGTCGCCGGATGCAGCTATAGTCTTACTGCCCAGGACTAGCAATTTGCAGATAAATAGTAGCACTATAACATTGCGTTTGAAATTTTTATGGCCTGATTTTAATCACTTGATTGTGAATAATTTAAGTAAACCATTGGGAGTGTCCCTGTTTTTTTTTTCTACTCAAATAAAAGTTATCATTTATTCTAATGAATTGGCTAAAGTTTCATGGACCTATATCGCAGTTGAATTTTCCTTATTCTTCTTCTTCATCCGAAAATATTTCGAGGAGCAGTTGTCGCCTGAAGTTGGAGATGGAGTACAAGACAATCATTTGCTCTTTTTAATTGGTAGCTCGAAAGTGATTCTGATTCTATACAGATTCTGAAAAACAAAGAAAAACAGCAAATACCTATTCTTTTACTTTTTATCCTACTTTGCAGGCTCGTTTTACAATTATACCTTCACCCAATCAAAAGAAGTAGGTTTCCAGTCTTAAAACGTAGTACATATTAATCTACTGATTTATAATGTATTCTTTAATTCATTTGATGAACTTGGAAAGTAATTTAATATCTTTGAGTGCTAGAGGTAGTTTATTCCATAACATTGGGCCTCTAAATTTCAGTGTTTGTTATGTGAGTTGTATTCTGCAATATTGAGGGCACAATTTGGGCTTGGATCGAGTACAAAGAGTGGCTTTCTCGCTAAGAAATTTAGAAACAAAGATGTCTGAAAAAGCAGGAGGAAGAGATTTATTAAAATAGTTGTGCATAAATTTGGCAATTTCAAGTTGTTTAGACTGTTGTATTTCTAGGATATTGTGTTGTAGAAAAACGTTGTTTTTCTGCTTCTTAGTATCAATCACATTAAATGTTTTGGTTGAAACTTTTTGTAACTTTTGAATCATAGATACGTTGCCACGGCACCAGGATATTACACAATATTGCACATAGCTATTAATAAGAGAGTGATATAAGATTAGCAATGAACTTTTATCAAGATACTGTTTTACTTTATTAATTACATGGTAGCTACATCTGAGTTTTTGCAGCAACCACTGCATATGTGGCTTCCATGAAAGATGTTCATTGATGGTTAAACCCAAAAACTTGCAAGTGTTTACTCGTTTTAGATGCTGTTTTTGAATTGAATTGACATTGCGGTAGGTGGAGGAAGACTATTTGGAGTTCTGAACGCAGCATATAGGGTTTTATCAGTATTAAGTGTTAATTTGAAGTCCCACAAGTGTGACGGTTGTCGGAAGTCCCACAAGTGTGACATTTGAAGTCCCGCAAGTGTGGCGGTCTAAGCTATGCTTTATTAAAAGCCTTTAGCTTCTTATTGGTCACCAACTGCACTGAAGAGACCTGATAGGTCGAAACAGTGTCACTGTCTGCAGTTTGCTAAGTGCATCGCTGGCCTCTTGCATTACTATACATGTAAGACCTTGTGACCACTCGGCTGTGACAGCACTATTGTTCTAGCAGTTGTTAGACTTAGTGCACCTGCGACAACCGCCACTCATTCACGAGTGATACGGCTTCGCAGAGGTTGACAGACCATCCACTACAGTGGACCTAGTATTTGGTCCCACAAGTGTGACGGTCTAAGCTATGCTTTATTAAAAGCCTCTAGCTTCTTATTGGTCACCAACTGCACTGAAGAGACCTGATAGGTCGAAACAGTGTCACTGTCTGCAATTTGCTAAGTGTTAATTTATTTGCAGAAAGCCTGGCCTCGACATGTTTCAATTGAATATTTGTAACCTCATAAAGTGCTTAATAAGAACTGCTGTTAAAAAATAAATTGGTATCGTCCGCAAACATTATCGCTTTGCCTGTCGTTAAAAATCTGGGAAAATCATTTATGTAAATTAAAAATAGAAGGGGGTCAAGAATTGATCCGTGTGGTACCCCAACTACAATTGGCTTGAAATTTGAAATGTTGTCATCAATTTCCGTTTGCATCAAGCGACCGTTTAAACAGCTTCTGAACCATTCGTTTGCTACCTCCCTAACACTAAAGTGATTTAGTTTAGCCAAAAGTATGCTGTGATTAATGGTGTTAAATCTTTGGAAAGATCTAAAAATACATCAAGAGTATATTCTTTATCTTCAAAAGATTTGGTAATATTTTCAACCATTACAGCAGCGGCATGGCTAGTGGAGTAATTTTTTTAAATCCTAATTGTAAATCATAGAAAAAGTTTGATTGTGACAAAAATGAATACAGTCGATTATGTACAATCTTTTCTAATATCTTAGACAATACTGGGAGCAGACAAATTGGCCGATAATTATTTACATTTGTTTTTTTTTGCCCTTTTTTGTGTACAGGAATCACTTTAGCTTTTTTAAAGTCTGTGATAAATTGATCTTGAGATAAAGATAAGTTAAAAATATGACACAAACCAAAAAGAATGTAATCAGAACTTGATTTTACAACTGATATTGGAATTTTATCAATTCCAGAGCTGTTTTTGGGTTGCATTTTTGAAATAATTCTTCTGATTTCAGTCACCGATGTAGGGTTCAAGAACATTGAGTTGCATAACGGAGAGCCCAAAAATTCGCTGAATTGTTTTTGCGGGGTTGCTAGTTTGCTTACTAATTTTTCACCAATACTAGAAAAATAATCTTTAAAGTCGTTAGCTAATAGATTCGAGTCGGTACTCAATTTACCATCTATTATCAGGGAGGGGCATTGAGTGATTTTACTTTTTTTTCTTCCAAGTAGTTTATTTAGGGTTTGCCAGATTTGCTTCAAATTATTCTTTTGTTTATCAAAAAGAGATGAATAATGCAATTTCTTTTTCTATTGAATTGTATGATAGTAAAGATTTCTAGCTTTGTTATACTTCACTTTTGCAGTCGGTGTTTTCTTATTGACATACTTTTTGAAAGGCTTTTCTTTCTCGTACATGAGTACTTGAAGATCTTTATCAAACCAGTTATTAGAGTGTTTTTTTGACCTCGGATTGGTTAGGGGGAAACATGCATCAAAAACTTTATAGTAATGGTTTATGAATAATCCATATGCTAAATTAGGGTTTGATTCCCTTAAAACTACGTCAATGTCAAAAGTAGAGTCTAATAATGTATTGTGAAAGTTTTTGATATTTTCTGGGGTGAAGATTCCGATCTTTGAATTGTAAATACTTTTATGATGGTATGCTTCAAAACATGTGAACAGAGGCAGGTGGCCAGAGATGGGGTGAGAAGAATTTTTGCTTTTATGACATAAGAATATATGTTTGTCCAGACATGGTCTAAAACTGTTGCACTGGAACTGGTAATGCGTGTTGGTTTATTTATCAATGAGTAAAAACAGTGGTCAAACATTGTTTCAATAAATTTACTAGTGTATCTGTTTTCTGCTTGCAAAAGGTCATAATTATAATCTCTATATATGAAGCATTTAGTATTTGGTTTGAGATGACTTAGCTTAACACACTGCTTAAATTAGAAATAAATTGTTGGTTGGAGGTGGAGTCTGTCATTGGTGATCTGTATATGGTCGCATATGTAATAGTATCATGTTTCAATTCAATTTTCACAAAAATAGACTCAAGAACTTTTTCGTTCATAATTGAAAGTTCATCAATTACTGTAAATTGCAAATTATTTTTTTTATAAAAAGCTACACCTCCACCTTCCAAATTTTTTCTTGGATTTTGTACAAGAATATAATTATCAAGTTTATTGTATGGGCCTGAATTAAGTGGTGTAACCCACGTTTCAGTAATGGCTATTATATCTAATTTTCTTGGTAAGGAAAAAATTAATGCTTCAAGTTTAGTGAGGTTTGCAGTATTTTCAAGTGATCTCATGTTTACACTCATGCCAAGAAATTGGTTGGTGAAGTTGTGATTAATTGCAATGTCATGTATATTTGAAGTATTAATGCACTGGCTACAGCTAGCAAATAAACTGTCATCTAAATTGTTATTACCAGTTTGAGGAATATCAAATAAGGCATTCATGTAATCAGCTGAGATATCTAGATTACATGAGAGGTTTGGAAAGCATTTATTATCATTTAAGGGCATAATAGGGTAATGTTGCAAATGTAAATTTGGCTCAAAAATT
This sequence comes from Trididemnum clinides, assembly GCA_963675345.1. Classification (NCBI taxonomy): domain Eukaryota; kingdom Metazoa; phylum Chordata; class Ascidiacea; order Aplousobranchia; family Didemnidae; genus Trididemnum; species Trididemnum clinides. Next base: position 25,323,403 of record OY776302.1, on the reverse strand, counting down.
GAATTACAATTAGACTACTGGCAGAGTTGAAAAAAATGCACAATAGCTTTTTTGCATTGTATTGTTTATTGTGCTGCTAGAAATAATGATGGCTTGCAGCATATAATTAGCAGTTAGTACATCAAAAAAGCAGTAAGTGACTATTTCTCAGGAAATCTAATTCTAACAATGTAAGCAAAATCATCAATTTTATGTCTTTTACTTTCAAAAATGCAAAATATATTACCTTTCTGTGTCCAAACGTTTTAAAACCAAAAACTTTTTTAGACTGTTCCAGCAATTTAGATCTGCGCTTTGTCAAAGATTCTGTTATGGCAAGTTTGGGATCTGATTCTTTAGTTGCTTTCAATAATGATTTATTGTTAAATACTTGATTTCTGACAGACCTTCTGACAAACTTAATGATTATCGGATTTTTTTCCTTTTCGAGAAGGCATTACATGACAAATACCAATGTCATTATTGCGAATAGGGTGAGCAAATTTTAGTCTAGAATTCAGAGTATCTAGCACAAAATTTTCAGAAGTTACATAATCTGCATTTTCTTTGGGAAGGTCAACACATCCATGTAGAATAAGGCAGTTGCTCCTTCTATACCGTTCAAGATTATCCATTCTTTTTTCTTTTTTTTTCAATTTGTCTAGCCAAATCCTTTATTGTAGCTTTGATTACAGTTATGGATTGCGACAGTTCTTCCAGCAGTTCTTTTTGTCCTTTGCCACTACTGGTACCTGAAACAAAGGCCGGAGCATCATCGTTCTCATTTACACCTAATAAATTTAAAAAATTTGACTGATACTCATCTTGTTTTTTCAATTTTAGCCAGCTTTTTCAGAACTACAGCCAATTCCCGAGATGTCATTTCAGATGCAATATTACGAGTAGCAGTTTCTACAAAAATTGCAGACACAAATGAAATTGTAGCAGTTCCCAACAAATTTGCAGATAAAAATGAACTTGCAAGTGTTAGATATCAATAATAATTTATACCGTTTTACCAAACACTACAAAACACCTTACCAACACATAACCCATATTCAAATAGAATCAATTTTAATTTTAATTAAAAAGCTGATTCTCACCCAAGTAAAACTGCAAGGCCTCTTTTTACATCAACCACATATAGCTGCTGGAGACCTACATTTATCATTTGTGTTCTTGTGCTGTTGGCAATACTAAGAAATAATATCTAGGACAGCCAATTATATGAAGTTTTCATTGTCCACTTCCACGTGCTCGCGTGAGAATCTCGTAGATTTGCAGCACTATAAAACTGCGGCACCTCAGTCATATTAGGTCTTTCTCAAAATCAAAATATGGTCGAAGTTTGAATCTCTGGTATTAAAGTTTCAATCGTTTCGAAAAGTCGCATACAGTCAATAAGAGTATAGTGTATATTATAGGTTACTGAATTTATTGTTAACAACGAGTGCTGATTGTTATTTTATCGTGTAATTCATGTTAATTAATTTGTGATGAAATCAAAACTATAGTAGTCTAGTTCTACTGTTATCACGTACAACTGTTTGCTAGTTATCTCTTTTACTAACTAATCATAAACGAAAACACAGCAACTCTACACAATACAATCAATCACTATGACGTCACAGAGAGCTGCCACAGAGCTCCTTCCCAGAAACGCATAAACAAAGCGGTTCGTTTAGACCTTCTTAGGTCTGCCCCGTTTTCGAGGCATTGTCACAGGCAGTTGTTCGTTTGAGTCAATGTAGGCTGGCTTCAGTCGATCCACTGAGACGGAGTCTCTTCTTCCGCCAATATCTAGTATGAAGAATTTTTCTCTGCATTCCAGTACACGAAACGGACCATCGTACGGTGGGGCTAAAGGCGGTCGATGTGTATCGCGACGGACGAAGACAAAATTACTTGTCAATAGGGATTTTGGGACTGAAACAACGTTTTTTGAATGGCGAGACATTTGTTGGGGTCGATAATCTGCTATCTTTTCTTTGAGCCACGGTAGAAACAAGTTATCGGTAGGTGAAGTAGATGTGGACGGAAAGGAGGCATCCCCTGGCACTTTCAAAGGTGTTCCGTAAACTAGTTCGGCTGAGGAGCACTTTAAATCCTTTTTGGGTGTTGAGCGTATTCCTAAGAGCACGCATGGCAGTGCATCAACCCAATTGGAATCCTTTAGTCGCGCCATCAACGCGCTCTTTAAATGTCTGTGGAAACGTTCAACTAAGCCGTTTGCTTGAGGGTGATAGGCGCATGTGCGGTGAAGGCGAACCCCGAGAAGATGAACCAGCGTGTCCCACAAATGTGCGGTAAACTGGGGACCACGGTCTGTTGAGATGTCTGCGGGGACACCAAATCTAGCAACCCAGTTGAACAAGAAGGCTCTTGCACATGTTTTGACAGTAGCATCCAGCATGGGTATTGCTTCTGGCCAGCGAGTAAACCTGTCAACCATGGTCAAGAGATAGCGATGACCTTGCGATTGGGGAAGGGGGCCAACAATATCAATGTTCACATGGGCGAAACGTTGGTGAGCGAGTGGGTATGTCGCTAGAGGCGCTTTGGTGTGGGTTTGTACTTTGGCAGTTTGGCACTTGACGCATTGCTTGGACCATAAGCCAACATCCTTGTGTAACCCATGCCAAACATACTTCTGACGCATTAGCTGTCGGGTTGTCCGGATGGAAGGGTGGGAAAGACCATGAATGATGTCAAAAACTTTCCGACGCCAGGATGGAGGAACGACTGGCCGCGGCAGTCCTAACGAAACATCACAGAGTAAACAAACTTTGTCTGGTCCGACCGGTACATCTTCAAGCTGTAAGCCTGTTATTGCTGTTCTGTATGCCTGGATTTCCGGTATCTGTTGGGCTTGAGCCATAGCTACAAAATCTAAATCCGGTGGTGAGGACACAACCATGGATAAGGGTGCTCGGGATAATGTATCCGCAACTAAATTTGCTTTTCCGGCAATGTGTCGAACATCTGTAGTAAATTCGGAAATCGCTAAGAGTTGGCGTTGCTGTCGGGCAGACCACGCATCGGAGGCTTTTGAAAAAGCAAACGTGAGTGGCTTATGATCTGTAAAAATTACAAAGTGACGTCCTTCCAAGAAGTAGCGGAAATGACGGACGGCCAAATGCATCGCCAGCAATTCGCGATCAAAAGCACTGTATTTGGTTTCCGGTTTGCGCAATTTTCTACTAAAAAATGCAAGGGGCTGTAACTGACCATCTACTATTTGTTGCAAAACGCCACCTACAGCTATGTCCGAAGCATCAACACTAAGTGTTAAAGGTGCGTGGTGTTTAGGATGATGTAGCATGGCAGCGCTAGCCAGTGCACCTTTCGCTTTCTCAAATGCAGTTTTCAAAGTTTCATTCCAAACTAATAGCCTAGGCTTATTTGCGATGGTTTGAAAAATTGGGGCCATGATTGTTGCAGCTAGTGGTATAAAGCGATGGTAGAAATTGATCATACCTGCAAATCTTTGAAGGTCCTGAAGCGTGGTTGGGTAAGGAAAAACTTGTACTGCCTCGACTTTGCTTGGAAGTGGTCGTGCACCGTATTGATCAATCAAATGCCCAAGAAACTCAATTCGACGACGACCAAACTGGCATTTGTCCACATTTACCACCAAACCAAAGTCTGCAAGTCGTTGGAAAAGCAACTGCTGATGGTTTTTGTGTTCCGCCTGCGTGGAACTGGCAACCAGGATGTCGTCTAAATACACAAAGACGAAATCGAACGGCTGGCAAATGCTATCCATTAGCCGTTGAAAAGTCTGAGCGGCATTTTTCAGGCCAAATGGCATGCGTAAAAATTCAAACAAGCCAAAAGGAGTGATCACGGCGGTTTTAGGGATATCTTCTTCTGCCACCGGTACCTGATGGTATCCCCGCACCAGATCCACTTTAGAAAACACGGTAGCTCCGGAAAGGCGAGCCGAAAAATCCTGTATATGCGGAATAGCATAACGATCAGCTTCGGTGATCGAGTTAAGACGGCGGTAGTCTCCATCCGCCTGCAGGTTTCTGCACCATGTGAAGCGGTGATGCCCAAGGACTGGCAGATCGTCGAATGATTCCCATGTTCAGCATCTTATTGAATTCATCGCGGGCAATTGTTAGTTTGCTTGGAGAAAGTCTTCTAGGGCGAGCATGAATGGGTGGTCCCTTGGTGACACTATGATGCACCGTTTCGTGTTTGGCAACTTTCTCACAAAATTGCGGTGTTGTGATTTGCGGAAACTGTGCCAGCAGTTGAGCGAACGCATTTTGTTCGAGGCCCAAAGCATTAAGTTGGGGTGGTAAGCCTGGGGCCTTTTTTATGGGAATGCTAGTAAATAGCTGTGCATTTACCAGCTGTTGGTGCTTCATGTCTACTAAAAGGGAATGTGCCCTTAAGAAGTCAGCCCCCAGAAGGGGTTGAGCGACATTTGCCACAACAAAAGTCCACCTGAATTCACCTTGGGGCAGGGCCACCGTCTCCGCTTTCGAGCCGAAAGTGGTAATCTTGCTGCCGTTAGCCGCCAGTAGTACTTGTGCGGGCTGTCTTTTTTGTCGGTCAAATCGTGTTGCCGGCAATACGCTTACTTCGGCGCCAGTGTCGATTAAAAATTTACGTTTGCTTTGGCAATCCCACACATAAAAAGGGCCTTGTTTGTGCCGGTCATCGCTGCCGTTGACGACGACCGGCTGTCTCGTTTCCCTGATAGCTGCATGGGGGACAACATTTATAAGCTTTATCGCCGAAACGCTTATGATAAAAACACAGTTTTTCTTGGTTCCGGCTACTGCGTTGCTGGTCTTGGCCATAATGAGCCACTTTGCGTGGTCTCGAGATACGTGAAACCGGTGGAGCTGTAGCTCTAGCCAGCCACAATTCATCTGCTCTCGCCGCTAGCTGGCGCGGATCATTCCACTGCTGGCCTGACAGGACCATACGAATGTCGTCTGGCAACAGTTGCAGGAACAAGTAGTTGAACAGAAAACACGGACGATGATCTGCTATAAGTGCCAACATTTCATCCATTAAGACTGAAGGTTTGTTATCACCTAGTTGCGGCATGTTTAGCAATCGCGCGGCACGTTCATTGTCGGACAAGTCAAAAGTGTCCAAGAGGCGTTTCTTAAGCGCTAGATATTTGTGATCTCGTGGGGGATCTTCGAGTAAGTCGATTACTCTTTGCGCGGAATCTTGGTCTAAAGCTGCTACTACGTAGAAGTACTTCGTGTTGTCAGCAGTGACCTGCCTGAGCGCAAACTGAGCTTCTGTCTGTTGGAACCAGACCCTGGGATGACTAGTCCAAAACTCTGGTAACTTTAAGCTGACTGCGTGTTGCTGCGTCTCTTGCTCGCTTGCCATGGTAAACTTTCCAAATCACTATAAGGAACGTCGTGGTCACCAATCTAGTTCTACTGTTATCACTACAACTGTTTGCTAGTTATCTCTTTTACTAACTAATCATAAACGAAAACACAGCAACTCTACACAATACAATCAATCACTATGACGTCACAAAGAGCTGCCACAGTAGTATCAATAATAATGCCGTACATCTATTGTGACAAATCTCGCTAAATCTCAGTTAAAATGCCATAATCTTAACTACGTGTAAAGTAAAGTGCTTCTTTATAATCCTCTCGCATAATTTTTATTATTTATCGTCGTACTGTTAATGCTATCGCTATTTGCTACTTTAATCGTTCTACTCTACTCATATTTGCATTCAAATTAAGCGTGAGGTTTGGCTATTTGTTCATGTAGAAAATAATTTTCTTGAGCAAGAGCATGCTGACTGAACCCCAATTGCTGGGAACTATGACAGGCACAAAGAGGAAGGCACGACAGTAAAATTTTATTCCATCAATTTACGAAGATGCGGCAACAACCGGATTACGTCCGTCCGCCACGAAATCCTACGAAGAAAGAGAAATGACAGACAACCAGAACACGTCCGTCCGCCACGGCGATCGACGAAGAAAGAGAGCCGGAAATCTCCGACCGCATGGTCGGCAACAAAATACTGCAGGGGTCACCACGAACTAGGTCGCTGCACACGTCTAAGTAAATCAGAACACTGCACACGTCACATGGACGAAAACAACGGACAAACAACATGATGGTGGGAAAGCCAAGCCGATCAACGAGCAACCATGAAAAGGCAAAAATAAGCATTATCTATCCTTAATAAAACAAATAAAAATATGTGTGTGTGTGGTTTGAGACACATATAATAATAATACACGAATGTCCATAGTAAAAACTAGAATCACACACAACGGCGGGAGTAAGGTGCTGTCTTTAAACCTGTCGCAGTATTGACGCCATTCCTAGATGATCGCGTCTGAATTATATTTGATTCCATCATCAAGAGTGCCTTTTGACACCGCGATTGAGTTTGCGCTGTGCGCTAAGACCTTTCTTCCAAACGGCGTGACTGGGATAGCAGCAGTCACAAATAACATTACAATCGACACATGATAAACAAATGTGATTGTTATACATTTACAACACATCAAAATAACATTTTTAAAGCTACTACAAACTATTATTCGTGACAGACAGTTTGGTAGTGTCTGTTTGATCGGTACTTTGGTCCAAGGCTAATGAGTAAATAAGACATAGGGCGCAACATTTCCTTCGAAACCTTTTCAATGTTACAAGAAAGTTCTTCAACCCTTTTAGTAATTGAGTTTCGTGAAGGTAATTTAATTAAAATGATTACAGCATTTGGGGAACTGCATTGCGCGACATGTAAAATGCAATCTTCTATAAAATTTCCATCGCTAAAAAATTTTATTTTTTTGGAAATTTCTTTATTTCATAAAGACATCAGTTCCTCCAAGTTTTGTGACAGCGGTCTATCGCTGACGAACTAACTTTGTTAAATATTTAATTGCATCTGACGTTCTCGGCAAATCATACTGCCTCGCTTGACTTCATGTCGGCTTTCATCATGGCGTCTGAGATTATTCTTGTTTAAGACAGCGGTTTTCAAACGTTTTTCGATGAGAAGCGTTTGAAAAAACTTGAAAGAGATTGCGACGCACCTGACAGCTGTAGTTCGCCGTACGGCAAAATAAATGTGACCCAAAATCTAAATAACAGTCGTAAAAAAGTTGTTTTATCTATTGTTCTAAGCACTTCCTGCTTAGATGCTTACAATGTTTTTTGGCCATTTTTTCATTTGTTTCAGTTGAACTACTTTATTGCCGTTAAATATTGCAAAAGTAACCTGCTTCTCTGTCAAATAACATTGGTGTTTTAGTATAATTTGCAGAGGTAGTTCAGTTCATCATCCACAGTGGCTCGTTATCAGCTTCTATTTTTCTACCATATCAAAATTGACTTCAGCTCACTTTATTCTTTTATTTTATTTTTTTCATATAAATTATTTTCTACAAAATAAATTGCTTTTTAAAGTAACACCACGGACTCGTGTTTGGAAAGGCAGATTAGGTCTTTCCAAATAGGACAGAACATTATTACAACGCTGAATTTTTGGTTACCACGATTAATTTCTGGTTAATGTCATTAAGTATGACTATTGCAACGTAAATTTTACGCTGCAATAATCTTGCTATATATGAATTTGATTAAGCATGAATTTACTGGCTTGTTTTTTGTCATGAGTACACGTGTTCCATGAGGTAGGCCAAATTTGAAAGTTTAGGATGAAAAACGAATAAAAACAAAAATGGTTACATATGGCATATTTATGTCCAGCAAGTTCTTCCATTCGCGTACAAAATACAACGTCGGCCTGCACTAAGTCTGCATGCACTTATGCGCTTCTCAAAATTATTGATAACTTTTCACACATCTGTGGCCTGATGTCTCCAATCATAATCAGCTTGCTTAAGAATCTGGGTAATTTGAATTTTGTACGCGTGCATATGGAGATTAGCTGGTTCAAAGTTAAAAAAATTTTTTTTCATTAATTCTTTTGTCAGTTGGTAATATTGTTCCGTTTGGTAAATTAATCTCTGACACTAGATTTCACAAAAAAATATTGACGTTTGACCCGGGTTCACCCAGTCTGAAAGTTATAAAAATATTGAATTTCGCCTATCCCTAAACTCCTCAACCGCCGTCTTCTATTACTCTCTAACGCAATACGAGCAGTAATCTGAACTTCTGGCAAGCAAATTGGGTTTACTTTAGCAACACTATATACACTGACTTATATATTACACTCAAGAAGTTATTAAATTTTCCATTTTAGACATGATCTTTTTGGTATACCGTTCTGCGTTTAGTTTCAACGCGAGGCTGTTTTGTTTATCACAAAAGTTTTTCACTATCTGATAAAGGAATTGTTTTTGAGTTGGTGATTTCGTTACCACAAGCCGATGATAGTCTGTGACAAGTCCAAGAGCTCTTTCTGAAGAGTCGTTGGGGACTTTTAGTTGAAGAAGTCGTGATTTGAGGCAAAGTTAGTCCTTATCTTTCTTCCAGAGAGAAGCCAGTTTCGACAAAAACACTGGTTGTTTGAAAAGTAACTATGATTATGGACCAATTAAATCTTTCAGCTGAGTGGAAGGCGTTGTTACAGGTATCTGCTGCACATCGCTTTTGAAAGAAAATTCTTTGTCATATCTTTTCATGGCTTTAACCATACTTCGTTTTTGCATCTCTGAAAAGCAAAAGGACGACCAAACGCTCTGTCAGATACCAAAGATGGTTTTCAAACTTATCAACAACGGCTTGGTTTAGCGATCGAAATCCCTCAGATTTGTGTTCTTTTATGTTGGTGAGTAACATTTTGATAAATCAAGTTTTCGATTGAGGCTTAAAAAGGCAGAGTTACTCTCGACAATGTCTTGACATAGTACAAGCATAGAAACTTAGAAAGATCCACAATTTTCATCAATAAACATTTTGGGGTGTCATTTTTCAATTGGTGCTGCAACATGGCAATTTTAATAGTGTAGATTACCTTCGACATTCAGCGAGCGTGATGTTTTGCACCAGGTGCCTTCATTCCAAATTTTCATTCATCTGGCAGCTCTCCTCCTGCAATATTACATGCAACATCACATTATCATAAATCTATTAGAACGCTAATTACCACAGTAACCACATAATATGATTTTATTTCTACATGTAGAGCCATCTAAAAAAGAAAAACATACTCATCAAGAAAAACGACAGTCAGCTCTAAAATTTCTGGATAGTTTTTTGTGGAGGCATCATCAACAACTGCAGCTTGACAAAAAGCAATGACATTTTCACATGCAATCTTTTCTTTCCTACTTTTTGCTTTGTGCATTTGAAAGTCCAGTTTATCAAGACCAGGCCAGCGGTCGAGAAGGATTTGAAAAGCCGCATCATTTGATGATTTTGCTGTATTATAAACCAAAGAAGCAGCCGCTCATAACATTTTCAGAACATGATGTTGACAAGCCAGTTGCAAAAGATTGTTGCCAAATGCTCTTTCCATGTATACACTTTCCTTTATGAATTCCTGTGTCAACAGAAGTTGTATCTAACACTAGACCAATGATTAGTTGTTTCCCAATGTTACAGTTGTCTAAATTGTCCAATCTTAGTTAGCTCAGCATCTGTGCTATGTCCTTGATCTGAATTTTCAATCTTGAGTAAAATTTCACTTTTTTCATGAGTGCAGTCAAGAGAATAGCAATAACTTGTTTGGATTTTTTTACATATTCTATACTCTATAGCATTTTCCCATCCCAGTGCAGCAAATATCTGTTACATTCTGAATCATGACATGTTTTAAAGTTTTTCTCAAATATGCACTTGGCCCTTTGTTTTATGCTATTACGGTGTCTTTTCACAAAAAAAGTCATTGATGTTACAACCATTAGAGCTAACAACAGCAAACATTAATTCCGTTAGTCCTCTGTGGCTTATGTGGTGTTTGTCTGACTGTTTCACTCCACTGGGTTGGATCAAGAATTAGACTAACAGCAGGCCGGTTTTCTTGCAGTTGTTTTATCTTTTTATTAGATGTTTCAGGTAAATGAAAGTCGCGTCTTCTTCAACAGCGTCACTTGATGTACTATCTTCAGTGTCATTTTCCTGTTCAGAAGTAGTAGATGATTTCATTGTGTGATTCATTTTCCTTTGTTCTTCATTGTGTTTTCGTTTTTCAACTGCAAAACCTATTCTATTTTTTGTTTGTTTTTAGCCACTATTACACTATCCAGTGCTGAAACTCCACTTTCTTTGCTCTCTTTCATATTCTAGAAAAAACTTTCTGTCTTTCTTGTTTAATTCCTTCTCACAACGTGGTTTAGAGCCCTGAATATTTTCTTCATTTTTTTGAAAAGGTATCTCTTTTGTCCAGTTGTTGTTGCGTTGTTTTTGATCGTTGCTTGAAGAAGATTGTCAAATACGTTTTACTCGATCGGATTTATTTGAGTTTAAATGTTCTGGAGAATCTTCAACTTCCATTCTTCAAGAACCATTAGTCCGAAGACCACAATCGTGAAAGATCAGAACTGTACTTCGTCGGAAAAAGTAAATTGGTCTTTATTATCATTATTGTTATTATTTCTTGTAGTTTTTATTTATAATGTCTTTTGATGGGACCCAAATGCCGGTTATGATAATGGGAAAATATCTGATGGGCTTACACCCTCTTTGCCCCATGATAAAAATGCGTCTTCTTCAGTTTAGGATAAGTTGTACCGCAAGCTGTTGATTGCGAAAAGATTACTGGTAGTCAACTTGAAACACCATAAAACGAATTGGAATGGGCTAAAGACAATGACCTTGATGATTTTGCGACACAGTTCTAAGAAATTAAAAATCTTTTGCGGACTGTAAAACACGCGTTAATGATAACATATGCGACCCGGAATGCGCTACTACTAAGTGAAGTGGAAGACCTGTTTAGTCGGTGCCTGCAATTGCATGATAGCACTATGAATGATGCACTGTGCGATCGTTTTAAGGATTGCCCACTTGAGACTGATCTGGGCACGGAGGACAGAGTCTCTCAGATCGCTAGTTGTCAGAGTGCCATGAAGCAAATATATTTTAACTGCTGCTTTTGAGATCGAATTTAATTGTGTCAGTTACAAATCAAAGTATAAAACCAGCAAAACATATGGCAGCAACAAACACTCAAATGATATTGCTTTGCATGGCCACCCTTGCTTGTTTCAACTCAGCTGTTGGATTAATTGACAGTGATGACGATTGTTCACTGCATGACTGTATTGTAGGAGAATGCGATCAGTCAGCATCAGACATTGAGAAACGGTAAGCAGACTTAGAAATACATTTTGAACCAGTTGATCTGATTGGTTGTACAATGTGCATAGGTACACGTTTCCCCAATCTCTCTTTAACATCACAGCGCCCATAGTTTAGATTTGAAAACGTATCTTATCTATAACTTGGTTGGTAAATTTACTCTTTATTTTTATGGACTGCTCGGCATTTATAATCAAATCTTTACATTTTTTAGCGATTTGGATTTATGTGGCAATGATTTAATGTGCAAAGAATATCATTCTATCGCTAACAATCTGACGGAACATACTTATTTGGAAGTTCGGAATGTTACAGAGTATTCTAACGAAAGGCCAAATATAACAATTAACTACAAGGGCAATAGCAATCCTTATGTAGGAAGTAATCTCACAGACTCGTTGAAGGCTCGTTACGCAGCATCAAACAGAGCGAATGACTCGAGCTATAGTCCGTGGAAATATGTGATCAATCGAGACTACAACAGGTGGGTCACGAATACAGCTATTTTTATTTATCGGATTTTTTTGATTGGGAATGAGTGGCAATATAAAAGGTTTTAATGCATTAGACTGTTTTAAGTCTTACGAGACGGCTTAAAATTTATGTTCATTGAGCCGATAGTAGTTCGCTGAAAGCCCCAATAAACCACTTGTTAGGCACTTGAGCCAAAAGTCTCACTCATGTCTTGTCTGTGAGGGTGCTAAACAGGAAATATATCGTGAAATGTAACTGGTAGGTTCCATATTGCGTAGTTCTTAATCATCTATGCTATTTTATGCAGAATTCCTCGAGATATTCTGAAGACTAAATGCTTAAACCGAAGGTGTCCAGATGCAAATCGACAGAAATTAGTTGATTGGGAGTCTATTCCACTAATGGTAACTCGCTATTTCCACATGAAAAATAACTGTACAACTGTATTTCATGCTGAATTCAGCTACGGATGTATTTATAAAAGTAAAGTGAATCAGAGCACAACCATTCTAGCATCCAACGCCCCAAACAGCCCACAACAGTCCACAATGCCAGCCCACGACTAAAATTGCTCCGAAATCAGTTTTTCCAAAGTTGCTTCTTATAATATACAAAATAAGGAGCTTCACTATTTCTACCCGGTGATTCACGAAACCTTGTTTCCAGTTCAGTTTTTGATACCTCTAAAGATCCATTACAATTAGCGAGATATTAGAGCGTAATTTGTTTAAGCGTTGCATTGTGTACAACGTTAAAATACAGAAATATAAGTAATTTCGGAAAGATGAAAAAAATTCCAACTAATTTACGGAAATCGAAGAAACACGAGAATTCACGGAAATATTTAGCTTAACTCAAATCGATTTTCAAATTTTACCCAAATGTGTTGTTTTAGGTTGAGGTTTTCTCTACTTTCGTAAATTTCTGTATTTCTGCGATTTCCGTATTTATTGATTAGTAGGTTTTCCGTATTTCCGTAAATCAGCAATTATTTTTTGTAAATCAATTTCCCTATTTTTGTAATTTCATGCTTGATATAAGTTTCCATCAGTAGTTTTATAAATCAACTACTCGGCTTAGCCGTCGTCGCCCGGCAGAGGTCCTCCATCAGTAATGTCGGGGTTTAGTTTTTTGGTTCAACCGGCCAAGCCGGCTTCACACATCCGGCTATCGTGTGACCAGTAGCAAAAAGTTAATGATTTTTAAGCACTTTCACAATTCTTCTACACGAAAATGTGATCATCATATTCTGTTAGTCATCACTGGCAATGCTCACAAAGAATCTTGCCACAAATTTTCGTTTAGTAGTTGTGAGGGAGAAGGCATTGTACATAGTCAAAACTGATTGTAGCGGTAAAATGGTAGTTGCTTTCACAACTAAAAAAAATTATTGAATGGTAAGCTTATTTTGCGATCTGGTGCTGCGCCTTTTATATTTATATTTGTGTTATTAAAATCCTAATTTGGCTGCGCTATTGGTCTTGTTTCCGGCATAGCGACAAAAGGGGCTATTGTTCTCTCTGTATTCAGTTTTACAAATTGTTGTGGTTATGGTTTTATGTTAATGTATTCCTAAACTTGAGATTTCATTACAATGCTGTAGAGTATAGACATAAATACCTTAACAGGCAGCATATCAGCATAAGAAAAAATCCTTGCTTTGTCTAATATATTGATTCCACTTCTGTCGATCTGCCTGTCTGTATGTCTGTTTTAACGCCTCTAAAACTGCTACATGTACAAGCATCAAACTTGGCACGATTGATCACCACCCCGTGGTGAGTGTCATAAGGGTATTCGTGACATCATCATGACGTCACAATCAAAAATAATTTGTTTAGAAATTGCGTTACTTTACAGAGGACAATCGCTTTTTGCTCAAACGAAAACCAGCTTCCGACTAACCACACTTCAAAAGCTTTCATTTGTTTGGGGTCTAAAATGACGTCATAATCAACAATTCATTGCACAATCTGTTTTTTGTTTTTTTTCAAAAAGTACCCAACAAAGAAACGCGATTAAACGTTCTTTTAGAAGATATTAATAAGGTGCATTTGATAAAAACAACTTTACAACAATTGATGTTTACTTGATTATGCTACGAGCACTTCTTTATTTAAGCACTTTAAGCCCTCTAAGCATTTTTTTCTTCTCTTGTTCCCTTGCACGCTTAAACTGGCTCTATCATGTCATAATATATCTGGTACGATTAACACAAATGTTTGCTACCGCAGATCATAATATCAAGATGTTTGCAAAAATTGCACCCTTTTTTGCAAAGTTAGTTTATTAAAAAACTTATTTGTGACCTCATTTCTCAACTGATTTTCAAACTTTTTCCAACAAATTAAAGGTTATTTCAAAGCGATTCCGATAGTATATAACAACAGGGGTAAAGTGCGGCTCCCCGACCATTCGTTTGCGGCTCTTCTCTTGAACAATAATATCATAATTTAGCAGTGTACAATTGTTATTTATATCTGTTGTTACTTAAAATAGTTAGTTTCATAGCTATCTGATTGTAATAGCTTGTTTAGTATTTACCGAGGTAGGACGCCATTAATTCTTAATAAACTGTTATTCACAGTTGGAATTAGGTCGAGAGAAGATTTTTAAGAACAGTAGATGTTAAGTCGGATTATAGTATGGAAATCATTCATTTGTTCATTGTAAGCACTGCAGTGCGAAGTGTAAAGTAGGAATATAGGTCAGACTCAGAAGTGTATAGTAGATTTACTTTACAGTTGTGTGCTATTTCAAACAGCCAGTTAACTATACTGAAGTCGAAGTCACAAGTATATTAAATACACTGCGAAACAAAGTGAGATGACATCAGCGAATACAAAGAAACGAAAATATGGAGAGGAAAATAGAGCTTTTAATGTAGAGTGGGAAGAAGATTATGCATTTACTGTTCATGAAAATAAACCTTTGTGTCTAATTTGCCATAAGTTGCTCGGTCAAAACAAAGGCAGTAATGTAAAACGCCATTATAAAACGAATCACAAAAACTTTTCAAGCAAGTTTCCACCAAAATCGGAAGTAAGAAAATGCAAGTTAACTGAGTTTAAATCTGCGCTAGCAAGTCAACAGCGGTTTATGAAAGTATTCAGTAAGGAATCTGATGCGACGACTGAAGCTTTTTTCTTATGTCTTGGAGCATTGCTCCTTCTAAACACCCATGTTCTGACCGTGAATTTGTGAAGAAAAATATAACTGATGTGGTCGCAGTGTTGGATCCCATCAACAAAAAGCTTCAGCGCTAAATAGCGCAAATGCCGTGTTCACACTGAACTACAAGGCGCATTTCTCAGATAAGTGCAGATATTGCAGTTACGATGTAAAGCGACTTGAAAAGTTCCCTTGCATTTAGTATTGCTATTGATGAATCAGCAGACATACAAGATAATCCCCAATTAGCGATATTTGTGGGGTATGTTTCATCTGATCTTACCATCAAAGAAAAGTGGTTGGACTTAGTGGCAACAAGAGAAACAACTCGTGGAGTTGACATTAAAAATGCACTCGACGAAGCTTTAACAAGATTTCATGCGCCTCTTAATAAACTTGTCAGTGTTGCGACTGATATTGCACCAGCAATGGTGGGTAAACGTGTCGGATTAATTGGACTTATGAACTGCGATTCTAACTTTCCAGAGTTCCTTCCAATACATTGCATCATCCATTGTGAACATTTTGCAGCAAAACACTTTAGGTATGAAGATGTCTTAAAAACTGTCCTCGAAATAGCAAATTTTATACGCCCGAATGGGAAAAACCACAGGCAATTCCGTAACTTTGCAGAAAAGTTGGAGTTAGAAGATGCGCCATGTAATGATTCTTTATATTGCGTTGTAAACTGGCTGTCAACAAGTAATGTACTGAGTAGGTTTGTGGATTTCTTGAAGCCTATCAATCTTTTTCTTGAAGAAAGGAGAAAATGTTATCCTCAGCTAAAAAATAATGCATGGATACAAGATGACCTGATGTTTCTCATTGATATAATAAAGCATCTACAAATTCTCAATTTAGCACTCGAAGGTACTGAAACGATCATATCAAACCTTGCTCAAACCGTCATTAGTTTTCAGCATAAAACTCAAGTTTTTCAAAGAGACATAATGTCAAAAACTTTCCGTCATTTTCCCAATCTCAAAATGACAGTGAATGCATTTACAGTAGTAATAACAGACCACAAAGTGGAAGAAGACAAAGATAAATTGCAAGGACTGCTGGAAGAGTTTCAAGCGAGAGTTGACGATTTGCAGGGGCTTAAGCCATGCTTTACGTTCCTTGTAAATCCATTTGACATCGATGTAATCAATGATGGCTGTCTAGTTCATCAACCTTTCGTCACAGACGTATCTGCAGCAGAAATAGAACTGATCGAGTTGCAAGAAGATCTGGCTCTAAAAAACTTTAATAAGTGCCACTCTAGAGTGGAATTCTGGCAACAGGTTACGGAACGTAAATATCCAGAACTTAAAAAGACCAGTGCACGACTGCTTTCTGTTTTTAGCACTACATACTGCTGCGAATCTTTATGCTCTGTAATGAAATTTGTAAAAGCAAAATATCGTGCAAGCCTAACAAATGAACACTTGAGCGAATTAATTCGCAGAACCTTGACATCATATCGCACAGATTTTCAGAAGCTAGCCAATGAAATGGAAACCCTCAGTTAGTCAAATTCTGGTAAAATCGTGCAAAAACTGTAATATCATGTATTGTTGTGTTTGTTTCTATTAAATTGTTTTGCGTAAAGCTTGTTTTGTTTGTGGTGTTTGTATTAACACTTCAAACGGAATTTGTGGCTCTGCCGTAGTTCTACATTTCTGCACGTGGCTCTTCTAATGAAAACTTTGTCCAACCCTAGTATACAATATGTACAATTAGTTACTGAAGTTTAAGACCTATGGCGTAACTTTTTACCTTTTCCGAAAGTAGTGAGTTCAGTAAAAACAGGTGACTTTAATACAGAAACGTCATAATAAAGTATTAACAATTACTGTCCTTTGAAAGCTTAGGAAATTTGCTTTTCAGTAATATGTGACTTTAATTACTTAGGGCTAAGGATTAGTTTAAAATTGTTGATCAAAGCTTGGTTGCCATACATGATGTTTCATTTTGGTCGAACAATTTTGGTTGAACAATTATCCTATTTGGCCAAACAAACTCGCAATTGTTAGACAAAGTTAGCTCTTTGGTGTATTTTACTACTTTTCCTCACAAGCGTGGTTATTTGGCATTGTCTGTCGACGTTTTCAAAAAGATCCATCAAAAAATGAAGTCTCCAAATGTTTATAAAATGTACTCTATCGGTTAAAAACACACAAAATTTTAGTGCCTGCATTTCATAAAATTGCAGTTTCTAGAAAGACTAAGTCCTTTGATACATTTTGGCTATTCTTTCTCGATAGCATGGATCTTTGGCATTATCAATCAAAATATTCAAAACGATTCATCAAAAAATGAGGTCTACAAATTTTAATATGTAGCCTACTCCAAGAAAAACACTTGGTGATCACCCAAGAAAAAAACAAGGAGTAAAGATGGTTCTTTCTTATTGTTTGCAACAAAATGTACTGTAAGTGTCGAGCTACCTATGATCTAAATGTTGAAGCAATTTCCTTTGCAATTGGGCGAGGCTGTCGCAGCAGCCAGCTGATTTGATGTTCTCAACCTCGACATTATTAATGGGGACTCTCGCTACTGCTATAACTTGACTGTGAGTGCTTCATTTCGCGTTAGTTTGCTTTTTGCATGGCGGCGTTCATGCCAGGGCTAAGGAACATGCACGCAGTCAGAAACGTTAGTTCAAAATAATTCGCCTACAGTGATCAAAAAATGGTAAGTAGCGATCCTAATCATAATGACGCAAAACGCATTGTGAGGTCATAATGTTAAATGCCATCGCAATGCTTACCACTACACAGTGAGAACAGCAGTAGGCAGCAAAATTATTCATATCATTTTGATAGCAAACACAAATGGTAAAGCCCATTACTGATATTTGTAAATGCAAGGATAGGCTTGTCGGTACAAAACACTAATCTTCATTTAGAAGTAGAGAGGTCTGGATTAGGGACAAAGTTAAATGTAATAAAATCACAAATTTAAGAAAAGATCAAAATTAAACAGTAATAGCATCAATCTGTAGCACTGGATTAAAAGGGAATGTTTTTGTTTGAAAAGAGCTAAATAGGCATCTATTGCAATAGGTTATATGACTTAAAGAAAAGCCATAGCCGCTTTTCATGCTATGGCCGAATTAAAGCAAACAGCGCAGGCAAAAATCTAAATGTCACCAATATTAATACGAAAGCGGGCCCACCAAATCGTCGAACATGCCTACCACCAAACAGCTCATTTCTTTATGAGCCAAAACGACCACCATTTGGGCGACGCCATCAATTTTGACTATGTTTCACTTCCCTCTTACTCTTTTAAAAATTACGAATGGTAGTTTGTGTCCTCGTTCTTTTTGAATACTTCCAGTCTTTATTAATAGACCAATATGATCACCATTACATGTACAGGAACTATGGCTTATATTTACTAAATCATTTCGTTGTGGCTCAAACAAATATTTGTTCGGTGAAGCTGGCGCAGCTGCATTAATTGGTATCTTTTGAATCGGCACTGGTGATAGTATGGCCTGCCAGGATAAAATCGCATCACACTTAGGAGAAACATTTTTTTCTATTTTGCTCTATAATAGCTTTATAGAGCTACCGGGGTCAAACCTGAAAATATGGGAAAAGCAATAACTTATTCAGCTTCTATGAGCATACCTAAGCAAGGAAGAACAAATATGAATTATAATGCGTAGCCAGCAGGGACTTGAGGAAGTTTGAAGCGAAATCAAAATTAACAACGTCCCTGTGTTAAATCGCACCACATGGAATATATTATTGATATTTTGCTCTATAATAGCTTTATAGAGCTACCGGGGTCAAACTAAGCATCTTGGGGAAAAGCAAGAACTCTTTAAACTCCCCAGGGCACGTCAAGCAGATAGAAAAGAACATGCTACATAATGCGTAGCCAGCGACTGAGTGAGATCGCACCACACGAATGACATTTTTGATATTTTGCTTTAGAATAGCTTAATATCAGAAACGTGACCCCTACTTCCAAACTATGGAGAACGCAAAGTTTTCTTGGGTTCGTGTTAGCAATGAACAGAGTCCATAGACCTAAGGCATAGCCAGAATCTTGAAATGAGATACTCTATTAAGAAATGGAGCACAAAATGTCGTGAAAATCTAATGTGCAGAAAACACATAAGCTTTTGGTAACTCTTCACACAAGAGCCTGATAGGAGGAGCCGGCTTGGTCCGCTGAGCCGACACTCTCGATTGCAAGGTTACTGATGTAGGGCTCCTGCCGGGCGACGCCGGCTGATCCGGCTAGTATAATATAAAGCAAAGATTTTTTTTATGCTGATATGCTACCTGTTATGATATTTACGTCATTTTTGTGCTTGTTCCACAGCATTGTAATAAAATCCCAAGTTTAAGAAAAAGTCAACATAAAACCATAACCATAACAATTTGTAAAACTGAATATAGAGAGAGCAAGAGCCGCTTTTGTTGCTATGTCGCCGCTTTTGTCGCACACATTTCTGATATTAGGCTATTCTAAAGCAAAATATCAAAAATGTCATTCGTGAGATGGGATTTGACACAGTGACGCTGTTTTCTTTTGAGTTCCCTTAAATTTTCTCAAGTCCCTGCTGGCTACGCATTATGCAGCTTGTTCATTTTTATCTGCTTGACGTGCCCTGGGGAGTTTAATGAGTCCTTGCTTTTCCCCAAGATGCTTAGTTTGACCCCGGTAGCTCTATAAAGCTATTATAGAGCAAAATAGAAAAAAATGTTTCTCCTAAGTGTGATGCGATTTTATCCTGGCAGGCCATACTATCACCAGTGCCGATTCAAAAGATACCAATTAATGCAGCTGCGCCAGCTTCACCGAACAAATATTTGTTTGAGCCACAACGAAATGATTTAGTAAATATAAGCCATAGTTCCTGTACATGTAATGGTGATCATATTGGTCTATTAATAAAGACTGGAAGTATTCAAAAAGAACGAGGACACAAACTACCATTCGTAATTTTTAAAAGAGTAAGAGGGAAGTGAAACATAGTCAAAATTGATGGCGTCGCCCAAATGGTGGTCGTTTTGGCTCATAAAGAAATGAGCTGTTTGGTGGTAGGCATGTTCGACGATTTGGTGGGCCCGCTTTCGTATTAATATTGGTGACATTTAGATTTTTGCCTGCGCTGTTTGCTTTAATTCGGCCATAGCATGAAAAGCGGCTATGGCTTTTCTTTAAGTCATATAACCTATTGCAATAGATGCCTATTTAGCTCTTTTCAAACAAAAACATTCCCTTTTAATCCAGTGCTACAGATTGATGCTATTACTGTTTAATTTTGATCTTTTCTTAAATTTGTGATTTTATTACATTTAACTTTGTCCCTAATCCAGACCTCTCTACTTCTAAATGAAGATTAGTGTTTTGTACCGACAAGCCTATCCTTGCATTTACAAATATCAGTAATGGGCTTTACCATTTGTGTTTGCTATCAAAATGATATGAATAATTTTGCTGCCTACTGCTGTTCTCACTGTGTAGTGGTAAGCATTGCGATGGCATTTAACATTATGACCTCACAATGCGTTTTGCGTCATTATGATTAGGATCGCTACTTACCATTTTTTGATCACTGTAGGCGAATTATTTTGAACTAACGTTTCTGACTGCGTGCATGTTCCTTAGCCCTGGCATGAACGCCGCCATGCAAAAAGCAAACTAACGCGAAATGAAGCACTCACAGTCAAGTTATAGCAGTAGCGAGAGTCCCCATTAATAATGTCGAGGTTGAGAACATCAAATCAGCTGGCTGCTGCGACAGCCTCGCCCAATTGCAAAGGAAATTGCTTCAACATTTAGATCATAGGTAGCTCGACACTTACAGTACATTTTGTTGCAAACAATAAGAAAGAACCATCTTTACTCCTTGTTTTTTTCTTGGATGATCACCAAGTGTTTTTCTTGGAGTAGGCTACATATTAAAATTTGTAGACCTCATTTTTTGATGAATCGTTTTGAATATTTTGATTGATAATGCCAAAGATCCATGCTATCGAGAAAGAATAGCCAAAATGTATCAAAGGACTTAGTCTTTCTAGAAACTGCAATTTTATGAAATGCAGGCACTAAAATTTTGTGTGTTTTTAACCGATAGAGTACATTTTATAAACATTTGGAGACTTCATTTTTTGATGGATCTTTTTGAAAACGTCGACAGACAATGCCAAATAACCACGCTTGTGAGGAAAAGTAGTAAAATACACCAAAGAGCTAACTTTGTCTAACAATTGCGAGTTTGTTTGGCCAAATAGGATAATTGTTCAACCAAAATTGTTCGACCAAAATGAAACATCATGTATGGCAACCAAGCTTTGATCAACAATTTTAAACTAATCCTTAGCCCTAAGTAATTAAAGTCACATATTACTGAAAAGCAAATTTCCTAAGCTTTCAAAGGACAGTAATTGTTAATACTTTATTATGACGTTTCTGTATTAAAGTCACCTGTTTTTACTGAACTCACTACTTTCGGAAAAGGTAAAAAGTTACACCACAGGTCTTAAACTTCAGTAACTAATTGTGCATGTTATATACTATCGGAATCGCTTTGAAATAACCTTTAATTTGTTGGAAAAAGTTTGAAAATCAGTTGAGAAATGAGGTTACAAATAAGTTTTTTAATAAATTAATTTTCAAAAAGGGTGCAATTTTGCAAAAATCTTGATATTATGATCTGCGGTAGCAAACATTTGTGTTAATCGTACGAGATATATTATGACATCATAGAGCCAGTTTAAGCATACAGGAAAAATGCTTAGAGGGCTTTAATTGCTTGAATAAAGAATTGCTCGTAGCATTGTCAAGAAAGCTTTTAATCGTTGTAAAGTTGTTTTTATCGAAAGCACTTTATCAGTATCTTCTAAAAGAAAGTTTATCGGCCCATGCTCACACGCATTTATAGTGCAACATTTCAATTCGCAATCCCATTAACAAAAAGCGCTATTATGATACAAAGCTTATTAATTTTTCCAAGTTTACGGTTTAAGCAAGAAATGACAAACTTAGTCCAATAAAAAACACTTTAATCGCATTTCTTTTCTGAGTACTTTTTGAGAAAAACAAAAAACAGATTTTGCAATGAATTGTTGATTGTGACGTCATTTTGGACCCCAAACAAATGAAAGTTTTGATTCGTGGTAAGTCGGAAGCTGGTTTTTGTTTGAGCAAAAAGTGATTGTCCTTTGTCAAGTAATGCAAATTCTAAAAAATTATTTTTGATTTTGACGTCATGATGACGTCACGAATACCCTTATGACACTCACCACGGATTGGTGATCAATCCTGCCAAGTTTGATGCTTGTACCTGTAGCAGTTCAGAGGAGTTAAAGCAGTCACGCCAACAGACAGACAGAAGTGCGCTTTATATATTAGATGAATTTCGGTAGTTCGTTAAATGTCAATATTTATTTTAGTGTTCTTCTAAATTGTTTTTTGTTATGTCGATGTTACTCCTTAGTACTTCTAGGTAGTTAATGTTTCTTTGTTAATTATGTCATACTAAACTAACAAACAATGCTTCTGATTGCGCCAGAACAGCATGCTAGCTAAGACAAGCAAACATAATGCTTCTGTTTATTTTATTTCCAAGTTTGAAATTATTCTACTTTGTTGTTACCTCTCGTACAAAGCAAGAGAAGTGTGTGAAGAAATCTTTGTGATTTTAATAAAACAGATTATATTAAAGCTTAAAAATAGTCATCAGTTAATCAGTGTTGCTGTCAAAAGTTTTATTGAAATGTTTTTCAGAAAAAAGCTAAATTAATGATCTATTCTATTATCAAATGGAAACACACAGTTCACTTGATTAATTCTATTTTTGTTTTTTCTTCATTATTTTAGAGTACAAGGAAACCACAGTACAAATCAGTTTTGGAGGAAAGTAAAACTAATTCTCTGTTTTAAACAAAATCGCGTTGGAATTCAACACAAGCTAATTTTGGATGCACTTAAAAGAGCTTATTTCATCGCGTGCTAAAACTAGCCTACGTCATAAAACAAATGTATTTAAACAGCCGCTTTTGAGTTCGAATTTAATTACGTCGGTTACAAATCAAAGTATAACACCAGCGAAACATATGGCAGCTACAGACACTCAAATGATATTGCTTTGCATAGCCACCCTTGCCTTTTTCAACTTTGGAATAATTGAAAGTGATGCTGAAGAAAAAACAATTCAAAGTGATGAAGATTGTCCACCACGTGACGGAGCAGAATGCCAACGAGTATCAAGCATTGAAGAACGGTAAGCAGCCTTAGAAAAACATTTTGAACCAGTTGATCTGATTGGTTGTACAATGTGCAAGATACTAGAGATAACTGTTGCATCGTATTTTCCAAAAATATTTGACTGGGTAGACCTACACATTTTCCCATTCTCTCTTTAACATCACAGCGCCCATAGTTTAGATTTGAAAACGTATCTTATCTATAACTTGGTTGGTAAATTTACTCTTTATTTTTATGGACTGCTCGGCATTTATAATCAAATCTTTACATTTTTTAGCGATTTGGATATATGTGGCAATGATTTAATGTGCAAAGAATATCATTCTATCGCTAACAATCTGACGGAACATACTTATTTGGAAGTTCGGAATGTTACAGAGTATTCTAACGAAAGGCCAAATATAACAATTAACTACAAGGGCAATAGCAACCCTTATGTAGGAAGTAATCTCAATGCCTCGTTGAAGGCTGCTAACGCAACATCAAACAGAGCGAATGACTCGAGCTATAGTCCGTGGAAATATGTGATCAATCGAGACTACAACAGGTGGGTCTACGAATACAGCTATTTTTATTTATCGGATTTTTGATTGGGAATGAGTGGCAATATAAAAGGTTTTAATGCATTAGACTGTTTTAAGTCTTACGAGACGGCTTAAAATTTATGTTCATTGAGCCGATAGTAGTTCGCCGAAAGCCCCAATAAACCACATGTTAGGCACTTTGTTTTAAACATGAATCAAAGGTCTCACTCATGTCTTGTCTGTGAGGGTGCTAAACAGGAAATATATCGTGAAATGTAACTGGTAGGTTCCATATTGCGTAGTTCTTAATCATCTATGCTATTTTATGCAGAATTCCTCGAGATATTCTGGAGACTAAATGCTTAAACCGAAGGTGCCTAAATGCAAATCGGACGGCAGAAGTTGATTGGGAGTCTATTCCACTAATGGTAACTCGCTATTTCCACATGAAAAATAACTGTACAACTGTATTTCATGCTGATTTCAGCTACGGATGTATTTGTGAATGTAAAGTGTACGGTATCTGTAAATAACAACCGTGCTTTCGTTGCCTTTTTCTCTTTTTTTTGTGCTGATCAGTCACGATACTTTTCTCTTGTTACGAGTCGACTAGCTATTGGAATGTGACTTCACAATCGCTATTATTACAGTGCCCTATAGTAATTTCCAGTTATTTTTGTAGACCGTTATTGAAATTAGTTAAGTGTTAGTGTGATGTGTGACAGTGCTTTAGTTTTGAGGTTATTGTGTGATTATATTAAAATCATAGGACTGGGATCGTTTTGTGACTTTATAGCTAGAAGAGCTTATTGATTTTCTGATGATTGTTTTTTTTATAGCCTGTGCTTAGCTGGCAGTCTTTGGGAAAAGTAATGTAGGTATGGTAGGCGGGGCAATGTTTTTACTTTGTTTTGCAGAGCACTACCTGCTAACTCGTACCGCCAGTAGTATATGTTTGTATAGTGTGTATATTTCGTTGCTGTTGGCTATTAATAGCTATTTTCTGCCTTCATTGAAGTTGTGTGATCTGGTTGTTGTATGCCAGTGGAGGACAGTCAAAGCTAGAAGTTCCGAGTACCCGATTAGTTCAAATAGGATCCTGAACCGGTAGGCGGTGGTCTGGCCAGTTCACGACACGAGTTGCGTGCTACATTACGAGTTAGGAATTCGTGACAAACACTGGGGGTTTTGTCTTTGTGAATTAGGCGGAAGATTGAATTCTGTTCAATTTTGAGATATCTTAGCATACCGGTATTGGTTTTTCGAAAGTTCGTTGGTGGCTGTTGGAATTACCCTGGATGAGAAAGTGAGAGCATCGTTGCATTCAGAGGACATTTGTGAAAACGAAATGGAAAGTCCAAGCGGTAATGGCTTAAAACGTGTGTGCATTGATCTGTGCGAATCGGTATTATCGCCAGACGAGACAGCAATGATAGACGATCCGATTGAAGATATTCGTCTAGCTTGGGTTGACAAGCCTGTTTCGAGTAATTTGAAGAACTGGAGATGTTTAGTTCGCTATGCACGTGAGTTGGTCATGTTGTCAGGAGTAATGAAAGAGTACTCAAGATCTAACGAAAGAGTTGATCAGAAGATTCTAGATCAAACTCTTGAGTATAGCCTTAAAGCACATACGGTTTACAGTGGCGCTTTGCACGACTGGTTGGAGGAGAATTCATTTTTTTTTTCACGGCCGACGGTACAAAAGTTGGTCAAAGATTACAGAGGCACGGAAGATTTGAACCGATATTATGCTCGTGCTTCCAAGGATCCAGAAGCCAGATCATATTGCAGTTCTGCTTCTCAAGCACCATCGCATATATCACAAAGCTCTGCGAAAATTATTCTTGAACAGCAAAACGAAATTGATCGTTTGCATCAGTTAAATATTTCCAAAGAGTTAGAAATGGAAGAAAGGGCAATAGAGATGGAAATGAAGTGTAAGAAAAGGGATTTGGAAATACGTAAAAGGGAGTTACAGCTGAAGAATTTGGAAATGGCTGCGGATGCACCAGCCTTTAATCGAGCAATGAGTGCAGTGCATCATCCCCACACAGTGAAGGGCTCCGCGGGGGGACAAGTAGACGTAATATTGAAAACTCCAGGGGGGCCTATAGTCGAAGAAGATACGTTTAAGCTTGCTGATGAGCGGCATCAGATCCTTTTGGCAAAGGAATCAAACTTGATGGAATCGCGCACCCCAACACAGCATATAGGTCCAGTGCTTGTGGAACGAAACAGAAATGCTCCTTACTGTTCTGTCGAAAATGTTGGTTCAACGCTAGCTACCTGGAAGCCATCACTTAGTTATGCGGGAGATGAAGGGTTGCATTTTTCTGGTCAAAATGAAGCAGATTACCCAGCATACCGTCATCGCTTCGAGCTTCATTACAATGAGTGGCGGAGGTCTCGTCCAGATTTATTGCTACGCTGGTTAGAGAGCACAGTGGAGGGCCAGGCAAAACGGTATATCCGCAACGCATATGCAATTACAGACCCGGGAGAGGCGTGTGACGTTATTTGGTACACTCTAGAAGAAGTGTATGGACAAAAGCATGTGATTCTTGAAAACGCTTCCAAGCAGGTGAGGAGAGCTTTTAAGTCGATTGGACGCGATAGAAAACTCTTGCTCGAATGGCAAGCTGATTTGAGGAATTTGAAAGGAGTCGCCTTCTCCATCAAGCAAGAAGCTGCACTTGAAAATCGGCAACTTTTGGGACAGCTCTATAATGCATTTGATGACAAACTGCGAATTAGATTTGATTCAAAATATTTGTCATATCATTGGACTTTTGATAGTTTTTTAGAATTTTTGAGTTTCGAAATTTCATATGTTGACTGGATGAGTGTAGTACAAGTTGATTTGAAAGTTGTTCCAGGACATAGCACAAAACGGTTCACCGGTACACAACGGCATGGATCAGGGAGTAGACAAACTGGCTCTAATCGGATGGCGGGAGCTGTCGAGGGGGTGAAGCAGTCTTTTAGTCACGATCAAAATAAAGCTGCACAATGCTGCTTGCATCCACTTGGAAAAGAGCACCCTCTGCGTGAATGACGCAATTTTTTGGATATGAATGTTAGCTCACGTTGGAAGGTGGCAACAACGCACCATTTGTGTTTTTTATGCTTGAAAAAGCATCACTACACCCAAAATTGTAAACGCATTTTTAAGTGCCACCAGTGTGACCAGTTGCATCACGAGCTGCTGCATGGAACAATCCCAAAAGACACTTTACGTGCGCATACCAAGGCTAAAGATGTACCCTCAGCCCGTTTGACCACCCATAATAACACAAACGCCAAACCAGCTCAATCAGAAGGATGCGATGTTCTTGGATTCTTGAAGCTAGACCATGCTCCCACTGAACGAATAGGATTAATGAAACTGACTGCTATAGCACAAGACGATGAAATGAATGCTGAGCATCGCGTCACATTCTATGCTGCAATTGATACAGGAGCTACTCATTCCCTGTGCTCCAGTGACCTTGCAAAGCAGCTATACGGTGAGTGGAGCTTCTCTGAATACCACGATTACAAGATGTTCAATGGTACCATTATGCGCTCGAAGATAATGACAGGCCGCCTTAGACTCGAGAAGGTAAATGGAGACATCGTTGATGTAAAACCAATAGCATTTGTAGATCAGGCACTTCCATTTGCACAGTATTTACCTGATGGCGGCACCCTTCCAAAACGGGTTGACATGATTTTTGGCAGCGATCTTGTATGGGATTATTTGTTGGTTGATCCACAGTTGCAAACACAACACAAGGCTATACTGCAAGACTTGGGGACGTTTTGGCTTGGCACACTGGATAAAAATGAAGCCGGTGTATGTTGCGCGTCTGTTTGTGCTGATACTAAGACTACATGTTCAAAGTTAGACTTACTCTTAAAGACAGTAAATACGATCAAAAGCAGTTGGAAAGTGATGCGTTTTATTGCTCTGTCAACGATAATAGAGTCGCCATTAGCATTAACGACGAAAAGGTGTTGGGACAGTATCAGAACACAATTCAAGAGGTAAAGTTAAGCAATGGCGAAACTCATCTTCAATTTAAATTACCATGGGCGTGTACTCCAGAACTGATGAAGGACAATTATGAGCAGGCCAAAAGCGCGTTGCTGGGCTAAGGCGCAAACTTGAAAACCCTCCAGATCTGCTCACGAAGTACTGCGAAAAGATTGAAGGGGCTATCAAAGAAGATCATCTTGTTCGTTTGCCTGAGGAGGTTCGACGTCAAGAAATGCAGGACATGTCCAAGCCACGTTATTATATTCCTCATTTTCATACGAATCAATCTAAGTTTCGTGTAGTCTACGATGCTGCAAGGGAATACCGTGGCGTTTCTTTGAATAGTTTACTCGAGCGGGGACCTATTTTTATGCAATCTTTGCGATCAATATTGCTGCGATGCGGGGAACAAAAACACGCAATTGCTGGAGATATTACTAATATGTTTTTCCAAATTAGAATTTCCCCGGAAGATCGCCATATGTTATGCATATTATGGTTTGAGAAACCTGGAATGCAAGGTGATATTGCTGCCTATGAATTTTGCGTTGCGCCGTACGGATTGCGCTGCATTTCCAGTGTTGCGGGATATGCTTTACTGTATACTGCAGAGAAGAACAGTCCAAATGTTTCTGAGAATGCGACAGCTAGAGTAACTCGGGATATGTTCGTAGACGATCTGTTGACTGGAGTTCAGAGTGTGGAAGAAGGACAACAAATGATCGAAGAGATTTCCAAACTGCTGACGTCCACTGGGTTCCATTTGTCAAAATGGTGCGCGAGTGATAGTGAAATCCTACAAAATGTCGATGAAGACAACCGCGCACCAGCTCTGAGAGATATCCGGAGCAGAGAAGTTGGCGGAGATGGCAGTCGAATACAAAAAACTCTGGGACTTGTATGGGACATTAGTGCAGACAAAATGCTAATGAAGGTCCCAGAGATTAATCCTGCGGACATTAAACATGTAACTAAACGGCAAGTTGTAAGCCTAAATCATCAACTTTTTGACCCTCTGGGATGGTGGGCACCTTTATATGTTAATATGAACCTCTGTTGTTCGAACATAGTCAGACAAATTTCCGAATGGGATGATGTGGTGCCACCAAGCCTTACAAAAGACTGGCAAAAGGCTATTCGCTGTGTAGACTCAATCGGCTCGGTTCCATTCATTCGCCGACGCGTTCCTGCCGAAGTTACAACTAACAGTAAATTTAAATATCATGTTTTCACAGACAGTAGCAAGGATGTTGCTGCAGCTGCTGTATATCTTCGTGTTGAGACCGAAACTGAATGTGAAGTAAATTTGATGGCAGCCAAAACTTCAATATTTTCCCAAGCTGAGTTGTTGCGTGGTTCGATCCCGCGTAAGGAGCTTATTGCGCTTGATCTTGGAGCGCGACTCCTCCGAGAGTGTCTTGAAGGCACAACTCTTCCGATTGACAATTTTGAATTGTGGTCAGACTCAAAAACGGTTATCCAATGGTGCAGCCAAAAGTCTTTGGAGCTGCGTGTGTTTGAGAGAAACAGAGTGGATTTGATTTTGCGAAATACACAAGGAAAAGCTCCACGTTATGTCGCAACGGACCTGAATCCAGCAGATGTCGCTACGCGGGGCTGTCGAGCAGAACAAGTAAAACGTTGGCACCTTTGGACGAGGGGACCAGCATTTCTTTGTCAACCAAACCAAGATCGGGGAGAATATATTGATGATCATGAAACAAAACATTCATCTAAAAAAGACGCAATTGTGCAAGCGGCTGCACACTCTATTAACACGTTCAACTCGTTGTGTACCACCGGTGGTACATTCGTATCTTTCATTACAAACGTCGTGTACCACCTGTGGTACATGTGTATAGTTGCAATATACTCTTTCCTGCAGTCGTATCGTTCAAAAAGTTGTAATTGTAATGCCTTTAACGTGCATATATTACGGTTCTTGTCAGAATGCAAAAGGTTTTATACTTTTTCGATAAAAGTTCAAAAAATTATTTACGTTTAAATTTCTGATTGCTTATACATCTACAAACAACCATTATTAGGAGAAAATTCAAGCTTTTATTTTTGAAAAACAATACAATAATAAACAACAAATGAAAACATAAATTTTCCTTGAGTTTGGTTAGTTAATGCAGTTTATTAAAGCAATCAAGACACAGAGAAGGCTTATCTTCACATTCTTCACAGAATGTGGAAACGCGTTTTGCGCGTTTTCTGGCGACTTCAGTCCCTTCACTCCTTTTTATATTGTCGTAACAATTCTTGCATCTTTTTCGCATCTTCCGAGCTGGACCATCATGCTTTCCTAGATGATGCCTCTGTAGAGGAACTTTTCTTGCTGTTACTGGCAAAGTTTCTTCTTCATGACTTTTGTTTGCTTGTTTGGTCATTTCATCAATTACAGCATCCCTAAAACGGAGCATATCCATTTTTCTCCCAGAAAGCTTGCGGTGAACATACCAAGAATTTACAATTGCAGCTCCCAAAATTATTTCAAAGAAAACTTTTCTGTACCACTTGGCTGTTTTTCGGACGCATGTGTAATATGCTGACATCTGATCAAATACATCTACTCCTTTCTTGGCCGCATTGTAATCTAAAACTGCTTGGGGTTTTAAAACGTCTTCATTGTTTTGTTTTTTCCGTCCCGTAGCTATCAAAACATCGAAATGCTCAGGTTTGCTCGTCATCATCAGCACTGGCCGTTTATCCATCCACTTAATGACTCTTATGCCATTTTCTGTTTCTGATCCTATTACGTCTCCTCTTTTTTGCTTTTTTTGGCACACTTCTTTAGGATTTCCTTTTCTGTTTTGTCTCAATGTTCCACACATAAATGTTTGTTTAGCTAAAAGAGCGTTAGCTAACGTCAGACTAGTATAGAAATTATCAACAAACAGTGTTCTTCCAGCCAAGAGTAAATTTTCCATCAATTTCATCACAACATTTTCCGAATGAAGAGTCTGGACATTTCCACTTCCTCCTTCTTCTTCTCTTCCACAATATACCTTGAAGTTCCATGTATACCCTTCCACTGTGCAAAGTTTGTATATTTTTCCTCCATATTTGTGAGCTTTTCCTGGAATGTATTGTCGAAACAATAATCTTCCACGCCACGGTATCATGGTTTCATCAATTACAACTTCCTGGCCTGGGATAACAGCTTGTTTAAATTGGTGAATTGCCAAGTTAAGGATTTTTTCAATTTTGAAAAGCCTGCCAGAGCTATTGTCTTCGTTATTGCAAAAATACAAACATTTCAATAGCATTTCAAACCGTTCTCTGGTCATTAATTCTGCAATACGTAAATTTCGATATTTTTTGTCTTTTGACCAATACAAATGGAGTCGAGGCAATGGACTAACTCCCATAATGGCAATTATTCCTAAAAATACTTGAATTTCTTCAGCATTGGTATCCTTCCATTTAGACATCAGTGATCGACGTCGCAGCTGATTGGCTGAAACGTATTGTTGCGGATATCTATTCGTTTCTTCTACGATCAACTTTAGCATTTCATCCGTTAAAAAATATCTATAAATTTCGTACGGCGTAGATTCTGTGATGTTGATCTGAGGGTTTCTAGGTCCAGAGAAGCCAAATTTAGCAGTTTCAAATGTGCAGGGACCCCATGTTTTGGTTATTGAAGCTACAAGAATACAATCACTGCTCGTTTCCTCTTCACTTTCACTCTCAACAGTTACAGACGAACTGCTATCACTGTCAGCAGGTTCAGAACTAGGTTCATACTCCTCAGATGAGTCGGATAAGTCAAGGTCTGAGGACGTGCTCTCCGCCTCGTCTTCATCAGCTTCACTTCTTGAATCTTTTCGACCATAAAACATTGAACTATTCATTTTATTAGAAAGTATCTGCAATTCGAAATGATACTTTGGTCAAATATTTAAAAAAAATATCGTGTACCACCCGTGGTACACGACATCTAAAACATTAAAAACTGCAAAATACACGTCGTGTACCATGCACTGACACTCAAAATATCACACTATTTCTGCGCTGATTCTACAACTAGCACGTGTTACCGCTACTAGATTAATGTCTAGACATCGAAAAGCTTATATAGCAACTTACGTCCCAGGGGAACATTTCATCAAAAATGCGGACGAGCTGAACGTGTTAAATCCGATAGTAGTGATATCGCGTTTATGCAGAATGTTTTGGGCCGTACCAATGAACTTGCTAAGGCTATAACTATTATATCAAGCCTCATCATGTGTGTCCAGAAATGGAAGACACAAACATTCAAACAAAACAAAAAACAATGTGGAGATACCAATTCTGTTGACCCTCGTTATGCACGACTGGCGCTTGTTCGAGTTGCGCAGACTGCTTGCTTCGGCGATGTAATTCACCTCATGGAACGTGGTTGCACATTTCAAGATAGTGTCAAACAATTACCTAGCGCCAAGCGAAAAGGTTGGATGCATGCACTGAAGAAGTTTGTACCATTTTTAGATTCTGACAGAATCCTTCGTGTGGGGGGAAGATTCGACTATATGACTGATCTTACTGATGAACAAAAGTGCCCAGCATTTCTGCCGAAACAACACAAAATAACTGAGCTTTTTATTCTTGAGAGACATCAAAAATTGGCTCAACGTTCGGCAGCATTTGCACTTTCATCACTTAATAATGATTTCGGATTGAAAGTTATTGGAGGAATTCAAACCGTGAATAGTTATCTGCACGACTGCTTTACTTGCAAATTACTTCAAAAGGCCCGTGCAGAGCAACTGATGTCACCACTTCCGGAGTTCAGAACTATGGCAAAAAGACCTGTTTTTACATCAATTTTGATCGATTACGCTGGTCCATATGAAGTGAAAAAGAGGTAGAAGCACAGAAAAACGATGGCTTTGCATTTTTGTGTGTCATGCTACGTCAGCCATCCACATTGAAATTGTAGAATCCTTGGAAACAACAGCGTTTCTCAATGCACTTAGGCGTTTCCTGTGTTTGACTGGCAACAAGACTAGACATTTACAAAGTGATTGTTCTACTACATTTGTCGGAGCAAACCATTTGTTACAAAAGAACAACGAGCAAGCGTTACAGAATGAAAAAAATTCAAAAAAAATCAAAAGGTGGTTAAAAGATCACGACATTGTTTGGGAATTTTCTACGCCGGCAAGTTCCCATCATCAAGGCTTTGTTGAGCAACAGATTCGAACATTCAAGGAAGTAACATTAGGAATTCTTGGTCCTGGGTATTCCATACGTTTGCCTACAGACTTTGAGTTGCTTACCCTATTCAGAGAAGCGGAATTTCTGATGAACTGCAAACCGTTAGGGCGGTATGTTGGTGATCAAGATGATGTACGTCCTCTCCGACCACTAGACTTAATGACTGGGTTCATGGAACCAGAAAATCAAGGGTTAGCTGCACCTAATGCTTCCTGGAGAGACGAATTCCGACGAGGTCATAAGTATACACAAAAGCTTGCATGTGAATGGTGGAATCGTTGGTTGAATACGTATCTTCCTTCACTGCAAAGTAGACAAAAGTGGACTGAACTTCGAAGAAACATCAAAAACGGAGATGCAGTTCTTTTGATAAATGATAGCACCCCTGTTCGGGGAAAATATCCATATGCTGTAGTTATCGATACCAAACTTTCTGCAGACGGACTCGTCAGATCTGCGAAGGTGAAGACCAGTGACGGATTAATTCGACAGCGAGATATTCGAAAATTGGTTCTGCTCGAACCATCTGACAGTTTTTTACCCGAGGAGGACACTGTGACCTGTACAACTGTTAATGACAATGACCAATGCCTAAATCCAGCGATAGACTGCAAAAGCCGGTAGCGAGGACAATAATGTTGACTTGAGGTGCTCCACCTGATGATGATTCACGTGCACCAAGAAGAAGATTGTACATAGGACCACTTTTTTTTGTGTTTTGATTCTGTTATTTTCCACATATTTGACTTAGTGACAAAACTCCTATTATTACGTGTAAAAGACACAAAAGGCACGCTTGACTATATGTAAAATCCTTTTATAGTGTATGCGAATCATTTTAGAGGGGACTGTCAATAACAACCGTGCTTTCGTTGCCTTTTTCTCTTTTTTTTGTGCTGATCAGTCACGATACTTTTCTCTTGTTACGAGTCGACTAGCTATTGGAATGTGACTTCACAATCGCTATTATTACAGTGCCCTATAGTAATTTCCAGTTATTTTTGTAGACCGTTATTGAAATTAGTTAAGTGTTAGTGTGATGTGTGACAGTGCTTTAGTTTTGAGGTTATTGTGTGATTATATTAAGATCATAGGACTGGGATCGTTTTGTGACTTTATAGCTAGAAGAGCTTATTGATTTTCTGATGATTGTTTTTTTTATAGCCTGTGCTTAGCTGGCAGTCTTTGGGAAAAGTAATGTAGGTATGGTAGGCGGGGCAATGTTTTTACTTTGTTTTGCAGAGCACTACCTGCTAACTCGTACCGCCAGTAGTATATGTTTGTATAGTGTGTATATTTCGTTGCTGTTGGCTATTAATAGCTATTTTCTGCCTTCATTGAAGTTGTGTGATCTGGTTGTTGTATGCCAGTGGAGGACAGTCAAAGCTAGAAGTTCCGAGTACCCGGTTAGTTCAAATAGGATCCTGAACCGGTAGGCGGTGGTCTGGCCAGTTCACGACACAAGTTGCGTGCTACAGTATCTAAACACAACCACTCCAGCATCCAATGCTCCAAACAGTCCACAATGCCAACCCACGACTAAAATTGCCCCGAAACCCACTTTTTCTATTTGAAATTATCACGCTTGTGATATTTTTCAAAAATTTCTTCATGAGCATGATGTTCCAGACAAACCTGGGCAGTGAGCATTCAGATCCTTTGTGTAAGTTTGAGCTATTTGTAAATATTTTGTTGTGTAAATCGTGTTTTTTATGAAGTTAGGTTTTGGGCTTGAGAAACAATAAGGGATTAAAATCCATTTGTTGTAACCGTCTTGGTTCTCTTGCACTGATTGAGCTATTTACTGTCTTAATTTTATTTTGTGGTAAGTACTTTAATTAAGATGTACTTCAAAAAATATATTTATGTGCTTGTACTTCGTTGTTAGTAAAACGGCATTCATGCAAATGCACTTATCTCTGCTTGCAAGTTTTCGGACAGATTTCCATCACTATGTGAAAGGTAGGTAGTAGAGCTACCTACTACCTGCCTTTCACATAGTGATGGAATAGTCTAATCATCATGATAACTGTACAACTGTATCCATTTTCACTACCATGATAATTAGACTAGTCAGCTCTACTACCTGCCTTTCACATAGTGATGGAGGAATCCAGTTTAGAGTCTTTGGCAAAAAACAATTTGTCGGCTCTTCTTCACTATTTCTTTCATGCTTAGCGTCAATCAGAGAAACAGCTGTGGATACTATATTTAAGAATTATGACTCTGTCAAGACATTAATTAGCAATCTACTGACTTGAAGGGAGAAGCTATAATGACCACCATATCGAATCAAAGCTGCAATTAATAGCAAAATATTCACCTCGATAAAGCGCGATGATGTAATTCTATTTAATCTTGTTATTCAAATAAATTTTTTACCAACAGCACGTTGGTTCTGCTCGATACTCATGCAATAAACATCACTCAATTAATTAGTGTCAAATGTGAGTTTAAATTTAACTCAGTTGAGTTACACATTTTTGCTATCACTCAGTGGAAAACTTGTTTTTCGGTTTTACTGCAACGTTTTTTGCGCCTAAACTACAAATAGAAACCGGTCGGGTTGACCGACGCCGGTTGCCAGTTGCGTCAGGTTACCGGTCGGCTCGGGTCGATATTGCTGACCGGTTGATCATACCGGTCAAACATCTCTTTTTTATAGTCGAAAATTTGCTTCGAACCCTTTTTCGTTTTTTTGGACAGAGATCACATTTTTTTAAATATTGAACGTTAGCTTCAAAAATACTATCATTGGGATAAATTACCGTGTGGAAAAAACTTGTCATAAGAAAACAGTCAACCAGCGGACCAACTCAACTTTTACCGATTGGGTCACGAAAATCCCAACCGGTTCCATCTCTGGTTCAGACCTACAATAAAATTTTGAAACAGACTAATACTTTTAAATCGTGTAGGACAATTTTTTCAAAGATCGCTAGAAACTGCCAGCTTTTTCTCAACAAATCTTTTTCATTAAATGTAGCAGGCATTCTGTCGAACAAATTGACATCATAAACAGAAATAGTCGTTCTTTCTACAATTCTATTCGTAGACCTGACGTTTCGCTCCCTTTAGTATCCGGACAGCTTTACGGTAAATGTGACTACCAGTGTAACATATATATTGTTATGTTTAAACCGCATTGACGTTTGAACCAGCAACCAGATGCCTATGAAGGCGAACGCTCCAGCCACTACGCCTGCACAAACCTTTTCCACTTACTGCATACTTTTGAATTTCAAAGTTTTAACGATCCCAAACTAAAAATCTAACAGAAATATAGAGAATACACAACATTTACTTACAGTGCATTGAGATATTTATGCTTGTTTTATTGAGTGCAATTGCTCTGCGTTTGCCTCAATATTCAAAACGAGCAATTAATAGTTCTACCCCAACTTTTAGTTGGACAGTAAAATTGTTTGTTGTTTTTCATCAATAGCAGAGATAACTTTAATAGCAGAGATAAAAACTATGCTCGCCCACATAAGTTGAGTAAAACTGAACGAAATTTAGGAATATATTTAAGGATTCCGAAACGATGGGGACAACTGCTCATCTGCCACTTTATTGAGGGCACAAGAAATTACTTTCTAAATAAACTGGATTTTAAACTTTTACAAATTTTGTGTCAATCTGTAATAGATAAATTCGTTGTTGTAGTGGTCGTGGAAAATGTGGATGTGCAGGAAGTTTTTTATTGTACATTTCAATTTGTGGTTTATACTGCAGTTGGTCTTACCGAACTAAGCCAACGATGATTTGACGTTAACGAGCGTTATTTTCGCTCCAAGATGTCACCTTCAAAGACCTCATTCTATTTTTAACACACCCTTCTTTAGCTTGATGGATAAATGTTATTTAGTTGGCGTAACAACCTTACCGACTTTCAATGTTTTTATTTATCTAACAATATGAATGACTGGAGGATTAACCTAAAACAACATTGGTCACTGAGTGATTACGTAGTGCAGGGATGGGCAATTGTTTTAGCTCGCGGGCCGCATCGCGGTCACGGAAGCTAGCGGAGGTAACTTTTTAACGAACGCATCGGTATATTATTCCAATTGATTTGCATTTAAAATTTGGTATAACATTAAAAACCAACAATTATTAGATAAAGGAATCAAAGTAGTTTTATTCAATTGAAAATGCAAGCACATTTAATTTTCAAAGTCTATCAATGAGAAAAATGCACCCAATCACGTTTTTCTACTTTAATTACTTTTTTTTAATTATTTGCTTGAGGCTTTCGCGGACCGCAGTTTGCCCACCTCTGACTTAGTGCATTGTTATTACTTCTATTGCATCATCTTTGGAATTAGAGATTCGGAGGCTTGTGAAGCGCTATAAATCAACGACATAATTATGACGATTTTTGTGCTTGTTGTGTCCTACACATCTTTCTTAAAACGCATGCACGTTGTGAAACGGATGTACCGTGCTGATGGGTGAGCAAGTCGCAGTTTTTATACAAAAAGATCTTCACCGAATTACTGGAAGGGTGCGGCTTATGCGCGAGATAGCAAAGCCAAGGACAAACAGTATTGTTTTGCGTTGTCAGGTAGCTGTATGGTTTACGCTAGCATGTAAGTGAGAACAAAATTATTGCTTTGTGACATTATTTTGTTTTAACAGCTGCTTTGACATCAAAGCAAAGAGCTACAAGGCAACGCGCAAACCCACTAGCATTATTTTTTCGACTTTAAAACTCGATTAAAAAAGTATAGTCTAATATATAAACCGCAATACTATCGGGTGTCTCTTTTAATTCCTCTGAAACAGCTGGAGATACAAGCTTCAAACTCAATTAATTACCACCCCATGGTGAGTGTCATAAAGGTGTTCGTGACGTCATCATCAAAAATAACTTTTTTAAATTTGCATTACTGGACAGAGGACAACTGCTTTTTGTTCAAATGTAAACCAACTTCTGACTTATTGGATTACAAAAATTTGCATTTGTTTGGGGTCTAAAATCACCTCACAATCAACGCTTAATTAAAAGAAAGAAAAGAACAGGGCCAAGAAGAAAAAAAAATTCTTGCTGCTTGCGGAAAGATGCAGGATCCTTGCGGAACACCTCGACGGACTCGAAAGAAACGGCTTTTGTGATTTTGAAAAAACACACAAGCACACCTGTCGGAAAGGATAGATTGAGTCCAACGAGCAAAGCAAGGAGGGAGGTCAGCCAAAATGAGTTTGTGGAAAAGAGCGGGATGCCAGACAGAGTCGAAAGCTTTTGATAAATCGATAGTAGAAAGAATCGCCCGAGATCCCGGCCTGGGTTTGTTAAACCCATCCGAAATGGACTGAGAAAGGTACAGAACTTGATCTAGAGTAGACCGTCCAGGGCGAAAACCGGTCTGGCGGGGAGAAAGAATGCAACTAGATTCCAGAAAGAAGAGAAGACGGGATAGAATGATGCGTTCAAACAGCTTTGATACGCAGGAGGTGAGAGAGATAGGCCGGAAAGAAGCAGGAGAGTGGAGAGGCTTTCCCATCTTGTGTATGGGAATAATGGAAGATGTCTTCCAGATGGAAGGAAGGGAATGCGAAGACCGGAGAGATTGAAGATGTGAAGAAGAAAATCCATGCCAGAGCGAGGAAGGTGCTTTAGCATGGGATAGGCAACTTTGTCTGGACCAGTGGCGGTGGACGAGTAGAGGTTGGAGGCAGCCGCAAGAAATTTAGCGGGAGAGAAAGGAGAGCAAAAGGACGAGTGAGACTCCTCCGAACACGTGGCTCGGCGGAGCTCAGAGAGGTAGCCTCTGGCTCTGCTACGCAGAGTCTTTGGCTGAGAAACGGAAAAGTGAGATCGCAGGTAAGCGGCGTAGACCGAAACCGATTCCCTGGGTGAAGAACAGTTAGGGAAGTTAGGAGAGGAGGAGCACGAGGAAGAAGAGCCAGCGATAGAGCGAAAAAGAGAGTGTACAGATTTAGGGTTAGATTTAGGTGAAAGAGAAGAGCAAGTCGTCTGCCATGCTTCAGCCTTGGCCTTGCGATGACTGACGAGGCGCGTCGAGAAGCGGAGATGTAAGCCTGGCGATCTTCATTACTTCTGTGAGCGGCAGCGAAAGCCTTGCATCTTTCACTAATCGCACCTTCCACCTCAGCAGACCACCAGGCTTTAGGGTGGCGTTTGATGCGGCCAGAAGGAATGGAAGATTTGGCCGCATTCAGTGCCAAAGAGGTAAAGAGAGCAGCAGCAGAGGAAAGAGAAAGAGACGAGTATTCCTCTGCAGATGGACAGTGAAAGTCAAAGTAGGAGGCAAAGTCATCCCAGCGAGCTTTCTGAAAATTGAAGGAAGGGGGACGTTCGTTTGGGCGATAGGCCCGAGAGAGAGGGACGGATAGAAGAATTGGTAGGTGGTCAGAATCCAGATCCTGAAGCACCTCCCAGAGACAGGAAAGGGCAAGAGAAGAGGGAGCAAAGGAGATGTCAGGAGAGGAGCGACTGCCAGAGGAGCGATGGAGAAGGGTAGGTGTGTCAGGTTTATTGACCGGGGGAGTCAGAGGAGATGACTCAAATGCTTCCTCCTTGCGGGGGTCAGAAGTACCTATTGAGTCCCAGAGGGGGTAATGGCAATTGAATTCCCCCAGAATGAAGAGATTTGTGGAGGGAAGAATGGAGGGAGAAAAGGAGTCTGTTCTACCATCCGTTGGGTAGGAGCAAATAGGGGGGCGTACCCATTAAGAAATGAGAGCGAGGAGAAGTTGTTAAGAGAGATGTTGATCCCTACATAATCAGAGTAGGGATCAAGCCAAGAAAGAGAAGAAGTAGAAAGTTCAGAAAAGGATAGGCCCTGCCTGACAAAAATGACAACGCCGCCGCTAGCGTGCGTGTCATCAGGAGAAAGAATGACAGACCAGGAGTGAGTGCAATCAGAGCGCAGAGCAGAAAATCCAGGAATCCGGAAAGAGGAAGATGAGTTAAGATTGGATTCCTGGATGCAGATAAGGTCGCCAAGATGAGCCGAAAGAAAGTGAAGTAGTTCAGTGCTCCTGGCTCGAAGACCTCCAGCATTCCATTGAAGAACCCTGAGAGAGTCAGGGAGAGAGAAGGCAGGAGCCGCAGAAGAACAGGCAGGAGCAAGGGACGGTGGTGAGAGAACAGAAGGAGAAGATATATAAATAGACAGATGGGGGAAAAGAGATTCGGAGACGAGGGTGGGGCGAGAGTGCAGCATAAACAGAGGGGGACCAGATTGTACAGTGGAGGTATACATGTCGGAGGAGTCCGAGGAGGGAGTCACAGTGTTATGGCAGGGGGGCAGCTCCAAGAGTGAGAGCTGCCAAGAGCTCTGAATTTGGAGAGGGGAAGTTGTGAGCACCTTAGATAGACCCATTTGGAGCAAGTGCAGCATTGCACTGACTTGCCCCGCCAGGTCACATTTCCAGCGCACACTGAGCAAGGAAAGATGGGACCGGGATTGGGATGAACGTTACCGCTCATCAAGAGAAGGAGAAGAATGAGGAGACGAAGAAGGGCAGGAGAAAAAAAAAGAGAAAACAGGCGACGGATTTTGAAGAAGCTGTGAGCTGCCCTTCTGCAGTCGTTCAGGGGGCAGCATAGCGAAAAAATGAAGGGGAGTGCCTGGGGTACCTGGGACCCTCAGGAAGGCCAACAGCCATTTCGACCCAACCCAAACGGGGTCGGGGACCGCACCACCACGTTAAGGCAGCTGTTGATTGGTGCAGCTTGAATTTTCTTCGAGCAGCACATCAACCAATTTACCCGTATTTCCAATTGCTGTGGAAGTAGTGGATGATGTGGATATTGACGAAGCCAGCCTTTCATCTTCTATTCAGACAGCACATGAGAAATATGCGAAGTTGAGTCAGATCGTGAAGACAATCTACAACTTGATTGCACTATAAACAGAGGACATTTTATGCTTCAATCCAACAATCATAATTTTTTGAGTGGTTTAGAAGAAGTACCTTGCACAAAAAAAGAGGACAGGTAGTGCCGTAAAGGTAAGCAATGTTTAGCACGTGGTAAGTGGCAGCACCGGAAAATATTTCCCTTTTTTGTGCTTCTAGTATTGCACAGCATGGAACAAGTTTACTTAAAGTGACAGAGTAGTAATATCTTGGTCAAATTGCAATTTTGTTGTAAGGAGGTAAACCATTATGAATGCTGTTTCAAGAGAGTTGTTTTTTGTTGTTGAATTTTCTTGTTGAAAGTTATGCAAGTGGTGCTGTAAATAATAAGATTTTTTGTGTCCAGCAATGGCCAGGAAGATAGTGCAAGCCCTCAGCTAGATACTTTTCTAATGCATACCTTTCAACAGGAGAACATTTCAAAAGCTGTGGAAATAATTAGCAAGAGCAGTGAAGCAATCGTAGAAGAAATAAACCATAAAAGTATTTCTAGTGCAGGACAGTTTCAAGCGTTTGGTGAAATGGTAACTGCCCGACTTAAAGCTACGCCTGCACATGAAGCAGAGAAGGCAATGGTTGCCATCAGTGAACAGTTGTTTAGTTAGCTCTTGCAATGTTTTTACGTTATTTTTTCTTTTGTTTGCAGCACAGAGTTTTTATATTTTGTTGGAGAATTTTTGCTTTTGCTTTTTTCTTTTGCTTGCAGAACATGTGATGTGTTGTAAAGTAGCTTACAGTTTTCAATACTTTTATACCGATAATAAAAGAAACAACTTTGTAAGTTATTTGTATTCACAAAGCAATTTTAATGCCAAATTATAGGGGCTGCACTCTAAATTATGGTGTAATAAGTGGATATTGTTACCACTTTTTGCTAGCGCGCGGCTCCCAATAAGATTAGGCGGTAATTCTAAGTTATCTTTAAAGATGTTCTCCCTGCACCCATTTTGAAAATTTTTATTCTTTTCTATATGACACAAACAGATAAGATATAAAATGTTTTGATTATTTGAAATATTCATGTCAACTTAGTCATTGCAAAATTTGCTTAATTCGTTCTGAAGTTCGAATAAATTTTCTCTTCGTTAGGCAACACTGATCTACTTGCATTTCATTTGATCAACTAATAACAATAATAAATATTACCCCAACTAATCCAGGGTGGTCCAGCTTCTTTATGCATG
Source organism: Trididemnum clinides (assembly GCA_963675345.1). NCBI lineage: Eukaryota > Metazoa > Chordata > Ascidiacea > Aplousobranchia > Didemnidae > Trididemnum > Trididemnum clinides. The sequence goes on along the minus strand of OY776302.1, from coordinate 25,281,503 downwards.
CTGGGCACTTTTTAAAAGTATAAGAACTTGACGCAGAATTAGTCTATGAAACTGCGCGGTTTTAATTTAAGAATGCAATCTGTTCTCCTCGCCCCATTTATGGGGGGCATTTAAGGTCCAAAAATGCTAAATCCCAAAGCGAAACAGAAAACTCATTCCCATTTAGTAGCAGTAACTATTATTTGGATTTTTATAGGGGCGTGGAAGCATTTATTATGAAGAAGTAACAGTAATTTGCCAAAGATTCGGCAAAATCGTCCCCGGCTTTGATCGAAGCTTTTGTACATCCCTGTCTTTTCACCGTCATTTAAAAAATCTTTGCGGCTATGTACAGAACAATTTTCGTACAAACGTACGTTAAATTTATCAGTGGGCTATTGCCGGCACAGTGCAATTCTACCACAAGCTTGTATTGCAAGAAAATTGCCTCGAGGTGCCTTTCCCCTACGCATTACACTTGCACTGTTGTCATTCACGAGGGGTTTAAACCCATGTTTTTAAGGTAAGTTGGTGCTTCATCGCTCCGAGCTCTACTGTAGTAACCTGGAAGCATTCCTTGAGGTCCTTAACGTTCCGGACAGCTTCAAAACGTGTTACCCAAAAATTAATTCCTGATTTAGGAGTGTTTTCCAACAAAAATTCTGCACAGGTTTGTACACCCCCGGCGACGCAATTGGCTGTAACTCATTTTTTGATGACATTAGAACGGACAGTCACATTGTTTTAGCAGGTAATACTCCGCGGTGACTTCACACATGAGCAACCGCTAAGGGCTCTCCTTTTGGGAAGTAGTTTCATGGCAACGTGATCAGGCCATAGAAACTCTTCAATTATTGCTGAGTAAATTCGGTTGCATATTTCATTTTTCAGTATGCTGAGCTATAAGTGGAAGATCAGGTTATATTATGTATAAATAATGTAGCAAGACTCTTCAAGAAAATTAAACCCTCGTAATGTCTGCTAAACGAACATTCACAACACTAGAACTCCGATCTGTTTTGAGGTATACGACTTCTTGAGACTACTAAGTTAATGGTTCTTTGCCCAGTCCCGCCTCATTTTAAGCCACTATTGGCTACACTTCATGTAGACCTACTTTTAGGGGCTGCTTTTGTGCAAAGCTTTCCCGTGTGTCACGTTTTGAAGTGATGTCACTTCCCTTGCTCCTCAAATAGATTGCCACTTTTTTGAGGTGGATAAAGCTGGGCTTTCGCCATGTATGAAAAATGCCTCAAGAAAAGCTTATTTGTCAAATTTTCCTTCCTTCCCAATTGAAATAGACCTATTGGCCATCCAAGAAGTAGGTGAAGGCAGCCCAACACGTCAACAAGAGTGGGTCGATCCAGTATCAAAGTTTGGAGGAGGAGGAGGTGCACTTTCAATGCCGTTTTATGTTATTAGACAAGGTGTTAAAAACTTTCCTCCGTTTAATAAAAAATCTAGTTGTGGAGGTCAATCAAATAAAATCGAATTATATTTTATTTATATTCATCAAAATATGCATCAGGAAATTTCCTGGCATCTTCAATAATTCTAGTTCTCTAGGTCAGTGGTCGGCAACCACCGGGCCGCGGCCCGGTGCCGGTCCGCAAGGAGTCTGCTACCGGGCCGTATAGTTTTTTAGCATTTCAGACTAAAGCTTTGAAACATTTTTTTAAAGCTTGACGCAAAATGTTATTGTTTTAGGAGCTTTGTTTAAAGCCTTGATTGCTCGCAATATTCGATTGTTAGCATCTTGTGATGAAATAATGCAAATTCATCGTCACTTATCAGAGATAATATCTGAATTTGCTACCGTTCTCTGATCGTAGGCTAACTGCTTGCCAGTAGAGTCCCTCGCTGCAATGGCTTGCGCTTGCGGCTTGAAACGTCTTTAGCGTTGCCAACTATAGCGATGAAAGTTGCTTTGATGTGGTTGCTTTGGCACTGCAGGAGCGAATTTTTGTTCGACGAAGCAAAAGATTTTGACGCATTCCAACTTTAGTTAGGTTAGGTTAGATTAGCAAGTGTAGTAAGATCATATTGCGTTAGGAATTGGATTTTTGATAAGGTATTAGAGTAAAGATACAATAGCAGTTAAATTGGGACACTTGAATAGAAATTATTACTGAAGCTTAAATTGTATTACAGATTTAAAAAGTTTTAGCATTTAAATTTTTAGTCCGAGAAAAATAAGTACCGGTAGGCCTACAAAACAAACATCCATGCTGAGTTTTTTTGGGAATGGACCAATATCATCTGACGTCGAGACCGAGGGTCCTACAATCACAAAAAAAAGGAAAGCTTCTTTCAACCGACAATATAATGAGTCGTGCCTAAAGTACGGATTTATTTCAACTGGCGATTCCGAAGTACCTTGTCCACTCTGTTTAATTTGCAAGAGCAAGTTATCAAACGAGGCAATGAAGCCATCAAAACTACTTCGGCACATGAAGACCAAGCACCCAGAAATAAAAGATAAACCTGTGGAGTTTTTTGAAAGAAGGAAACGTGATCACGAAGGTGAAAAATGATTATTGAAGACTGTTTTATCAACAAATTCAAATGCACTCAGAGCATCGTATTTGGTATCTCATCGCATTGCTAAGACCAATAAACCATTTACTATTGGAGAAGAATTGATTCGACCTGCGTGTACTGATATTTGCCGTGAAATTTTAGGAGAACCTGCAGCTAAAAAGATAGCGCAGGTTCCTCTTTCGGCTCGCACTGTTGCGAGACGAATTGAGGATATGGCGGAAGACATTGAAGCTCAGTTAATAGAGCGAATTGTAAAGTCACCATGGTTTACGATTCAGTGTGATGAGTCTACAGATATTGAAAACAAAGCTGTGTTGCTGGTGTTTGTTCCATATCTTTATGAAGAGGATATTCATGAAGATATCTTATGTGCTTTGCTGTTGCCAAAAAACACTACAGCCTCCGAACTGTTTAAGGCTGTAAATAATTATTTCATAGAAAAACAGATCAATTGGTTGTTTTGTGTTGGGGTGTGCACAGATGGAGCTGCAGCCATGATTGGCCGTCTGTCTGGTTTGACTGTCCGCATTAAAGAGGTCGCACCAGAGTGCGAGGCCACTCATTGCGTCATTCACAGGGAAATGCTGGCTAGCCGGAAAATATCACCTGAGCTTCACAGTGTATTCACTGATGCAGTTCTAATGATTAACCTCATTAAAGCTCATGCACTTAACACCCGGCTGTTTGAGCAGATATGTGAGGACATGGATGCAGAGCACAAATGTCTTCTTTTGCACACAGAAGTGCGATGGCTCTCCCGAGGAAAATCGTTAAATAGAGTGTTTGAATTACGTGAACCATTGCAAAGGTTTCTATTGGAAAAAAATTCTGATCTTGCAAACAAATTTAGTGATGAAAAGTGGCTTCTAAAGCTTGCATACTTGTGTGACATATTCAATCTGCTGAACGAACTAAATCTTTCACTTCAAAGAAAAATGACAATTGTATTCAAGTTGGCAGATAAAGTGGCTTCTTTTAAAGACAAACTTGAATTGTGGGAGCAGCGCGTAAGCAAAGGAGTATTTGATATGTTTCAAACGTTAGCAGAGACTTTGAAAGACAGCGAGCCTGACCAAGAGTTCTCGGACCTTGTGAGCAGTCATTTGCGTGTTCTCAGACAGGAGTTTAAGCGTTATTTTCCAAGCGCCAAAGACCCTCGAACTTCAAAGAAATGGATCCGTAATCCGTTTAGTTTCAAACCAGGTGATTCGACCTTACCTGTACGACAAGAAGACCAGCTGTTGGACATTGCAAATGATGGTAGTCTGAAAGGTATTTTTCATACAACGACTCTGCCAATATTTTGGTTTAAGGTCTTGCCAGAATACCCTGATCTTGCCATAAAAGCATTAAAAGCTCTACTGCCATTTCCAACATCCTACTTATGCGAGTCTGGATTTTCAGTGATGGCAGCAACAAAGACGAAACCGCGTAACAGACTGGACGTCAGGGACACATTACGGGTGTCATTGAGTACCATGATTCCTAGGTGGGAGCGTCTCGTGGCGGCAAAACAAGCTCAAGGTTCTCATTGAATTAAAAATATAAATACTTTTGAGCTTTTATAACTTTTTATTGTTGAGCATTTGTGGTTTATTGAAAGCCGGTCCGCGAAAAATTTTGAGTTTTAAACCGGTCCGCAGTACGAAAAAGGTTGCCGACCCCCGCTTTAGGTAGCCAAATCGGGTACATAAGCGCCTTGGTTTGGTTAATGCTCGGTATAAACTGGTGGAGTTAGCGCGTATAGCTGTAGGTTGAGGGGTTTATAGGGAACTCACAGAGTTCGAGTTACTGTCTCCATGAGGACCTTAAACGAAATAGTAGGTTAAGGCGAAGGATTGTAGGCCTTCCCAGTATGGCCCCATCAAGCTATTTTATTAGATTTACTTTCCAGTGATTTATTAAAACTTCACTGGCTTTTAAGGACTGTAAAGATGTTTATCCAGCATGTCTTAAGAGGCGACTATTGGGTACCTACCAATTGAAGTCTGACTGTTAATGGTGGGGTTGCCAGCTTAATTGCTTTGTTTGACTGCTCAAGAAGAAAAACTGAAGTTGGGGGTAAGCATGGGCATGCTCCCAGTAAAATATTTTGCTTCAACAATAGGGTGGAGTGAAAAATAAAAATTTTTGAATTTCAAAAAGTGGTATTGATATATGTCCCCAAATATCAAATGAAATACTTCTATCATGATTTTGGGTTCTTGCACCCTCTAGTGGCCGTGCAATTTCATCAAACGAGCTGAAAATAGCCAATTTTGCCATATCTCACTAACCGCTTATGCTAGGAAGCTAGTTTTTGGCTTAAAAGTTGCAGAAGTAACACATTCCTATCTTTATTAAAGAGAACTTTCTCTCAAAAATGTTCAGAAAAAAGTTACAAGCAAATAACCAATTATTGATCTGCTTCGCAAAAGCATTGGTGTCCAATCTATGATCAAGCATAAAAAAATTGCTAAAAATCTGCTATTATTAGTAAACTATTGTCCAGTTCCAGTTTTATTATAGCTGGCTAAAATCTTGCTCGGTATCTTTTATTTCAGTCATTAGTATGCTATTCATAACTTTTAGTAAATGTTAGCAAGGTTTAGTCTTCATAATCATCACGATATCTGGTAAGCAAAAGCATTATGCGCTGTTGCATTGAACTCTAAATTTAGTATAAAATTAAACTCCAAGCACTATTTGTAGTCAATTTATTAAAAATATACATTAGTTTCCTAAAAAATCAATATAGACTTTGAAAGAAATCAGTTGCAAAAATATAAATTAGCCTTGGTGATAAAATAACCTAACCGAACCAATTTTATTGCAGATATTCTATATACAGTAAATTCAATCATTATTGTAACTGTAGCACTAGGCCTACTACACTACCATGTTAACAAGAAAAAGATCTAAGTCAACTGTTGCTAGCAAAAAAACTGCATGGTGGAGAAGTTTTCCAAAGTTCTGATAATTTTCCATCTGGAATACTGCCAACAAAGCGGCAAGTCATTGAGCGTATGCTAAGCTTCAATCACTTCAGGAAATTAGAAACAGCTCGAATTGTTGCAAAAGAACTTCACGATAGATGGGTGTGGTGCAATGTTTATTCTCTGCATGAGTTGACTATTGCACAAAGAGTCCAACAACTAATGGTAGAATTTAGTGATTTAACAAGATATCCAAAAAAATCCAAAAAATCGGACCGATACAAAGAGCTTGAAAGTGTTTTCTTAATAGATGCTGATAAACTTTTTGACATTTTTTGCCACGATGATCAACAAAGACGACAATATGAAGCTCAAAATGGCTTAAGAATGTCTTCTGACGATTATGCATTTTTAGAAGATCAAAAAGGAGAGCGCAAGGCTAAATATTTGGGTGAAGTTCTACCATTATCTTCCGCTGATGAAAAATTCAGACGACAGTCGAAAATTGTGCAAGATGATGATACTAACACAACAGCTGAGCAGATTGGCTTTCACTCAACTGATGCAGAGTCGGTGGAGTCAGTATCGTCTGGTCATCATTCAACTTTCATGGAAGATGCTCAATCAGCAAATCAAAATCGTGTGAAATGGACCAGCTTGGCAAGAGCATGCGAAAGGTATAACTTGTCGGACCGTGCAGGAGCTGCTGTTGCAACCTGCGCATTACAAGACATTGGAATGATTGATCAAGAAAATAATACATTTGTAATTGACCGTAGCAAGTTACGAAGAGAAAGAGAACGGTGAAGAAAAGAAATACAAGAAAAAGAAATGGAAAACTTCAAACTAATAAATGGGCTCTACTTTGATGGACGAAAGGATGCAACCCTAATGATGGCTAAAGCACCAACAGGCAAATCCTTCATAACAACAGAGCTGGAGGAACATTATGTATTAGTGGGAGAACCTGGAGGATACTACCTCACACACTTGTCACCCCCAAATGGAAAAGGTCGTGTTTTGGCTAAAGAAATATTTGACTCTATTTCTGACACTGAACTCTGCAGAAACTTAATGATATTGGGATCAGATGGCACTGCGTCAATGACAGGACGATTTAATGGCTGCATTCGTGCAATGGAAGAGCTCGTACAAAGACCACTCCAATGGGCCATCTGCTTACTTCATACCAATGAGCTTCCTTTACGACATGTTATTACCGAACCAGAGGGAACTACAAAGAGTCCGGACAGCTTTAGCGGCCCGATTGGCTCAAAATTAGATGGCTCTGTTTCTGAATGGCCTGTTGTTCAATTCAAAAGAATCATAAACCCTCATTTTCCAGAATTGCCTCAGTGTATCGTGGACGACTTAAGCACTGACCAAAAATATGCTTATCAAATGTGCACAGCTATTATGATTGGTTCAGTTGAACCAGACCTTCAGTATTTAGAGGTAGGGCCAATCGTTCATTCAAGATGGTTGACATTGGCATGCCGCATATTGAGGTTTTATGTGTCACAGAGTAAGCCATCAATAAATCTGAAGCATCTTGTGCAGCTCTGTATGGAAGTCTATTTTCCATCATGGTTCGAAATCAAGAGGAAACATACAATTGTGGATGGCGCAAAGAATTTCTTTAATATTGTAAATCGTGTAACAAAGCTGCCCAATGCGTAAATTCGCACTGTTGCACTCAATGTGCTTCAGAGAAATGCATATTTTGCGCATCCCGAAAATGTTTTACTGGGAATGCTAGGTGACAACGATAAAAATCTTCGAAGATTAGCAGTCAACAAAATTGCAGCTTTGCGAAACTCTGTTTTTCAATGTCACATTCCAATTGATGATTTTGAAGATGGTTACATGAATGAACCTCATTCTCATAATATCCAAATTGATATGAACATCAGATTGTTTCAAATTCCAGTGATCAACATCAAGACAAAATCTTTTCACCAGATTGTTAACTTAAACCTCCATGATATTCAGCAACCTCCAGCAATCAAATGTTTGACAGATCTTGAATTGGACAACCTTAGAAACTCTCCTCTGAAATTAGACCACCCTTGCCACAATCAGGCAGAGGAAAGACATGTGAAAGCTGTAACTGAGGCATCAGCTCGTGTAACTGGCTTTGAGCGCAGAGATGGTCTAATCAGACAAAACTAAAATCCCGAGCACTGATGCAATTCTTCAATACAAAACAAGACTTTGCAGTTTGTGAAGAATAATAATGAAATTGACTTAAAAAGATTGATTAACTGTACAGGCACTGTAATACTGGACCAGTGTCACAGCCAATAGTGACGAGACACTTATAGCTTTGATTTTTCAGATGTTATCAGTTTTTAAAAAGTAATTTGTTCTACATACCATAAAGCGCTAAACACCACTGTGATTAGATTTTATGTGACATACAGTGGGTGCTCCTTAGTTCAATATGTATTCACCATGTTTTCAAATTGTTGAAATTAAGAAGAGGACTCGATCAATAAATTTCAACCACTTAAAATTAGGTGTAACAAGTGAGGGTGGGAAATAGCTAGACAAGACATCAGTCGTTCTTATACAAGGACACCCACTGCATTAGTATTTCATTCTATGTTTAAAAATCCGTTATTTGCCTGTAACTTTTTTCTGAACATTTTTGAGAGAAAGTTCTCTTTAATAAAGATAGGAATGTGTTACTTCTGCAACTTTTAAGCCAAAAACTAGCTTCCTAGCATAAGCGGTTAGTGAGATATGGCAAAATTGGCTATTTTCAGCTCGTTTGATGAAATTGCACGGCCACTAGAGGGTGCAAGAACCCAAAATCATGATAGAAGTATTTCATTTGATATTTGGGGACATATATCAATACCACTTTTTGAAATTCAAAAATTTTTATTTTTCACTCCACACTATTCAACAAATCCCCATGACGAGAAAAAATAAACAAATTTTCCCTAGTCCCCGGCAGCTCTTGAATAGGCTGGGGGTGCGAAGAATCTCCGGGTTTAAACCTTAATGTCACGAGATAAGACTTTGTACTTTAAATTGGGGAGTCTTTGTTAAAGGAAAAAGAAGTGTGTGAAGAACTGAGGAAGAGAAGATTTGATGGGCGCTGCATGCAGGAAGTAAGATGGAAAGGTCAAGAAGCTTGTTTTGTGGGTACTTCGGGACGAAGGTATACAGTGTGGTGGTCAGGCAATGATGCAGAATCTGGAGGGGTTGGAATCTTGGTGAAAGAGAAAATATGTGGAAATGTTGTGGAAGTCAGAAGAAAAAGCGATAGAGTGATGGCAATTGTGCTAACTTTAGGTGAAGTGATACGAATAATATGTACATATGAGCTACGGTGAGAGCCACATGCGGTAGGAAAATTGTAGTCAGAATGACGGCTAAAAAACAGGTGAACATGCTTGGGTTGAACAAAACTGTGGATGGGCTGGCAACAGCGAATGGAGTTAGATGGTATGGACATGTGCAGAGGAAGGATGACGATAATGTTTTGAGAGTTCCTCTAGATTTTGAAGTGAGTCGCAAGAGAAAGTAAGGACAACCAAAGAAGACTTGGAGGAAGCAAGTAAAAGAGGAGACTGAGATTGGTTTGAAGAAAGAGGATTCCTTGAATCGCGCAAAGTAAAGAGATGGAGTGCGAACAATTGCGGAAGGAATGGGGTTAATCCGGCGATTTCTGCTAAGGGGAAAATACCAGATAAAAACTGAACTACTACTACTGCTACAGCAATACCTTGAAGATTTTGTAGTTTTCGGCTTCATGCTGGACATCAAATAGCAGTGGTATGGACTATTCTATTAATACAGCTACACAGAAACAAAATACTAGGTCCAACAAGATTAAAAGAAAACGTAGAGAAGCCTACACAAATATACTATTGGCTGCAAGTAATCACCGGCATTCTAATAATGTTGTTAGAGGTAAGCTGCAAATTGCTGTGTATCGTGTCTACACAAAATCCACCTATTTTAAGAGCAAGAATTGGAAAATGTATTTACCGATATTATAGCACGTGAAAGGAGGGTAGGAAGATCATTTTATAAAGGTGAAAAAATTTTCCTTCTCGGGATCACCTTTTTAAAACCAATAACTTTTCCCAATTTTGTGTCCAAACCGGCATTGTGACCTTTTCACATTTTTTGAAACTAATCAACCGTTGGAGGATATATTATCATTTATTCCCCCTCACCCTCTCTTGAATACGTCAGAGCACGAGCCATAAAACAAGAGTCAACACAATACCGATTTGAGTCAACGAGCTATAGTCCGAATACCATATCAAAGCAAACGCCTGACGTGATAAGTTAAAAAATACAACTTTAAAGGGGACGTGTTTATATGAAGGCAAATTAGGTGCGATGAATTACCGAAAACTGCCTTGGCAGTTGTCCCGCAACTGACATAAAGTAACTTGTGAATTGCTTGCGGATAAACCCCTTCTCGTCTCGAAAGTGTGTGCTGGTTCCACTGCGGCCAAGATCTTGAAGACCTAAGCTCGACGCAGTTTCTGCAGTGAAGCGCCATCTTCCAGGAATAACATTTCCTCGTTGATCTTCAACGTCGATGTAATGTGGTGGACAATAACAACGTTCGTGCGGTTGAAGCAACTTGCTTTGCAGTTAAAGGTAGTTGTATAAGCAACAAGCTGCCTTGGTAATAACAACAGCCTTCTCAGGGGCACCGATTATCGGTCCTCTAAAAATTCGCCAGCGACTTGAAAAAATGCCAAATCTCTTTTCAACTACTCTTCTGGCTCTAGATAGCCGATGATTGAAAATTCTTTGTTCCTCGGTAATGTTTTTGCTTGGGTAAAGACGCATTATATTAGGTTTAAATGGAAAAACTGCATCAGCTACAGAGCAAAATGGAAGTTCTCCAACAGGAGCTAAGCATTTAGGTCAGGGGTGGGCAACCTACGGCCCGCATGTGGCCCCAGAAAGGATTTTGTGCGGCCCGCGGACACTTTTGAAACTTCAGTAAACCTGAGTGATGATGATAGGAGGGGAAACAATTGCCGTATTAAAGAGCCAAAAACTTTACATGCCACGATGAAAAAGGCATTTGTCAGTTTGCACAGACGCATTTTCCGTCCATTCAAAGGGTGATGACCGTTTTTTTCGGAGACCATCATGTCCACGCTCTATGATACGACAATGCAGGTAGGTGTGACCCTTTTTTTTTGGACACTTTAATAAGCTCTGGCCTTTGACCAACTCTTCAGTGATCAATGCGGCCCTCCGGCTAAAAAGGTTGCCCACCTCTGATTTAGGTGGTGGAATTCCAAGCTGATTTGGCAATAGCTGCTTCCCGAAATTTGAATTTGCGAAGACTCCACCGTCGCTATGCCGCCCAGTGTCTCCTATGTCTACAAAACGGAAGCAGTATTGTGCATCGCGCACAGCTGGTAGAACGATGCTGTGAAAGCCTTTGTAATTGTAATATTCAGATCCTGCGTTTGGGGGGGCCTGGATCATGATATGTTTACCATCCATGGCACCAATGCACATAGGAAAGTCCCACAAGCGATGGAAATCTACAGCTAATTCTTTCCAATCAGAATAAACGGCAGATGGCTTCAAAACCTGCGGCATTAATGCTTCCCATATGGCTGAACAGGTTTCATTTATGATATTGGATACTGTTGACTTTCCCTCGCGATAGCTGAAAGCGATTGATGATTGACTGTCTCCGGTGGCCAGATATCTACAACCCAAATTACATTATATTAATATAAGGTAAAACAGAAAATTTTGCTCAAAAATAATCACCAACATCATGCGGTACTATATAGCAATCTATTACATCATGTCAATAACTCGCGACCAGTTTTGATCTTATTGGATCTTATCAGGCAGGTGTAAAAAACGCTCAATAACAAAAATGCTGAATAAGAACAAATTTGCCATTGGGTGCAAAAAAATACAATACAAAACAATATGATACAGCAATACCCATATCATGAGGGTCTCAATTAAGGACACACACACACACATATGACATGGACAACAAGTCACATTAGTAAGCCCTAATAGGTGTGTAGGATCATTGTTAGGACTATCATTTTACAAAATAGAGATTGCTAGTTGCTAGGTAGCAATTTTGCGACCTCTATTAAGAGGGATCTGTCTTCAGCGTCACACAAAGGTAAAACTGAAAATCTTCTCATAATGATCACAAAATGGAAATTTTGCACCCAATGGCAAATTTGTTCTTATTCAGAATTTTTGTTGAGTGTTTTTTACACCCGCCTGATGAGACTCAATAAGGTTGAAACCAGTCGCAGGCTATCGACATGATGTAATAGATTACTGTATGGTACCGTATGATGAATTTGGTGATAACTTTTGAGCAATATTTTCTATTCTACCTCAGTGTGACGCTTGAGGCAGATCCCTATTAATAGGAGATCGCTTGAAAATTGCTACCTAGCAACTATCAACCTCTATTTTGTATTACATTGATACATCAATGTAAGGTCTGTAGCCAATAATATAATCAGACTGCGTTCAACACATCTCACTCCTTAAGTCCGGTCAGGTAAAAATACAGCCTGCGTGGCTAGCCCATAAAACTTTTATAAACGTAGGAGTGCTTCGACTTTAAAAACTTTTAACAAAAATTATTTTTGAGTTAGGCCAACTAAATGTGTTACAGAGGGACCGAATACGAATTTTTGTAAGCCTATTTACCACAAGGTTTTCTCAGGATTCCGACGTTTTACGTTAATTTGCAGAAATTAGGTAATAGCCAGTACATTAAAACTACATATTCAAGCCTACCCGAGAGTAATCGAAAACCTTTCTGATGGCGATATTGCATTCCTCCAATTGGTGTTCATTTCTTTATCAGAGGCGAAATCTCTTTCAAGAGAGCATTAAAGGTATCTTTATTCATGCGGTAGTATGGTTCGAAGCTCTCTTCATCAACATCGTACATTGACCGAACCATCTTAAACTCTCCCAATGTTTCTCTTTTTTGTAATGTTGGCCTCACCCAGTACTCTCTATATGTCAATAAACAAATTGTGACACAACAGTAGCTGACTCTACTATTGCTTGCAGGCCAGTAACTTTAAGGTACTCCAGAAGTTCGGAAAGCCAATAGGCAAATCAAAAACCTTATGCTACTGATGTACGTACCATAAGTAGGCATTGAAGATAAAGTTACAGGCATAATTGTAGCATTACTAAACATGGAGGAGACTAATTGCCTAGACTTTGAGTTGCAGCCTGTGAGACTCTCTTTTGCTCATTAAAACTAGAGCTAAAGTACGTGACCACCAAACATACCGGTACAACGTAGGGTTAACTAGGCTAGCCTGCTTACAAAATATCTGCCTTATTTAATTTAGTCAATGCTAGCCTACCTGTGATTTTCCGCTAGCAAAAGATAAAGCAACAGCAAAAATTGCAAACCTTGCTGCTGTTGTTGCAATAACATTAAAGCATCTAATCCGTTCATTATTGTCGTCCACTCACTTCACTTGCAAGCCTATAATGAACCAATGCCTATAAACTACACGTAATGCGCTAGTTGTCTAGCCATCAAATAAACTCAAACCAAAAAGCAACGCCTGTGGAAAGCCAATTCGCGCTGTTTGCATTGGTTCCGTTCAACAGAAACGGCGCGTAATAGTAACTGTTGCCGTAACATAAACGTAACCGTAATGTAACCGCAACCGGATTCATTGTGAAGCAGCCTTATATGGCGGGAGACAATTGTTGGTTTTTGCATGCAGATGGTGGCATGACCTATCGGCACAGTGCAAAACGTTCTAAACCCCACCAATGCTTAAATTGATTTTAGCCTAACTTCTTAAAAAGCTGTGCAATGTGAACTTCTTTTACTATTCGCACACACTGTACGAGTTGGCATAACGAAAGTACTGGTCAAATTTTGATAAAAATTTTTAAAATTTATTTGATAAAGTGCTCTTATATGCAGGCTTTCTCAAAAACCTGAAGTCAAATAAACCTGAACTTAGATTTGAAGTCTACGGCCGAAATTTACCCATAACCGGATGCAAAACTTTTAGCCAGAGGCTTATTTTGAAACAATTTTTGGGCGGAGCCGAAATGCTTTGGAAAGGTGAAGACTTTTTTCTGCGGAGGTCGACATTTTAAAATCAATGATTTTGCCCAATTAGATCTTCAAACAGATGTGAAAATCTTTTCTTGAGATCAACGTTTTCAAAGCGATAATTTTCCCCATTTTGCTGTCCAAACAGTAAAGAAGATCTTTTTTTTTACATTTTTTGCTATTGTCATACCATTTGGGAAGACATTGCCCTTTTTCCTGTCCAAATACACCCCTTTCCTCAGTTACAATGAATAATGTTTGTTGTTGCTCAGCATTATTGAGGAACTCTGCTTTATTTAGCAACCTTACAACAAGTCTTTTGTTGTTTTGATAAAAATTTAAATCAGCTTGTGGTTGCTGAACGGATAGATTGTGCCAAACACGGCGTTTTTCCGTTTCCAGCAGCTAAGGGTTGTGGTTCTTTTCTCACGAGTCGTAGCTAATTTCGAGCTTGAATTTTTACATGATACATTGAATTATATTTACCACAGTACTTCATACATTAATATTGACCTTATTTAAATAGAATTTAATAAAAAAAATTAATACATAAACTAATTGCAAAATCAAGGGAGGTTCATCACGAAACCTATAGTTGCTCCAACTCTGAGCCACATCTGTACTCCAATACGCACTCGCTACAACTGACTCGTTGGGTTTTAAATTAAAATTAAGAGTTGCAATCAGAGATGATGCGTAAAAATTAATCATGCATTAAAATTAACCAAATGTAACAAAGATAATACAAAGTAGATCGTAGTGCTACAAGATCAAGCTAAAGCGGTCAGACCTGCATTAGATTTACTGTCAATAAAAGCACCCAACAGCAATTACAAGTGGGAAAACTATTCCACGAATAGACATCGAAGAGAAATAGGAAATGAAACAATCGCACACGAACTGCAGACCAACACAAACAAACAGACTTTAATAAATGGAATAACATTAATTTTACACTGGCCTATTGTATTTTTTGAATGGCACTAAATGCCAACTGTGGATTTCCGAAACAAGGTCCCATCGGCCCTCGCCGTAAATTATGTCCTCTAAAAATTTTGGGGAAATAATTCAGTTAACCGAAAAAAATAATAAGCAGTCAATTCTACCAATTCAATTAGATGGCCGTAAATCGAAGTTGCAAATGACAGAAAATGTTTTGCGAAATTTAATGGCATTTTAAAAATGTACAGTTGGATTTAATAGATGACTTCAGGAGCCAGGAGGCGACGTGAACACCAGTAGCCAAAAGCAAATTTTCCTGGGACCAAAAATGTGAAATTTATTAAAAGATCTTTTTTCATTTATTTTTGTGAGTTCCACATTTTGAACGTCACTATTTTCCTTTACTTGTTCCAAAAGGTCGTGCTTTACCTTTAAAGCCCTTCCCATGTTGTAATTTCTTGATATCCCAGTATAGACGTAACAATATGTTTTGTATTGTGCATAAAACAATAATCATGTTTAAAACAGCCAAAAAATATTATTCGTGGCAGTTTCTAAGACTAGTCCCAATTCTTAGATCCTTCGGCGATCTCATAATTCAGCATAGATAAAGCAACTATCTTCATGATGCAGAGAAGCAATACGTAGTTATTGCTGTTATTGCAGGACGAATGAAAAACCAAGACGCCCAAGTGATTAATCCTATGCAAAGAAATAGACAAACATCTGCAAAAAAGCAATAAGTATTTCTTAAGTCAAGCTGCAATATCTATTACATACGAAAATCTCAAGATGTACATACAGATTTCAAAATCTATGTTCTAAACCTTCATTAGGACAAACAGAAGACAAAGCCGTACTAGTGGAAAAGTTTGAATTCAGTCAGGCAGCTCCTCCCCCTGAAACCAGAGTTTTGATACAACTTTGGACGCTAACAAGATATTTGTAATAAGACAAAGTGTAAAATAGAGTAAGAACTGAGTCGAAATAGACTGCTGCTTGTACGGGACGTAGACTAACCTTGATTTTGTTTATGACGTGGGCTGGCGATCCCACAATCAGCAACGGGATCGAGTTCATTAAAGCGCCATTTTTGAGACGAAACTTCGAAGCAAACTTGTACTAAACTATTATGTGTTTTGCACCATTGTCGCAATCCCGCTGATCTGGGACATAAAAATCGCTCCCTATTTTTAAAACAAAAAATTTGTACAAAAATTTTTAATCGAATTTTAAAGTTGTAGAAAAACAAAAATAAAGCGAGCGGGGTCGCACGTTGTCCTGTAGCTCTTTGCTTTGATTCGAAAGCAGCTGTTTAAACAAAATTATACTAAAAAACAACAATTTCTCTTTCACTCATGTGCTAGTGTAGATCTGTTCACTGTCTTAAAATGCAAAACAAAATTTTTGGTCCTTAATCTTGCTTCTTCGCGTATAAGCCGTACTCGTACACTATTTTGGTGAAGATCATTTTGTATAAAAACTGCAACTTATACGCCCATCAATACGGTACATCCGTTTCACAACGTGCCAGCGTTATGTGAAAGATGAGTAGTAGGCTTACACAACAAGCACAAGAAGCATAAGAATGATGTCGTTGATTAACAATACTCACTGAAGAGATAACGTTCCCAAGCCTCCAAATCACTAATTCCAAAGATGATGCAAAAAAAGTAGTAGCAATGCACTAAGTAATCATTCAGTGACCAATGTTGTTTTAGGTTGATCTTCCACTCATTCATATTGTTAGATAAATCAAAACAGTGAAAGTGGGTTAGGTTTTTATGCCGACGTGATCAACAACATTTACTCAATCAAGCTAAACAAGGGTGTGTTAAATATATAATCAAGTCATTCAAAGTGACATCATAGCGCGAAAATAACTCTCGTTAACGTCAAATCATCTTTGGCTTAAATCGGTATCATTGGCTGTAAACCATAAAAAGTTTTAGAGCCAATCAATATTTCTGTATATGTGGTCCTCATAGCTAACGTGGATGGTCAATTGATGTAAACAATTACGCCTTAGGTGAAACAGACTGTTGAGGTGTTTTTAGTTTGAATATATTTCATTTTATAATAAACAATCCAAAGTATTGACTACATTTAATGAAAACTGTATTTCTCAAGCGCCAGGCAATTCAGTTGGCCTATAGTTTTGGGGGAAAACGGTGGAGAGGTTGACTCAATTAAATGTTCTCCGTTTTTTAAAGTCTTTTAATCGCGAGTTGATGGCCCACGTAAAAAGGGGGTACCCACTCCAAAAAATGTAGCGATTTTCCTTTTCTAACAAAAAAAAGGCCCATGTAATCTGCATGATTTTCCTGCGCAAACACATAAATCTTGAATCATGTTGCAAGCACAATATGTTGAATGCAAGCATACAATGCGGAAGGCTACCATCAAATAAAGCACTGAGATGATTTCTTCTCAACGGTTTCAAACAAGCAGCTGATTTATCCGAAGCAACAGCAAACAATTAAAACCAGTGTGCACTTCGTGATGTCGAGTTCAGACCCAAATTTACAGTACGTGTGGTTCAGCGAAGCCACTTAAAGTAGAGGGTAATTAAAAAAAACATAACGCAAAGGAGCAGGAACGAATTGGGATTCCCAATGCATCCTTAACCTGGCTTTATTGTATACCCCCTTTAGCGAAAGTTTACGTCAACTGATGTTAATACCGTCTTCCTTTCTTTAAAGGAAGGCTCAGCTCTTCGGGCAGTAACAATACTTCATAGCGATCAGTTTAATTGTAAGTTGTTTGTTGATATACGGATGATGTATAGACGGGAAGCACAGGGGTCGATTTGGTTGAAGAGTCATGTGTTGCGGCTATGGTTGTGCTTTGAAATTTTACCGTGGCTACGTTGCTTGCGGTTGGGAACTGAGCTTTACGGAAGTGGCACTGGTAGAAATGCACAGCACCAACAATACTCCAAAAGCAGGTAAGAACAATGAACCACGAAAGTTTTCGCCGTGAAAAGAGGACAAAAATAAACAAAATTTTCTTTTATACCATGTTTACCAGTTTTCTGGAAGAACGAGTTGTCTTGCTACCTGCAGTATGTTATGCCTCGGCGACTTTGGTTGTTTCCTTTTGAACTAAGAGCCGTGTCGGTAGTTAGACATTGTAGCAATCACGTGACTGTTTAAAGTGTGTCCAGTCATGTGACCTTGATAATGATACCAGATAAAGTTTTACTGTTTTTTACTGATAGGAGGAAACAACATTTACAGTACACTTGCTCTGTATTAAGGAACAGGAATTAGTTCTATTGAAAAATATCAATTTATAGCAACTTTTTCGTAGCTGTGCTCTCAAGACCCTACAGCTCCTTGCGTAAAGCCGAGGCAGCAAGTTTAACTAGGCCAGAGGCGTGCAACATACGGCCCGCGGGCCACAGCACGGCCCGCGGTACCTATTTACGTGGCCCGCTACAGACTTCATACTTCGTAGCCTATTAATTTAAAAACTTTTTCTGAATTGTAACGGCATCATTGGCATTTTTGACTACAGTATAAGTCTATAAGACTACATCACACTGCGATTTAATTCCGTCTACAGTACTGTGACGACACCCCATTGTTGCAGCATAATGTGCATTGTATGAAAATTGCCTTGTTCTGGCAGTGGTACAGTATTACGTGATCTTACTTTATATGTGTGCAGGTTATTATACGAAAAAGCTTAACAAAGTTCAAATGTCTACCAGTAAGAAAAGGAAGGCTGATTATGAAAGGCGCAAGTTCAACAATGAATGGTGTGTAAAATACTTCATTGTGCAACACAATCAAGATGTAGTTTGCCTGATTTGCCAAAGCACTATAGCAGTAATGAAGGAGTACAATATCAAGTGACACTATTGTACAAAACACTCTGCTAGCTACGATAGCATTGTAAGTCAATCACGGGTTGACAAAATGCAGCAATTGAAAAAGTCTTTGATCAAACAGCAAGAGGTATTTCATGGTTACAAGAAGGACAATGAGTTAGTTAGAAAACTGAGCTTTAAGATAGCTGAAGCAATTGCCGAAAAAGGAAAACCGTACAGCGATGGTGAATTCATTAAGAATTTAGAGATATTCATCGAAAATGTATCCCCAGAGAAGAAAAATTTAGTGGAGCAAATAAGTCTGTCTGGTTTTACAGTGGCTCGCCGAATAGACGATCTATCGGAAAACATCGAAGTTTCTCTAAAAGACAGGATAAGCAAATGCTCCGCTTTTAGTATCGCTTTGGACGAGAGTACAGACTTGAGCGATACTGCCCAGCTAGTTGTTTTGATACGAGGAGTAACAGATAATTTTGAAGTAACTGAAGAATTTTTGGATATGGCAAGTATG
This sequence comes from Trididemnum clinides, assembly GCA_963675345.1. NCBI lineage: Eukaryota > Metazoa > Chordata > Ascidiacea > Aplousobranchia > Didemnidae > Trididemnum > Trididemnum clinides. The sequence continues at coordinate 25,262,697 of OY776302.1, read as the reverse complement.
CGATCAACAACAATTGGTCAAAATATTTGTGAAGAGGTATCAAAATTAATGAACAAGTTTGAAATAGATTCTTCTAAGTTGGTTGATATCACTACGGATGGAGCACCATCAATGGTGGGGACAAACAATGGATTTGTCAAAAGATTTTTGGATGTTATTCAAACTGAAAATGTTTTGGTGAGCCATTGCATCATTCATCAGGAAAGCTTGTGCTCGAAAGTACTGGGTTTTGGTGAAGTAATGAAAAATGTTGTTTCGTGTGTTAATTACATTAGATCGCGGGGGTTAAATCATAAGCAGTTCAAGTCGTTTCTGCAAGCACTCAACTCCGATTACACGGATGTAAACTATTTTTTGTGCAGTAAGATGGCTAAGCAGAGCTGCTACTCTAAAGAGATTTTGGGATCTCGAGGAGCCTATTCAGACTTTTATGGAAAGTAAAGGTCAAGATATTTCCTTTCTCAAAGATGATGCATGGTTGAACGATTTTGCTTTTTTAACTGACATTACCGATCACCTTTCAGAACTGCTTGTGAAGCTGCAAGGAAAAGATCAGTTAGTGCACAAGATGATCGAACATATTTCCTCATTTCAAGCAAAACTACAACTTTTTCGATCTCAATTGAGCAAAGCATCCTTGATTCACTTTCCTTGTCTGGAGAGTAGAAAAGTTCAAATTCAATTTCTTAATTGTGAACAATATGTTGGGACGATTGAAAAGTTAACTTCGGCATTTGAAACTCGCTTTAAAGATTTTAGAAAACACGATGCCGACGTTCAGCTCTTTGCTCATCCATTTGACTTGGTTGTGGAGAATACTCCACCTAGCTTTCAATTAGAAATAATGGAATTGCAAGCCAACGTTGATCTCAAACGAGCCTACCATGAAAATGATTTGCTTACTTTTTACAGAAGCTATGTGTATGGAAATTACACAAATCTAGAAGACCATGCGAGAAAAATGATCTCTCTTTTCGGCAGCACATACTGTTGTGAGCAGTTCTTTTCAAAAATGAAGCTGTTCAAGACAAAATGCAGAAATCAGCTTACAGATGAGCACTTGTCAAGTCAACTTCGAGTTGCTACTTCTTCTGTCAAAGCTGACATTGGCAAGATCTCTGGATCGAGAAGATATCAGATATCTCATTAATCACCTACCCAAAGAATAAATTGATTGTACGTGCTCTTCCATTAAATAAATTATTCATAAAAAATTATGAGTTGTTTGATGGTCTGGCCTCCGGTATCACCATACTTGTAGGTTGTGGCCTATTGCGCTAAACAGTTGCACGCCTTTGCGCACCCCAAGAGAATTGATGGGGTTCTACAAGCGATTGTGCACAGTTTCTAGCACATTTTTTTAAACTATCTCAAATGACTAAGATTTTAAACTACTGCTCAACTCTGTTTCAAACTAATTGGCCTTAATCTCCACAAAATTGAAACTTCAAAAAGAATGACTGAAAAGCGTTTATTTCTTTTCCAAAAAGCCAGTAGGCTATAAATCTGTGCTTCAATCTTGTAGATCAGCCTTCATGACTTTGTAATCACTGCGATATTTTAAACAGGCCTTACGATTCTGAAAACTTCGTTTTGTTTTTTTAACTGGTTTTTCAAAACATTGTGACTAATGCACAATTATAGGCAATCCGTTTAGCAAAACATCAGCTTATCGGTGAATAGCTTGGCATAGGTTTTCCAACCAAGTAATTTTATTACTCAAAACAAAAAAAGAAGACGACAGTAATTTTTATTGTTTTCTTCAAACTGGCTATTGTATCGAGCGAATATGCGTGGTGTAAGTGTTTTCAAAAGCGATTGGACGTGATTGGCTCGCAGCAGTTGTGTGTAATTGTATCTGCAGGTTGTTACGCAATACTTTAAAGTCATCGAAACGAAGAGGGAAACAGTTTACATATAATCGAAATTTGAAATCAATTTGGTGAGGAAATTTACGTGTTTTTGAGATAATATAACAAGAGGCTATGCCAACTTTCTGTCATTTACGTTTTCCATGTGGATTCCATTTCAGACTGAGTAGTTGTTATAAATCTTCGGTAAATGAAGATTTGTCCACAAGTGCCCGGGAGGAACTCCAGGGCTTCGCTCTCTCTTCAACACAACAACTAAGTAAAAACGTCTTTATTGCAAGCAACTCAGTTAAACAAAATGGAATGCAGAAAACTCATTCAAAATAACTTCCAATAGCAAATAAAAAGAAAGAGCAAAAATTCGCCGAGGGTCTTTTCGTAAAATAAATTGATGCAGTAACAAAATTCAACCTTCGTTGAGCAACAAAAATTAAGCAACTACTTTTGAAATGTAAAACGTTACTATTTACCGTTTAGAGCGAGAGGCCAGGCAATCAAAATGCAAATCTCGCCCGGTTTTAGGCAAAAAACGCAGGAGAGTTGCATTTTAACTAGGGTTAGTTGGGACATCAATAATTTTTATTATCCTGATAACGGATATATCCGTCTACTTGGAATTTAGCTAACTGGTTAACCGGATAATAATTGCTAAATATGAAAAGTATTGTACAGTTTTATTATAGACATAAGCACACGTGCAGTACAATCGAATATAAAAAAATCACGCTGATTTAATGCTCACTGTTTCTGCAACGCATTCCTTATAAAGCACAATGGATCAATTGTGGAATCGTGTAGACGAGACCGGAGTTTTGTAACAAAGAGTCCACATGCACTGAATGCTCTTTCTGCTTCACCGAGCAGGGCTGAATCGTAAGCAGAGCTTCATAGAGAGTCTGACGGTTGCCAGGTCGTATCCCAGAAACTTCAAACACTTCACATTCCTTTTGGACCATTCTTCCGTTAAAGTTTGGAGTAATGGAAGGACGAGTAGCTGGAGTTGATGCTGACGTTGATGGCTCGCTCTAGTTCTTCCTTGAGAAATGCACGTGATGAGTCTCTACATACTGAAGTAGAAGCGAGTGACGCAAATTGGTTTTCTTCTCCAGGATCAGGCTCTGGTACTCCAAACAGCTTTTGCATTAGGGTTGCAGCAAGAGTGTACATCTTGTTTTTGTTTCCGTATTTGCCAAAACTATCAAACTTGTTCTCCATTGGAAAATTGGGATCATGCAAATATTCAAGGAGATGAACAAGACATTTTGCCTTGCATACAAGAAATCAATTACCGGTACTGCAAAATCTTAACCATGCGCAAAACAGAGCTGGTGGACGCAACAAATCATTCTTCCAAAACTCTTCATCACACTAGCTCCGTCTGTCGTAGCTGCAACAATGTCTTCCATCTTGAGGCCAAACTCGTGCAATCTTTCTTTCACCAAATTCTCTACTCTTTCAGCTGGCATAGAATCTTTGATTCTTACCATTCCTAAATTAACAGGGTCTGAATCATAGTGCAGGTTTAAGTTCATGCATCTTCTGCTTCTTGTGCTTGCGTGTTCATCAAGAGTGACAGAACAAAATTTTCCAGTCCCTTTTTTTATTTCAATCATTTTCTTTATATTACTTTTCAGTGTTAGGGAAAAAGATATAATTATACTTCTGACATTTTGCACCGTTTGTGGTAGCTTGTATCCTCTTGCTAAAAATGCTTGCCTTAGTTGCTTCCAAGTAGAAATGGTGTTAAAAGAAATTCTGTCCACAGCTGCTAGCTCTGCAACAACCTTTTCCAGCGACTCATTGATCGGTTTAAAGTAGTTTTCAATCGTGCTGATGCCCGCGGAACTTTTGTTTGCGTTTTCCAAAAAATCTTACTGTTTTGCCTTCTTTGTGTCGAGAAGAATTTTATGTTTTAGACAAAGGTAGTTTCTGATTGCTCCTGTAGATCCACCTTTACAAGAAATCGTGTTTTCGCAGGTTTCACATTTTGCCCTATCACCATTTCTTGATCATAGAAAGTAGCCCCGCACGGGATTTTCACTTTAAAACGTTTAAATTCCATCTCTTAAATTTAGTTATTTTAAGCTAGGTTGTATTCAAAGCTTTTCAAGTTCAACTAAAATTTTCTTACAGCTAAACCCTGCACACTTCACAAACTTCACCTCACAATGCAAATGCAGTCTTCTACTGAAATAATCATTTCCTTGGCTTTCTTTAGGATGTGTGAGTAAAGTTCACTTATGTATTTTACGAGTAGTTGAAAATATAAGACAATAAAGTGTGAACAAAAGTTTAATTGCGCTCAGCGGGAGTCAACCTCCTCATAACAAAGAAGGCACTTAATTTCCTCTGGGTTGATTGAGAACGAGGCATCACCTTTATCTTGAGATGCGTACAGATTGAACATGCTTGTGATGAAGTTTATCACTTTTCCATCATAGAAGAGCTCAAAATATTCTTCAGGCTGCAACCAATTTGGTTGTCTTCTTCATTGCCTTCCGGAGACGGAGATATTGAAACAACTCTCGCCTCAGCATTAGCCTGTAGCTGTTTACCACTGAGATTATTCACGCTACCACCTGTGTTTTCATCGCCGCTGTCCCTTTCACTGTCAAAGCCATCACTGGGAGGTTGAACAAACACCATCGCTGAAGCAACTGTTTCATCTTCTTCGATCTGAGCAAGGACTTCTTCAGCAGTAAGAAACCTAAAAAAAGATTTTTTAGATAATGGTTCATGCCCAGTGTTCCTGAAAGGGAACATCATTATGAAAACAAATATAACACACCACTTCGAATTCAAATTCAAAATTAATCCTTTCTGCCTGGAACTATAGTCCATAGTCATACAATTACAACATTGGTTATGCAGAAAAATATACTAACACTAGACCAAAAACTTACCTTTTTGACTGTGGGTCACGTGATGTTGAAAGTTCATCAGACATCTTTACACAATTTAGAGCAGGATATAAAAACTTTAGAACAAACAAAGTCAACTTCTACCTAGCACTATATTTAACTAGTAAAAATACCTGAATTCACAAAATTAGTTTAATAACAAGATTAATTACAAATACAAGTGATGTTCCCTTTCGGGAACACTGGGAAAAAACGGGTTAATATGACTGATACAAGTGTGTATTCCATTGAAGAAAGATTAGTTGCTAGTTTGGGTGCATGAGAGACCCCACACAGAACAAACAATGTCTGAAATTATGGATATGTTTACGGAAAGTTTTCAAAAGGCCGCACCACGCAAAGCAACTTTATTGGATTGGGAGAAGCAAGCATTTGAACTGGAATCAATTTTGGATCGACCAAGAAGTGGACGAAGAGTAACTCGTGATGAAACTTGTGCAGAGGCAGCTTCTTCTGTTGATAAAAGTCAATCAGGAAACGAGAAGCAAAGTTGGGAGTTCCGAGATCAACTCTGCATAATCATATGAGGAGAGATTTGCTTCTCAAGCCGTATGGAGCAAGATTCACGAATGAACTTTTAGACATCGACTTTGAACGACGATATGATGCATGCCGAGCATTGTTGGACAATTTTCCTGACGACGAATTCCGCTTGAAAGTATTGTTTAGTGATTTTTTTCATAGTCGAGGGGTACGGTGAACAAAAAGGTGAGATTTCAAATAATAATAATAACATAAACAGTAATAGGAAAACAAACAACAACGTCAGACAAATCAACAATAATGAAGAAAAAAATAAAACAACTATAAACACTGTATTAACCGGTATCAAAACCATCGGCGAGCTTAATCCTTTCATACATAAAATAAACGCAAGTTAAATAATTTACAACACAAAAAACAAGTTTTGTGATAACGAAATAAAACATTTTCATGGGGAGCATTCTTAGAGACATCCCTCAAGACATAATCAATTTCCTAGGAGCCGGAATTTTTCAGTACCGCTATTGTGGCTAGGCGGACTATTTCTTTCCCTCTACGTAGCTGGGGGTGAACACAATGGACTCTTCCCAGCCGGTACGCCCAACGCTTGTTGATATCCTCAGCATTTCCAACTAATACTAATTGGCCCTCAGCACGGTTCTGACAAGCAACCCGCCATTTACCGCGGCCATGCAACGTCGGTAGATAACCCTTGAACCAAGATTTTCAAAACTTATTTTCAAGGGCGACGTTATACAAATAATCTCGTCGTTAGTCTCCCCGATCGTCGAAGGTGCTAAAAGGTTGCACCGTAATCGGAGCAAACTGCTGTCCGAGAAAAGAAAAAGAAATAGGAAGCCAATCATTAGCGGCCTCAAAATGATTGTATTGAACGTAATTGACTACGTCCATAAAGGCCTTATTCAAAGTATGCGCATTTAAAATCGGTTTAACGAAGAATTTATTTTTTGCTTTAGCAGCGAGAAACTGTTTAAACATTGTTAAACAAGGTAAGCCGCGCGCTTTTTCAATACGTAAAAGATTCGGAGAGATCTCAGTGAGTCGACCAAACCTCTGCTGCCAACATTTAACAATGCACTGTGGTTGTGGCTCTATACACCGCCCTATGCCCTGTGACTGCGAAAACTGAAGGCCGAAGCTCCAGGCCTTTCTGCAGCAGAAAGTCGGGTCCGCTAAGCCAGAGTGAGCGACTACCAGACCGTTTAACACTTTCCACGCGCGTTCCCACATGAGCAGGATTCAACGACGTATTAACATAACTCCAAGCATCGGCAGAGGCCTCTAAAAGGATTCTGTCAATTCGGCGCTTTACGAAACGCGCAAATGAAGGTTAGGGTTTATAGTCCATCTCAAAACCACTTGTGAGTCCGACCAAAAATGGAGACTACATCCGAGATGCTGCAACAATTTCGACACATTCTGCATTAACTTTGTGCACATCTCGGCAGCCTCCAGCTCCGTACGCGATATAGCAGAATTGGTTTGATTCACCAACACAACTTTGATCTTGCCCTGTACGAGCACAAGCGAGCGTCCATTTATTATGCGTCTTAGATACACCACGCAAGAGTGGGCTTAATGTGACGCGTCGCAAAACCGATGGAGTTGAGACGCAACATTTTCATCGTCCTCAATTCATTTTCATCGTCCTCCAAGAAACAATAGCGGAGAATAGACAAGCCAGCAAAGCTCCCCATTACATTTACCCAATTGCTCCAGTTTTTAAGAATATCCTTTGGAAGTTCATCGTCCCACCCGAGACCCAAAATGTCGCTTTTTGAAGAATGAGTTTTCCGTCTAGCAAACAAGGTCCCAGGATACCCAAGGGGTCAAACTGGCCCGCCAGTGCATCTAACCTTTCACGTCTGGCAGTGACCTCACCTAATTTTTGATGTTGAAAACACACTCGCAACTGGTCGTTTTTAACGTCCCACACCAGACCAAGTGTTTTCGAGTCGGGCATAGGCTCTACCCTTAAATCTATCTCCCGAATATCTGAACCGAGATCACACTTCGGGATTCCGGACAATACAGTTTTAGAACTGCCATCAGCTACCCATTTGCGCAATTTAAAACCTCTACTTTCAAACAGCGAGGCTGATTCGCTAGAGATTCTTTTAAACTCATCGATCGAGTCTGAGACCAACAAAAGCTTATCCATGTACCGATTATTTTCAATAGCCGTTAAAGTCACCGTATCAGCGTTCGTAGGGTTTTCAGCAATCAACTCTTTGATTGCAAAAAGTGCAATAAAGGGGCTAGAATTGATTCCCCAAACATGTCTCGTAAATCGATATAGTTGAACTTTTCCTTCATCTGCATCATTGCTTCGGAACCATATCAAACGGAACAAATCCTTTTGACTCTCAGACATAGCCACTTGGAAAAAACAATTGCTCAGATCAGCCGTGCAAGCATATCTTCCCACTCGAAATCTCGTCAAGACTTCAACTAAGCCGTTTAACAAATTTATTCCAGAATGAACAGCATCATTTATTGCCGCTCCTTTAAAAGTAGCGGCCCTATCAAACATTACCCTTGCTTCATCTTGCTTTGTGACAAAAAAGGGCAAATACCAGCGTTTGGTATCAGACAAGATCGCATCATCAACACGTACTATTAAACCTTCAGAAATCATCTCCTGAAATGTGTCCTCAAGCATATCCTTTAGCTTTACGCTTTTTAGGGCGTTTTGGCGCAAATTCGTTGTCCGATTAAAAACGCAAACGTAATTATCCGGCAAATTAGTGACAACATCCATTTTTAATGGAACTGGAATTTCGTAGCGTCCATTGACTATTTTCACATTAGACTCAACCAACTGACGAGCCATCTCATCATTTATAGACGGCTGTTTAACTTCGTCTTCTATTTTATAAATACGCAAAGACTCTTTTAACTAGGCGATTTCTTGTTGGAGTTGTTCACACTCACACCCATCTCAATTTCTGTCCACTTAAATTTTAAAGTTTCTACAAACGCTCCGTCCCACTCCCAAGCGTCCCCGCTAGCAATCGGCCCAAATCGAGTCAACACGTAATTGGGGTGATCAGGGTCCTCACTTTCTCGTTCCTCTAACACAGCAAGCAAAGATTTATTGGTTTGTCCGATTAAAATGTCGATGCTTTTACGCTGAGCAATTATTACCGGAATGATCACGCCTTGAAAGTGCTCTAATTTTTCGACGTTCACTGCGTGAGGAATGAGTGCCTTCATCGTCTGCAAACTCTGGCACAACTAAAGCATTTTTTATTTGAAAGGTTTCATCAGTGGACAGCAATTGAAGGGTAAACTTTGTCAGCCCGCCACCGCTGGTAGTTTGCTAAGCAAGAGTTCGAATAGTTATATTCCGTTTTTTATCAACAGTCAGATTAAGTTCATTTTTCAGCCTCTCAGAAATCAATGTTGCCTGTGATGCAGTGTTGTGTTGCGCGCAAACAAGAGTGGACCTCTCGGTGCAGGGATTAATGACCCTCACTGCACTGCTGCGGAGCAACACAGTATTATTTTCATTAGGCGCCAATTTTCCGACTATAGGCTGCGTCACATTTGATATTCCGGAACTTCCGTTCCCGCTGCCAACGCGAGACTGGGGATAAAGTTCATGCAGCTCGCCAGCGTGCTTGCTGCTACATGCGGAACCGCATCTACGACGCCTCGAAGGGGCCATGCAGTTCCGCAAAATATGATCCAACAAAAGGCAATTTAAGCACCGTCCCGCACCCACAACAACACGCTTTTTGCGTTCATTTGCAAAGATTTTAAACGTTTCACAATCTCCTAGAAAATGTATTGACATGGAGTCATTGCACACAAAGCAAAGCGGGGGTGTTTTAGTTAGCTGGGGCCTCTGATTTCCTCTAGAATTACTATGCAAATCAGGTCCTTTATCAGTTGTTTGCGATGTCTGCACCACAGGTGCTTTAACCGCAACCTGTCGAACACGAACAGAACCACACCCTATCCCGGACTCACGCGACTTTTTTTTATCATCCGATTTAAAAAGGTTTGGGCGCAATCCGATGTCATTATGCTTAATTCTTCAACGACGAATTTACGCAAAGATTCGAACCCATAACGGTTCAAATCAAAGCCGGATTTTTTAAGATAATCAAGATACCGTCGTTTAAGCACACCTGGGAGGCGATTGGCAACATTCATCAGCAATTGCCCAGAAAATTTTTCCACTTCGTTGTGCGCGTAAGCAAAAACCTCTAAGGCATTTAAATCCTCGTTGTAAGATTTCAGTGATGAGGTATTAAACACCACTCTGGGCCCAAGGCGACTAGCAATTATTTGAGGTTCGGCAGTCAGGCACCCAGAGACACCATATCTCTGTCTCAAGCGATCTCACGCCTTTTCGATTCGCTGCGCCGTCGACATACTCCTCACAAGTGCAATGAAAAGGTTTACCAGTTCACGCGGTTGGCCTATACAGGATGCTCTGAGAACTTCCAACCTGCGCTTGTCACAAGGCCTTTCACTCATAACTTTTTTCATTTGATTCTCATTAAATACAAAGGCAATGTTAGTGCCATCATAAGCTATTTGTGAGGCAAGGTTTATAAAATTCATTGCGTTCTTGACGTTCAAGATACGCTTCAAAACCCACAGTACTAGAAGTAACAAAATTAATGGCGATCTCCTGACGCTGCGAGAATGCAGCCGGACGCAACCCCCTGGATCTGCACGGAAAGCTCATTGAATTTTAGGTTTAGTTTCTCCTAAAGCGCTCTCATAATTAAAGGCTTTGCTCGCCGCCGAAGCCGGCTGACAACTTGCAGCTGCGACGTTGTCATTTTCACGAAAATCAACATTTGCAAATTTTCGATTTTGGTCAGTCTCACAAGGATTTATAATTTTAGGGACACCGGATGTGACAACACAACTTAAGCAAAGTTTATTTTTATATCTCCCCGAAACTGCCACCGATGAGCCGCTTTCAGAAAGAGCAATGTATTTTTCTTCAGCTTCGAGCTTTACTTCCCCAATTCGTAACCTGGCCTCGCCATCAGCCTCAGCAGCAGCGGCGGCGGCGGCATCCGCCTTCACCTTAGCCAGATCATGCACGTGAATAGCTTGAAGTTCCGCGTGACTGTGATCAAGATCAATCTGGCGTGCCAACAATTTACTAGACGTCGTACTTATGACGCCCTGACAACTAGCAACCTGAAAGACGTTTTCCTCCGGTCCCAGGTCAGTCTCAGGGGGCAATCCTTGTAAGGATCGCAGAGTGCATCACTCACAGTGTTGTCATGCGATTGCAGACACCGATTAAACAGGTCTTCCACATCACTAAGTAGTTGCGCTTTAATCTCTGGGTGGCATATATTATCATCAACGCGAGTTTTATTATACGCGAAGGATTTTTCAATTTCTTGGAACTCTGTCGCAAGATCGACAAAGTCATTGTCTTTAGCCCATTCCAATTCGTTTTAGGGTGTTTTAAGTTGATTACCAGTACTCTTTTTGCAGTCAACAGTTTGCAATACAACTTATTCTGAACCAAAGGAGACGCACTATTAGCATGAGGCAAAGAGGGTGTAGGCCCATCAGATATTTTTCCGCTATCATTACCGGCATAAGGGGTCCCAATGGAAGTCATTGTAAATAAAAACTACAAAAAAATAATAATAAAGATGATAATAATAAAGGCCAATTTACTTTTTCCGACGACGTCCAGCTCTGATCTTTCATGATTGTAGTCTTCGGACCAATGGTGATCGAAGAAAGGAAGTTGAAGTTTCTCAAGAAGATATAAACTCAAATGAATCCGATTAGATAAAAAACGTAAGCTTCAGTATTGAGAGCTTCCACAAAACAAGATTTCAAATTCACGTGAAGTCATGATGGCTTTGATACGAAAGCTTCCAGAAACTGAGATCTTCAAGTATGCAGAATGTCCAAGGTCGAAAACGGAAAAGAAACGGGAGAACGGTGAATTTTCTTATGTTGCAAATCTTCGGTAAATGAAGATTTGTCCACAAGTGCCCGGGAGGAACTCCATGGCTTTCGCTCCTTCTTCAACACAACAACTAAGTAAAAACGTCTTTATTGCAAGCAACTCAGTTAAACAAAATGGAATGCAGAAAACTCATTCAAAATAACTTCCAATAGCAAATAAAAAGAAAGAGCAAAAATTCGCCGAGGGCCTTTTCGTAAAATAAATTGATGCAGTAACAAAATTCAACCTTCGTTGAGCAACAAAAATTAAGCAACTACTTTTGAAATGCAAAAACGTTACTATTTACCGTTGGGGGCGAGAGGCCAGCCAATCAAAATGCAAATCTCGCCCGGTTTTAGGCAAAAAACGCAGGAGAGTTGCATTTTTTTAACCTCAAGATACCAAACGCCAAATAGAGAAAAAATAAAGGCGAGCGAGAACAAAGGGCGCTAGGTCAGTTCAGCCACGGAAATCAAAAAATTTTTTTTTTTCTTTCCCAAGCCGATTCTGCAGCAGTAGGAATTGATGTAATCAGCAAAATTCTGTTGCTTATCCAGTTCATATTCCAATCCATTATTCTGCTACTGAACATGCTAGGGTGCTGTTTCAAAATGCATTGAATGCTTGTTCTGGACATCCAAAGCACTATCTCCTTCGACCGAGAGACTTTTGGATGCTTTTGAACAGACGCACGGTTTCGCCCACATTTTCAAGTGCCTTAAAGTGGTCGATAGACCAACTTCCCTTTTCTGCAATCAAGGATTGTGCCTTTAGCCAAGATGTTTTGCACAAAGTATTGGACAAAATTTTGCTATGAAACTTTATCGGAGTGCGTTTGAAATTCTCGAGCAAAATGTTGGCGAGCAGTTGTGTAGCGTTCCGACTTGAACCACCATTCGACAATTTTGCGTTTGAAGCTTAAACCTACTTGAACTTACTTTTTGACAAATGGAAGTGTTTTATTCTTTGCAAATTTGATCGTTGCAATAGCTAGACTATTCGCGATTTCACACTTCGAATGCCAGCTGTAATTCATCATCTTTTGTAAAGTCTCTCTAAGTTTTGTGTTTTCACCTTAGGAAAGCGCCTTGATGCCAAGAGTCGTTAGTTTACGAGTTTCAGTTGTCAGTATCTAGTTAATCAGCAGCCCTTGATGAATGTGCTTGTATTCTATTCGTTGGAATTTAATTAAACTTCTTTTTTATAAGCTAGTTTATTTAACTTGTATTTGTTAAAAATAAATACCCAAAGTAACAATTATACATACACTTGGTAAAATGAGAAAAAGGTTTAAAGAATACAACCGTACAATAAATAACTTAAGGGGAACAAAAGCCGACAAATGTTCTTAGCAAAGAGTCCAAACTGGACTTCTCCATCTCTATGTGAAAGACAGGTAGTAGATGCGAGCATCATGGTAGCACAGTCCAAGCATCTACCTACAATCATGATAGTACAGTCTGACCAAAGACTTGCAAGCATAGATAAGTTCATTCGCTTAAATGCCGTTTTGCTAATAACGAAGTACAAGCACATAAAATGTATTTTGTGAAGCACATTTTAATTAAAGTGATTACCAAGCAATTAACTTAAAAAAAATAAATAGCCCAATCAGTGGAAGACGATCAAGATAGTTACAATAAATGGATTTCAATCCAATACCTTTACACGACCCAAAACCTAACTTCATAAAAGACACAATTTATACAACAAAATATTTACAAATAGGTCAAACTTATTACAAAGGATGCAAACGCTTACTGTCCAGGGTTGTCTAGAGCAAAATGATAATGAAGAATTTTTTGTAAAATATCACGAGAAGCGTAATAATTTCAAGTAGAAAAAGTGGGTTCCGGGGAAGTTTTGAAGGCGATGTTGGCTGGAGTGCTTGCATTTTTGATATAAAAAGCTCATCATTGTGCAAATGTAAAAGGTAATTATCGTTTGTATTGAATTTTACCAAGTATAAGTTGCCATTTCCTTACTGTAGTGTCTAGATACTGATTGGCCTAAAGATACCACGTGTAATTGGGGTTTTTTGACTACTCGAGTCACGTGTTAACTTTAGTACAGCGTGGCTCAATCAGGTAGTCGATTGACTGAGTGTAAATTTTTGTTTACAGTTGGGCAGATTTTAATTTTATGGAAAGGTTAAGTTTATGTTTTATTTGTAGATGTAATGAGCAGTTATAAGTTAGTTTAAACTTTATAATTAAGTACGCAACACTGCCTTAGCTGTTGTTGTCACAGTAATAAAAAAAATTAAAGAAAATTATAAGATTCCTCTGTATTCACAAATGCATCCGTAGCTAAATTCAGCATGAAATACAGTTGTACAGTTATCTTTCATGTGGAAATAGCGAGTTATCATTAGTGGAATAGTTCCCCAATCAACTAATATCCGCCGGTTCGCATTCAGGCACTTTTTGTGTAAGCATTTTGTTTCCAGAATATCTCGAGGAATTCTGCATAAAATAGCATAGTCTATTCAGAACACAGCAATATGGAACCTACGAGTTACTTTTTGCGATATTTTTCGTGTTTAAGCACCCTCACAGACAAGACATGTGTGAGATTTGCGATTCATGTCTAAGAAAAGGGCCAAACATGTGCTGTATTGGGGGCTTTCGGCGAACTATTGTGAGCTCAATAAAAATAAATTTTAGGTCATCTAGTAAGACTTTAGACAGTCTAATGCATTTAAGCCTTACACAGCCTTAGACAGTCTGATACATCGCTTAGCAATACATAGCGATAGCGATACATCGCTTTCTCGTGAATGGAGGATAAATATTGTAAATAAAAAAAAAATTGTAGACCTACCTGTTGTAGTCTCGGTTGATCACATATTTCCACGGACTATAGCTTGATTCATTCGCTCTCTTTGACGCTGTGTAACGATATTTCAACGAATCTGTGAGACTACTTCTTCCTACATAAGGATTGCTTTTGCCCTTATAGCTGATTATTTGATTTGGCCTTTCGTTAGAAAACTCTGTAACATTCCGAACTTCCAAATAAGTATGTTCGATCAGATTGTTGGCGATAGAATGATATTCTTTGCACATTAAGTCATTGCCACATAGATCCAAATCGCTAAAAAAATAAAGATTTGATTATATTTGCCGAGTAGTTTATCAAAATGAGGGTAAACTTACCTACGAAATTAAAGACAGAAAATGTTTTCAAATCTAAGTTGTGGGCGCTCTGATACTGAAAAGATATCTGAAGGATGTGTACCTACCTCGTCCGATATGCTTGGAACATTCATTGCTGGTACAAAAAAGGCAGAAAAAACGGTAATTTTTAGACTCTGAGAATTTTTAAATCTTACTTCAAATAACATTACTATAACAACAGTTATCTCTAGTACGATGCGCATTGTACAACCAAGCATCACTTTTAATTAATCCAGCAGCTAAGTTCAAAAAGGCAAGGGTGGCCATGCAAAGCAATATCATTTGAGTGTTTGTTGCCGCCATATGTTTCGCTGGTTCTTATATTTCGATTTTTGACTGACACAATTAAATTCGAACTCAAAAGCGGCAGTTTAAGTACATCTGTTTCATGACGTAAGCTATTGGTAGCACGTGGTGAAAAAAGCGCTTTCAACTGCATCCACACAATTAAGTCGGGTTCAACTTTGTTTAAAACAGAGAATCATTTTATTCTTTTTAAACACAAATACCCTTCCTACTATGTTTTTCATGTACTCTGAAATTAACAGCTAAAAATAAAATCCATTTTGTAAACTGTTTGCTTCGTTTTGAAAATAGAATAGACCACTTCTTTCAACGTTTTTCAAAAAAACATTTTATTTGAAATTTTTACAGCAGCATCAATTAAGTGACGTCTGTTTTGTTTAGCTTTAGCAAATTTTATTTCATTAAAATCAAAGATTTCTTGATACGTTTTTGTTACTTTGTACAAGAGGTTATTACGAAGTTGAGTAATTTCTAATTTGAAAACGAAATAATTAGAGGCATTATGATTGCCCATGATGTTCATTGTTTGTGAATTATGACATAATACGCTATTGAACGCGTATTTTGTCGTAACAAACAAAAAATAACTACCAAGAACAGTGGTTCTCAAACTTTTCATAGTCACGAACCCCTTTAAACAAGTCGTCAGCATTACGAACCCCTGCCTAAGATTTGTTTGGAAGTCGCCATGTTTAAGTGCGCAAATATTATCGACTCTGTCAATTTCTTAAAAATTCAGATTATCGAATATTCTTAAACAGGTGGATGTGTACACCTTTTTTTGTTGGTCGATAGTTTTAAAACCCGGAGTGTTTAACTACCTTTGACGTATAGTAATCAAAAAACCGCAAGTGAACCATGCTCATAGTTAATAATGCTAACTAGCAAAGCATCTGAGCAAAAATTTAACAAGCAATCAACAAAATTAATTGTTTCTAGGAATAACAAAAGTCAACAAAGCATTCGCGCACTCTCAAAAACCTTCTTACGGACCCCGTTTGAGAACCATTGACTTAGAAACACGGAGAGATTACATCGACATGATAAAAAACAACGCAATATTTAAACAAATTGCGCTCAAATATCTCGCTAATGTTAGTGTGCGTTTAGAGATATCATAAACTGGACTGAAAAACAAGGTTTCGTGCATCACCGGCAAAAATAGTGAAGCTGCTTATTTTGTATGTTGTAAGAGGCAACTTTAGCGCACCCACCAATGACAATGTGCCTTGTTAGTGTTGAGGCTAACAGTCTGTCTTCATGAATGGTCCAAAACGATCTCCCGCTCTGTCTTAACTTGATCTTAATGAGATTTGCGATGTAAACACGTGAATAACCTAACATCCCTTACCTTCACACTAGGAAAGAGAAGGAGTAAACACAACACGAACAGGCTTGATTTCGCAAAAATACTCTTGTATATGTAGCGCCGGCTATTATTGACCACATTACGTTATTGCTTGGTGACGTAGTTTTGGTTGTAGTCGGGTAAATCAGTGCTTCCGCAGATAATTTTCTATTTCCTCTACTTAACAAAATTATTTTCGGTTATTTCCTCATTTCGAAAGCAAATGCATTCCCTAATTTCCTCACATAGCGTTTTCTAAATGACATTTAGGAAATGGATAATTTTTACATGTTTCTAAAAAACTTCACGGCACCAAAATTACAAAGATAAATGGGTTACTTTCAACAATTCTTATCTCAAGAAAACACAGCCATCAAAAATAAAAAATGAAGTAACTGTGCACAGCACCGTTAAATATTTGAATTAAATATGAAATGAGCACCTCTAAAAAAAAGTAAATACAACACGCATACACTGAATGGTATGCACATATGAAAAACACAAGCACCTACGTTAAAGGTTTCTGCACTCAACAGATAGAATCATAGATGAGGTGACTTGAGGTGACCCACTTGAATAGCCAATGCACCTTTTGGCTGGCTTTCGTTTAGCTCTACTTAAACAAACCAACAATCTCAATCTATCAAAATTAACTGACTAGACCTAAACTGCCTTTATGTAGGCATAAAAACAGTCTTTAATTACCACTGAAGCAGTAAAACTTGTTGTTGTGGTAAAATTGTGAGTAGAGTAAATTATGAAGAGCCTTTTTCAGAATTTCTGCATTTCAACATAACAATCTGGCATTTTTACTTTGTTAACCATTTTTTATATGTTCTTATTTTCTCTTAATTTCCATATTTTGATGATTCCCTCCCAAATTTTCTATTCTATACATTTTGGGGTCAAAATTCCCCCAAGTCAGAAAATATCTTCCTAAGTGTGAGCCAGGGGCTGAATCAAGACTTTTTA
The DNA here is from genome assembly GCA_963675345.1 of Trididemnum clinides. NCBI lineage: Eukaryota > Metazoa > Chordata > Ascidiacea > Aplousobranchia > Didemnidae > Trididemnum > Trididemnum clinides. Next base: position 25,245,652 of record OY776302.1, on the reverse strand, counting down.
CTACGACCTGACAGACAAATGCCAAGCAAGAGGCCGGTCAATGTAAAAATTTATGGATGACCAACGTTGTCAGTCTTGCTAAAACAAAAACAATAAATGTTACGTCATACATTGCATTGTTGCAGAGCGTCCGACCGCTAAAAATTACTGGACTTTCAGTTTTTAGAGGAAGTGACACGAATACACCAAAATAGCTGAGGAGTAGGGGAGTAAACAAGAGCTTGTTAGGGGGGGAGGGAGGCTGAAAACCGATTTAAGAAAAATATATCTACTTTTTTCTTCCTTTAGGAATCAAGAATAAGATATTGTATTTCGATCATGTTTTGACAGTGTGAGACTTTTTTGAATAAAAATATCTCAGCTATTTTTAATTCCTTTTTCCTATCTTGTTTTCTTTATTCTGACATTCATTTAGTGGTTATTGAAAGAAGATGGGAGAGTTTTTATGCACACTTTGCTAATTTTTTTAAATAAATGTTTATAGGGGGAAGACTACGATTCGCACAGTTTGCAACGCCATAGCCGAAGATCAGCATGGTTCAGTGCAAGTAACATCTTAGTTACAACAGTCATGATAATTTTTGAACATAAAGGTAGCCTGTCTGAAGGCTCTAGAGGCAAAAGATGAGAAAGACAAACCAAAGAAAAATAAGCCAAAACATATATAAAAAAAACATCAAAAAATGTTTTTCTTCCAATTCTCAGAAAAAGTAAGACTAAAAAAGATAAAAATGCGTAACTAAATCAAGTGAACACCTTGGGGCTGAATTACACGTTTATATATTACACGTTTATTTCAGTCACACTTACTGCCATTTATACTACATTATCTTTGTAATCACACCCGCCTGGGAGTTACCAACACTTTCAGCCAGAGGCATTTCTACAAGTCGTGCAACCAAAACGAACAAATTGCCTCAAGCTACCTTTATCTAGGACACAACAACGCATTTATGGTAAGATTTGATCACTTGATCATGGGCTCATTGCCTTTAGTAAACTGAGCTTTTGCAAATCGAAAGTGAGTCAGCTACATTGACTAAATAAATCAAACTATAGTAACGATGAGTTACGAGCATAAAAGTGTGTTGAAAAGAGTCTGCTACCAGTAATTCTTAGTAAATCATCCTAAAAAATCGTTTATCATAAGAAAAATCGATTTCGTCTAAGCTTCTCCCCTTTCTTGTAAAGAATCAAAATCGCTTGAAAAAGCACAAAAATCCTCTCAAATTACCTTCAAACCAAAACCATAAGTCAAATTATATAAAAATGGGTATGAGTTCATAAAAATAAGTTTTATCACAATCACTGAAGATAACAAACAATCAAACAATGAAGTGTATTGCAAAATAGCAAGTAAAAAGGCACAACCTATTAAATCAGTGGCGTAATTGGTAAAATAATGCACTGTAATGTGGGAAAAAGAGTAGCCTAAAAAAATAAAACAGTAATGACAACCAAAATCGTAGAAACACCGAAAACTGTAAAAACAAGTTGCAATAAAATTACTAAAGGGTGTGTAAATCCATGTTATTAATATTGATCTTACCAATAAACCTGTCTAGCCATATATTTTCGGAAAAAGGATGAAAAATAAGGTAGCATAAAAAGCAGTTTGATTTAATGGATACCTTGCCATTCTGTCTACTTATCAAGTAGTTAGTTTGTCTTATAAATTATTTTTCACTGAATAAATTGCCTTATAAGGTAAGAGGGCCGACTTGAGTTTGGAAAGGTAAAGTAGGCCATATTACTAAAGAAAACAAGATTTCTTTTCATGGGTATTGTTTTTATATTAAATTATTTGTTTATTTGTAGCCTAGGTTTTATTTACGAGTACAATAAACATAAAAACAAAATCAATCAAACCAAAAGCTTGAAAATCAACCGGTTTAAAAGTAGTGTTCATGCTGATGTAGCATCTAATATATAAAAGCGCAATTCTGTCTGTCTGTCTGTCTGCCTGCTTTAACTCCTCTGAAACTGCTTGAGGTACAAGCATTAAGTTTGCCACGATTGATCACCACATGAGTGTCATAAGAGTCTTCGTGACGTCGTCATGACGTCATCATCAAAAATAATTTGTGTAGAAATTGTATTACTTGACAGAGGACAACCGCTTTTTGCTTAAACGAAAACCAGCTTTCGACTTACCCCATTACAAAAACTTTCATTTGTTTGAGGTCTAAAATGACGTTATGATCAACGCTTTATTGCACAATCTATTTTTGTTTTTTCTCAAAAACTACTGATTGTGCAAACGCGATTAAATGTTTTTTCAGAAGCTATTAATAAGCTGCTTTTGATAAAAACAATTTTGCAACCATAATTGCTTATTTAACAATGCCACAAGGAATTCTTCATTTAAGCACTTTCAGCCATCCAAGCATTTTTCTTCTCTATTTCGCTTGCACGCATAAAACTGGCTCTATGATGTCATAATATGTCTGATACGATGAACACAAATCTTCGCTACTGAAGATCATAATATGAAGATGTTTTCAAAAATTGCAATCTTTTTGCAAAATCAGTTTATTAAAAAGCTAATTTGTGATTTCATTTCTCAACTGATTTTCAAATTTTCTTGAACAAGGTAAAGGTTATTTCAAGGCGAGTCCGATAGTGTATAATACATTAATATGTACAATTAATATCAGTTTTTATAGACAAAAAACTGAACTTTAAGACTTGTGGTGTGACTTTTTACCCTCCAAAAAGTGGTAAGCTCAGTAAGAAGAGGAAACTGTAATACAACAACGTTTTAGTAAGGCACTAACAACTACTGTCCTTTGAAAGCTTAGGAAATTTGCTTTCCAGCAACATGTGCCTCCAATTACTTAAGGTTAAGGATTAGTTTATAATGTCTGATCAAAAATTGGTTGCCATACATGATGTTTCATTTTAAGTTGAACAGTTATTCAACTTGACCTAACAAACATGCAATTGTTAAACCAAAGTTTGTTCTTTGGTACATTTTGACTACTTTTTCTCAAAAGCATGCTTCTTTGGCATTTTCTGTCAACGTTTTCAAAAAGATCCATCAAAAACTGAAATCTCTAATCGTTCATGAAATGTAGTCTACCGATTAAAAATACTTAAAATTTTGGTGCCTATATTTCACAAAATTCCAATTTCTAAAAAAATTAAGTCCTTTAGTACATCTTGACTATTCTTTCTTGATAGCATGAATCTTTGGCATTATCCATCAAAATATTCAAAAAGATTCATCGAAAAATGAAGTCTACAAATTTAATTTGTAAAGCAATACACCTGGTGATCACCCAAGAAAAAGACTAGGAGGTACAAATGGTTCTTTCTTATCACCGATTAAAAATACTTTAAATTTTGGTGCCTATATTTCACAAAATTCCAATTTCTAAAAAAATTAAGTTCTTTAGTACATCTTGACTATTCTTTCTTGATAACATGAATCTTTGGCATTATCCATCAAAATATTCGAAAAGATTCATCGAAAAATGAAGTCTACAAATTTAATTTGTAAAGCAATACACCTGGTGATCACCCAAGAAAAAGACTAGGAGGTACAAATGGTTCTTTCTTATCTTTTACAACAAAATGTAAGTGTCGAGCTGCATATGATCTAAATGTTGAAGTAACGTGCTGTGCAACTGGGCGAGGCTGCCGCAGCATCCAGCTGATTTGATGCTCTTAACCTCAACATTATTATTGGAGGTCCTCGCTATTGCTATAAATCGACTGTGAGTGCTTCATTTCAAGTCAGTTTGCTATGTGCATGGCTGCGTTTACGCCAGGGCCAAGCAACACCGTTGTTAGTTTAGAGACGTTAGTTCATATCAATTTGCCCTCAACGATAAAATGGTAAGTAGCGATCCTAATATTTAATGACTTAAAACGCATTGTGAGGTCGCAATGGTAAATGATATCTCAAAGCTTGCTATTATTTAGTGCAGGGGTTCCCAACCTGTGGTACGCGGAAGCTTTCCAAGTGGTACGCGAGATGTTTTCCAAAAATGCCAAAAAAGTATTTGTTTTCACAGAAACTCACACACAGAGAAATGTAGAAACGTGAATTTGGTTTCAGGTCATTTTCTTTTGCTTCTCAACTGCAATAAATGTAAATTTGTACATATTACATAATGTCACGAGGGCTAGCCAGCTTGCTAGGCGCTTTTTTTTTCTTTCGGTAGCGTATCTGCAGAAGCAGGAAGCTGCAACAATCAAACATTCTAGCTAGCGTGTTAAACAATATCTCCAGTAACGAGCTCAAGACTGATTAAAGCTTATTATGATGTAACAGACGGGGAAGATCTGATTCAAACAGATTTTTTAGAAAGAAATGTGATTGGTTTATAATTTAAGAACCTTCTTGAAAGTTTTTTCGTCAGAATAAATACGATCGCTTGTGCATCATATTTTTGTTTATTGGCATGTGGGAGTTCTTTTAGCGATAGGCTGATAGAAGCTTTGTGAATTTTGAAATAAAATTCTGCTGTTCTAGTTAGCTATATTTTTATCTGCTGTACTACCTGACTATATTTTTCTTTGCTGTTAAAATTTGGTTGTTTATAACTTGTATTATATATGTATGTTAATATGTTTGTTAACCTTTGTGTACAGTTCTTTTATGGACAAAACTAATCGTCAAAGTTAGGTAGTACGCAGCTACAGAATAACTCCGTAAGTGGTACACAGCAACAAAAAGGTTGGGAACCTCTGATTTAGTGAAAACAGCAGGCAGCAGAATTATCCACCATCATTTTGATAGCAAACATAAATGGTAAAGCCCATTACTAATATTTGTAATTGCAAGGATATCGGTACAAAACACTAAATCGTTATTTAATAGTAGGGAGCTCTGGATTGCGGGAAAAGTTAAATGTAATAAAATCCTGAGTTTAAAAAAAGACCAAAATTGAACAATAATAGCATCAAATTGTGACACTGGATTAAGAGGAATGCTTTTGTTTGAAAAGAGATTTGTAGGCGTGTATTGCAATAGGTTATATGGCTTAGGGTAAAAGCATGGCACCTTTTCATGCTATGGCCGAATTAAAGCAAAACAGCGCGGGCAGATCTTAATGTCACAAATAAAAATACAAAAGTGGGGCCACCAAATTGTCAAATAGGCCTACCACTAAATAGCTCATTTCTTTAATTGTCAAAACGACCACTATTTGGGAAACACCAACAATTTTGACTATGTTTCACCCTCCTCCTTACACTTTTGAATGCAGTTTCACCTCGTTAACACGGACCCTGTTAAGCCGGATATCGGTTAACTCGGACCATGATATTATTTTCATAAAAATAAAAACAAAACAAATAAACCTCATTTACAGTGTACAGGTGTACTGTACATTAATTATTTACATGTTATGAAGCTACGGTAAAAGAAAATAACCTTTGGTAATAGCCGATAATAACAGTCGATATCGGTACAGGTTTGTTTGTTAGGCTAGGCTAGCCCAACGTAGCCTTCGTCAGGTGATTTACTTGAATAAACAAAAATAAATAAATATATGAATAAATAAATCTGCTTTGTTATATGTTATGAAGGTAAATGTAGTAAAACAAAATAGCCTATATAATAACGGCATTTTTAACTTAACTTCGTTACCCTAGGCATGTTTATAAGCTATGGCTTATAGGCCGTTGGTTAAGCCGGACAATCGGCTAACACAGACACCCTTCCCCCTCCCCCGAGCTGTACGAGTTAACGAGGTGAAACTGTATTACAAATGTTAGTTTGCGAGATCATTCTTTCTTTTTAAACACTTCCAGTCTTGATTAAAGGAACAACATAATCACCATTACATATACAGAAACTATGGCTTATATTTACTGAAACATTTCGTTGTTTCTCTCACAAATGTTTGTACGTACCTTCATTGAAAAGGGTTCTATACATTGGTACGTCTCAACCAACTCGCTGAGTAAGCTTTAGCAAAGACTTCCTGCAAAGTTTTAGTGAAAATTGTCTTAAGCTGTTCTTTTTCTAATCTGTGTAAAAAAAAGCTGTTATGACATTTCAGTAGTAACAAAAAACATGACTGTTCCCTATCACACTTTGCTTTAAGCCCCTGGTCTTAGCTCCACCAATTTGTGCTCTAAAGCAGAGTTGCTGAGCTGGGGAAACTGGAATATTGACCTCATCAGCTGCAAAAAAGCTTGGGGGCTCTGGGTAAGCCCAAATCAATAAGTTACAATTGATCCCATAAAGGCATGAATATACATACAATATCGCATGACAATAGTAGTTTTGGTGCCTGTTACTGTGGCGACTTAAGAAGTTGTGATCTATTGAGTCACTTTTCATCGGTTAAGTAATGAATTTTTGTAAGGCTCCTGCTCTGGAGATCTTTTTCTTCATACCTTCAGAATTTGCGCCGTGGTGCTTCAACTTATGTAAGAAAATAATCGAGTGATAGGATGCTTCATGGTTCATTTCTATGGAACGTAGCATTAAATATTGGTTTTAAAAGCGAAGCAAAACTTAATTTGGAATTAACCAAAAGTTGGTAAAACTAATTTATGAGTCACAGTACGCTATATTAAAATTAAAGAAAGATCATGAAACTAAGTGGGCAAAATTGCAAAAAATTTGTGTTTTCTACGAAAATAGAAATAAGTTGAAATCTGATTAGTTGTCTCCCAATCGGAATTGCTTGCTGTGGGCGTGTGAAGTTGAATCGTTAAGTAAATTCAACTCGAAAAATTACTGTACGTCGCTGCGCAGTGTCATGTTACGCTTTCACGCAACCAATAGGTTTCTCGTGTGCAACACGATTAAAGAGAAAGCATTTGTTCATTTCAATAGTGCACGAATGTAAAATAGCAATCAATCTTCCGATGAGTGTAGCTTGCGCCAATCGTGCTTTCATACATTGCAAACTATCGCAGCGAGCTGGCTTAATTGCGAATTTTTCAAACATAAACTTATCTTCTAGACGTGGAAAACCTTCTACGTCAACTAAGTAGTAATCCAGTATTTACGTAGCTATAAATTAACTTGTGGTCAATCCCGCTTTGCACTGGACTAACGGTCCTTGCTGCTGGCTCCTCCGGAGTAAAGAGGTTATGGGCAACGTATCATGCATCACTATCTGGTATCAGCAACAAAAAAATCAGTTTAATTTACGTTTGTAAGCAATCTATCAATAAATTAAGATCACCGCAAAAAATTATATCCATCAACTCCGCTCCTACTTCAAAAATCAGCCATACGTCAATAGCCGACATGTTGTATGATTTGTAGCCTGCATGTAGTGCAATTAAAATAAACAGTGACTGGGGAGTTCAAAAGTCATCATTTATTGGTAAACCCAGTTTGGGGATCCAGCCAAAAAAGCAGATGTTATCAAGGGCGGAATTAATGTTCATCAATTAACTACTCACAAATAATAGCATAATGTACACAAGTGCGAACAATTCGCGATTCGCAAGTTTTGCCCTTATGAAGCTCATCGTGCAAATGAAAGTTTGACATGCAATATGCAGCAGCTTTGCAGTTTCTGGAAACATTTTGCATAACCTTGCAACATGTATGATGTACTTACAGTTATATAAGTGAATGGTGTCAGTGTTTTTGTAGCCCATTATCAGTGGAAGGCATCTAAACTTTCATTGGCCTGATGAGTCCCATAAGTGCAAAACTAGCTAGTCGCGAATTATTGGCAACTCTGTACACTATGTCATAATTTGTCAGTGGTTATTTGAGAAATATTTCACATTAGTAAGTCGCCGTATATGTGCTTTCTTATCAAGAAAGCGAAAACAAAACGTTGCAAAACTGAATTAAGGATACCCCCTTCTAAAGCTTTTGTTCCAAACGTTTTTTCATTTTGTTTATTGACGGATAGGATAAACTTCAAGACACTATCGAAAAATGATCAAAAAGATTCAGTTTTTGAAGAAGGAAAAATCACTTTTTTGTTGAAGCAAGTTTGGACCTTAATATCTAATTATCTAAATTTGAACCTTTTTTATGGACAGGCTCGCGCCATACAAGGCCGGCAAGAACCTTCGTTGCAATCCAGCAGTCTCTCAACTGAAGTTGAACTCCAAAAACAAAAGAAAACAAGATTATCAAGTTGAAATTACGAGAACATGGTCTTTGAAAAACTTCACCTTAAAAATAAAAACAAGAAAGTCATCATGGTTTGAGACCAAAATTAGCAAAATAACGTTTTTGAACAAGTTGGTCTCCAATGAAAAGGCTTTTGTTTGTTTAAAGACCAAAAAGTTTAAGAACGTCAACACAAAGCTGCAAAAAAACTTGCTTTATGTGACCCTTTTTCTGTTTTGATTCGCGCAGGCGTGTTATAGTTTAATACTGAGGTAAGATCTCTAAAAGTATAAGCATGCATCTATGTGTGTGTGTGTGTGTGCATTTTATTTTCACCCTTAACGGAACCAAACGACAAGAAAATCAAAGAGTAGCGGACAAAATATTTCGCTCAAAGAATCAAAAAATAAATTTCTTTGATTCTTAGCCCGCGTTTTTTCTTGTAGGAGAACCGTGGGGACAACTAACAGCAGCAGGAGTATTCAGTAAACCTTACGATTACTATCTAAACAAACATTCTTAACTGGTTTGATTCCAACCTTCAACCCAGCCAACTCGCTTATGTCATTCATTCACCTGGTTCTCTTGGATGGCCAAGCGGACTTTTTCCCGCTACAATGGCGAGAATTTGATAAGTAAGTCTTTCTTGAGGCAAATCTACTTATTTGGACAAACTAACGTACCTGAAACCTCTCTACATGAAAAAGCAGCGGCTTCATATTAAACGATTTTCGAATTTTGGTACCAGGAATTTAATCATAAATGATACACTCTCAACTCTTCTCAAACATCCCACTTCAGCATCTTGCGCTCAAAACCATTCTCTTTAGGTACTTATTTATGATCATAGGTGAGAATATGGACCTATTTTCAAGGGAGGCGGAACAGAGGTGCATGTCCCTATAAATTTTTAGACATTTTGTGTTTGCTTTATTTGGTTGGTTGTATTCGTAATCGGTATCCACCAAAGGCCTAGGTTTCGTGGTGAGAATACGAACAAAAACTGATTTAAAGATCAACACTTCGGCGTGCATAAACAGCTCTCATTGCAAGACATGCGAACGTTGAAAATTGCTTATCACTGCTCTCGCTTTACCGCTAGCGATATCGAGTTCTTTGTTCTGCCAACCATCACTCGTATGTGACCCTCAGATACTTATCCACCTGCTTTAAAATTTCTCCAAAAATCTCGAGATTTTACTGATCACGTTTTCTCAAAATGCAAAGCAGGCCTACCAAAATTTTCTTTGCACTTACTGTTCTCTAAACACTATCACAACCAATTGCAAAACAATGGCATTTATGCTAAAAATCAGATTTTGATGATGCCGAAGTATCACCTCGTTTACAAAAAGATAGTGATTGATTATACAATATGCAATTCTGGCACCATTTTCAGCAAAGTTATGTTTCATAAATTAGACAATGAGAAAGAGTGGCAAGAATGGGTATTCTAGCCAAAACTCAATACATACACTAAATGCAACTTCATGTTTAAGGGCGGAAAGGGGGATAAAGAGCAACGGCATCTCCAAAACAGTATGACAGAAGCAAAAAGTATAAAAGAAAAGTCATTTGGAGACGAAATTTTCAATTTATAAAGTCGATCTCGAAAAAAAAGTCTTTATGTTGTTTTGAAAAAAAGTATGCCAACACCCGCCTGACTAAATGTTGTTGAACATACGCCGGAGCAGAAAAGATTCCAGTCAGCAATCATATGTATTTCCCCAGAACCATGGCGTTTGGTAAATGAGACACCAACTACCTTTCATTAATACAGCTTGCTTTCACCAACAAGCTCTAGTTCTTTCCCAGTGAGGGTGAATACATTCCAATTGCCAATTACCAAATTTCTGTTGATTGTTGCGAGCGTTTATTAATTTCCAGAGTATTTCGGCTTTGCTCTGTCTTTATTTGTCTCCTCAAAAGCGTATAGCGTGGATATTAGTGATTTCGAGAATAAATTGCTAGTGGGGAGAATCTAGATTACTTTGGAAGGATTCTCCTTGCCTAAGACCCGATCGCGAACTTTTCGATATGTGCGATACAGAATGACTAAAGGTCTTGCTACTTTTTGTTTGCTGCGTTCTCAACGTATTACATTTTGTCTGTTTCTCCGCTTCGATTGGATTCGCACGGGCGCTTCTGCTGAAAGCGTTATTATTCTTTGGTTTATGGAAATCGAAACCTCCTTTACCACAGAAAAATGACATTCCTACCGAACTGCCCTTGGAAATAAATGTCTAAACACAATCTCTTGGCGGAAATGAATACATGTACGTAACTGGTCACGTTACCACACATTGATCAGCGGTTTCTTGCGCTGGAATAATCTAGGCACACTGTGCTGTCAATCTAAATTCTTCCCTAAATTTAATGTTATTTAAGGTTTTAAAAATAGATCTTCATTTGTTACTAAACCAAGAAGCGACAGAAAACACAATGTGTTCGTGGAGACGTTTTTGTCTTCAACTAAGACCGTTAATTATTATTATCGTTGCATACCGGGTCTACTGCATCAGAAGCAGAGCGAGGGTTTTGGTCGTCCTAGGCGGAAGCAAAAAATGCCGCTCCATTTCTGACTAAGCAACTCACTAATGTTCGTGCTAGAATTCTGTGTTGAAACACATCTCAAGTTTTGTCTCTCTTCACCAAAAACATCCGTCCTCTTCAAGTGGTCGCCTCTGCGGACCGCACACCACTCGCTACGTCATTATAACTTAGTTTCAATTACTTTGAACTCGTAGAGTTGACAGTAATTAGTTTTCAGTTAATGGTATTCTGGTTTAGTGTCAAATTTCGCAGCAAAGGCTGGATAATTTTACTTTTATTGGCTAGATGATTTTTAAGCTTAGGAACTAAAGATGGTAATTTAAATTTACTGAAATATATTTTCTGCTACATTATGCGGATTGATTGCTTGAGTTTATGAAAGCCAAGAACTTCGGATCTGGTATAGTGATCACCAGCGAGGTGAACTGCTTCAGTTTAGATCAGTGGTTCTTAACCTTTTTTCTGTTGTTACCCCCAAAATGTTTTGATGGATATCAATTACCCCTTTTTAGAAAAACATCACCCAATATAGCTTGCAATCCAAAATAAACCCACAGAAAAACAAAGTCATTATTTATTGTACATTCAAAGTAGTTACTAATCCTTTGAAACCAGACCTGCAACCAATCATAGAAGGAGCACCATCTGTACAGATACCAACAAGTTGTTTCCAATCAAGTGCGTGCTTTTCAAAAAAATCTTTTACAATTTTGAACACATCTTCTCCTCTACATGTCGTTGAAAGTGGTTCAGAAAATAAATATTGTACTTTTACGTTGTTTTCAAAGATGTAGCGAGCGTAGACCAGCAACTGGGCACAGGACGAAATATCAGTGGACTCGTCCAATTGCAAGGAAAATAGTGGGCTGGACCTTACCTCTTCCACCACTTGTAACAAAATGTCTTGACTCATTTCAGAAATGCGTTTTTTGACAGTGTCGTTGGAGAGCGAGATTTCTTTTAACTTATTGGCTTTTTCCCTTCCCAGTACTAGAGTAGTTGCTTCAATGAGGCAGGGCTTTATGAGTTCCTCGCCAATTGTGTGAGGCTTTTTTGCCTAAGCAATGAGGAAGGCGATGCGATATGACGCCTCCAATACTGCTTTGTTTTGTTTCGCTCACATTCCCTCAGAATCGAGGCGACAATTTTTCAAAAGCTCAGATTTTCGCCTAAAGTAGTCAACTGATTTTCCTACTAATTCACTATGGCGAGACTCCAAATGCTGCTTCAATTTGCTTGGTTTCATACTTTCCTGAGTTAGAACTTTAGAACAAATCACACACTGTGGCTTTTCAATAGAATTTTCAATAACACTCGTAAAAGCAAAGTTCAGAAAAGCTTCTTTGTAACTTCGTTTCTTTGGAGACATTTTAATAATTTTTGGGGGCTAAATTAGCCTTACTACTACAAAAGAAACAAATGCTACCTCACGCCTATGATGCCTATCACTAACCGGACTATACCGTCAATTGTCTACGAAACAAATATTTACGAGAGACTCTAGTTCTAGTTTTATGACATCACAAATAACATGGTTATGAGTGAAACATATTGAGACTTTTAGAGTAGAAGCGCATGACAACGTTTGCCATCGAAGTTGCTTCTTTTTTATTTTGAAAATTTATGTTACCCCTTTTAAAATGCCAAATTACCCCTTTGGGGGTAATTACCCACAGGTTAAGAACCACTGGTTTAGATCTTAACTCAATCATTACAATTCAAAAATTGACCGTTTTAAATTATATACGCATCTTTGTTACGTCATACTTAATTACAAACGCTGGGTCAAATTAGTGCTGAGAAACAATTTAGCACTTAACTCTTTCGCTCCCGCGATCATCGATTGAAGATCTCGTGTTTTCAGTGTTTCCCTCAAATTTTTTTTAATTGAGTTACAAAATTAGTTTACTAAAAAATCGATTTGTGACTTTATTTTTTATCCGATTTTCATAAAATTTTCAAAAGATCACGCTTATTTACTCACGCATCGGAAGATGTATAATTTGTGCCCTAATTCTTGGATTTTTGTACCCAAAAACGGTTAAAAAGACCAACAACCCAGTTGCAGACGACAAAATCGGCCAAATTCTCAGCACGTGCCAACTACGCTAAAATCAAATTGAGATTACATCTTTACCACAAAACCAAACCCTTCATCATTAACACAGTCTGAAAACTACTCTTTTGGGGCATCATTTGACAAAATTTCAAGCGATAATGATAAATTTTACTTTTTTGAATTTCCAAATTTTTTAGGGGTCTCAAAACCCCCCCAAACAAATTTGAGTGCTAAGTAGATAAAAGTAAATTTAGTGCGTAAAAAATATGATATGTTGCTAAATACCGGTCTTATTTGAAAGCTTAGGAAATTTTCTTTCCAGCAATATATAACTTTAAATAGTTTAGACTAAATGGTATATGATATTCACTGATCAAAAATGAGTACTGTACATCATGTCAGTTCAAAACCCCCAAAACTTTTTGAGTTACCTTCACTAAATTATAATTTGTAGAAAAACTACACTCTATAAAAAGATAAAATAAATTGCAAATGTTTCACCAATAAAGTCGTCATTTTGTATCAAGTTTCCAAGGAGACAAGAAGCGAAATACAAGTTTAAAGGCGTGGAAAAAGCAAAAGGCGGAAGAAGTCGACGGGAGAACTTTAAAAGAGAGAAGCCACTGCCACCGCTTTTTTGATGAAAAAGGTGCGTTGGTTGATTATCCGCTATGGCTTAACTCTGCGTCTTAGCAGCGGTGATGACCTTGTTTATGTTATTGTGTTGATGGATACGCACTCGTTGCTCGCGATCGATTGCTTTTGTAACCGGGATTTTCAATTTTCAAGATGAAGTTTAGCAAAATAACGGAATTGTTTCGAGACCGAAGCTGTAGCCCTGATAGCAGCAAAACAGGGATTGTTGTCTCAAGCAATGAGAGTAAAATTAGAGACGAAGAAAATCTTGGTTGCTACATATCGTTTAAAATGTAATTCAAAAATTATGCTATCGCAAACTTTAACAGAACAAAAAAGAAATCGCAGTTGCTGTCACATAGGCGTAATGAGCCGGCTTGGTGGGAATAGAGCAGACCTTGTCGCAGAGTCATGACAGGAGTTAGCCCAGGACATTTTGTCTTAACTCCTTCTCAAGATAATATAGCCGTAAGAATTCTCTGAGAAGTAAGATACACAGAAAAAAATTGTATAGTCATCATCGACTAGCAGGTAAACAAACCCATACAAGAAATCCTGCCACGATTCAAGAGATCGTCTGCCACGTATATGAGTCACTGCTTTTGATTCCAATCACAAATGACCAAGATATAATTACAGATCAAACCCGATTATCCGAAATGCTCGGGACACACGGAATTCGTTCGGATAGTTGGGTTTTTGGATAATCGATTTTTGCTGTCAATGGGATGGTCCTAGAATCAATGATACCCAAGGTAGACTGCCAAAATTTGATAACAGTATTGTCATGTGGAAACCCATTTGCTGAGGTCTTATTTAGCTGAACCGCAAAATATAAATTAATAGTTTCAACAGTTTTTAATAGTCATTTAAAGAAACAGTTTCAAATACTAGGGCTGCTTCTAAATAAAATAAAAAATAGGTTTACTGACCCACGAGGGCCCGACATGGTTCAGTGCAATGTGAAGGTCATTTTTTGTGATATGACTAACTTTGTTGCCATACATGCAGAAAACAGGCATGACTATAAGAAAACGAAAAACACGTTGCACGTTTTTTACATGTTTATTCACATTGTGCCTGTTAATTTTGTGTACTGCCAAAATTTATCTGAAATTTTTTGTTTCGTACGAAATGTTACGGGAAATCGTAAACGAATTCGGGGACAAAATTTTCTTACAGATAATTGAATGATGATGCAAGACTTGCCCTCATGGATGTCATCAGACAAATATAAACTTAGATATCCTGACAATACAACTAGAAACATCATACTTTAAGTAAGATTTCGTAACATTTCTTCAAAGCTGAGAATTTCATTTTCCATTTACCTGATGTAACCCGCAAAGGCAAAACTAGTTAGTCGCCAATTTATTCGCAATTATATTCGTTGTTGTTTGTGCCTGTGCTTGTAATAAAGACTGATTTCTGTTTTTTCAGTTCCGGTATAAGTAAGGCAATCCAAATTTTACGTTCATGTGCATTGCAAATAATTGTTTTAACATGAAGACTTTTTGCAAGAAATGGCCCGATTCCACCTGCAGATAGTTGTGCAAGTAAGGGTAAAGAAATAGAAAGAAATGCACTCCCAAGACAATTTCGCAGAAGCAAAAAAATCTACAAAGCAATCTGTTGCAAAAACTTTTGGTTCATTTTGCCTTGGAAAAACCACCGCAGAAAGAGTGGAAGCGATTTTGTTCTCAACAGTTTTTTGTGAAATGTGATAATGAATAAAATATGTTGAACGACAATAATTAGTAACACCCTTTCGAACTTAGAAAAAGGATGATATTTTGCTGTAGTACAAAAGCCATAGTTTTGATAATATGTTAAACAAATCAACAAAAAGCTGAAAAGTTAAACAAGATCGAAACCGGACACGGCACTGGTAAGTTCACTTCATCTTGAACAAAGACTATATCTTTAACAAAATATTAACTAACAATTAGTTGATTTGCTAATACTGAAATAATTTACTTGAGGGCAGCAACTTAACACTTGAAGTAATATATTAACGCTGCAATATAAAAAAAAACTTAGCGACACTTCTCCTTTCCGCTTTATTTTGGGGATAATTTCTAATGAGAGCCAGACGAAAACACTCAAGTTTTCATATTTTGATAAATAATTTTGATGGGTGGCTTGTTTTGCCTAGTTATTTAGTGGCTTTTTCCGGGAAAAAATTTTTTGATAATCTATAAGTTGAAATTAAATTTTTAGCCCTTTTTAAGGAACCGGAAACTTTCTTTTTATCTTGACGCAACATGTTAAAAAAATTAAGCCCCATAAACTGACAACGAGTCCCGAAGAAATTTCCGAGCCCGTATTCGTAGATAACCTTAGACCCCTTTCCCAACGCTACTGAGCCCGATTCATTGATATTTTTAAATAAGGTGACATTGCCTCTTTTCTAGCTGTGGTATGTTAGTTGGTGATTGGCCACTAATCAGAAAGAGTAGGCTAACTTAAGTGATGACCACTGTACTTTGAACAATTAGTAGTACCCTGATCGGCTGTCAGAAAAAATTTTCGTTGTTTAAATCTGTGATTCTCAACCTTTATTGAGCCACGGCACGTATTTTACATCAGAAAAATTGCACGGTACACGACCAAACAAACATATCCCAAAACCTGTAGCCTGAAAAATAAAATAAAATGAGAATGTTGTCACAATTTAATCATAAATGCTTTCATTTATTTACATATAATTCTTGTTGTTTTATTATTTTCCACGGCATGCTTGATTACTTCTATTGCACACTGGTCAAGAATCATTGGTGATTTTTAATGCATCAGTGATTTTAAATACTATCAGGCTCACCGCACCTTATAGTAAATACACAGCAATTTCCGATGCTACTGTTACTTCACTACCTCAGGCTAAGATCGTAAGTTCACGAGCATAAACATTCATTAACAAAATTTTCACGATTAAATCAAAAGCCGATAGCGTCTGAATTTATATTATGAATCAAACACTAATGAAAAAAAAATAGTTCAAGCATAATAAAAAAACAAAGCTAAAACACCAAAGCACTTTGTCCTCTCTCGGGGCTTCTTCAGAAAAAAATTTCAATGCGACAAACCAATGAACTACAAAAAATCCCCAGCTTTACCAAGGAAAAACCGAAACATTTTCCTTAGGTAATGCCCCAAGAGGCAAAAATGTCTCTCGGGGCTAAAAAGCCTTGGCCAAAAATGTTGTGTCTTCGGTTTTCGGTTACTTAATTAACTATCATTTAACATCAACATAATAAAGATCACAAAATTAAAACCCAAAGCTTTTTACACTCACGGATAAACCTGGTTTGAAATATTAAACTTTATCAGTTGCTGTTTCCGGTGCTTTACAATCGTCTTGCAGAAAATCATTGGACTTTCAGACTTAAGCAATACTACCATACGAAGCGAAAACTGAAGCCAACTTTGATATGATAGAAAAATAGGTTCTGAAAACGAGTCATTGTGGAAGATGAAGTTGCCGAAACAGCTCTGCAAAATATACTAAAGCACCGATGGTATTTGGCAGAGGAGCTGGTCGTTATTGCAATATTTACAGCAATAAAGTGGTTCATCTAAAACAAATGAAAAAAATGGCCGAAAAATATTGTAAACACCTAAACGATAAGTGCTTAAAACAATAGACAAAACAACCTCGCTGTTTGACTAGAGTTGGCTAGAGTCGTAATTTCTTTTACTACGCCAGATACCAGCCATGACAGGCTGTTATTGCTGCCGAGGTTGGGAGAACCTTAGGAATTTTTTTGCGCAAGAAACTTCGTACAACCACAGCTAGGGAGCCGAACCGGAGTTTTACAAACCGGTATTCAGCTATTTTTGCCGAACCCGAACCATATTTTTAAAAATCACAAAGAACAAACCGGAACTAAATTAAACCCGAACCGGTTGAAGAAAGCGGCTCGCTCCGTGACGTTAGCAACTGGTCTGAAATCAAAACAGTATAGGTAATCCATGTGTGTTGAAGAAATCTTTTATGTTTTAACATTTTTAGAAGATTTGCTTTGCGTGAAGTTTGGACTATCATGGCGTAAAACGCTTCAGTCGTTACCATGATATATGTTAATTGTAGCTTGTAGACTATGATTTAAAGTAGCTGCAGCTGGTTGGGCTTCAAGCCAGTCCAGACAGGTTATGCTGTTGAGAACAGAACAGAATTCATTTTGCATGCATTCCAAGAGCAGCGCTTAAAATGTATAATAGGTAGCAGTAAAGAAGCAAATTGCTTACCGAGAAATTTGGTTAAAGGGAAAAACTAGTATCGGTATAAAACAGGAAGTGAATTGGCCAGTTAAGATGTAAAAAGCTAGAAAGATAAAAACGTTAATGATGCCTAATGATAGCAACCAAATAATAATGATAAATTGCTTTTATTTTTTTGAGTGCTTCCTGAATCAAATTTTGTCCTCAGTTTAATAACGCTACGACTTTTTTATTTTTAGAACACTGCGCTTTGTTTAATAAGAAATAGCATTAAGAGCAGTTGAATTTGATTATAATGGTGCGTATTAACCTCAGCCTAATAAAAAAATTTTTCAAGCACTCTGAAAGTGAAAATAAGTCGTCTTGTACGTTGGGGAAATGCAAAGCTTTTATTTAAGGAAACCATGCATCGAATTTGGAACGACATGTCAAATGATTTCACGATAAGGAGTTTCATAATGCAAAACCAAGTGCTCTTCGCCCGCGTGCCTGTGCAAGTTCCTCCAACGAACCCCAGAAGAAGCGAAAGTCTGAGACCAACCAATGTGCCATATATGAAATGTTTTCAAAAACGATTCGAGTAAAAATGAACGAGGAGACACTGAAAAATGCATGTTTAGCACTAGTGACAGTAAACGGCCGTCCTTTCAAACTAATGGACGACTCTGGGTTTAGAAAAATTTTGAACCCCTTGCTTGAAGGTATGCGAGCCAAATTTACTGTCATTGCAGAAAATATCCGTGAGAAAATTAGGGAAAAGGCAAATGATGTCTGTTATCGCATAAAACTAGAAGTGGAAGGTAAGCGTGTATCTTTAAAAGCTGACGTAGCAAAGTATCGTGATCGATACATACTCGGCATTAACTTGCAATTCATAAGTAATGGAAAAGTACAATTACGCACTTTAGCAATGAAAGAACTAAAAGAAAATCACACTGGTTTTTACCTAAAAACTGCTCTTGATGAATTCATTGAAAAACATGAAATTAAAGCAATCAGATTTATAGCCTCACAACCGACAATGGTGCCAACATGTTAAAAATGCGTACGCCTCTTTTCTGAAGGGGAGGTTACCGAAAGAACTGCTGATGTTGAGCAGCCCAGCTGTAGCAGCTGGCAGAGTGACGCAGAAGATCTTGTTAGTGATGAAGACGATAGCGGTACTGTTAATCGCATAAACGAAAAAGTTTTTCTCGGCGACCTCAGTTTTTCTCATACCAGCACATCTTAAGCAGGAAATATCTGGAAAGGTGTTAGATGTGCTGCTCACACCTTACAGTTGGCAGTAGAAGATGCTCTAAAAGAATCTTCTTTACGCATGTTATAAGTTCGGCTCGATGCATCCGCAAAAAACTTAGAAAGCCGTCCGTTTGCGTGCTTTTGAAAAAGCTAAAACTGAGAAAGCCAATCTTGGATAGTCCTATTAGGTGGCATTCGACATGCTTCATCGTCTTTTGCTCCGGAAGAATTTTTGCCTTGATATGGCAGCCAGCAACCCAAACCTGCACTTACCAGCAACAACTTGGAATATGGCAAATAAAACAAAACAAAAGCAAAATTCATATTCCGTGCTTGTTGCAGTACAGGAGCCTGCTAGAATAGCAATGAAGTCGCTGCAGTGCGAGCAACTTACGTTTGGTGATTTCTTGGGCACTTGGTTGAACGGCAAACTTAAAATTGCCAAATTAACGTCTACGTCTTTCCTACTTGCACAGTTGCTGTTATCAGCGATGGAAAAAAGAGAGGCAGATTTGTTAAAAAATGACCTATTTTTGGCGTTTTTGTATCTTAACCCTAGGTATAAAGTGTTTATTTCTGAAATTGAACAATTTGTCGCAACCCAGTATTTGCAACAAACTTGGGACCACTTAAAGTTGTTGTAACAGGAGGTAGCAAGCGATTTATCTGGTACAGAGTCTGATTCATCCGAAACTTCAAACGCCGACGATGATTTAGACATACTGATTAAAGCAAGAGAGAAGGCAGCTCAGCAACATTGACAATCTTTTACTTCAGTGATTTCTACCCCTAACAACGCAATGCAAAGGAATTCGATTATGGTGCTGCTTAACTCCTTTGCAAACGGACCCAAACTGGGGAAAATACGAAATATTTGCAATACTGGGAACAATTTAAAGAAAGTAAGGGGGAGTTATGTGAACTTTCTCAAGTAGTATTAGCGGTTCCAGCGACTCAAGTAAGCGTAGAAAAAGCTTTTTCAGGCTTGAAATACGTTTTATCGCCGCTACAAACAAACAGGTCGGAACAAGTATAGTAATGCAAGAGGCTAGCGAAGCACTTAGCAAAACTGCAGACAGTGACACTGTTTCGACCTATCAGGTCTCTTCAGTGCAGTTGGTGACCGACAAGAAGCTAGAGGCTTTTAATAAAGCATAGCTTAGACCGCCACACTTGCGGGATCTATACTAGATTCACTTGGTGGAAGGTCTGTCAGTACTCTGCGAAGCCGTATCATTCGTGAATGAGTAGCGGTTGTCGCAGGTGCACTAAGTCTAGCAACTGCTAGAACAATAGTGCTGTCACAAGGTCTTACATGTATAGTAATGCAAGAGGCTAGCAACGCACTTAGCAAAACTGCAGACAGTGACACTGTTTCGACCTATCAGGTCTCTTTAGTGCAGTTGGTGACCGACTTAGTGCACCTGCGACAACCGCTACTCATTCACGAGTGATACGGCTTCGCAGAGTACTGACAGACCTTCCACCAAGTGAATCTAGTATAGATCCCGCAAGTGTGGCGGTCTAAGCTATGCTTTATTAAAAGCCTCTAGCTTCTTGTCGGTCACCAACTGCACTGAAGAGACCTGATAGGTCGAAACAGTGTCACTGTCTGCAGTTTTGCTAAGGTCGGAACAACCTTTGCAGGATACACTCTTGATACGTAGAAATCATTTATTTCAGCAATAAATCCGCACATTTCTGGAATTATTACTGTAGGCTAGTAACTCTTCATGTTCTTTGTAATTTTGTTAACACGCTGATTGCCGTGACTGACTTACTTGAAAGCCGAGCTTTTTTCAGAGCCATGGCTGACATTCGTGGAAGCCACCAACACGTTTAGGCTATTGCATGTTGTAGCTTTCAAAAATGGAAGTCACCAGAGCGAGTTTCTGCGAAAGACCGAAAGTTTGGCTTCATGCGCACAATTGCATGGGCATTCTTGGTTTTAGCAAAAATTTAAACATTTAAATGAAATTTAATAGAATTCCTGCTTCATAGTTGATAGGCCTGTTCAAAGTCACATGTAAAGGAAATCATGCAAAGATTTATACTAGTAGAAATAAAGCAGTTTATTTGAAAAAAATGAAACCAAACGACATTTAGCGTAAAACGGTAACAAAATATAGACCGCGGCTTCTAAACAAGGAAACAATCCAATTATCTTGAAATTGGCTATGGCACAAATATTTTTTGCAGCATTAGCCTGTCAATGTGTGAAGAAAAATTTCTTTTAGCGTTTCATTTTTAAAATTGTGTTAATATAATTATGCCCTTTTTTTATATTTTTTCTAATGATACTACAAACCAGTTTTGAGGTAATTTTTACTGGAGCGAAACTAAACCGGAGCGTTTCAATTGATCTGAACCCGAACCGAACCTAACCGGAAAAATCAAATGGTTCGACTCCCTGACCATAGTGTCAACGATCGTGCGGTGAACGTGAAATTTGACTCGGAATGCGCGATAACGCTTACTAGCAATGCTGTAAAAACATGATCTATTAGATCAACATTGCAGTGACGAATTTTTCAGATGTCTGAAAAAGCGGCTGCGGAGCGGAACACAAACAGATGACGCGCCAAAAAATTACAGAATTTTGGGAGTTTTTACTAAAAAATTCTTACTTTTGGGATTTTTTGGAACCATTTTTGGGATTTATGTGCATTTTCGGTAGACAACTCTGCTGTTAGTGTTAGTGGTCGAAAAATAGCTTCAACTACAGTAGGAAACTCAGCAATTTTATTGAAAAAACGGCAAGCCTCTGTGCTTGATCTGTCAAGAAACACTAGGTGCATTGACACCGAGTCACCGACGTTGCTTTAGCTAATTTTCCTGTGGGTTTTTTATAAAAATTCCCAAGCTGGCAATACTAGTAAAAAAGCCACAAAATGTTTGGTAATTTGTCATGTTTTTCTAGTCGTTCTACAAAAAAAACATCGAAGCTTTTTGTCCCTTCATAGAGACTTCATTAGGGCAAAAATGTATCTGAAATTTCAAAGACAAATTTATTGTTCGAAAAGAGGAGGAAAAGCTTTGGCGTTTTTTGTGATAGTTTTGCTAGGTTAACTTTACTATGTTAAATAAAGTATTGATCATTGCATTAATTTGGTTGATCAAATCATAGAAGAACAGTTCTCCGCTATCAAAAATCAATTACTGGAAGGGTTGAAAAACTTTCTTGTAACATCAAAAACGTTTTGAGGGCAAAACTGCGCTCTACGTTTTGTCTAAGAAATAATTAGCCTTGGATGAAAGTTTAGATCAAACAGACACTATGAAATTGGTTATATTTGTTTGGGAATTGATCATACTTTTGATGCTTTTGAAAAATTTTTGCGCATGGATTTAAAGTTGAAAATATCTTAAAGCTGTTACTAGCGTAATGGAATTTAATGACTTGCATTTCAAAAATCTTATTGGGGAGGCTTTGTTTTTTGTTTTATTTGCCATATTTATCCTCCATTCACGAGAAAGCGAATTGTATCGCTATACTTTGGACGGGAAGTCCGCACTCGCTTGGGAGTTGCCTTTTTCGAAGTTTATGGGTCACCTGTCTTCCACATAAAGGTGGGGCGTCCCGTTAAGTGCCTTGCCCAAGGACACAACAAGCGAACTTGCCGGCTTGTTCTCCACAACCTCCCCTAAATGCCGAGCGCCAAGCAGGGAAGCTGTGAATACCATTTTTTAAAGTCTTTTGGTATGACTCGACAAGGGGAATGAACCCCAGGTCTACCGACTGCGAAGCGGACGCTCTAACCACTACGCCATCGCGTCGATTTTATTGTTCGAAAAAGGCCATGGACAAAGCCCCGGCTATGATCGATATATACTGACTTAGAAACCTTCTTCGAAAAGCAGAATAGAATTGATAGCGATGCATTGATAAATTACCACTGTATTATTTACCGAGAGAATTTGTGAGCAAAAATATTACGCTTTGATATCATGATGAAGGTAGTTTGACGATGTGGTAGAATTTGATCAAGCCAAAGCTCTGAATCACCGTCAGTTCAAAATTTTCCAATAGCCGAATGAAAAACAGATCATGGCAAAATGGCATATCGCCTCTGCGTTAACAGAGGTGGTCGGATTCACCTTACGCTTCTAGAAAGTTCGTAAACACCATTATGCCACTGTGCTCTGTCAATTGCATCTTCCTTTTCAGTCCAATCTTATGATTATGTTCTTTTACTTCCTTTTTCGACTTCATATTCGATCGCCCACGCCCTCTTTTCCCAACACTTCAAAATCCAACGTCCTTCTAAACATTACATTACTATCCCTTTTCAAAGCATGCCCATGTCATCGTACTCCACTAACCCTGGCCGGTCCATCCAAAGTATCTATCAAACCCAGCAAAGTCATAAGTTGTTGGCTCCTTCTTCTTCAATCAACTTAACTCCACGCATTACTCTTATCGCGGCTTTTTCAGTTCTTCTCAAAGTTTCCACCTCATTCTCCCTCACACACCATGTCTCACTCCCATACAGCATTGCCAACCGTCACAACTTTGACTCATCCTTTCTTTCATAAAGCAACTCCCCACATTCTCTAAATTTTATCCATTCAATTCTCGCTGCTTAACTTCCACCGCTGGCATTCAACTTGTCCCCCAAGTAACAAACACTTTTTACAAACTTGATCTGGACAAAAAATGTTTCTTTATCTGGTTCTTTTATTGTCTTAACACATTGCTTCCAAACAAAACCTTTTGCCAGAGTTGTGGCCACTCTCCTCATTTTCGCGCATCTAGCAAGCACCCATTTGCTACATTTTTTGCACATCACCGAATTTTCTATTTCCCTCTTACCATACGTGGCACATGGATCAACTTTACTCTGGCGTACTTCACCCTTCGAACCACTCACCATCACTTTGGTTTTTTTGAGGTTAACCTTCAACCCCTTGCTCTCAAACTCCTCTTTCCATTTCAAAAACATTTTTCAAATTCTCATGCTTTCACTCATTAAAACCAAGTTATCTGCATACAAGATTTTATGCATCAGTCGTTTTCTTGCATATTCCGTGATTACATGTACTGTAATTGCAACAAAGAGCGATAAACAGTGTTTCCAGATTCCTGCTAGTGCATTTCCCCAACAAAGTTTCAAAATGTCCCCAATTCACATTAAATTCCCCCAAACAAAAGTACAAGTACAAATTATATAATCGATAAAGTAAAAGATTAAAATAATCACTACCGGAACACGGTCACAAATAATTTCTAGCACCAAAAAATAGATAACAAACTCTCTTAATAGGCTATATATGTTTTAGCATGAGACATGGCCGTTATAAATAACATAAAGCTTCTAAAAAGTTGGTTGGTGGTGCAAAATTTGAAAGAACAGATAACAATAAATTTATCCCAAAGATTTCGTTTGACTCTTTTTAAGGGAAGTTAGGTCATAATGCAGGAGAGAGAAGTGCGGCACACTTTGCTACAACGATTTTTCATGATTCGTATAAAAAACATTGTTCTTGTATTGCAACAATTTTCCGTGTTTTGCAAGTGTAGAATGGTGACCTTTTGCGGCACAACTTCCAAAATCGATGCTTGACATTGTTGCAGCCAATTTCTGACTTAAGCTATGAAAATTCAGCCTCCCATCAGGTTAAATAATTTCTGACGTCAATTAATTTTGCCTTTTTGCAGGTGGTTCTCTTCAACCATAAACTACCGGTATCAAATAAAAACAGATTAACCTGTTTTTTTCTCATAGAATTTTTTCCCCATAAATATTCAAATTTCCCCAATTTTCAAAACATTGAGAAGAAATTTCCCCATCTGGCAACACTGGCGACAACACAGATCCTCGATGATCACTAGCTTGTATTAAAAATTCTTCGAATTACTCAGCTCCCACTGTAGCTTTCTTCTTGGCTTCGTGTATGATCGAGACTCATCACCGATCTTACAATTACCTCTGGTTAATCTTTCTTTCTCATCGCCCGCTCCATCACCTTTCTTAGAACTCTATCAAATGCTTTCTCAATATCCACAAAACGCTATACAACTTTTTCTTTTCATCCCTATATTCCTCTTGCGTTCTCGCAACAAACAATGCGTCTGTCGTTCTTCTGCCAGAATTAAAAGACCAAACTGCATTGCAAAAATATTTACTAACTCTCGAATCCTTTTTTCCAGCACTCTTTCAATAACATTCGTGGCATGGCTCTAACAGCTCTTCACTCCTTTGTTTGTATTGCAATTTCTTGCATCTCCTTTTCCCTTGAAAATTGGTGCCAGCACTCTTATTCGCTATTCATTCGGCATTCTTTTCCATCCAACACGCGTTTGAAAATTCATGACTTTAAATCAGTGATTCCCAACGTGGGGCGTGCGCCCCACCGGTGGGGCATTACAAAATTTTGGTGGGGCGTGGAGGTTTAAGACATTGGATTGATTTCGAACATCTGGCTTTTTTTTCTGTTCTGCCCCGTATGATTTTGTGAATTGTGTTTGAGTGTGTGTGATAGTATGGGTGTTTAAGTTCAACGTTTGTGACGCGACATATCGTTTGTCCTGTCATAGCATCTATTTTACTTCTCATTTATACCTAAATATCTGTGTTAAACATGACATTGGTATCTACAGCATCTATTTTACTTGTTATACATAAAATCAGGTAAAGTTATATTACTTGTCATTTCAGTGCTACTCGTATCTGTGGTGCTTATGACATTAACCTAAAACTAGGTTGTTTAGAAACTATGAGCAAGATAAGCAAGAAAAAAGTTCGTCAATATTCAAACGAGTTTTTAAAGTTTGGTTTTATACCTGCTGCGCATGATGAACGCTCGCCCTTTTGCCTACTGTGCCTACAAACTTTAACAAATGAGTTAATGAAGGCTGGTCGTCTAGAAAATTATTTGAAAGCTAAGCATCCCAACCATGTCAAATCAAACTTGCAATATTTTAAAACTTTAAAAACAAATTTTGAGAAAAGGACAAAAATTACTTCATTATTTGCTAATCAAACTGCATCCCTGAATCGCACTCTTGAAGCAAGTTATGCAATTTCTTTGCTTATAGCAAAAAGCGGAAAGAATCACACGATAGGGGAAGATCTTCTAAAACCAGCAATATCTGTTTTTGTGAGAAAAGTTTTACAAACCGATGACAAGGATGTGCAAGCAATGGCACTTAGCAACAACACAGTCAGCAGAAGAATTGATGAAATGGGGCAAGATGTTGAGCTACAACTTATCGAGAAGTTGAAATCACAAAAGTTCTCATTGCAAATCGATGAATGCACAGTTAGGAAAAGCGAAGCATTGTTATTAGCATATGTGAGATATATTGACAAGGAAAAGTTTCAAGAAGAGATGCTATTTTGTCAGTCATTAGAAACCACCACTCGTGGAGTTGATATCTACGACAAAGTAAGCAATTATTTCGATGATAATGAAATTCCTAAAACCAACATTGTTTCGTGTGCGGCCGATGGCGCCCCTGCCATGATGGGTAAAAATACAGGATGTTTAAAATTGCTAAAGGACGAAAATCCAAACATGTTAGTTGTACATTGTGTGATTCACAGAGAACATTTAGTTGCAAAAAATCTTGCTCCTAAACTGCACGAAATACTACATTCTGCGATCAAATGCATTAATTATATCAAAGCAAATGCCAAAACAGAACGTTTGTTCCAGAAGTTTTGTGAAGTTAATCATGCAAATCATGTGAGATTATTGCTCCACACCGAAGTGAGGTGGTTGTCAAAGGGACACTGCCTAAGGCGATTAATGGAACTGTTCGAACCACTCAGTGAGTTTTTGAAGGACAAATCGGAAATGACTCTCCTGATGACCACGGATGGCAAACCTTATGTTAGCTATTTGGCAGATATTTTTGAAAAGCTTTGTTCTTTAAATAAGCAGCTTCAAGGAGCCGATGCAACACTTTGTGATGCCAAAGCAAAAATATTTGGATTTGTGACATTTCTCAGTTTGTGCAGAGGCAATATTTTGTCAAAAAGCTACGTTCAATTTCCTTGGTTAAAAAAATGTGACGTCACTCAAGAGGCAAACACAGTTATTGCTGAACACTAAGAAATGCTGATGAATGATTTCAACCAAAGATTTTATGATCTGAAAGCAATGGAGTTTCCTTCTTGGTTAACTCAACCACTTTTGTCAGATTTATCTGCAGTATCAGAACAATACCAACAAGAATTATGTGAGCTGCAGCAAGATGAATCCATGAAAACACTTTTCAAGATTAAAGGAAACCTAATGTGGCTGTCGCAGGAATGCAAAAAGAAATACCCTAGATGTACTGCTTTGGCAAGTCAAAAACCAATAAGTTTTCCGTCATCTCATTTGGTTGAATGTGGGTTTAGCGTTGTTGCTGATTTGTTGCATGCTAAGAGAAATCAACTAGAAATCACAAAATGTGGTGATTTGAGACTGAAACTGACTAAACTGGAACCTCGAATCAAGCAGCTCTGTAGCCAGCATCAAGCACAGGGCTCCTATTAACCATGCTATTGTATGGTTTCGTCCAGTAATAAATTGTAGAAACTATGTGTATTTTCATTTATAATTGATCCAGCGTTTTAGCTTTAGAGTAAAAAATCCATACGACATGTAGTAGTTCTGGTAGGGCCTGAGATTTTTTACAAGATAAAATTGGGGCTGACGCAAAAAAGGTTGGGAAGCACTGCTTTAAATCATCGCTTCTCCACAAGCAGATAGCATTTCTGGGCATACTTTAGATGGTCCAGCTCCCTTTCCTGGTTTCATTGCTATCGCCATTTCTTTGCGGGTAACCTTTTCAACGTGTCCTACCATACTAGCTTCTGTCAAGTGGCCTTTATCATTCTCCTTGTTTATGATTTCCTTCATTTAATTTTCGGTATTCTTTTCCTGTTTTTCACTGAAACCTAACTTTCCGTCTTTTCGGCTCATGCATCTTCCTCCTTCAATATCTTTTTCATCTTTTTTCATGAACTTTACCGGTTTAAAAATACTATTTGGTTTTTCGTTCAATTTTGTCAACTATTTCTCAGCTTCTTTCCTCATAAAATTAGTAAGTACCGGTACTTTTTTTGCTAGATTTTTGATGTTCTTATATTTAGCCTTGTTTTTCTCCGATAGATTTTCGCACATCTTTTGATATGCCACTTTCTTTTTTCGTATTGCTTCCTTCATCTCTTCGTTCCACGACCAATTATCCTCATGGTTTCTTCCACCTTTCTTCTTTGAACACGCTTCATCACAAGCTTTTAAAATCTTATTTTTAAAATCATTCCATATATCAGGTGCATCAACATCAATCGATTCCTTAACTCTTTCTTGAAATCTTGCTTTCATGTTGTTTTTTTCAAACTCCAAATCCTTCTTTTAACGGTTTCTTTGTTCTTCAATGCTTTCTTTTGTCCATATCTGTTACCATCTGCCGATGTTGGAGCACTCAGGGGATTGCTTTTACGCAGAGACGTAGCAGCCGCCCCCCAAACCCCCCAATTGGGGGGGGGCCAGGCCAACTTTGGGGGCCCAAGTTAGTCTGAAATTGCTTTTTGGCTACGTGACTATTTTCAGTTCAGCAGACTTGTTTACAACCGATTTAAACTGTAGGAAGAAATTGGCTTGTGACATCATAAGTGAATGCGACGTCATTTTATCTCGCAGAATCTAGAATATTTCGATTGATTTTCTGGTAGAATCTTGAATATTCGATTGACGTAACAATGCCGTTGTTACGCAACAATCATAGAATGGTCTGGAATTCTGTTTGGCTATAAATACCGGGACAATATATATACACTGCAGAGTGCAGATAAAGTATTTTATTGACATTGTATAGAATGAAACGTTCAAAAAGTGGTGCTCGAAAGAGAAAAGAAGCAGCCACTGCTCGAGATGCTGTAGCGAAATTGCCCAAGATGACAGATTTTTTCAAGATTACTGAGCAGAGTAGACCTGGCACTAGCACCGAGAGGGATGAAGAAAACTATAGTGTACAAGAAAAAGAAGACTATGACGATCAGCATCAAAGTGATTGTGAATTTCCAGAAAATGTAAGTTGTGATTTACCTGCCAATACGCAACCTTCAATATCAAAAATAACTGAATCTCAATTTACCCCTATCCCTGATGACCCATGTAAATGGCCTGAAAGTATTTCTGATGCTCAACGATGTGATATAGTAAAGCGTGGACCACATCAACTAATAATGAATTTTCCATATAATAACACAACTCCAAGGCGACGTTTTTCCTCCAACCATTATAAACGTGTGTTACCTAATGGTGAAAGTGTTTCACGGTCGTGGCTAGTTTATTGTGGGGAATCAGATCAAGTTTTTTGCTTTTGTTGTAAGCTATTTGGAAAAACACTAAGCCCCTTTTGTAGTGGTATAAATACATGGGAGGATTTTTCGAAAAAACTGAAAGACCATGAAAACGGCATTTCCCACCAAGAATGCTGCAGTCAATGGATGTTGCTAGCTGAAGGGATAAGAAATTCATCCACTATCGACAAACGCGAGATGAATATTTTTTTCAATGAAAGACGTTTTTGGAGAAATGTTTTAGAGAGACTTATCGACATTGCCTTGTTTCTATCGGAAAGGAATCTTGCTTTTAGAGGATCTGAAGAAGTCTTAGGATCTCCTCACAATGGAAATTTTCTGGGTATATTTGAGCTTTTGGCAAGAAGAGATCCGATCCTAAAAGAGCTTCAAGACAGAATCAAGAATAAAAACACTAAAGATCACTATTTGAGTCCTACCATACAAAATGAACTAATTGAATTGCTAGCGACAGAAGTTGAAAAAGAAAATTTACAGCAATTGAAATTGGCAAAATATTTTTCTATAATTTTGGACTGCACTCCAGATATGTCACATCATGAACAAATGTCTGTCATTCTCCGTTATGTACTATGTAATGAAGAAGCTGCTGTTGTTAAAGAAACATTTTTTGGCTACTTGAGAATAAGTGACAGTACTGGGAAAGGCTTGTTGGACGCTTTCTTAGAAAAAACGACCGAACTGCAACTCGAATTGTCTGATTGTCGAGGTCAGTCATATGATAATGGTGCTAACATGAAAGGAAAACATTCTGGGGTCCAAGCAAGAATGCTAGACATCAATCCCAAAGCTGTTTACGTGCCCTGTGCAAACCATACCCTTAACTTAGTTGTTGTTGACAGTGCTAATTCATCGACGGAAGCATTGACATTTTTTGGAGTACTTACAAGGTTGTATGTGCTGTTTTCTTCCTCTGCTCAGCGTTGGGAAATTTTGAAGAAACATGTGGAGCTGTCCATAAAGTCACAATCTGATACTCGTTGGGAAAGCAGAATTAAATGCATCAAACCTCTTCGATACAATTTAAAAGAGGTGTTGCTGGCACTGAAAGACTTGGAAGCCATTTCCATAGAAAGAAAAGATGGAAGAGCTGCCTCAGAAACAAAATCGTTGATAGCTCATTTATCAAAATGGAGTTTTCTTTTGTCGGTGTTTATTTGGTATGATATCCTATTCCAAGTCAATAAAGCAAGCAAGATTCTTCAATCGTATGGAGTTTCCCTTCATACAATGGAAACGGAAATCCAGGCAACTGAAAAGTTTTTGCAAAGCTATCGCACAACGGGTTATGACAGTGCCGCAACATCTGCTGTTGAAATAGCACAGGAATTGGATATTGATCCTTCTTTTCCTCCGTCAAGAAGTGGAAAGAAAAGAAGATTGTTTGATTACCAAGGTGAAGAGGAACAACGAGCTACTCCTGAACTGAAATTTAAAAGCAACTTTTTCTATCCATTAGTAGAGCAGGCTATTATGTCAATAAAGGAGCGCTTTAATTTGTTACGTGAGGTTTCTTCCGCCTTTTCGTTTTTGTACACACGAGACAAACTTTTGCTTGTGCAACAAGAAAATGCTCTTCTTACTTGCTGTAAAGAGTTCCAAAAAAAGTTCGGTGACATTGATTCTGATGAAATGAGCGCTGAGCTACAGCGGTTTGTTTTAATTTTACAAAAAAAACGCAATCTCAATACGGCTCAAGACTTTCTGAACTATCTTCTAAAGACTCATTTATTTGAATTGTATCCGAATGTGTACATCGCACTTCGAATCTTACTAACTTGCCCCGTGACTGTTGCCAGCGCTGAAAGAAGCTTCAGCAAATTGAAACTGATCAAAACTTTTAATAGAACGTCTATGACAGACAGTAGACTATCTTCATTAGCCATGTTGTCAATCGAAAATGACTGCGCCCGATCTCTTGATTATGACAATGTCATAACAGCATTTGCGAACAAAGAGGTTCGCTCCAGACTATTTAAATGATACTGTGTTTTTATAACTTTTTCATGTTTTTCAGTGTCATTGCTTTCGTTTCGCAGTGTCTGCATAAATGTCCTACTGAACTCTGGCATCGGTGCCGAATTTTTTATGACTTGCACCTTCGGTATCGGCATGCTTTATTCTGACATTATCCTGTTTACTTATGTACAAATTGTGGTGTATTTTCTTAATGCAGCTTTTCAATTTTACACCTCTAAAGTGATATGACCTGTGCGCAGGGGCTCTTGCGCTTACTTTGGGGGGGGGCCCGAAGTTGGAGTGCTACGGGACTGCTTTTACGTCTTTTAATTACTTTCTGTTGTTTTTACCAACCAATACAAAATTAATCTCGGTTTCATTTGCACCCATACTGTAAGTTATTTTCTCTGCTCCTTTTCAAATCATGTGTTTGCCACGTACAACTCCTTTTCATCGCAAAACTCAGACAGTCTTCTTCCCTCAACATTTTTTTCATCAATCCCATTTCCGCCATGGACACCCTCAAAACCATCAATCTGTCTCCTAACGAGTCCGTTGAAGTCCCCCAGACCAAAACTCATTTTACCACGGTTTTGTAAATTCCTCTCACTAACCATTTTATTTTAAAATTGGTCCTTTTTGCGATTTAACATCGTAGTTTGTATATATATTTATTTATGGGAACACTGCAATGTATAGCATCTGTAGTTTTCTTATTCTTGGTTATTAACTTATTATTAAAAGTATGTACATAGCAAGAGCATAGAGCATTTAATGAGATAAGGCAAGGTATAGATATACAACATGGCGTCGTCAAAAATCAACAAGAAGACCCAAAGCTAGAGCTCTGTTGGCTATCAAAACTTAATTGGGAGCGTAGTGGTAAATTGTCGTTCTAGATACCGGTTAATCAGCCACTCTATTAGTCTAGGCCTACCCTGCAAAAACATGGCTCTCTCTATCAACTGGTCATTGCTTAAAGTATTCGTTAAAGAAGATTTAGATTTAACTGTGCACTCAGGTGAAGCTTTCTTACCATGGAGACGGCAGTTTAATAATTCTGTCCGAGAAGCAGGCATCAAAGCAGCAGCAATACCATAGGAGTCTCAACTGGCAGCACTTGAAGCATGAGTGAGTACCACAACATTTTCAAAAATTCAAGCCATTCTGTCGCAGTTGCCAGGCGACCAAAGAAAAAACTTAGATGCTCTGTTGGAAGCAACTGCAACCTTAGCTCAAGCTGCAAACAGTGTGTGGCTCCATAGACATGCTTTTGATGCATACAGACAATTGCCTGATCAAACTTTTAAACAATTCTATGCCGAAATTATAAAATTGGCTTCTCTTAGTCAATTTGACAAAGATTTTTGTGGCGCAGACAAGATCCGAGTGGTAGACCTACTCAGTGGTGGGATTCAGCCGGTTCGCACCGGTTCTATAGAACCGTCTCACGGAATTTTATGAGATCAGCGAACCGGTTAGCATTACTGGTTACTGTCAGTGGGTTTTTGTATCTTATCTGACACACCGATTTTTGAGATCAAGTAGCTCACGTGTTTTTTCCAAAATGTGCAATGGTCAAGTTCGCACGTAACAGTTATATATTGCATTAATTTTTATAATTGTAGTAATTTTCCTTTTGTGATTGTTTGTCTGAAAATTGAATTGTTGCGTCATAAGTACAAGTCATGAGACGACTGCTGCTTTTTAGTGTGGTTGTTAGCAGTGGTGGGATTGAGCCGGTTCGCACCATTCGCTGGAACCTGGGGTTGCATCCTGTTCTTGCAACTACTTTAATCTCAAGAATAGGTTGTTAGATAGTTTGCTTTTAAAGAATGTGATAGTGAAAGAAGATGTTGTTAGCAAGTCCTGGAGTGAGAGAACCTATTCCTAAAAAAAATAAATTTTACCACTAACTGTTAGGATAATTGTGCTATTGAATTGCGTTTTTTTTTTATAGATTACAGCCCTAAAATGAAAAGACAAAGAAATATACTAAATTTCTTGCGTAAAATCCCAAGAACTGAAAGCTCGGTGGAAGAAGCAACTGAGATTGCAACAGATGATATACATCCATCTTTAATGAATAATGCTGATGCAACGTCTGCTTCTGATATGCCTACTGTTAATACTGTGTCACCGGCAGATCAGAAAGATGCAACGGCTACATCTGATAAGTGTATTGCAAATACTGTATCACCTGGAGATCAGACAGATGCAGCAGCATCTCTGCCAGACTGCTGGAATACAATGCAATACGAGAATTTTCTTAAAAAATATGATGGATTGATTGCTCAAAACAAAAAACTTGGTTGTGATCATTGTGCCAAATGTGACTCTATGAACATAAAAGAAATTCGAGTTTCAACTGAATGGGCAAACTGCAGAGTTGAAGGCTCAGGAAAGACTACAACCATTATGCAAGCGTCTCTCAGGAAAAAAAATGAAGGAACACTTTTCATCAAAGGCACATAAGCTATGTGTAAAGCAAGATGAGTATCATGCATGTGATGCAATTACGAAAAGCATTGATAAAATGAATGAGAGATATATTGCCTCGACTTGCAGAGTTTTCAATACAGTCTACAGTTTGGCAAAAAGATGTAGGCCATTTTCCGATATTAAAGATGAGATTGAACTTCAAATAAGAAATGGAGTTGATATTGGTGTTGGACTTCATTCTCGGAAAAATGCAGTAAAAATAGTTGATCACGTTGCAAAGAATATTAAGAGTGAAATATTTACCAAAATCATTGCACAAAACGGAAAAATTTGTGTCATCGTAGATGAAGCATCAACCATATCTAATAAACCAGTTCTTATAATTTTTTTGAAGATTGTGATGCCTCACCAATAATTTTCTTTGATTTAGTCGAATTGGAAGGACAAGGAGCTGAATAAATATACACGTCTTTGTTAAAGAGTTTGCATGATGGAGGGTTTGATAATGAATATTTGACAAACAATTTGATTGCTTTCTGTTCTGATGGATCAAATGTAATGCTTGGTCGCAATTCCGGGGTAGGCACTAGACTTTAAAATGATTATCCTAACATAATCCTTTGGCATTGCTTAAATCATCGTTTGCAACTAATTTTGGACGATTCTGTCAACGATATAAAACAGGTGAATCATTTCAAAATATTTATGGATAAAGTCTACACAATTTTTACCAATCAAACAAAAACCAAATGCAACTTTTCAAAATTTCAGAAATGCTTGGGCAACAAATTTTGAAGATAGGTAGAGTTCTAGGACCAAGGTCGGCTGCTTGCAGTCTTAAGATCTGCGCTTGCTGTATGGCGTGCATATCCAGCATTGTACAAATATTTTTCTAGTGAAGCAAAACATTCAGGTATGGCTGCACGTCTTTGCAACAGGTATTTTTTGGAGAATTTGGCACTAATGATAGATATACTTCAAGAAATTTCCTTACTTACCTACCTGATGCTCTTCAAGCCAGAAATTTAACACTGACAAAAGCTGAGCAGCTAGTAAAAAGGACCATTAAGGTATTTGAAAGGCTTAAAGAAAGCAAGGGAACCTATGAAAAAAAAATCGATGATATTGCTGCTTCAGAATATTTTAGGGATATTCATTTTGTTGAAAATAACAAAGTCGTTAGCCTTCCTCGTCAAAAGCTACTTGAAGCAGTAACAGAAAATATGAAAAAGAGGCTGATAAACTGTGACAATTTAATATCAAAAAACAATGAACAAGATGATATATTTCACGATCTAATTAATTTTCTTGATCCCAATTCTTGGAATATTGAGGAAGCAGTTGTACCTTGGTTATCTGCAGAAGAAACTGAGGAAATTTAGTAAAGTTTTTCATCATGAAATCGGTATCAATGAATTTTGAGACTATGTGGAAAATGTCTTGCAAAATTGTAGCAACCTTGCAAAAGCTGAGGTTCCTTCAAGTGTACAAAAAGCTAAAAATATTATCAATGCTATTGCTGTTAGTTCTGCAGAGGCAGAAAGAGGGTTTTCAAAAATGAATATCATATATTCAGATAAAAGGAGTCGCCTTACTGTTGAGAATGTAGCTAATCTTATGATAATTAATCTGATTGGTCTCCCGTTTAGCTCATGGGAGCCCACTCCTTTGTTTTTGTTTTTTTTTTGTTTTATTTGCCATATTTATCCTCCATTCACGAGAAAGCGAATTGTATCGCTATACTTTGGACGGGAAGTCCGCACTCGCTTGGGAGTTGCCTTTTTCGAGGTTTATGGGTCACCTGTCTTCCACATAAAGGTGGGGCGTCCAGTTAAGTGCCTTGCCCAAGGACGCAACAAGCAAACTTGCCGGCTTGTTCTCCACAACCTCCCCTAAATGCCGAGCGCCAAGCAGGGAAGCTGTGAATACCATTTTTTAAAGTCTTTTGGTATGACTCGACAAGGGGAATGAACTCCAGGTCTACCGACTGCGAAGCGGACGCTCTAACCACTACGCCATCGCGTCGGATTGGTCAAGAAATGGCTTAGAAGAAACCACTCTGCTGATGACAACAGGATAAAAAAAAGACATAAAGAAATTGATGACAATCAGGTTGCCATTTGAAAATATTTGATGTAAAAATTGCAAAACTTGAGTTTAATTTCAGTAAACCTTTTTTTCTTTAATAAAGATTTCTTGTGTTTATTTTTTTATAGAATAACAGCATTTTTATAGAATATCAACATTCAAGCATGTGTTTTCAGTAAATCATACATCTTCAGGTTTTTAAGTTCATTATCTACGAGTATATAATATATACAGCAATATAGACAATCCTCAACATCATCAAAAATTTCGATGCAAATTTTGACATAATGATGCTTACTTAATCATTATTTTGAAATGTTGATTAGGAAGTAATTAAAAGTAATCAGTTTATTTGCTAAAAAATATGACTTTTTGTAACAGAACCGGCTGAAAAATATGACTTTTGTGATGGAACCGGCTGACAAAAAATTTGAATCCCACCACTGGACCTACTCCTTCTTATGAAAATTGTTTTTGGATCAACTGACATCTCGGCTCAGAGAAAGTTAATAGAAGAAACTGATCTAACTTTGGCTTCTGCAATACAAATTATCGAGACTTATGAATCACTACAAAAAACTGCTGACATTTTTACAGAGACCACGGGTTCATCTGTACAGTATGTTAAGCGCATGAGGTCATAAACTCTGAACTCCAAAACTCAGAGTGCTCCTAGTCCACCTACCTACCTTAAACCTACTAGGCCTAATGTACCGATGTGTAGACGATGTGGTTACAATCACTCTCCTTATCACAGATGCCCTGCTGAGGGCAAACACTGTAATTTTTGTCATAGTATAGGCCATTTCGAACGCGTATGCTTTAAAAAGCTAAGGCAACCCAAACCTACCACTAACTTAATAACATCAGATACGGTTAAACCTGCCCTGGAATCTGGTGCTGTTGTATCACAGCTGGGTAGCAAAATTGAAACCGTGCTGGTGCGTGTATCAATTAATCAGCGTGCTTGTAAAGTAATGCGTTTTATCGTTACACAGGTTCTGATTAGTGCGTGATTGGCCCTCAAAATTTACATGAATTAGGGCTGACACCTAGTTGTTTACAAACACCTACCGCTGAGATATGCAACACTTTACAGCAACCGGGAAACTAGTGCTTCCAGATGGCTACATTGATGCCACGTTCTCTTATGGGTGCAAACAAGTCGATTCAAAATTAGTTGTGTTTACAAATATCAAAACCCCATTGTTGTCTTTGGACGCGTTGCAGCAACTAAACATCGTTGTAATTCATTTAGCTGAATCTTCTGTGAGCCCGCCAGAACAGGCACATACTTCTTTGAATAGAATAACTTTGTCTGATTCGTCGATTCTCCTTCCCTTTGTTTCTGATCAATCTTGTATTTTTGAATACTGGATTGCATTGTTGTTCTTCTAAAACTAATGACGCGCGAATAACTGATGCTGAGCTCCTGCAACACCACCTTCTTGAAGAATTTCATGACGTATTTGAATCGCAACCACCAATGAAAGGTGAGCAGTTTAATATTGCGTTGAAAGGAGAATGCTGTTCCGTGTTGTGTCTGTAAAGCCCGACCTATACCAGTTGCTTATTAACAAGCTTTGAGAAATGAATTAGACGAACTTCTACGTGAAGGTATCATCATCCCTATCACCAAAGCAGCTGAATGGGTGAACCCTATAGTCGTTGAGCCCAAACGTGACCGTAATGAACAATACAATGGTAAGATAAGGTTGTGCGTGAACTTTCGATATTTAAACAAATACTCTGTGCGTGAGCGCTACCAAAAGCCAAATGTGATTGAAGTAGTTCAAAACATCTAAGCAGATCATGCACGTTTATTCTCCACTTTTGATAATTGGAAAGGGCTATTATCAAATCGAACTGGTACAAGATAGTAAAAATTTGACCACACTTTTAACTCCTTTTGGCCGTTTTTGCTAGGAACGTGCACCGTTTGGCATCAACTCTTAGTGAGCAATACAATCGCCGAATGTCTAAAGAATTGCAAGGATTACTTAACATTACTAAAGTTGTTGACGATAGCATTGTGTACTCAGCTAATAACTTGACCACCCACGCTAACTATGCTCAGAAATTTTTAATCCGATGCCGAGAACGTGGCATTTGATTACAACGTGATAAATTTGTTTTTGCCAAATCAAAAATAACTTTTGCTGGAATTGTCCTCTGTGATCGTGGCTACAAAATTCAAGATAAAGTATTAAACGCTATTAAAGATTTTAAAAAGCCCGAGACTTTGACTGACCTGCAGTCATTTCAAGGAACGGCCAATCAATTGGCCCCCTTTAACCGAGCCTTTACGACCGCTCTTAAAAAGACTGCTGACCCTTTTAATATGACCAAAGAACAGACACTGGCTTTTCAAAAGGCCAAAGATATTTTGACAAGCGACAAAATAATTGCTTATTTTAGACCAGGAGCCCCCTGCAGCTCTTTACAGACGCAAGTTTAAAGAACGGTCTGGGATTTCACTTGAAGCAACAGCAACCTTGATCACAGTTGGAAAACAATTCAAACATGGTCAAGAACATTGACCTCTGCTGAAACCAGATACGCTGCCATTGAGCTAGAACTACAAGCAATAGCATACGCGACAAAAAAATGCCATAACTTTTTAACTGTTCACCGTTTTTTGGTTAGCATTTGCAGCAAACTGAAACTTGACGATGTAAGTAATTCGAGAATTTTGAAAAGCCTTTTTAAGTTAATAGACTACAATTTTACTGTGGAATACATCCCCGGGTCGCATAATAAAGCGGCGGACTCCTTTTCACGCCACCCGGTTGATAGCCCCGATGAAAGCGACGAAGCACATATTGAAATACAAACCCTTTTCCTTCAAATGTGCCGCTTATCACAGGCTCAAAAGGCCGATTGCTCCTTTCAACTCGAACGTATCAGAAACGCAACCGACCCAAGTTCGGCAAGGTTTCCCTGAGCATAAACGTGAGTTACCCGAATTAATTCACCCTAATTGCAATGTTCAAGACGACTTGTTAATCAGCGATGATGACTTTGCCCTCAAAGGTAGCCTACTCGCTTAGTTATTCTTGCTAACCTGCGTAAACATATGCTTGCTGATTTGCGCGCCTCACATAGGGGCATTGAAGGTACAAAAGCGAGGGCTCGTTTAATAGTTTATCGGCCGGGAATTGGCAATGACATCACCAACACATGTAAGAGCTGCTCGAAGCGTGAATTTGATCGGCCTAGCAATGTGAAAGAGCCAATGCAGCCTCTACCAGTTGCGACACACGCCTTTCAAATCATATCAGATTGGTTTGATCTTAACGATGAAAAACTCCTGGTTCTTGTGGACTGGTATTTGGGGTATTTTGATGTCAAGGGCCCCATTCCGAATCCTAACGCCGCCTCGTTAATCAGTTGTTTACGTGAATAGTTTTTTAACACAGCTGTTTGTGACATGCTATGGAGTGATGGTGGTTCTACATTTGGCTCGACGGAAGTAAACGATTTTCTTGCACGTTGGGGTGTCGAGTAATGCCCGTCTTCGCCTCACTATCCCCAGAGTAATTCTATTGCGGAGTCTGCCGTGAAGTGGACCAAAGGTCTGCTACGCAAATGTTGGCGTGGCAGAGAGCAACCGTTGCGCACTAATGAGGAGTGGATGTAAGGAATACTCCAATGAAAGAATAGGCCACACAAGTCCACCGGACTATCTCCGGCCACGATGCTATATGGTCACTCTGTTCAAGATGCTATTCCATGTCATAAAAGCTCATTGTCCCGTAACTGGCACGACGACAAACTACGAATTGACAGGGAAGCAGCCAGAAGAAAGGAAAGGTTTGAAAAATGCTACAATCGAGGTGCTTAACCATTAACACAACTCAAAGTTAGTGACCCTGACTGTGTGCAGAACATTAACACAAAACTGTGGGATAGATATGGCCAAGTTATGGAATGCCGTCAAGCGCAACGACCTTATCTAATCAAACTCGAATCAGAACTAATTATGCGCAAAAACAGAATCCACCTTCACAAACGACTGACCTCATGTGCTACTGACCACCACATTCGTTCTTTTTTTGCCACTGGTCCTGAAGAAGATGGACCGCGTCAGGCGTTTGATTAGAACTATGATGAACAGGAAGATGCCTCCCCTCGACGGCCAAGAAGAATGTCTCGGCGCCCCAGCCGTTTTAATGACTGTAATGGAGTGAGTGCACTCCACTGTACATATCTCCCTCATGTCGAGGTTAATTTATGTTGTCTTGTATCTATAGGGGGGAGATGTGATGTATCTTAGTTTTTATATACAGTAGATTCCGCTTAATCGGGTCACATCGGGATAAGCACCATTTGGCCCGATTAAGCGGCTGACCCGATTATCCGAAGTCTTGCAGTATCTGTGCCAGGGTTGTCCTTGGTACACCAGTTATCTCAGCTAGCTGACGATGACTAATGTTTGGAGGTTGCTCTCTAATTTTTCTTAGGACAACAACCCTTTCAGCAATTGTTAATTCTTTTTGTGGCATCTCTGCTTGGGACTTCACAAAATTTGCAACAAAACACAACAATTACCATGTCCAAGGGCATGAAATGACAAAATAATTTGCGCCTGTATTTTTCAATTGTTACATAATATAGTTGGCTTTGTGATATTGAGTTCTATTACATTACAAAGGCGGTTTTGCAATTAAACCAGTGTATGTCTGACTACAGTTGTGGCCCGATTATGGGGATTTCACGTAGTGCATTATCTTTGATTGGATTTCGTTCTTAACAATTTGGCCCAATTAAACGGCTGACCCGATTAACCGGCGGCCCAATTAAGCGGAATCTACTGTATTACCAACTGACAAAAGAATTAACGAAAAAAAATTGTTTTTAAACTTTGAACCAGCTAATCTCCATATGCACGCGTACAAAATTCAAATTACCCAGATTCTTAAGCAAGCTAATTATGATTGGAGACATCAGGCCACAGATGTGTACACAGTTATCAATCATTTTGAGAAGCGCAAAAGTGCATGCAGACTTAGTGCAGGTGAACTTATGGCCGAGGTTGTATTTTGTACGCGAATGGAAGAACTTGCTGGACATAAATATGCCAAATGTAACCATTTTTGTTCTTATTCGTTTTTCATCCTAAACTTTCAAATTTGGCTTACTTTATGGAACACGTATACTCATGACTAAAAAACAAGCCAGTAAGTTCATGCTTAACCAACTTCATATACAGATAGTGTTCGACTTACGACCGCGTTCGGTTCCGACCATCCGGTCGTAAGTCGGAGTGGTCGTAAGTCGAATCTCATATATACATGTATGTATATATGAGGGCAAAAATTATCGTATGTTCTGTATGATGTATAATAGTTTAATCTACATTATTTTGTTGTTTTTTATCCTATTGCAGATTGTTAACCTATTGATTTTTTACAAAACAATATTTGTTCAACCTTTAATTAATATTTAATTCGTAATAGTTGTTGGTTTCATAAGTAAAAGAAATTTTTTATTTAAAATTTATTAAGAAAAAAAAACAACAAAATATTTAAACATAAAGCATACTGTACAAAATAAATCCATAATAGAAACAAATTTATTCGTTGCTTGTGGATGGCTGTGAGTCATCTGGATCACTGTCATCTTCTATTGTTCTGAAATGGCTGGCTACAATGGCTGGTTCCTTGGCAACGTGGGAGCTGGTGCTTGGCTGTTGATCGTCGAGGGTCGGGGTGGCAGGGGCCGGTGTAGCCGGAGAAGTTTTCTTCATAAACATGCTAAGGGGTGTCTGAATTGTTTGTTTCTTCTTTTCTTCATAAATTTCCCTATATGGTTGAAACACGTCGTAGGCCATCCTCTCGATTCTTGCAAATCGTTCGAGGTTTGGGTCCATTTTCTCAAAATGTTCCAACGTTTTGTTTAAAAGAGATAAACCTTCAGATAAACCTTTCGTCGTGAACTTACGTTGTGGTACCTCTTCTTCTTTTTCTTTTTCCTCAGATTCCTTCCTCCTTTCTTCTACTGCAACTTTTTCTTCTTCCAAGGCGATGAGCTCTTCGTTCGTTAATTCTTCTGACTCTTCGTCCAGCAACTCTTCAATTTCCTCAATTTCACATTCTAACGTCAGATCTCTTGCTAGTTTAATAATTCTCTCCAGAATTTCCGAAAGATCACGTTCGTTTTCAAATCCAGCAAACGTGTTCACATAGCGCTTCACGCAATTCTTCCACACACCGTTCATGCATTTCTTCGTCACGTTGTCCCATGCTGTAGCAATATTCTTGATTGCGTGAAGAAGGTTGTAGTTTTTCCAAAAATCTCTCAGAGATAGTTCAGGGTCAGCATCAGTCGCAGCTATAGCTTGGGCAAATGTGTTTTTTAGATAGTTGGCCTTGAATGTTGCTATCGATCCTTGATCCATTGGCTGGATGAGAGGCGTAGTGTTTGGCGGCAAAAAAACAATCTTTACATCAGGATGAACATCAGCTAGATGGGTTGGATGTCCTGGCGCATTGTCCAAAACAAGCAGAATTTTGAATGGAATACCACGTTCCGAATAATATTCCTGCACTTGAGGAATGAAGCAGTTGCTGAACCAGTCCTCGAAGAATACCTGTGTCATCCAAGCCTTCTTGTTTGCCCGGAAATAGACGGGTAAGGTGTGACGATTGATGTTCTTGAAGGCACGTGGGTTCTCCGAGTGGTAGATCAGGAACGGTTTCAGTTTAAATCCCGCCACGTTTCCGCCAAGCAGCAACGTAAGCCTGTCTTTAAAGGCTTTGAAGCCAGGCATAGTTTTAGCTTCTTTGTGAATATAACTGCGTTTGGGCATCCGCTTCCAAAACAGTCCTGTCTCGTCTACATTGAAGATCTGCTCTGCCATGTAGCCTTTCTCTTTAATGATCACGTCCAAGTCATCTACGAATTTCTTCGCGCCTTCTTCATCTGCACTTGCAGCTTCCCCTATGGCTCGAACATTATGGAACCCGAAGCGTTTCTTGAAGCGTCTGAACCAGCCAGCACTAGCGTTGAATTCCACAGCACAGTCATCTCCGGCCCGTTCCTTCATGGTATCAAAAAGACTCTTCGCCTTTGTTTGGATGGTAAAAAGGCTGAGCGGTGTCCGTTTTTGTATCTGACTTTCTATCCACGTACTCAGCAATTTCTCCATCTCGTGCAAAGGTCCAGTCCTCTGCTTAGTGATGACTGTAGACTTCATTGGCGCAGATCCTTTCACAGCTTCAAGAATCCTTCCCTTGTCCTTGATGATTGTAGAATGCGTCAGCCGTAGTTCTCGGGCAATATCGTTAACTCTCCTCCCTCCTTCATGCATCTTGATAGCCTTCATCTTCGTATCCAAGTCAATGGCCTTCCTCTTTCTCTTAGCGGGCTTCGAGGCAGAAAAGTCAGGAGTCCTCTTCGTTGCCATCTTTAGGGGTTTCGGTAGAGAGTAGCTTCGATGAGTAGGAACAGATGTTTACGCTGGTAAGAGCAATAAGATATTGATGCTGCAGCATCCCAAACAGCGCCTTTTAAGCAGGCGCGTTTCGGAAACGCGGGAAAAACTATCTTACACTACGTGACTACG
The DNA here is from genome assembly GCA_963675345.1 of Trididemnum clinides. NCBI lineage: Eukaryota > Metazoa > Chordata > Ascidiacea > Aplousobranchia > Didemnidae > Trididemnum > Trididemnum clinides. Next base: position 25,202,519 of record OY776302.1, on the reverse strand, counting down.
ACTGAGCTGCCAACCTTTCCAACGTCAACGCGGGAAAAAGTGTCTTATAACGGCAACGCGGGAAAAACTATCTTACACTACGTGACTACAATTGAGCTACCAGCCTTTCCAACGGCAACGCGGGAAAAACTATTTTACACTACGACTGAGCTGCCAGCCTATCGATACAGCTGCCTAGCCTTGCCAGGGAAGCGGTCGTAAAGTCGAGCAGTCGTAAGTCGAACACTACCTGTACAGCAAGGTTATTGCAGCGTAAAATTTACATTGTACTTAATAACTTTTAACCTTAATAACTTTAACCAGAAATTAATCGTGGCAATCAAAAATTCAGCGTTGTATTAACGTCCTGTGCTATTTGGGAAATCCTAATTAGCCTTTCCAAACACGAATCTGAGGTGTTACCTTAACGTAGTGCATTATCTTTGATTGGATTTTGTTCTTAACAATTTGGCCCAATTAAACGGCTGACCGGAATGACCGGCGGCCCAATTAAGCGGAATCTACTGTACATCTATTTATGACAACACTGCAATGTATAATATCCGTAGTTTTCTTATTCTTGGTTATTATTAAAAGTATGTAGGATATATAGCAAGAGCTTAGAGCGTTTGATGAGATAAGGCAAGGTACAGGATATACAACACCCACCTGGGGAGCATACACCCATATGACTCGTATAATTCCCTTCTCAAAAACCAGCACCACTCGGTTACTGTTATTTTCGGACCTTTACAGCCTTCTCGCACAGTTAAGCTTTCACAAAATTCCAAAATCTTTTCCATTGCTATTTCCAGATCACCACAGCTTATATCTTCTACCTTTCATACCAACAAATCGAGCTCCTTGCCCACTTTATCTTACTTCCCGTAGACAGCGCATATCCACTTCACTGCTTACACACTTCCGTACCTCTTTCATGAAAACTTCCAAATCTTATCTCAAATTTCGATAACCCGGAGATTCTTTGCATCCCCTGCCAATATAAAAGCTGTGAGGGACTGGAGGCCAATTCTTTCACAAACTTTGACATAAGGTAAGTTTTTGCAGCACTTTTCTTACGGAGAGCATGCCTTTGTTTAGCTTCAACCTCAGATTTTAGAAGTGAGGAGTCCCCCAACCATAGTTTACAACCCTAGACTGGTACCCAAAAGCCGTCTCTTACGACATGGTGGGTGAACAGCCTCACTATTCTGCCTCCAGTGAAACACAAAAACGTGGATAACTTGAAACGATTCTTTAACAGTACTCAAACTTTACGTGTTAATAGTGCTTTTGTGTAATATTTATTAATAGGCTATGTATTACACCTAATGGTAAGTACATAAACTTCTTTGCTTTGTAGCTTATTTAGATACTATTCCTTAATATCATAACTATGGTTGATATAACTTGCACGTGCTCTTTAGTGGTCGTTGCAAAAACAGCATCTTTGAATGTTTTATAAACTGGTTAAACAACTAGTTTCTTTGCTGAACCAGAAGCTCCCAATTTTAATGGGTTTACAAATATTTTTACCCAGCAAGTACCACATGGGTAACCCCAACCAAACACCGCCAAATAAATTAAAGTAGGCTCAAGATGATTTTTTACTCCTCAAGTATGTTCTCATCAAACACAAAAAAACGGAATTTTAGAAGAATGTGCAGTGACGAGTCAGCACTCACACGCGGGCGACATATCATAATGATCGGCGCCAGCAAAGTTTGAACCCGAAGTGCGAATTTGCAAGCAAACGGTGATAACGCTCAACTACTCCGCCTTCAGCGCAACTCGCAATCTTCCAGCTGCCGGTTGGCTGATCAGCACCACAGACCAATCGTGGTTGAGTAAGATAACTAATAAGGTTTTTGGAGGAGCTGCAAAGAGTTGTTGCATTTTCAGAACTCCACAAACCACCTACGTACTACCAGTCGGGTAGCACTCTAGGCCTAATAATTTACATTCACCTAGTTCATTTACTACCAACATTGATGCAACTCACAGCTTTAGAGAAAAAAATGAAATTATGCGGTATGAATTACAATATTCCATAGGCCATATCCCAAATTAGGACTTTTGTCTACGACCGTTGGAAGGGGAGAAGAAATCCCATACTCCAAAATGGGTAAAAACTGTTTTTTTTTACGATTTTCCGTACCCAAATGCTTGGTTTCACAGCAGAGAGTGGAGTGGATTCCCACCAAGAACCAGTTTTTACCGTTAAATTGTGATAGTGACGCAATTGATCATATCGTTGCCGTTAATGAGTAGATTTCGATTGTGCATGCATTGCACCCTCTCCATTTCTGCCCAAAACTAAGCCCTATTGTCATCACACCAAAATGCAAAATACTCACAAGCCTCATTACTATAATGCTAAGTTAGAGAAAAATAGTATTGAGTTTTGTTCAATCAATTCTCGTTAACAGCAACGTGTTGAAGTTGTAATAAAAGTTTAGCTTTGACAACACAAAATGGAAAGCAAATACGGTGATTTCATTAATGCCAGCTAAACAAGGATCGTTGCAAGAAAATAAATACAATTATGCAAAAATTTAAAGTATAGGAAATACTTTCAATTTTGATTGAATTTACTCATCGTTTTTTTGTCTTCAGCAAGCTTGAACATGCTTGTTCAGTGTGTTCCACAAATATTCGTAGCCACACACCTTCGAACCACTTTTTACTAAAGTAACGCAGCACTTTAAATTCCGTGCGTCCTTTCTTGCAAGTACCGATAATGTAATAATGGAGTCTAGAACGATTACAACTGCATACACGAAGCAATATACTAGATTTAAAATTGAACAAACGCAAAACTATTTCGTCAAAATCTTTTCATCACATATTCGTCGGCGGTTAGTGTGATCACGTGGGAGAGAACCTAAACCCATTTCCACCACTGATAAGTTGGCAATGGAAAAGTTCTACACTGCGATGTAAAGTTGCTGAGAAACTATCAAACTAATGTTATGAGAAAAATATTTCTTAAACGAACATGAAAATGATATCAAACAAAAGAACGGTGTTTTATAACTGCGCCAGCCAGCTACGCTACAGTTACCCGCCAGGGCTCCCTGTCAATTATGTAGAGAGAAAAACGGCTAGGAAAGAACTGTATACATACAAACCAGATATCAAAATAGCAGTTAACAATTATTTTCTGGTGTATTGGAAACTAATGGAAAAGGAAGTTCAAAAAACGCACCGTCTTCAAGTTTGTGCAGACTTTAAGACCCAAGATACGACATTAACCCTCGCCCCAAATAGGGTCTTTATTAGAAGAGTATAACCACTAAAATAAAACAACTGTATATCAATATTTTATAATACAATAGTTCCCTTAATACAAAACATTACCTAATCACAATTGAGATGGAGCAAAGAAGTGAACAAACAAAACAAATGCTATACAAAAAAAAATAACACACGCAATACGTACCCACAGTTCCATGATAGTAAGTAGTACATTTAAGCAACGAGACTTGATATAACTGAATTTTATGGAAACCACAGGCCTCAAACAGCAACCAACAACGGCAAGCAAAAATGTAATATAAAAAGCCAACCTACATATACTGACCACTTTTCACAATGCCGTAAGTAGGCTTTTAGTGTCACAAGGTCATAATTTTGAAAGGCTTTAAACCAATTTTGTAAAATTCTTGCTCTATTTAGGAAACCTCCACAAAAGACTTTCTTTGCTATAGGTTAAAGTACCTTTTCTTCCAAGCAAGATATCTATAAGAAACCTAAATTTAAATAAAACAAATGTCTGTGTGTTAAAAACAGACGCAAACTGTAACATCCTTAATTTTAGTAGGACAAAGACAAAAACACTGCGTAAAAAAATTTAACCAATACGAAAAGTTGATGCAGACACGGGTGTTCAGCGGGTTCAAATCATATGATTTACTGTTTACGCGTGATTTATCTTTGAGATACTACAACAGCTCTGTATCTGTATTTAGGGCTTTTACCTTGTATAGCACTTGAAAACAATGCGAAGATTTTCTATTACTATCACACATTACTAAATATTTTACTACATCGAAGATTTAGTGAAGTAGAATCGGTTGTAATTTTATTTACTTGAAACGGTTTCAATACTGTATATCGATATTAAGGCTTGTATATTGTATGCCAAATAAGTGTAATTATTACATTACTTATATTTAAACTTTACGCCAAAAGCAAAACGAAATATTTTTGAGTGAAGATTAATGGACAATCGATTCTACAGTTGGCTCTATCACTTCTGACTTCAAACATATAAATTGGTTGCCAATTAGCAAAGTAAATTTGGATTGGTGTCATTAACAAAATATTAAACGCTTGTAAGACAATACATTATAGGGTAATGATATGAAACGTCAAGCATTGTCCATAGAAACAGTTGGAATGATGCCAAAGTGATACATCATTGCATATATGTGTTGAGGAAGAAATATGTATGCTGTGTAAAACGACATCGATATAAGAATGACCAAAACCGCATCTGTAATACAAAACCTTTAATGTGCAACAGCAATATTGTTGTTCTACAGTACTATTAGTATGGAAAAATCTAAAAGCACTAGTATTATGCAAAGGTACAAATAAACTAGCTACAATGCAATTTTTCATAATCCCCAATCTTGCTACCAAAATTTCTAAAAGAATTGTTGTGATAACAAGCACAATTAATCGCAAAAATCTCAGTAAATAAATGCAATTTAATGGTTTTGTCTATAAATGAAATCAATAAAGGATAGTTAGGACAAACAGTGAAAAGAGTATTAATGTAACATTTTATTTTCAACAGTTAACATAACATGTACAGTAAGGTGGTCCTTATTTTGACATTTCGTAAACTTCCACCTCTGAACCTTTCAAATGGTTCTATTTTATGAAAAATAATGTACTTATAAAATCTTGAGATTCTATGGTGAACTTTAGAGATGGTGTTACTCTTCAATTTGTTTCAATATATAATAAAGTACTCCACTCTACCCAAACCGATAAGCGGTCCAAAATGATCGCTGTTTGCTTCTGTAATCGTTAGCTATTTTAAGCACTTGATTTAGCTGCGCCAGTTCGTAGGCAACCAGGCATTACTAACTGCTGCAATTCAAAGGCACAACTGGGGGTTTTGCTAAGAGGAGGGGGCAAATCGGGGGTCTGGGGGAAAGAAAATTTTGGTATTTAAAACAATGGCCAGTTTAGAACAAATTTATGACAAACAGCTAGCAATAATTAATCAAAACAAAGCTTTGCTGGTATTTTTTTTATGGCCAAAGGGGGCTTACCCTGCTGGCTGTGCCCTCCTCCTCCTCCTCCAAAATCTTTAGTATGGAATATGGGAAGGAAAATTTTACTTATGGAATGGAACGGTATGAAAAGATTTTTGTTAACAAGGGGTTAGAAAAAATTGCATTTTATTCCAAACATGCCCTACCCAAAATATGCTTTAGGCTTCTAAGTCATATATGCCAGAAGAAAATATCCATTTCTTTTATCAGTGTTGTGGGCATGAAGCTGGTTGGCAGGGCTAAAATGGTAAGACAGAATGACCATTAGCACATTACATTGATGAAATATTTCGGCTTTCACTACACGTTATACACTGAGATTTCTAAAACTGTCACTTCTAACACTTGCTAACTTCAACAAATTATTAAGAACATAAGCAAACCAAAGTAAAAAACGCAGCCAAAACTGATCTCAGTCGTCTTTTTAAAAAGAGAAAATCTGTCAAATTTCATGATCTCAAATTGGTGTGGCAGGTCTGCTCTTTTCAATAACATTTCTGTAATGTTAGTATTTTTCAAAAGCTGTTTGGTGTTAAACAAATCTGTGTAATGCGTATGTGCTGGACCGAAAAGATTTAATGTAATAGATTTACGATCACATTACTTTCCAATTACGTCATCAGAAAGTACTGATGTTGCAAAACTTCGCAAGTCACGTTCTACAGTAGAATCCTACCAAACACGGCCAACAATCCATCAACAAGCTCGAGAAACTTTGCTTTGAACAGCAAGGACTTAAAAAACTTGAAATCGACAGACACCCAAGCATTGACTTAATGAAGATAGTTTTTAGATGAAGTTGCACAATTTTTTGATATTCCTAACGATCCTTCTGAAGCATCCAGAACCCTCGGGAATACCCCACAAGAGCTTGCACTAAACAGGCCTACCATCCAACACCAATGGCAAAAATTAAGAAAACTAACAGCAACTTCTGTAAAAGAAACCTTTTTAGTTTATCATGCTTTAGACATACACTGGGATGGGAAACTCATGCCTGACATTACAGAACAAAAAGGTGGACAGACTTCCTGCAATTGCTTTGGAATGGGAGAAAATAAAATTTTGGAAATTTGATGATGGTACAGGCAAAGCCATAGCCCAAGCCGTGGACAATGCATTACAAGAGCATCTAATAAAATATTCAGTTCACCCTATGTGCTTTGACACAACAGCATCAAACACAGGCCATTTAGTGAGAGCTTGTATAATTCTTGAGCAGCTTTTGGAAAAATTCTGTTGCACTTCACTAGTCGTCATCATAGTCTTGAGATAATAATAGGATTTGTATTTCAAAAGTGTCTAAGCTAGTCAAGTCGCACCTAAAATTGACTTATTCAAACGTTTCCAGGCACTATAGAAACATTTGAGCGAAGAAAAATTGGAGGCTTTGATGAATGCTTTATCTTGTCTGAGCTTGAAGATTTTCGTGATGATAACATTGGTTCTTGCAACCTACAACTGCAGCAAAACCAACCTTGAGATCACTACCAGGAGTTGCTGAACATAACGCCCATATTTCTTGGCAACAAATCATCTGTTGCTGTATTTGTTGTTACCCGACCCCTTCCAAGGGATGGGGGCATGGCAGAATACTGTGGGCTGGGCAACTCCCCAGGGCCTGGACCAGAGGTCGTAGAGACACAGAATCGCCAAAGAGTGAGCAGCACAAAGAGTCCGTAGCTGGATATTGCAGAATGAGATGAGAGGTGTACTGGGAGGAGTGTCTGCAGACACTGCAGGAAGGATTCTCAACTTTACCAATCCTAGAGAGACAAGAGTTCAACAGTAGGCTGTGTTCATTGCAGCAAAGACAAGATAGAACAGAGCAAGCGTGACAAGGGAGCACAAGTTCTTCAATGGAAATCAAGGAAACCTGTGTGTCAAAGAATTTAGATGTGACAGTACACCTCCAGTCCGAGAAAAAGAGAAAAGTGGATACAAGAGATAAGAGGAGACAGACTGCAAGGGATTGCAGAGGGCACAAGCAGCACTACCTGTCTGGCCAAATCATCAGCTGCATCATTCCCCAGGAGAAACGAGTGTCTGAGGACCCATTGTAGCCTGATAGTACATGAGGAGAGAGAAGATAGTTCCTGCCAGATTTCCCAGAGAAATTGAGGTAAAAGGAATAATGGAGGAGAGGACAGGGTGGTGAGGACAGAGTGAGAGTCAGATAGGAGAAGACTAGAGAAGTGACAGAATGGTTGGTGCTGCCGAGACCAGCCAAGAGCTTGCAGAATGGCTCAGGCTTCAGTAGAAAAACTCAAGCAAACTGGGCTTGTTGAGAAGCAAAGAGTGGCCTCAGTGCCACAGAGAGAGTGGTTGGTATGTACGCGGGAGTAGAGATTATCTCATGGCAAGAGATTGATGGCACCTGGCCCCATGCATTAAGCACACTGATGGCAACAGTTACATGCAGCATCAAATTTCGGTTATTTCAATCTGAGTTCAAACTTACTGTTACAAGCAGGGAAGTAAATGGGGTATGTCAGGGGAAGGCATACTTTATAGCTGGAGGCCTGCATTAGCCATTTAAGAGTAGGCCGAGGGCCATTGCTTCAAAAAATTTTGGGATTTGAAAATAATAGTCTCCAAGAAAGAAAGGTCATCGCCCTCTATTTGGACAGAAAATGCATAAATTCAAACCAAGAATTGCATAATGGCTCTTCTAATGATGGCTTCTATGATTTTTGGCTCTTTAGTATGGCAAGTGTGGCCACCCCTGTCATAATAGATATAAAGAAATTTCAACAACTGTTGGCAGAGAGCACAAAATGCTCTTGCAGACTGTAGTTTGCCCTCTCCTTGGTTATGTGGTATCAACATTTTTCATGCAAAAGTTTATACTAAGACTTGGTTCTTGACATCTCTTGCTCCACAAGCAGCCAGAAATGAATAGAACCAACTTCAATTAATTTATTGCTATTCTCAGCTTCAAATCAAAGCAGCAGCTTTACATAAGATGGCTGGTTATTTATGGTACCTTTCACAGAATTTAAATCTTTGTGGGTTATCATCCTGACATAGATTTGGCTACAAAACAAGCTATGCTAACAGTTACATAGGCCATTGAAGAACTACTGCAATGAGCCAGTGAGATTATAACTAACACCAAAGACAGAACACCAGATGATTTTGTCACCAAAAGCAGTAGGAAGTTGTTTTGTATTCTGGGTATGTCTGACAGCTTTCTTGAAGTGGATCCAGAACAGTGTTCCCTTTAAACAAACAAAAATGTGCAAACTTGGAAAATATTGTCCAGCAGATTTGCAGTTAAAATTCAACGGTACATAAAAAATGTTCAGCAGTTTTTGGTATCTTTTCTTTAGTTTATAAAAATTTTTGCAATCGTGATGGCAAAATCTACAACCAACTGTTTAATGTGTGAAAAACAGCAAAAAGGAATCCAATTTTGAATTTATGCAGTTTTAGGGCAGTGCAACGTCTCACATAAACATTGAAATGGCTGTGACGAAACAACCAGTGACGGTGACTTAAGTTTTGCACATGCCGTCACCATGCTTCTTTTGCATTACAAATTACCTCTCACGCAATAAACATAAAGTAAAATAAAAAGTAGTTTTTTCTTCACTTTTCCCCGCCAATTTCATTTACATTTAAAAAGCAAAAATGGATTTAACTTCGATATAACACTAGACATCATTTTTTGAGAATGTTCAAAACTGGAATCTGTTAAAATCTATGTTTTTTTTATGTCTCAATGTTAATGCTAATCATGAGTGATAAGATAAAAATCATAGCTTTCGGTGCTAGTGTAGCACAAAAAATACCATTTTTGGAGGAAATGGTTCAATTTTTGTATATTGCAAATAAATAACCTTCTTACTTTTGCCAGCAATGAAAACTAATAACTAATTTTAGCTTTGAGTCTCCTCAAAAAAAAAGATTAGTTTTTGATTTAAACATAGCTGACGGCTTTATGCTGTGACAGCTTACAAGTGATGATTATATAAAATAAGCCTTGAAACGTCAAAAAAAATGTGAATACCAGTTTCAATCTCTTTAAAAACGTTTTATGTTAAAGTGTAGACTTTCTTATGTTAATTACTCGAAAATTAATTTGTAATACTACAGAGTTTGTCTATAACCATACCCTCCAGCAGATAGTAAAAAATTGCCAATTACTATATACCAGAGCTACTCAACTAATTTCAACAAAGATCCAGTTGGAGAAGTTTAGTATTTCTAGAGATCCAGTAGAATTTTTGATTGGCAATAATAAAAATGAAACCATCATTACCAATAAATACAGAAAACTCTTGGATTTTCTCATAGTTTACAGTAATCATCAAAATCAAAAATAATATGAGCTTATTGTGCTCTATTCTGCTGATTCTGTAAAAAAAGCGCATTTCTTTTTTTTTTGCTTGGTCTTAAAACTTGGTCCATAGAAGTAACACCCAATCAAAGACAGTGGTGGGGTGTTTGGTGCTGACATCATACAGTAGGCAACCTTGGGCAGCAGTAAGATTTGCCAACACAATGCCTGATTTATTTTCTACAAAGCAGTGCTCAACTTCGAAGATTAGTTTAAACACTTGATCGGTTATGCATTGACCTAGCCTAAAGCCAACTTTGGGGGTCAAAAACAGGTTTAGAGGTCTTATGAGTAACCGCTTGAAAAGCTTGTGAGAAACACCCAGAAGCGATATGGGCTGGAAGCTATTTCAGTTATCAGCTGCATTACCAGGTTTTTGTACCGAGATAACAGTGGTCAGTTGCCATATCATTGGGATTGTTTGGTAGGCCACTCAGACTGTGTTTAATTTTTGAAGCTATGAAACATATTTAGGGCAGCAGTGCTTCAGAATATAGGTGGCAAAATATTGTCTGGGTTTTGAGCTTTACCACACTTAATCAGTTAAATTGCAGAGGCAAATTTGGTGGACGAGACAAGCATAAAAAACAGATCCTCAGCGGTGGGAAATAGGTTTTTTCTGTTTTTCATGCTGATTATGTTGTTTGTTAGTCCTTTTACCACTTCCCGCCAGAGAGCGGCAAATGCCGCTCTGCGTTGTCTTGCCATAACAGTAAGCAAGCAACAATTGAAATTTACAACTAAGTTTTGTTCTTGTGTCAAAGTCGTAGTAACCCACTGAAACATTCCATTAATTCACAAAACTCATGTTTCTTGCTGTCATGTCAGGCATCTGCATAGGATTAATTTTATTTACATGCACTGCAAAAGGTTTGAGTGCTCTGATCCTAGTTCATTGCGCAAAGTTGTGAAAACAATTGAGACTGACGTCTGACGTGGACAAGTTTTGATTGAATTTACAACTTTGACACACAAAGACAACACTTTCGATATTGATTGTCCCAAATGTCTTGCAGCAAGACCTTTGCAATGTATCATGCAATGTGCTCGCATAATGTTTGATACTAACTTCCTAACACGAGCTACAACCTTTGAGTGCTTGCCAGTCATTAAAGCTGCCCCATTGATACAAATGGCCACACACCTATTTCATGACAATTTTGACAGAGAATAAAAACCACAAACCAGGTTAAAAACATCTACACCAGTAGCTCTGCTGGCATTTGATGGCTGAACAAAAAATCTTTAATCATTTTGCCACTCCAGCAATATCTCATGTAAACTAATTGTTGTGATTTGCTAGAAATGTCTGTACTTTCTGTAAGTTGGATTGCAAAATAAGTTTTATTTAATTTTTCAAGCAGCTGTGATATAATGTCATAGGAAATGTCACCTATTTTTCTAAAAAATAGTGTTAATCAACAATGGAATTTCTTTTAGTTTTGCTGCACATTGGCTATTTCAAACTACTTTGCACATATCCACTGCCGCTAGTTGAATTAAATTTTTGGCAATTGTGTGTAATGATTTAGTTCGAGCCACTCTTAACCCAACTAAATATAATGCTTTCATCAATTTTTCATTTGACAGAAGAGATTTTGTAAAACCTTCCAGCAATATCTCATGTTCTACTATGTTCTACTTAAAGTATTCTTTATGTTTTCTTTCAAAAAAGACAGTGCAAAACTCAGGATATTTACTCATCAAATTTCATACGTTTTGGATGCTTTTATAGCATCATTTGGCAATGCTTTGTTACACAGTAAACACTGAAGTTTATTAACATCTACAGTTGAATCCGGTTAATTGCATACCGGATAATTGCATAATCCGTTTTATTGCATAAAGATCATAAGTCCCAAACCACAGTCAATCATTTGTTAAAGAAAAATTTCGGTTAATCGCATACCAGTTTATTGCATAATCTGCTTAATTGCATAGAATTGAACATTGAACGTCAATCGCATACCAGTTTATTGCATAATCTGCTTAATTGCATAGAATTGAACGTCATTTATTCGATTACTGAATAAAATTATGCAAAATTTTAGCAACAAAAGCACAACTTTTAAATTCTGAACGAAAATGAACTGTTTCAATTTGCAAACAAACGCGGCCATCGCCAACATCATAAAATGAAAGGCCTCTGCTGATTAGAGATAAAAAACAACACAGTATGTGATGTGATTACTGTTCTTCAAAGACAATTACTGATTCAGAACAAAAACACGTGGCTATCATTTTGCAATCACTGTTATTCGCACTGTTTTTGTTTCATTTAGCTTTTATACAGTTTGCGAGACAGAGCAATTTTAAAATTTCAAAATGAGTGAAGCAGGAACAAGTAAGCATATAAAGCGCAAAGATCTATCATTGGCTGACAAAATCCTTGTCATTGATGAACTTGAAAAGAAAACATCCAAAGTACAGTCGCCAAAAAATTTGGAATATTGCAATCACAGGTGTCGCAAATTCTTAAATCTAAAGAAAAGCTTTTTTCTGCTCATCGTAGCAACAAAAATCCAACTCGTAAAAGGGCAAGAAAAAGTACCCAAGAAGACGTAGAGGATGCCTTATTACAATGGTTTAAACAAGCAAAAAGCAGGGGTCTTATAACCACTGGCCCAATGTTACGCGAGAAAGCAAAAAACTTTGGAAAAATAATGAATGTAAATTTTGATCCATCATCCAGCTGGATCACTCGCTGGCAAGAACGCAATTTAATCGTTTTTAAGCGTAAGCATGGTGAAAAACAAAGCCATGATTCTGAAGTGGCTGAAAATTGGATAGTGTCAGTGTGGCCAAAAATACATGAGCGCTATTCTGCCTCAGAAATTTACAACTGTGATGAAACGAGGCTTTACTTTTATGCACTACCAGAGGGAACTTTGTGCTTTAAAAATGACAAACTCTCTGGTAGCAAGAAGTCAAAAGAATGTTTGACCATCCTACTTACTGCAAATATGGAAGGTTCAGATAAGTTACGGCCATTTGTCATTGGAAAATCGGCTAATCCACACTGCTTCAGGGGAATAAAGAAACTCCCGGTAACTTACAAATCCAATAAAAATTCCTGGATGACTACAACACTCTTTCAAGAATGGTTGGAATGATTTAATGATCGCTTGAGGAAACAGAGAAAAAAAGTTGGTTTGCTGTTAGCCAATTGTACTGCCCACAAAATTGAAAATAATGGACTACAATTCATTGAACTTGTATTTTTGCCACCAAATACAACTTCATATATTCAACCACTTAACCAGGGCATTATTAAAAACTTCAAACACTATTACCGCCATTGAATGTTACAAAAAATTGTGCTGACAATTGATGCAGGTGAAAACTGCACTGCGACAGAAGTGGTTTGGTCTATTTCTGTATTAGATGCAGTAAATTTTGAGCGCTGCTTGGAATGATGTGTCTGCAGACACAATTCGAAACTGCTTTTTTTGCAGTCTAACACCAGCAACACCCGATGAACCTTTTCTCAGCTTTACAGCCGATGAAGTTCCACCCTCATTTATGCAGGAAACATACACGCAATATGTTAATCTTAATGATGGCCTTGAAGTTACAGGTGTTCAAGATGATACTGATATTTGTGCAAAAGTTTTGCATAATAAACAAGTTGAAACAGACAACATCAATGAAGAAAGCCCTGTCGACGCAACGGCTTTCACTCCACCAAAAAATATAGAAGTGCTCCATGCACTTGATACAATTAGGTGACGACTACAATTTAAAGGGGGGGATATGGACATACTTCTTCGCTTGGAATAACAAATGCAAGATAGCATGCAAAATAACATCAAACAATCAACAATTGCACAGTATTTCACTTTAAACGAATAAATGTCTCAGCCTTAAACGAATAAATGTTTCAGTTTTTTAGCGTGACCCTCGTTGAGGGTCAATTGAACTTAGCACTTCCGCATAAACGCATAATTCGCTTAATTGCATAAAAAGGTTTGTCAAATTGCCTATGCAATTAACCAGTTTTCACTGTAAATGGCATGGAACAAATCCAAGTTCAACTTTCTCCTCATCATATATTTCCACCCTTTGCTTCTTTTTTGGAAGTAAAGCATGATGTTTTTCAACTTCTGAATTACTAAAACTTTGCTTTTGTTTTAAAAACTTTTTTATAAATTTTACACTTACACTGCACTATATTACTAAAATATAACATAAAGTAAAGCTAACACATAACTTAACACTAAAATATAAAAAAAAAAGCTTTTTCCATATTGCAGTTTAATTGAAAAATTTACTTGAGAAGTTATTTTCATTTAGCCCGTTTGTGTAAAATGGCTGGTTGATAAGCCTATGCAGTGAAGTTGACATTTGCTGATACAATTAATAGTTACATCAAAGACAGCAAACGTAAAACCCATTTTTAACAATTTACGTTAAAGTTCTACTCGTATGTTGAAGTTTTTAAAACATATTTTTGAAACCTTCACAGACCCTTTGTGCAGTTGTCACAGACCCCTAGGGGTCTGGCTAGGGTTAGGGCTAGTCTGTGGAGAAACACAAAATACCAGTACCTGTATTTTAGTAGCAAACTAATTTATTGCACTGAGTTTCAAATACTGAGTTACACAAAGCTGACCACCAAAGCACTGAGTTATATAACCAACATGTAACAGGACCAATTTGCCAAGAATGCAATACATGTACTGATTTTCTGCAAATGTATAATTAAGTAGGTTATTAAATAAAAATATAAAACAGTTTAGGGTATTACAAGATTGGTTTTAATCAACCACTGTGTAAGTAGTCAACCTTCCACACAAGCTCTTTAGCACTTTTTTGTTTGTTATCCCAGGCTGCAATCTTAGATCTTTATTAGCAGGATACTTGGACAAAGGCAGTGTACACTGGAGGGGGAGGCCATCAAAGATGCACAACGAGATACACTCAAAAGCACATTGGGCAGAATTGCACCCCCAGTGTACACTTTAATGTACATTGGAGTGTACACTGGGGGTGTGATTTTGCCCAATGCATCCAAGATGGTGGCCAGAGGTAACAAACTAAAATGCGCCAGCACTCCTAGCAGTTTCGCACTTTCTACAATTAACCAATCATCCAAAATTACTTACTAAATACTGTTCTTTCCCATGAATCCAACATATATAATCCAGTTGTGATGCAGTAAGTGTAATATAACCAACCAATATAACCTGCAATTGAAGTTGGCTTTTTTCCATACAACTGCCAGTCAAAACTCATGATTACAACTTCTGTATAATTAACGAGCAAAATTACTAACAATAATTCTAAAATTTGAAACACTGAAGAATTAAGAGCAACTTCTTTTTAATGTCAAATTCTAATTACACATCTCAAAGGCATCTTATCTAAAACACTGAAAGAGAGATTAAATCTTTATCGTAAGAGCAAATATGACCCTCAGTACATTTCTGCCTATGACTGTATCAAGCCAAGTCCAAAGAGTATGATTGATGTATCAGAAAATGGTATGATGATCTTGAAATGTCAATTTGCAAAAGTACCACAAATGCAAAATTATATAATGCCATAAATAACAAAATTCATGCTAGAACCAGCATTCCCACTGTCAAATCCGAAGATGGCTCCTTAGCCTCTTTAGATGACAAAAAGGCAAGTTTACCTAATCCTGTTTTTCAAAAAGTATTTATAGATGGTAATGGTGTTGATCTTCCACTGAGTGCCTCCTGCCCAGTCACAAACATATGTAGGGCATTGAAATAACAACTGCAGATATTGCTAAAGCCCTACACAGATTAAACACTTCCATGTCACAATCTCCAATTCTTTTTTAATAATTTGACTGTGTCTTGCCAACCTAAACATGCTGTCAGTGGTATGTTTCCTTATGCTGATGATACCAAACTCTTTAGTGCTGACAGCAATGATCAGCAAACAGTTTAACAAGTGTCATTTCTTAGATGGAATCCTATTAATTATCACTTGCCCCAGCAAAATGTCAGCATCTACCTACTATTCGCCACCCTGATGCTGATAATGCCAGTAATCAATATCATATTGGAAATCAAAAGATCTCTCTACAGTGTGTGATCTGGGTGTTGGTATTTCCAGTAACCTTACATGGTGCCAACATGTTTGTAGCATTGTCTCTAAAGCTTTTATTCATTTACACCACATTTTACAATGTTTTAGCAGCAACAAAGTTTGGATTTGTTCAAAGCATATGTTATTTACATCAGACCACTGCTTGAATATCACACTGTAATTTGGTCTTCCTTTCTAAAAAATGACATGTCTATGATTGAATCTGTTCAGAAATGCTTCACCAAGAAAATTTGTTGCTATTGTAATATTTCTGACATTTCATACTCTCATCGCCTGAACATGCTGAACCTAAAACTATTGGAATATATATTGAAAAATGCTGAACCGACGCGATGGCGTAGTGGTTAGAGCGTCCGCTTCGCAGTCGGTAGACCTGGGGTTCATTCCCCTTGTCGAGTCATACCAAAAGACTTTAAAAAATGGTATCTATAGCTTCCCTGCTTGGCGCTCGGCATTTATGGGAGGTTGTGGAGAACAAGCCGGCAAGTTCGCTTGTTGTGTCCTTGGGCAAGGCACTTAACGGGAAGCCCCCGCCTTTATGTGGAAGACAGGTGGCCCATAAACCTCGAAAAAGGCAACTCCCAAGCGAGTGCGGACTTCCCGTCCAAAGTATAGCGATACAATTCGCTTTCTCGTGAATGGAGGATAAAAAAGGCAAATAAAAAAATAAAACAAAAAATATAGGAGAGTTGAATTTGATTTAATGTTTATGTACATTATTCATGGGCATGTTAACTTAAATTTTAGCAATTTTTTCTCAGTTTCTCATAGTGAAAACAATTCGCATAGACACAGTTTTACAATAGGAAGGTTGCATGTGACGTCACGGATTTCGCGCCAAAAAAAGTGGATGACCAAAAGCTCTAATTTATGCTGGAGAGGTATAGGGCGAACACCAACTTTTGGGGTTATTTTGAAAACTAATGAAAAATTAATTAAAATTTGGAATGAATTATTGCTAGTTGGATTCTCGGAAAGAAATAAATTTGACCAAAAGCAATTTGGTTGAGATTTGGTCTTTCAGTTGGCTAGTATAAGCCTAGCATTTTTAAAAAAATGCCTCTAAGAGAAGTGTCATCTAACTATCATTTGCTTCTCACTTAAAAATAAACAAGACCAATTAGATACCAGTCGGTACATTAGCAAAAACAACCATTATTTGATCATTACTACCGGTACGGTAAGCTTGCCGGTAAGCTTACTTGCTGTCTCCATGAGCAAGGCATTTAACGGTATGCCTCCATCTTTATGTGGCAAACAGGTGGTGGGGCCAAGCAGTCTACCCGTCGCGGTGATCCAGTGTGACAAAAGACATGCAAACAGAGCATGAGCTCTACGCATGAATCAATAAATTGGTACCGTAATTTTTGTATTACCCTTGGTCCAGCAGCCTAGGTAATAGCCCAAACAATTGTTTAAAGAGTGGTTAAGGTCACACAATTACATCTGACATATCAATATGACTGGCCTGCAATTACTATTGACAAAAAATTTCAAAAACTTACTGATTTTATCCAACAATAACTAATCCAGCATATGTCAAACGGTACAGAAGTCTGCCCTGTCATTTAGGCTACAGTATAACTTAAGTTTTCAACTTTTCAGAATGCTTATGCCACTAAATATACTGTATAAGTTACACATTACAATTAACTTAAACTCATCATTCCCAAACACGCTGATTAATCGAATATGAAACCCTCACAGAAGCTGGCTACAAATAAGCCTGCATGTTTAGCCCATAAAATTAGCCCAACTATTTGCAATAACAAGCAAACCTTAGCACCTCTTATCTTACTTTGACCTTAGATTCATTCCTTAACATCAGTAAAACAGCATATTTAACGTGCATTCAACAACTGTCACGTTTCTTCATTTGCTTTGCAAAAAACGATATCACTCCTATTCAATTCAATGCAAAAACACTGACTTTGGTCATCCACTTTTTTCGAAAGCGCATTTTGATGACGTTTGATCACGTGCGTGCAACCTTCCTATAGACGCTTTACACACTAGTGCTTTGTCAAGCATAACGGAAAGGCCAAAGGTGAGGTTGCCATTAAACTGTTTGCAAGACAAGATTGGTAGTGTTGAAATAGGAAATTGATTGTATGTTTGGCGTGAAAAAAAGCAACTGCGTAGCTGCAATTGTTGTTTGGCTTACTTGTAATGAGCATATAGTCATTAATAAGTTTACTGTAGATGATGTGAGAGTCTCATTAATTTGATGAATTCGGAATTGTCGGAAATGTCGGAAAACTCACTAATTTGATGAAATGTCGGAACTGTCTGAAACGTCTGAAATGTTGCAAATCTAATTTAAGGAACAGTCGGAATCGTCGGAATTTTCGGAATAAAAGTGAATTCTGATCAGTTAAACCTATTTGCAACGAAAACAAACTGCATGATTAATTGATTATATAAGACTGTCACAGTTATCTCAGTGCAAATATAAATATTTTGAACACTTTAAATATTTCTAAATCATAAAAAACAAACAAACAAACAAACGAGTACGGGAAATGAAATTCATTTACAAGTCTTTTGAACAACAACAAAAACGTCGAAGGAATATATTAATATGTTTTTGAATGGAAATGGGATACTATGTGTCAAAAATTCATCAACAAGCCTCTGAATAAAACCAATAAACGTCGCAAACTCATTAAAATTCTTTTGAAACAACGCAATAAGTGCACAAAACTCATACAAAAGCATCTGAAACCAATGACTAACTATCGCTAATTTATTTACAAGCATTTTAAACACGGGAATAAGTCTAAGAATTTCATTTAGAAGCATCTGCAAGCACATAACAAGTGACAGAATTTCATTAACAAGCATCTGAAACACGCCAACAACTCTTGAAATTTTATTTAGAAGCATCTGTAAGCGACTAACAAGTGTCGGAATTTTATTTAGAAGCACCTGCAAGCCAGTAATAACTCTCGGAAATTCATTCACAAGCAACTGTAAACGATCCACTACTGTCGGAATTATGTTTAGAAGCATTGGTCAGCTAGTAACAAGTGTCGGAAATTTATTTAGAACCATCTGAAAGCGAATAAGAACTGTCGGAATTTTGTTGAGAAGCTGCAAGCGTGTAATAAGTGTCGGAATTTACTTTAGAAGCATCTGAAAGTTAGTATTATGTGTCGGAATTTGATTTAGAAGCATCTGCAAGCGAAAATCAACAGTCGGAAATTCATTTAGAACCATGTGCAAGCCAGTAATAAGTGTCGGAAATTCATTTACAAGCATCGGTATGCGAACAACTACTATCGGAATGATATTTACAAGGATTTGTCAGCTAGTAATACGTGTCGGAATTGTATTTAGAACCATCTGTAAGCGAAAATCAACGGTCGGAAATTCATTTAGAACCATCAGCAAGCCAGTAACAAGTGTCGGAAATTCATTTACAAGCATCTGTAAGCGATCTACTACTGTCGGAATTTCATTTAGAAGCACTTGTGAGCCAGTAATAAGTGTCGGAAATTTACTTAGAACCATCTGCAAATGAGTAATAACTGTCGGAATTTTTTTTAGAACCACTTGCAAGCCAGTAATACAGTATGTGTCGAAATTATATTTACAAGCATATGTAAGCGAACAACTACTGTCGGAATTATGTCTACAAGGATTTGTCAGCTAGTAATACGTGACGGAGATTTATTTAGAACCATCTGGAAGCCAGTAATAGCTGTCGGAATTTCATTTAGAAGCATATGTAAGCGAGTAATAAGTGTCGGAATTATATTTAGAACCATCTGTAAGCGAAAATCAACGGTCGGAATTTCATTTAGAACCATCATCAAGCCAGTAACAAGTGTCGGAAATTCATTTACAAGCATCTGTAAGCGATCTACTACTGACAGAATTTTGTTTAGAAGCATTTGCAAGCGAGTAATAAGTGTCGGAAATTTACTTAGAACCATCTGCAAGCCAGTAATAGCGGTCAGAATTTCATTTAGAACCACTTGCAAGCCAGTAATACAGTATGTGTCGGAATTATATTTACAAGCATATGTAAGCGAACAACTACTGTCGGAATTATGTCTGCAAGCATTTGTCAGATAGTAATACGTGTGGGAAATTTACCAAGAACCATCTGCGAGCCAGTAATAGCTGTCGGAATTATGTTTAGAAGCATCTGTAAGCGAGTAACAAGTGTCGGAATTATATTTAGAACCATCTGTAAGCGAAAATCAACTGTCGGAATTTCATTTAGAAGCATCAGCAAGCGAGTAATAACTGTCGGAAATTCATTTGGAAGCATCTGTAAGCGAGTAATAAGTGTTGGAAATTCATTTACAAGCATTTGTAAGCGATCTACTACTGTCGGAATTTTATTTAGAAACACTAGTGAGCCCGCAATAAGTGTCGGAATTTTGTTTAGAACCATCTGAAAGCCAGGAATAAGTGTCGGAATTTTGTTTAGAAGCATCTGCAAGCGAGTAATAAGTGTCGGAATTTCATTTACAAGCATCTGTACGCGTACAACTACTGTCGGAATTATGTTTACAAGCATTTGTCAGCTAGTAATAACTGTCGGAAATTCATTTACAAGCATCTGCAAGCGAAAAACAAGTGTCGGAATTATATTTAGAACCATCTGCAAGCCAGTAACAACTGTCGGAATTATATTCAGAAGCATCTCTAAGCGAACAACTACTGTCGGAATTTCATTTAAAAGCATCAGCAAGCCAGTAATGAGTGTTGGAAATTTACTTAGAGCCATCTGTAAGCGAACAACTACTGTCGGAATTTTGTTTAGAAGCATCAACAAGCCAGTAACAAGTGTCGGAAATTTACTTGGAACCATCTGAAAGCGAGTAATAACTGTCGGAATTTCATTTAGAAGCATCTGCAAGCGAGTAACAAGTGTCGGAATAATATTTAGAAGCATCTGCAAGCGAAAATCAAACGTCAGAATTTCATTTAAAAGCATCTGTAAGCGAACAACTACTGTCGGAATTTCATTTAAAAGCATCACCAAGCCAGTAATAAGTGTTGGAATTTTACTTAGAACCATCTGAAAGCGAGTAATAACTGTCGGAATTTTGTTTAGAAGCATCTGCAAGCGCATAACAAGTGTCGGAATTATATTTAGAAGCATCTCTAAGCGAGTAATAACTGTCGGAATTTCATTTAAAAGCATCTGGAAGCGTGTAATAAGTGTCGGAATTATACTTAGAAGCATCTGTAAGCGAACAACTACTGTCGGAATTTCATTTACAAGCATCACCAAGACAGTAACAAGTGTCGGAAATTTACTTAGAACCATCTGTAAGCGAATATCAACTGTCGGAATTTTGTTTAGAAGCATCAACAAGCGAGTAACTAGTGTCGGAAATTTACTTGGAACCATCTGAAAGCGAGTAATAGCTGTCGGAATTTTGTTTAAAAGCATCTGCAAGCGAGTAACAAGTGTCGGAAATATATTTAGAAGCATCTGTAAGCGAGTAATAACTGTCGGAAATTCATTTGGAAGCATCTGCAAGCGTGTAATAAGTGTCGGAATTATACTTAGAAGCATCTGTAAGCGAACAACTACTGTCGGAACTTCATTTAAAAGCATCAGCAAGCCAGTAATAAGTGTGGGAAATTTACTTAGAACCATCTGAAAGCCAGGAATAAGTGTCGGAATTTTGTTTAGAAGCATCTGCAAGCGAGTAACAAGTGTCGGAATTATTTTTAAAAGCATCTCTAAGCGAACAACTACTGTCGGAATTTCATTTAAAAGCATCAGCAAGCCAGTAATAGCTGTCGGAATTATACTGTACTTAGAAGCATCTGTAAGCGAAAATCAACCGTCGGAATTTTGTTTAGAAGCATCTGCAAGCGAGTAATAAGTGTCGGAATTTCATTAACAAGCATCTGTAAGCGATCTACTACTGTCGGAATTATGTTTACAAGCATTTGTCAGCCGGTAATAAGTGTCGGAAATTTATTTACAAGCATCTGCAAGCGAAAAACAAGTGTTAGAATTTCATTTAGAAGCATCTGCAAGCGAGTAACAAGTATCGGAATTATATTTAAAAGCATCTGTAAGCGAACAACTTCTGTCGGAATTTCATTTAAAAGCATCAGCAAGCCAGTAATAAGTGTCGGAATTTTACTTAGAACCATCAGTAAGAGAATATCAGCTGTCGGAATTTTGTTTAGAAGCATCTGCAAGCGAGTAATAAGTGTCGGAATTTCATTAACAAGCAACTGTAAGCGATCTACTACTGTCGGAATTGTATTTGGAAGCATTTCCGACACATATATATTACTCGTTTACAGATGCTTTTAAATGAAATTCCGACAGTTATTCCTGGCTCGCAGATGGTTCTAAGTAACGTACGGACACTTATTACTGGCTCACAAGTGCTTCTAAATATCATTCCGACAGTAGTAGATCCCTTACAGATGCTTCTAAATGAATTTCCGACACTTATTACTTGCTTGCTGATGCTTTTAAATGAAATTCCGACAGTAGTTGTTCGCTTACAGAAGCTTCTAAGTATAATTCCGACAGTTGTTACTCGCTTGCAGATGGTTCTAAATGAATTTTGTTTAGAAGCATCAACAAACCAGTAATAAGTGTCGGAAATTTGCTTAGAACCATCTGAAAGCGAGCAATAGCTGTCGGAATTTTGTTTAGAACAGTGGTTCTCAACGTTTTTCCTGTATTCCTCCCTTGCAAACCTCAGGAATTGTCAATTCCCCCC
Organism: Trididemnum clinides; assembly: GCA_963675345.1. Classification (NCBI taxonomy): domain Eukaryota; kingdom Metazoa; phylum Chordata; class Ascidiacea; order Aplousobranchia; family Didemnidae; genus Trididemnum; species Trididemnum clinides. The sequence goes on along the minus strand of OY776302.1, from coordinate 25,180,110 downwards.
TTCAGAAAAACACAAAAAGAATACTAAAAAACGCATTTATTGAAGACCAAAATAACTCAATGCACAAAAACACAAATGTTTATTTATTCACGTGAAGCTGCTGAAACAATTTCCAAATACCGAGGAACAAAGGAAGTCAGCTTTGTTCGAAGATCACCCCGGTCACAAATATTAAGACGTCCTCTTTTTTTGCACAAAATATCGGTGACTGCACTGAAAGCACTTTCAACCAAATATGTTGTGGGAAAAGGCAAGAGAAAATGTTGTGCCTTTGTTGCTACTTTATTATATTTTGATACAATGTGTTGATCCAACCACATTAACTGTTGTTTGAAAGCAAATATTGCTTTAGCACTCTCGTCATTTTGGAGATCCATGAGTTCATCAATATCACTGCCGCTCATATTATCCAAGTCATGATTTTTTTCTATGTCCAACAAAAATGGTTGAGTAATCCAGATAGGAAATTCTAGTTTCTTAAGATCTAAGAATCTGTCGTTTAGATGAACATGTAAGCTGGAAAGATGCACAGAAATTATTTGCAAAACTTCATCTGAAGGATCACACTTACCAAGATGGTAAAATTGTGTAAAGGTTTTTCTCGAAATTTGCCCTTTAAGGAAAAGCAGTTTATTGATAAAAGCAAATATTTTAGTCTTGCAATCTATCAGAGTTTTCTGTTTGCCTTGTAATTCCTTGTTTAAGACATTTAATTTGCCAAATATATCTGCAAGATAAAAAATCAAAGCTTTGGCTTTTTTGCATTTCATAAACTGAAAATCCACATTTTCTTCACCAAATTCCAGCAACGTATCATACAAACTAACGAATCTTTCTAAGCACTTTCCTTTGGATAGCCATCGCACTTGGGTGTGAAGAAGTAGTCTGACATATTCTTCATTCATCTCTTGGCAAAACTGTTTGAAAAGTCTTTCAGTTTTTGGACGGAATTTTATGTAGTTTATTACTTTTACCACTTTCTTCAGTATTTCATCCAGTTGGGGACTGAGGGTGGCAGCGGCCAAGTTTTCTCTGTGAATAATGCAGTGGACAGCCATCATATCAGGTTGATCATCTTTCAGCAGTTTTAACACCCCCTTGTTTCAACCAATCATATTTGGAGCACCGTCTGCAGCAATTGAAATAAGGTTGATCAATGGAATGTCATTATCAGTCATAAATTGCTTTACAACGTTGTAATTGTCCTTCGCAGTAGTAGTAGTCTGTAAAGACTCACAAAACAACATTTCTTCCATGAATTCTGAGTTGTATTGAAATCTTACGTAGGCCAGAAGAAGAGCTTCACAGCTACAAACAGTTGTTTCATCAAGGGCCAATGAAAACTTGGTATTTCGTAAAATTCTTACCAATTGTATTTTGATATCAGTCGCAATACCATCTAAACGACGACGAACTGTATCATTACTTAAATGTAAAGCATCTAGTTCTTGATGAGCTCTGCTGTTGCCTTGCACAGTTCTAAGATACGTCTTGATGGCTGGTTTCAGTAACTGCTCGCCATCTGTGTGTGGTCGAGATTTTTTAGCAATAAGAAAGCTTAACTCGTAACTAGCCTTCAGCAGCTGTTCTTTTTTATCATCATGCACCTTAAACAAGTTAATAAATGATCTTTTTGTCTTCTGCGTATTTTCTTTTAGGCGTATAAAATAATCTAATGATCTGCCTGCGTGTTCAGGATGTACACGTTTAAGATGCTCTGCCAATTTTCCTGGTCTCATGGAATCATTACAAAGAGAGCTGCTGCATAACAAACAAATTGGTTTGCTTTCATTTCCGCACTCCTCAGTGAAACCATATTTTAGATAATCTATCGAGTACTGGCGAACTTTGCTTACACCTTTTTTTCGACATCACTTTTTCGTTTAGGCATTTTACTATTTTTTATGTAGTACTGCTATGTTTTTATGCAACAGCGCTATCAGTTACTAAGGCAAAATATCGCTGGACAAAGTATTAGCCGATCTATTATAGTTTGATTGTCATTATACAGTTGTCTATTACATCACAACGTGCAGTAAAATTTCTACGTTGAACTGGAAATATTAGCTGGCGATTCGGTGACTGCTATATTAGCCTATAGCTCCACTGTAATGGATCTTGAAGTGTGTTCTAAGTCACAAATAAATTAAGTTTATAAAGACAATGGATGAATTTGAATAAAGCTACATTTATTCACAATCCTCCCCAATTCCTCCCTTAACGATTATTCCTCCCTTCAAGTTGCGAATACCTCCCTAGGGAGCCAAGTGGCTAGTAGTATAGGATGGGTCATTTGGCAACGTTTTAGGCGGAGCAATGACGTCACAAATTTTTGAAGTAGGGGAATTTTTGGTCACGAATGAGGGGATTTTTGAACCCTAGCCCTAACCCTAATCCTAGCCCTAGCTGTAACCCTAACCCTAGCCCTAACCCTAACCCTAACCCTAGTTCTAGTTGTAACCCTAACCCAAACCCTAACCCTAACCCTAACCCTAACCCTAGTCTTAACCCTAGCCCTAACCCTAACCCTAGTTGTAACCCTAGTCTTAACCCTAACCCTAGCCCTAACCCTAACCCTTAACACTAACTCTAGAGTAGATCTATTATGTGAGGGTACGAATATTATTTGCAGGAGGTTGGAGGAAGCTAACCATAAGACACTGATTTTATGGAGGTCTGAGGGTGCTAACTCTAGATCTAAGAGAGCTAACCATAAGACAATAATTTTATGGAGGTCTGAGGGTGCTAACTCTAGGTCTAAGAGAGCCAACTCTAGGTCTGAGAGTGCCAACTCTAAAAGAGCCAATCTTAGGTCTGAGGGTGCTAACTCTAGGTCTATGTGAACTAGCCATAGTTCTAAGGAAACTAACCCAAGATGTTATTTGAAGGAGGTCGGAGGGAGCTAACCCTAAAGTTTATAACAAGACCGTGGGAATGTATCACTCTTGCACAATCCGTGACGTAAGCTTTAACAAGACCGTGGGAATGTAGTTGCATACCTATTGCGCAATTCATGACGTATTTAACCATGATTTTTGCTTTTGTGTAGACAGGTCCAGACTTGTCTGTCAACAATTTTAGTATATGCTTTATTCACCTGTTGGTTTAAATATATTGTCTCTATCTTGTCCAGACTTGTCCAAGCTCGAATCTTTTTCTCTGTATTGCCCTTACATGATGAAAAGTTCTAAGGAAGCTAACTCTAGATCTAAGAACTTTTATTTGAAGGAGTTCGGAGGGAGCTAACTCTAGATTTTATGTGTGGGAGGTCGGAGGGAGCTAACTCTAAATCTTAGAGAGTTAAAACTAAGCTGAAAGAGTACACGCTAACACGGTGTGGATGGTATTTCAAAAAGTTTGGTGCAAAACTTATGATTTGTTATTACATAACGGTTTTCAGGGTGTGATACCTTTTTCCAATAATGTAAGTTTTTAACTAGACCATGGGAATGTAGTTGCATCCTTTTGCGCAATCCATCATGACGTAACTTTTTAACTAGACCGTGGAATGTCATGTAAAATATTTCTTATGGTACTTGTCCTATGTATTATATTACACAATTACGTAGTGGTTTTCAGGGTGTGATTTCTTATTTCAATGCTCCATGATGTAAGTTTTTAACTAAACAGTGGGAATGCGACTGCATCCTAAATCTGAAGGAACTAACGCTATGCAAGAAAGTTAATTCTGTTCTAAACCTAACACGGGGTGAATATTTCTTATGGCATTTGTCTTACGTATTGCACAGTTACATGGCGGTCTTCAGGGTATGATTCTGTATTTCAATGACGTAATCGGTTTCTAACTAGACCGTGGGAATGCAGTTGCATGCCTATTGCACAAGCCTTCATGATGTATTCTATTTTTATCCAGACTGCGATTGCATCTCTATTGCACATTCCATGGCGTAATCGATTTTAGACAGACTACAATTGCATCTATATTATACAAGCCACCATGGTAGATAGTTATAATATACCATTGTGTGATTCAGTGTGCCCAAATAGCCGCTAACGTTCAAAAATTCATGCATTAACCACCATTTATTTAGCAAAGAATGTGATAAAGTTGCTCTAAGAACTATCCAAAGCTCACAGTTTTGAGGCAACTACTAGCTGTTTTTTAACATTTTACGATTAAGATCGGTCAAAGTCTGTTGCATATTTGTTTCCAAAAGAATATTCACACGCTTTTATGATAAAAGATTTATCAATTTAGCTAGCTATTCATACGGTTTTTGCATTACGTAATTACAATGCCAGCGTTTCAGGCAGACTAGGTTGTTCAATTCAGGAAGTTTATTGAGCAATCGAAACTACAAATTTATACAAACGCGAAAAAAAAGTTACCTGACAATGAGACGGTAAAAAGACCATCAAAATAAACTGCCGCGCCTATCAACAAAACTTTAGCAATAACAAACAAAAAACACGGTAAAAGATACAAATTTTTAATAGAAACACATATTTTTTTCATTTACGTCCAAACATCGTCTTATTATGAGTTGATCTGCACCATGCTTAAACACGACTTCAGACCAAGAAACAACTTCGAAGTTAAAAGTTTTATTTAAACAGTTTCGATTCTATATGACAGTGTTTTCACTCAAAGACTCTTGTAAGCATGTTGTTGTATAGACTTATCATGCAAGAGCTCGTGTGATCAAGCCGTAGACTTATTATTCAAGGTTAAAAATCTTAGGTAAGAGTCAAAAATGTTGCTCAAAGACACATTTACCAACCTGTCACAAAATAAAGCAAAGTTTATTCCTCCAGACTAGTTTAATTTAACCGTTTTATAGTAAAAATTTTGTAGGTTAGCACACAACCGACCAATAGTTCTATTTTAAGCAAAACGGGTAGAGATTTAAGTTTATCTTTTGTCGGGGAGCTTGAAATAATTCGCAGAACGTTGAATTTCCAATATTTATACGGCATTACAAAACTATCATTACTGAATGTTTAAATTTTACTCATTCTTTGTAACACATTACAAATAAACATTCAAGGCACAGGCTTCTTATCACATCATTCCGACACTTCTCTTCATTTTTGTACCTTCGATTTCATCCACCAGCATAGTTTTACTTGTTGAATGTCTTCTTTTTTCAAACAATGTTCTTACCACACGTCTTATAATACGTATCTGACATTTTCTTTTCCTGATATTGGTTAATAGTGTCGGTGTTTAATTCACAAGATTTATGACTTTCTGCATTTTTTCAACTTTTCTACCCACTTTACTCTCACGATAGTTAGACTGTGGTCTTAGAGAAATTTTTATAGTCATTGTCAGATACAAAACTTTATTTCCCTTATAACAAAGATGAAACGTCACGAATTATGCTCAAAACCGCATCACACTAACCACGTGACAGATAAGAAAACAGGAATGGATTGGTTGAATTGCAATTGTGGAGAATAATTACATCGACTGACGTTACAAGGGAGTTTTTTAAAGAATAACCCGTTTGAAACCGAGACGTCATGAATGCGTAAGACAAACGTAACCGATAAGCAAACAGTAGATCATGTTATCAACAATTTCAACGATGCACACAGTGAGGAAAATACAACACATAAAGATGCTCTCACAGTCGTATATAAACAAAACAATTGCCTTTGATTACTAAGGGTGACCTAAAAAGATGTTTTGAGGAAACGTATATATGACGTCTTTTTCAGTTAAAATAACTTTAAAGATTGGAAATCTCATTTTTAAATATTGTTACAATGAATGCTATTATTTGATTTTAACACAATATAACGTATTGATCCTAAACGTTTTAATGCTGACAAATCAAACATTATTTTTAAGCTGATAAAACTTAATATCATACGTCAGAGCCGACATCACTGAAAACGAATCTCGCTTTACCACCAATTTTTTCCCCGTTATGCAACTTTTAGCTGCTTTTAATAAAAACCTTAACATTTTGAGCTTATTCGACTTCCATCACATATTTTTGAGTTATCAGTGCTGCTCCAAACATCACAACCTAACCGCGAATTTGAAAACTTTACCGTTTGTTTTCGCCAATACCTTCGTATTTCTGCAGGAATATTTTTCCCCGCCCACACTATCCAGCTGAAATAACACTTCCACAATTATCTGAAATGATTGATTCCAAACATTATCCGTTTTCTAAACATGATATCATGTAATTTTATTGTCGCCCTGTAGTCCAGTGCATTAACACATAGGTATAACATCGTGTGAAAACTGATTAGTTCCAGATTGTTAGAAATTATTTAGATCAAAATTTTGAAAACATGACAACTTTTTCTATATAAAATTACCAAGTCAGAACTTGAACGGTTTTAGTCTGTTTATTTGTGAGCTTACAGTTTCAACTCTCACGTTTTTTACAAAATTTACAACTGTCATCAATTTTATTAGTGAAAAAACACGAGTTTATCAAATATTTTATCAACTTTTCAAGAAATAAGAACCACACTCACAGTTTTTAGAGCGTTTGCTATCAACCATGGGTCATACTTGTTAACTCTTGCAAAGCTTCAACTTTAACTTAATATCGAATTTTTAACTCCTTTATGTTGACATAAACCACCACAGATAAAAAAACTTGCCAACACTTTCAAAGCTTTACAAAACCTATATGCGTTTACAAAGCAAAAAATCGTCTGTACACCATTTTAAACCCTCACGCTACTGGTTGTATGCATTCATAAAACAAAAAAAAACTAAAAAAAAACTTCATTGTTAAGTCGCCTTTATTTTTTATTACATAATCCTAAGCTAACGATAGTATGGCTGGCAACGTTATTAAACAAAAATTTTCAATTATAAGTGATCTAATTTTATGAAAGTGTTAACTAACACTCTTTTTTATGATGCATTAAGACAACTTCAATACTCGTGTATGGGCGGCTACAAAGCAAAAATTAATAAACGAAAAGGTCCATGAACTTGTTTCTATGCGTTCTCTTAACTGTTTCTAAGCGCTGCAGCCACAATCTTTGACTTTGAAGCAAACCAAGTCTAACGAAACTTAGCGTCTGGAAACACTTTCAGCTCTCTTTTTCAACAAACTAGGACATTAGCTATCGATATGACCTGCATAAACACAAAATTTTTGACGTGCTTGTTTATTTTTGTCAAATTCTACCTAACTTTCTTACTAGACGTTGCGCTTTTAGCGTTTTATCCTAGTTGATGTTAAAACAAAATCTGTCATGTATTTGAAAACTAACAACTTTCTCACTATGCAATCAAATTTTCCATTGCTTCTAGACCTAGTTCAAACGTAATAATATAAACGTGCAAGGTATTTTCCGAACTTTACCCTAATTTCTTTACCAAATGTTGACTCACAAATGCTACCTATAAACAAAATCTGAACTCACTACCTCTTATTTTCAAAAAATTCTTCATAAACTTTGAAATCTTTTACTGAGTAAACACTATACTTGTGTTTTTATACGGCTATTACTTACATATTTTAAAACAAACCTTACTTTTTATATACATTAGATAGTTAAAATTTCATCAAAGCATTCTCACAAACACTAAATTCGTGATTTTTAACAGGGCTATGCCTAACTTTAAACCTAAACAGTTCTGATCTTTCTAACTAACCAAATTAATTGCATCCAATTTTAGCTCTATTATATTCCAATAGATAATAAACTTACGACTTATATATCTTGATAAGCCTTTACATAACAAAATTATTGCAAATTCTATCAAACACTTTACCTGTTCGCTCTCACCAAAGACTGAACTCAGAACTTTTATCATTTTGATGCAACAAAACTTTTTCATATGTACCTTTTACACTCAAGAAACGTTTAAAAAACTGAAGCTAATCATTATCTGCTTCACCACTCACAAAGATGTGACAAAAATGACTCGTTTAGGATAATTCTTCAAAATTCTGTATAGTGTAATTCATTCTTTTCAATCAAAGCTACATTATTTGAAAGTAATTACTTGTAGAAATTTTTGTAAACGTTCTTACAAGTTCCTATCACTAAACATTAAACTCATAACTTTAATACCAAATAGTTTTAGATTTTCACTCATCATCGCGTTTAAATTTTGTACTTGCAATCAATATACAAAGTTTATCAGCAAAGCTAAAAATGTTTACGTTTCTCACCAGACGCAAAACGACATCTTTTATAAAATATCTTATTATACGACAAAAAGCTTAAAGTTGAGATTTACCAAATAATTTTAATTTCTTCACTATATCCATCAAGCTTGCAACGGTTAACATCCACACTTAATGTAAAAAAATTTTTATAAACTTACAATCTGCTTACAGCCATTAGTTAAAAATTATCATGTAATTACTTTTTAATACAATGAAGCCAAACTTATGATTAGGTCGTGCATTAGAATTTTCGTCTTCACCAAAAACCAAACACACACAGCTTTAACACAAAACATACAATCATCAAAAATTCTGTTACATTTATGCCTGAATCTTGCATGAAACACTAAATTTGGAAATTATTACGTGCGCTTAATAAAACAAAATTTTAAGTTTTTGTCGATTTTAAGGCGTCAGTTATCGCACCACAGCCTTGGCACTAATATTTCTGAGTGCAAAACAAAAATTGTGAACGAGTCATCTCATATTTTTCAACTAGTAAACATTTTTTATATTATTTTAAGTTATAAATCTACTATATTTGTTGCATTCAATTGTCACGAAAGATCACTAGTCTTTGATGTTACATTAGTCTTTACTTGAAAACATTTAGTTGTCTTAGTTTTTGTCTCTTTGAGGTGACGCAACAAAATTTGATTGAATAAAGGTTGCATATGTCACGGTTATGTCGGACTCAGTGCAAGTATCATGTGACAACGATGCAGCAAAGCGTCAAATGTGTGAAAACCAACTGGAATAAAGCAAATTATCAATATTCTACAAGCATAAAGGTAAAAATATTCTAAATTGTAATAAGTTTTTGTAATTAAATACGACGTTGATAAGTTTTTATAGATTTTATTGATATTTATAGCTAGTCGGTAGTGAGTAAAGCGCGTGGGGAAGCGCTGCTGATAACATAGACAATGGTACCGTTTTCCCCCACCCCTACTATGCACCACCGCCATTGTCTTCATCAAAAGTACACTGGTAACGCAGACAACAATATCCTTCACCCGCACCTCTTCTTTGCACCACTGCAGTTATAGTCTTCATCAAAAGTAGTCCTCCCCCCAACCACACGCTCCAAACAACGTTGCCGCCAATAAAAATTTTTCGAAATAGCTTGATGGTTTAGCAAAACCAATTTTTGCACTCACTACCGACTAGCTATAAATATCAATAAAATCTATAAAAACTTATCAACGTCGTATTTAATTACAAAAACTTATTACAATTTAGAATATTTTTACCTTTATGCTTGTAGAATATTGATAATTTGCTTTATTCCAGTTGGTTTTCATACATTTGACGCTTTGCTGCATCGTTGTCACATGATACTTGCACTGAGTCCGACATAACCGTGACATATGCAACCTTTATTCAATCAAATTTTGTTGCGTCACCTCAAAGAGACAAAAACTAAGACAACTAAATGTTTTCAAGTAAAGACTAATGTAACATCAAAGACTAGTGATCTTTCGTGACAATTGAATGCAACAAATATAGTAGATTTATAACTTAAAATAATATAAAAAATGTTTACTAGTTGAAAAATATGAGATGACTCGTTCACAATTTTTGTTTTGCACTCAGAAATATTAGTGCCAAGGCTGTGGTGCGATAACTGACGCCTTAAAATCGACAAAAACTTAAAATTTTGTTTTATTAAGCGCACGTAATAATTTCCAAATTTAGTGTTTCATGCAAGATTCAGGCATAAATGTAACAGAATTTTTGATGATTGTATGTTTTGTGTTAAAGCTGTGTGTGTTTGGTTTTTGGTGAAGACGAAAATTCTAATGCACGACCTAATCATAAGTTTGGCTTCATTGTATTAAAAAGTAATTACATGATAATTTTTAACTAATGGCTGTAAGCAGATTGTAAGTTTATAAAAATTTTTTTACATTAAGTGTGGATGTTAACCGTTGCAAGCTTGATGGATATAGTGAAGAAATTAAAATTATTTGGTAAATCTCAACTTTAAGCTTTTTGTCGTATAATAAGATATTTTATAAAAGATGTCGTTTTGCGTCTGGTGAGAAACGTAAACATTTTTAGCTTTGCTGATAAACTTTGTATATTGATTGCAAGTACAAAATTTAAACGCGATGATGAGTGAAAATCTAAAACTATTTGGTATTAAAGTTATGAGTTTAATGTTTAGTGATAGGAACTTGTAAGAACGTTTACAAAAATTTCTACAAGTAATTACTTTCAAATAATGTAGCTTTGATTGAAAAGAATGAATTACACTATACAGAATTTTGAAGAATTATCCTAAACGAGTCATTTTTGTCACATCTTTGTGAGTGGTGAAGCAGATAATGATTAGCTTCAGTTTTTTAAACGTTTCTTGAGTGTAAAAGGTACATATGAAAAAGTTTTGTTGCATCAAAATGATAAAAGTTCTGAGTTCAGTCTTTGGTGAGAGCGAACAGGTAAAGTGTTTGATAGAATTTGCAATAATTTTGTTATGTAAAGGCTTATCAAGATATATAAGTCGTAAGTTTATTATCTATTGGAATATAATAGAGCTAAAATTGGATGCAATTAATTTGGTTAGTTAGAAAGATCAGAACTGTTTAGGTTTAAAGTTAGGCATAGCCCTGTTAAAAATCACGAATTTAGTGTTTGTGAGAATGCTTTGATGAAATTTTAACTATCTAATGTATATAAAAAGTAAGGTTTGTTTTAAAATATGTAAGTAATAGCCGTATAAAAACACAAGTATAGTGTTTACTCAGTAAAAGATTTCAAAGTTTATGAAGAATTTTTTGAAAATAAGAGGTAGTGAGTTCAGATTTTGTTTATAGGTAGCATTTGTGAGTCAACATTTGGTAAAGAAATTAGGGTAAAGTTCGGAAAATACCTTGCACGTTTATATTATTACGTTTGAACTAGGTCTAGAAGCAATGGAAAATTTGATTGCATAGTGAGAAAGTTGTTAGTTTTCAAATACATGACAGATTTTGTTTTAACATCAACTAGGATAAAACGCTAAAAGCGCAACGTCTAGTAAGAAAGTTAGGTAGAATTTGACAAAAATAAACAAGCACGTCAAAAATTTTGTGTTTATGCAGGTCATATCGATAGCTAATGTCCTAGTTTGTTGAAAAAGAGAGCTGAAAGTGTTTCCAGACGCTAAGTTTCGTTAGACTTGGTTTGCTTCAAAGTCAAAGATTGTGGCTGCAGCGCTTAGAAACAGTTAAGAGAACGCATAGAAACAAGTTCATGGACCTTTTCGTTTATTAATTTTTGCTTTGTAGCCGCCCATACACGAGTATTGAAGTTGTCTTAATGCATCATAAAAAAGAGTGTTAGTTAACACTTTCATAAAATTAGATCACTTATAATTGAAAATTTTTGTTTAATAACGTTGCCAGCCATACTATCGTTAGCTTAGGATTATGTAATAAAAAATAAAGGCGACTTAACAATGAAGTTTTTTTTTAGTTTTTTTTTTGTTTTATGAATGCATACAACCGGTAGCGTGAGGGTTTAAAATGGTGTACAGACGATTTTTTGCTTTGTAAACGCATATAGGTTTTGTAAAGCTTTGAAAGTGTTGGCAAGTTTTTTTATCTGTGGTGGTTTATGTCAACATAAAGGAGTTAAAAATTCGATATTAAGTTAAAGTTGAAGCTTTGCAAGAGTTAACAAGTATGACCCATGGTTGATAGCAAACGCTCTAAAAACTGTGAGTGTGGTTCTTATTTCTTGAAAAGTTGATAAAATATTTGATAAACTCGTGTTTTTTCACTAATAAAATTGATGACAGTTGTAAATTTTGTAAAAAACGTGAGAGTTGAAACTGTAAGCTCACAAATAAACAGACTAAAACCGTTCAAGTTCTGACTTGGTAATTTTATATAGAAAAAGTTGTCATGTTTTCAAAATTTTGATCTAAATAATTTCTAACAATCTGGAACTAATCAGTTTTCACACGATGTTATACCTATGTGTTAATGCACTGGACTACAGGGCGACAATAAAATTACATGATATCATGTTTAGAAAACGGATAATGTTTGGAATCAATCATTTCAGATAATTGTGGAAGTGTTATTTCAGCTGGATAGTGTGGGCGGGGAAAAATATTCCTGCAGAAATACGAAGGTATTGGCGAAAACAAACGGTAAAGTTTTCAAATTCGCGGTTAGGTTGTGATGTTTGGAGCAGCACTGATAACTCAAAAATATGTGATGGAAGTCGAATAAGCTCAAAATGTTAAGGTTTTTATTAAAAGCAGCTAAAAGTTGCATAACGGGGAAAAAATTGGTGGTAAAGCGAGATTCGTTTTCAGTGATGTCGGCTCTGACGTATGATATTAAGTTTTATCAGCTTAAAAATAATGTTTGATTTGTCAGCATTAAAACGTTTAGGATCAATACGTTATATTGTGTTAAAATCAAATAATAGCATTCATTGTAACAATATTTAAAAATGAGATTTCCAATCTTTAAAGTTATTTTAACTGAAAAAGACGTCATATATACGTTTCCTCAAAACATCTTTTTAGGTCACCCTTAGTAATCAAAGGCAATTGTTTTGTTTATATACGACTGTGAGAGCATCTTTATGTGTTGTATTTTCCTCACTGTGTGCATCGTTGAAATTGTTGATAACATGATCTACTGTTTGCTTATCGGTTACGTTTGTCTTACGCATTCATGACGTCTCGGTTTCAAACGGGTTATTCTTTAAAAAACTCCCTTGTAACGTCAGTCGATGTAATTATTCTCCACAATTGCAATTCAACCAATCCATTCCTGTTTTCTTATCTGTCACGTGGTTAGTGTGATGCGGTTTTGAGCATAATTCGTGACGTTTCATCTTTGTTATAAGGGAAATAAAGTTTTGTATCTGACAATGACTATAAAAATTTCTCTAAGACCACAGTCTAACTATCGTGAGAGTAAAGTGGGTAGAAAAGTTGAAAAAATGCAGAAAGTCATAAATCTTGTGAATTAAACACCGACACTATTAACCAATATCAGGAAAAGAAAATGTCAGATACGTATTATAAGACGTGTGGTAAGAACATTGTTTGAAAAAAGAAGACATTCAACAAGTAAAACTATGCTGGTGGATGAAATCGAAGGTACAAAAATGAAGAGAAGTGTCGGAATGATGTGATAAGAAGCCTGTGCCTTGAATGTTTATTTGTAATGTGTTACAAAGAATGAGTAAAATTTAAACATTCAGTAATGATAGTTTTGTAATGCCGTATAAATATTGGAAATTCAACGTTCTGCGAATTATTCAAGCTCCCCGACAAAAGATAAACTTAAATCTCTACCCGTTTTGCTTAAAATAGAACTATTGGTCGGTTGTGTGCTAACCTACAAAATTTTTACTATAAAACGGTTAAATTAAACTAGTCTGGAGGAATAAACTTTGCTTTATTTTGTGACAGGTTGGTAAATGTGTCTTTGAGCAACATTTTTGACTCTTACCTAAGATTTTTAACCTTGAATAATAAGTCTACGGCTTGATCACACGAGCTCTTGCATGATAAGTCTATACAACAACATGCTTACAAGAGTCTTTGAGTGAAAACACTGTCATATAGAATCGAAACTGTTTAAATAAAACTTTTAACTTCGAAGTTGTTTCTTGGTCTGAAGTCGTGTTTAAGCATGGTGCAGATCAACTCATAATAAGACGATGTTTGGACGTAAATGAAAAAAATATGTGTTTCTATTAAAATTTGTATCTTTTACCGTGTTTTTTGTTTGTTATTGCTAAAGTTTTGTTGATAGGCGCGGCAGTTTATTTTGATGGTCTTTTTACCGTCTCATTGTCAGGTAACTTTTTTTTCGCGTTTGTATAAATTTGTAGTTTCGATTGCTCAATAAACTTCCTGAATTGAACAACCTAGTCTGCCTGAAACGCTGGCATTGTAATTACGTAATGCAAAAACCGTATGAATAGCTAGCTAAATTGATAAATCTTTTATCATAAAAGCGTGTGAATATTCTTTTGGAAACAAATATGCAACAGACTTTGACCGATCTTAATCGTAAAATGTTAAAAAACAGCTAGTAGTTGCCTCAAAACTGTGAGCTTTGGATAGTTCTTAGAGCAACTTTATCACATTCTTTGCTAAATAAATGGTGGTTAATGCATGAATTTTTGAACGTTAGCGGCTATTTGGGCACACTGAATCACACAATGGTATATTATAACTATCTACCATGGTGGCTTGTATAATATAGATGCAATTGTAGTCTGTCTAAAATCGATTACGCCATGGAATGTGCAATAGAGATGCAATCGCAGTCTGGATAAAAATAGAATACATCATGAAGGCTTGTGCAATAGGCATGCAACTGCATTCCCACGGTCTAGTTAGAAACCGATTACGTCATT